>BMAU01000617.1:0-737210 GCA_019973935.1 Trichonephila clavipes
TATAGTGGCGCTTTAAGGCTTCTTGAGGCCTCTGGTTTCCTGTGCACTAATATTTATCATTATGCCAATCAAAGAGCTTTAATAAACATGCAACTAGGTACTACATTTTAAAGTCATTTCTGTTACAAATGCAATCGCATAGTTATAAAAGAACATTTTCAACAACTTTAGCTCCAAAAACTTTGAAAGTTATACTAATAAAAACGGGATATTTTCGCTTTACATCGATTTAAAAATAAGGAAATGCTTTGAAATTTTACAAGATATTATTTTTCATATCTGGTATAGAAAACATATAAACAATACAATGTGATGTAGTGGTGTTACTTAGGTATATTCTGAAGAATCCCGATTCACATGCTCAAAGTAAGGTTATTATGACCCAAAGCAATTACCCAGACGTCACCAGCGATGAAATGGAATTTGCAGCTCATGGGAGAGGACTGAACCCTTTTGATCAGTTTGAAGGATATCCTTGAAAAGGGTTGCCGAACTGATATGGAAATGAGTCAAGTCCAATCTGAGAAAAGGAACATCTAGTAAACACAGACTGAAGTTTGAGCTGAGCAAACAGTTCCAAGAAGTTTGGAGAAGAAAGTAAATGATAGTTGGTACGATATCGAGTGTTTTCTGCATAATTTAACAAACTTTGTGGTACAAAAAATTCCAGCTGTTAAACTAAGGTAAATTTGCTTAGATCTGAAAATCGATTGAAAGATTGATCACAATCTTTGTTAAGGCTTCAAGTTTACAGATACTTAGAATGATTATCTGAAATTTGCCTACTTAGAGAATGTTTAGAGAAATTGGTAAAAGGTCTCAAACATGGCGACAAATACATGAAATCATATTGTATTTCAAACCATCGGTAACTTGCTAGAAGAAAGAAATTGTGATATGAATCCATACATTACCATATTTTCTTTTATTCGTTTGAATGGTAATTTTATGAAATTGAAGTATTTCCATTGGAAATTAAAAAAACTACAAAATTAATCTTTTTTATGGCTAGTTTTTTCTAGTAATATTAATTTAAAGTATTTTGGAGATTGACATTGTGACTTATAAAAAGAAATTCATTTATCATATTACTTAAAATTAATTTGATTTTTAAGACCATTTTTGGGGGTGGGAAATATGTTTTCCTACGCCCATTGAGAGCTATTCGAAGGTGGTACATCTTATGTTTTGCATTTCCTTTTATATCGCCTTTACATTATAATTCATAACGTATAATTTACAAATACTAAAATCTACAAAAGGAATTATAAATCAGATATGTTTTGTATTCAAATGTTTAAGATTTTATGCATGTTACTTTCCCTGAAGTTTCAGAAAAACAGGGATCAACACAAAGTGGGACCTTGCAAGATGTACAAACGGGGGGGGGTATCTTGTTCTCTCCTCATGTGCTTAGTAGAGCACAACCTTAACGTCTATAAGTTTTTTGTAGAGTTGGCATATAGTCACCAACTTCAGTCAATCGTACGTCATCTGGTATTGTTTCCTTGCAGTTCAGGAAACCTACAGGATGTTCTTTGATTTTACGACTTGAAAATCCAGAAATCCATTGTACTAGCCGAAGTGTTCGCAGCATAAATCATAAATGGAAAATAGATTCCCATCAACATAAGAAATTAATGAAGTTGGTAGGAAGTAGTATATACTTACCACTGTCTTATAAAGGGTTAATTAAAAAAATTTAAGCTCAATTTAACTTTAACGTTTACATTTGTTCAGCGTAAATATTATGAAAGCCTATATATCTATTTCCTCTTTTTGAAGAAACAAAAAGAACGTAAAATACAATGAAATTTAAGTAATTACTGTAATAGACTATTGTTATAATGTTTATTTTAAGAGGTTGAGAGAAAATGTATGTGTATTTTACTTAAAATGGCTCGCTATCATAATGGATGCTTATTTCTTTCAATGAAATAATGCTGTATAATTACATGCATTCAGATTCATTCATAGCAAAATAAGAGTTTTTTAAATAACCCAGTGTTTTTTTCAACAACAGATAAATAACCTAAGCGGATTTTAAATGTCAATAAGTTAATCTAAAATTACAAGATGAATATTGTAACATAAAATAATCGTAGCGTACTGTTTTAATGTTATATATTTATCGAAATGCTATAATTCATTTTTTCAAAAAAATAAAGAACTTTAAAAAAAAAAAGAAACAAATCTAAATTTTAAGTCAGGAAGAAAAAATTTCACACACAAAAAAGAAATTCAGTATATCAGTGACCCTATAGATCTAATTTCATAATTTTGAACTTTGACTACATTATGAGGAGGGAAGCTTAAATTTTTAATTTTTTCATCAAGCAGCCTGAAGCTCAATGAGCTAAAACCACGATGGCCACATGATAAATACAAACACGTGTCCTTAATTAAATCTAAAACTAACAAAAGACTTATAAAAATATTTTACTAGTTAAAATTTAGATACCGTTTCAAATTTGGTTATTTGGTAACGATATCAAATTATTAAGATTCTTGAATATACATACTTATATTACACGCATACTTTTATTTTAAATCAAGTGCATTTCATTTACCAATGTGGATTATTACTATTTAGAAATATATACTTTGGAAAAGAGTCTGCAAAAAGCAAAAGTTGATAACACCAAAGAGCATGAGCTGATTGACTGGAAACACGTGTTTGTAATCATCATATAACTATGACGTCACACACGAATTTAGGCCATTAAACTTAACGCAAAACGAACCTGGAATAGACTGCCCATCAAGTCGTTTTATATCCATTGTATGACATCAATCAAAGAAAAGATATATTTTCCTTCTAGAAAATTCTCAGAGAATCCGGCATTGCCAACATTTTTGTAATAAATGACCTTTTCTTCATAAGAATTATGTGATGCAATCCAAAGATAATTTTATGCTAAAATATATTATATACTCGCGCATTTGGAATTCTCTTTAACAAATGATGAACATTACAAAATGATAGAGTGCCATCTACAATTTGTCACTGACACAGTGAATCATAATAGCATTCTTAACAATTAAGTTTGGAACTGTGACAGGTTTGCAACAATTCATCATTGATATGCATACCAGTGTTGGATAGCTGACCATCTCTCATTAGAGTCACTCCATCAACTTGTGGAGGTATATGCAACTCAATACATCACAAATGACAGTAACAAATTAGTGTTGTTAAGTAATGTGGTTTTGAAAGTGAAACAAAATGGCTCTAATCCATTATGAGAGAGAGGGGGGGGGGAATAATATTGTCATTATTTTAATTATAAGGTACATTATATATATACGTGAGAAACAGTTATATGATGGCTACAATATATAAGTAAATTTTGTATTATGTGCATACAATATCTTAAAGTAAGTAGTTTAAGTGTTAAGAGATTAGACATAAGAAAGAGCCTAAATTTTTGAAAAGTAATTATTTTAAAATATTAATTCGATTTTAAATACTTGTTATTAAAATCTCATAAATTATCATTAACGTTACTTAGAAAATAGTTTTTAATTTTATTGAATATTTATCATTATACCTTCGCATTCATCAAAATCTAAATTTATCAACTTGCATTCTTCTAAGCCTGCGCGACTTATTAATTCTTTTTATTAGATTCCTTCACAGTTGACTTCCAAATATCAAGCATGCCTTTCATTGGGATTATTACTTTTTAACGATGATTAATGAACAAAATTTGCATCAGAAATAAAAACGGCGCGTGAGTACATCATTGGTATCTTCACAGATGCTGACTCGTGAACAAGCGAAATCCGACATCTGAACGCGTCACTGATTCTTAACTTGACGCTTATCCTTCTAGTCGTGCGAATTCTTTTCACTCAGATGTGTTGTGCCAATTTGGCGTAACACGAATGACGTGTGAGTCACACGCAAAAAATTAACCGATTTTGTACAGAACCAAATTTAGAGGCAGAATCTCCTACTTTTTTGTTACTACTTTTCTAATACATTTTCTTGTATAGTTTATCAGTTTGTTTTGTTTTTAGTTTGGAATTGTATACTTATTCAAGTGTCGCGCTAAGCCTAGAAGGATCCTATTTTAGCCCACATTTTTATTTATTGCCAACTTGGCGAAAAATGATTTTTGCTACTGCGATGGTTTATTTTAGTCCACACGGACAGAGTAGTGCCAAATTTCGCCTGAAGATTATTTTTCTGTACTGGGTTTATTTCCAATATGAGGATAATAACATCAAGTTGGCCATAAATAAAAGTGTAAAATATGATCCAACTGAGATGACTTCAGGGTTTGTCAGGTTTAAAGAGTAACAGCTTCAAGTATATATTTCACGCGACGACTTTTAATGGGACGGAAAATTTATTTCTGATTTGACAGTCTCTATTATTGATAAGTTGTTATTGATCAGGGGTGACCAATTTTTTAAATAAAAATGAAGACATTATTAGATGGCAATAAAAGAATTTACACAACGTTAATGGAGATTCCATTGAAAACTTAGGCAAGGTAATTAAATAAATATTTTTTTAAATAATAATTTGTGTAATTAAGTTATATTTTATAAAGTTATTTTTTCAACGTTCATATCAATTCTGCCCACGACTTCAGTATTTTTAAAAATGAATGTTTTATTTTGCAAATACACAGATATATAAAGCATGGTGTAATGCATATTTACAGAATACTGCAAAAGAAATGTACTTTTTCAAAATTGATTATATTTTATTCTTGTTTTTCAGTTATTACTTAATTAGTTTTCGAAAACCAGAAGAAAAATGTTACAGCCTCGTTTTATGATTATTTAAATACAATGATCAGAGATGAATAAAAGTATTTCAAAGCCGTTTTTAATGCAATAAGCCCAATTCGGATATTTGCCATTCAAAGAACAAACACAAAAATGAGTCAAAAGATGATTCAACATTCCTGCTGAAAAAAATTGCTTTAAAATACTTGACCAACACTATATACCAATTTCAAATTAGAACAATTTATCTTCTGAATCGAACTCTTTTTTTTCTATTAGTTATATGAAAGAAAGAATATTATATATATATTGGATACAAATTTCGAACTTCTTGAAAATTTAAGAGCTATATAAAAGAAGACGTAATAGCACATTTGAATTCACAATATAAGAGGTAGTGATTTGCGTAAAACTTGGGAATTAACTTAGTTCAGAAAAACACAGATGAGAGCATTTGGAAGACATAGCATTTCTGTGACGATAATTTTTAAATATTATAAGAAATAAGGTAAAGAGAGATTTTTAAAAAAAGCTTTTCCTTTTTAGAATTATTAAATTCTTTAAAATTCTGTTATTTATTTTGCCATCAACATGTTAGGAAACGTTTAGCCATTTTCATTTAACCAGCTTACGTTCTCTGTCGGTAAAATAAGCATGGCTATTCTAAATAATTAGGAATTTCTATTAATTTAAAAACAGCTGCGTGTGTTAAAAAGAACAAAGCGTATGTTACAGTTTTAACAAATAAAAAAAAAGAAACGATTTTTTTCAAACATTTAAATAACAACTTATACACAGAAAGTTCAAATGTACTCTTTTTAAATCTGAATTGAGAAATAATAGAAAAATGAAAGTTTTTTAATAGAGATTCGTTAAATCAAAAGAGATAAAAAGAACATTTAATTTAAATTTTCAACAGCTTTAGATTAAACAATTAACAAAGTATCATTTTGAACCAGTTTTAGATCAAAGAAGATGAATAATTATAAATTCATTTCTTTTATTTTTATACAAGTTGATGTTGAGTTACACAGTAACAACTTTCATCGCTTTTTAACAAAAGGAAAAAGAAAAACAAAAAATACAAAGTATGATTTATTTAAAGGTTTGTTTTGTGAATAAATACAACGGTGAAATTAAACTATTACACAGAACCATATAATTACGGAAAGATAAAGTGAATGTTTTTAAATCGAATAAATAAAAATGTTTTAAATGAAAATGTATTATATTTCAAATGAAAAGTAGATGATCAGCTATACACTGAAAACAATCCGTATTTTAGTAAATATATGTTTTCAACAACTGGAAGGAAAAAAAATTATGTATCAAAGCTAATGTTATTCGAAGTATTGTGTCGTATGAAATACGACTTTTGAATTGTAAATTATTATTTCAAATAAAATTAACCAACTTAATTATAACAATATTACAATTTTCATAATCTTTTTCTCTCTTTGTTATTTGTAATGCGCGCGCGCGTAAATACTAGTAAACTAGTATTATACTTTATATGCACAAGCAATTTTTAAATAAGTTTATACAAAAAATTGCAACGCGTATACATATTTCATTATTTCATCTGTTTTTAAAAAACATTCGACATTTTTTAAGATTATGTTTTGATTTTGATTTAGCATAATATAAATCTGGCACTTAACTCCATTAATTTCGTTGAATAAAAAAATGTCACCAAATACTACGATATACAGCCAATAAAGGAAACTGTTCCCGTGTTCCCGAAACTGTTATATTATTGTGTTCCATGTTAACACAATAATAATCACGATGACAACATTTGGCGACATTTTTCGAACAGGCGATGTCTTTTCGTTTGACGAAATGGTCGACGATGTAATGCGTAAGTACCATTAATCTCAGTTACGTTCAATTCGTTAAAATGTTTTTCCGCCTTATATTTTGATTAACTAGTCAACAAAATAATATGAGTAAAGTGTTTTATTAAGAATAAATTATTTAAAAAGAAAAATAGAAATAAAATAGGTTCTTTTCTATTTCTCCGGAGCAAATCTCGTCGATCAGGCTTTAAAGGCGACGACGCACAATATACACATAAAAAATGTTATCATTGTGAGTTCTCATTGGGTTTTCATCTATTTTTGATGTATTATGAAAAAGACGTTACTGATAAGAAAAGACAGCGACTTGTTTTGAAAAATAGGGTTGTAAAAGGTTACCATCGGAAGTATTTCGTTCGGCGTCGGTTGCATCAGTTTTAGCGACTTTATGGCTTGCGTCTACGAAACGGAAAAGTACCATAACTTATTATTAATTACATTATTTATTTAAAAATATTATCAACTGCAGAAATAATATTAAATTTGTAAAATTAGTCTATTGTTTCAAACTACTATTCAAAGAAATAATTATAGAAACTTGATAGTATTTACACATTTCAATCTCTTTCCATCCAACCAGTTAATGAAATAACCTGTCTGTTTCACTTAAAACGGTCCGAAAGGAAGCTCTAATAGAATAATTCTTACCCATACATCTTCTAAGAAAGCTAAATTATGATACATAATGAGAGATTCCCTACTTTAAAATAAGCCCTGCCGTCCCAAGAACTCATTAATAACATTGACAACCCGTCAAGGTTAACTCTCAATCTCTGCATCAAAGCAGCGGAGTGGGCTTACGATGCAAATGACGGCGGCGTTCACGACCTTTGGAAGAATTTAATAGCAAAATGTTCTATTAGTTTCACTCACCCTAGCAAAAAATAAAAAAAACATAAGAAGAAAAAAAACTTGTTCGCTACTAGAACACATAATAAATCACACACCCATGTTTAAAGCAGAACGCACCTTCAACAAGGGAACGATCTGCTATAATAATTGCCTCATTTTTAACTTATCGTATAGCATTCGATATAGGATTTTGCAGACAAGATCTCTGTGGGGTGTCATCTTACGTTTGGGGGTGAAAGGGTTCTAAGGTTTCATGAGAGTTTTGTATTGTAGATGGTTCAATCAAGTGAACTCATTTTTCAGCATTGATAATATAGGAATAATTTAAAAGATGTGGCATCCTAGTTTTGTGTGCGAGTATGAATAATAAAAATCGTTTGGGATAGATTTATTTCGATGCAAGATGTGTTCTTAAATAAAGAAAATTCTTGTAGGATATCAGCAAAATGTTTTTATAATTTTAGATCTTAGATATATGGTTCAATGAACTTTGTTCCTTTGATTTTTGTCTCACGGACGTCAAAAATTGTGCTGCTCATATTTTTATTTTTATGTTCCTTCAGAATAAAAGGAAAAAAGACATGAGAGAGAAAACGATCGCGAGATTGTTATTTATTTATTTATTATTTATTAATAATCGTTTTCTTTGTCTAATAGCTGTACTATTTCTTGATAAATAATATTGTTAATTCACCAATATTGGTTTAATGCTTTGATCCATTTACTGAGTTTATTATAAGTAATTTGATATTGTAATAAAATGTACTATTTAAAGAGATTTATGTGGTTTAAAAATTATTTAAGCGTTCAAACACTTAAATATAAAGAATAAAGAATTTGTTCTTAAGAGAATAAATAAATTATTCTTTAAGAGAGAATTTATTCTTTTTTAATCTTAAGAAAGAATTAAAAACCATTTAACCGGAATATTACACTATAAATTTAAGAATGCAAAATATTTATATATATATAATCAATAGGATTTTTTAGCAATAAAGCTTAACTGTAATAAAGTACTATGATACAGTAAATAGATAGAAAAATATTTAAACGCTTTGCTCCCGTGCGTCAAGTCAAATACACAACATTATAAATAAATAAATTATTTATAGAAACACAACACTTATGTTTAAAATAATCAATATTTCTAGCGGAAGAAATCGGTTGAAATACGCGGCGAACTTGAAAAGTGTATAACGGGTAATGCACTGTTATAAATGCAATACAAAAATCACACCAAATACTGACAAGTAGTAGCAGTGCTGTTTCTTGATAAAAAATAGGATTAAAGAACACAGCAAAATATAAAGAGGATTGGAAATATGAAATAATTCCGAGGACAAACAGAGCGAATAAAAAAAAGTAATAAAAAAAAGCCCAATCAATCACTATACTTAAAAGCAAAGAGCTTAACCAAACAAAACGTTCAATAAAATGTTAAAAAAATAGTTCATCTAGAAAATAATATAGAAAATATATATCATTGACATTCATTTTTATTATTGGGGTCTGATTACCTTAAAAATATTCCCATTGATGACTATATATAAATAAAACTCTACCTTTTTAATTTTTTTGGATGTATATTTCCCAGATAACCTAATTTTATTTTCCCGATCTTACATCTTGGGAAGAAAACATTTTTGTTTACCTTTGTATATAACCTTAATATTCAATTAGAACGATGACGATAAAATATAACATCTTGGGGTGTGATTAAAACAATTTAAAAGATTACATAACATGCCTTTTAAAATACAACATAAATTACATTAAAATATAACATGAATATTATTTTTGAAACATACATTTACTTATAGAACTTATTTTTGAATCATACTTTACTTATACAGAGCGCAGTTAATAAAAACTACAATACAAATAAGAAATATAATTTATTAGTTATTATATTTGATATAAATACAAGGTAAATTTTTTTATTTTCTTTAAAATTAATACTCATTGACATTCATTTTATTATTGGGGTCTGATTACCTTAAAAATATTCCCATTGATGACTATATTTATTTACATATATTATATGTAATATAAATTTAAGAGTCAGAAATTGAGAGCTATATTTTACATAAAAAAATTAAAAGACAGATTGAAGTTTTCCCCTCGTTTTCATGTTTTACTCTACTTAATATTTATAAAGTATTTAAATTTTTATAAAAAATGGGTTTCTTTAAATTGCTTCCATATATATCTGTGGATAATTTCTGGAAAATTTCAATCTTATGTTATAAATACGATGATTCATTGCTCGTATAACTTATCATAATATCAAATTCAAAATTCTAAATGTTGAAAGAAAACTCACTCAAAATATATTCCATGAATATTAATAAACATAAATTTCGTACAAAATTAATAAAGATTAAATGTATAGTAACGTAACCTCCCCCCTCCCAAGCTATTTTTTCAAAGGAAAATAATTATCGTCTGCTCCCACAAAAACTATACAATTATTATTAAATTCTCTTTTCATCTTTCGGAGATAATTAATATTTCTCGTTAATATTTTTGAATTAATCTGCGAATTTCGAGAAGAAAATACATTTGATATCTTTGTAGAGAAAATTCAACTCTTACCTTTTTTTCTTGGGAACTGATTTAATTCAAAATGGAAAACGTTTTTTGCATACTTAAAAATATACTTAAAATGAACTTAATTATTAATTATTTAATTAATTATTCATCAGTTTGTGTATCTATAAATATTTTAATAATAATATAATTCTAATTTGCCAAATTTTATTTTTTTTAGCAAATCTTATTTTTATTTTGTAATTTATTTCATGGCTAATGTAAAATGATATCCGGCAATAGAACAGAATTTCAGATAGTTAATGTGCTGAATATAAAAGGTTGTTTTGGAAGATATTCTGAATTAATATTTGTCTCGTATTTACTACTAATTCTACCTAACTCACATTCTCTACTAATAAATCTACACATTAAAGAAATTGCAAAGACTTGACAGGAAATGTTTCCTTATTTTACTTAAATGTTATATGGTTTTGCTAAACAATCAAACGATAAGCATTTCTTCACCTCATGTCACTCAGAATGGATCGGTAGGAAAAACAAAAATAAATAAAAATAAAACCGATACAATATCGATAGATCAACAACAGTAAATCCTCATCTAAAGCGATAAATATTTACACGGCGTAGCGAACGCTCGTGCCATAGCAGAAAATTGACTGTGCGTGAAACAAGGAAACATATCCTGTGTCTGAATATTCGTTTATGTGTAAAATCACAAATACTCTTTCTCCGGCATTTATAGACAGTCGGCCATCATTTGGCCTAGAAACGCGCGAAAATCGCATTTCACTTCGTTTGACCTAAATTTGTTTCGGTTGGCTTCCAAAAAAGAAATACTATACAACCGGACGAGCGAGATTTAAGAAGGTCGTATGGCAACGTGAAAGAAAAGAGAACCTAAGGCTATTAACTATAAACGTGAGCGGGAACAAAACCAACAACACTCGACTGGGATTATTAGAGTTAAAAGAATGCGTATTCCTATGGAAATATTTCTTAAAAAAAATATTGTTCATTTTCATTTGAGAAATAGGACAGTTTTGGAATGCTTTTTGGCGCCTGTTAAGGTTATTTAATATCAAGAAGAAATGAACTGCAGATAATTTATTCTTGAATATATTTATCAAAAGACATTAAAATTTCTCCTAATTAAAAATCAGATTTATTCTTTTAAAAGGAATAATCAATTGTGAAATATTAATTGTTATTTTAAAAATATCGTTATTATTCGAAATCATAATTAATAAAAACTGAAAAACAAAATGAAAATGATTTGTTTTCAAATTTAAAATCCTAAATTTATGCTATTGAAATTAATGCAATAGTTCTAATGAAATGAAATTAGTTATTGTGTTCCACTGTTTTTTAAGTATGAACTCTTTTTATTATATTTAAAAATTGTATCATATTTCATTTTTTTTAATAAAAATGCTAGTTTAGTTTATAAATATTTCAAATGAGAATTACCGCAGTTCCATTTATTGAAATTTCTGAATTATTGAAATAGTTATTATATTCATGATTTTATTCTGCAAAGTATTTTTTTCATAAATAAGAAGTATGAGCATTTTTTAAATTTCCAGATTGAAAAAAAATTATTATCTATTTATTATAATTATATTCTTCAATCGCATTCGAATTGAAAAATTTCTTTAAGATTGAATATCTCCAAGCATTCTTTCGAATAATAGATTTTAAATTGTTCTCTCGCATGCCCCCCCCTTTTTTGTTCACTCTTTTTTGCCAGTGAAAATTAAGGAAGATAGATATCGCTGTGTTTTTATAAAATAACAATATTTTGTTATATTATAACAATTTACAGCCGCATGCTTTCATGATTGGAAATATTAAATATTAAATTTCTTTTTATTTTTAATTTGAAAATTTCTTGCAGCTTGTAAGAAATACTCATTAAAAATTAGTTGTATATTTGTTAGTATTTAAAAAGATTAAAAAAATGAGTTCATTGTTTGAATTAAATCACATACAAATTATCCAGAATAATTCTTCTATTCTAAGGCTTTTCTTTTATTAGAACAGCAAGACATAAACGCCATTTCTTCAGTATAGTCGACATCTTTAAATTTTTTTGTTTGAAAAAGAATAAGTAAACTGAAGTGAAAATCAAAATGAAATTAGCAGTGAATGCAAATATATAAGGCATAAATAATTCAAATAAATATAATATAAATACTTAAAAGTTAAACATTTTTTGCCATTCGAAGGAAAATAATTCTTTCTAGTTTGACTTGTTTGCTTTTTTTATTTAATTTGTAAACTATCTTACAGTCATCATGTGTTTATAAATTCGCAATTTTAGCAGTTGAATTAAGATTTGTTTCAAAATAAATTTTTTGCTTAAAGTATTCCTTTTCTTTTTTTCTTTAAAGAACAGCTTTTATATATTTTAAACCGAAGTTTGCATATAATGTTATAATTGTCTCTGGTGAGCAAAAAAAGTAATGAATTGTCTTTATTGGGTGTGTTTTTAATTGATAAATCTTCCAAATAAACGCTTTTAAAGAAGCTTCGTATAAGTAACGCTTCAAAGGAAATAATTTTCAATTAAAAAGTAATTCGAAGTAAGAATAAAGTATTCTTTGTGGTGAAATATTCAATTTAAAATTAATATTTTGAGTGAAAGAAATAAAATTGTTATGCTTAATTTTCCATTTTAAGGCTAAAAATACGCCAGCGATTTAATTTTTAATATCTAAAACACATATTAAGCACAAAACACGCAGTAATTTTTAAAAATAAAACTATATATTTTAAAAAAAAGAGTGTATAAAATGAATTAATCTGGATATGTCATATTTTCCTCGACAAACTTCAAAAATAATTTTTGCAATTCTTTTTATGTATCTAAGAATTAATTTTCCAACTGGTAACCTTATTACTCAGAAATTACCCTTTTCTAACCTCTATTAAGCTATATCCTTCAATAACCGTCATTTTCACCTGTAAAGAATCTCGTAAAAAACATGATCGTATAATTAACGTCCATTTAAAACAGCCTACCGTTTAATTAATTGGTGGCCCATCGAAGAACTACGACCTTTTTTTTCAAGGTTACGAAAACTCTTTCTTCTTTGCGAGAAAAAAACAACGTACCGTTAATTTGAAGTAAAAAAAACAATGCGATTAGGTGTTCGAAATGATGAAATAGGCTTAGCGCTTCTCTTTATGGTTTTTCAGTTATCGTTCATCTGTCGAAGCAAGACGGGTACATAGTATATTATCCAATCAGAGAAGAGTTATTAATTTCAGTCTTGCGTAAAAGTATATCGTTAGTTGCTGCAACTGTTTTCTTAAACTTTCACGTAAAAAGATTTCGAGATAGTTGGCAAACAATAAGTTGTGTGCTTCGAACGTGTGTTGGCTTAAGAATTTTTCTTTTTTTGCAACGTTATGCGTTTGATTTTTTTCGTTACAAAAAAATCATTTTCTATCGTATGATTTTTATTTGCAATCGATAAAAAGAACATGAAAAAGGGGATAAACTTTTGTGGAATGATGGTGGTCCGAAAATCGGTTGTTTTTATGGATAGTTAGAATTTAAAAGGAAGATTTTTTGCTAGCAATATTTTTTCAACACTCAACAAAACAAAATTTACAATCAATTAGTGTTTGAATTCGACAATAATATTTTTAATGGGCAATTTTAAAAGCATTTCAGTAATCAATGTTGCTTGGTAATACTTCGTAGTAATATAGGTTTTGGTATTTGCAAATGCATCTGTAGAATATGGCATGAACAAAATTTCTTTCTGATGGAGGCTTAGAATTTTACTTGTTGATATCTGCAAACATTCAAATTTCAAGTAAAACTCTTCAGAAATCTCTTTTTCTGGAAATATTGGGAAATCTGGATCATGTGAACTCTTGGATAATAACTTAAATGAATTACGGAATTTGATTTTTAATTTCAGTTTTTTTAATATAACATCTTTTTAAAGATAATGTTTAATGCATTCACATTTTTCATTCAAAAAAATTTAAGTACTACACATTAATAAGATAATATAGTAAATAAAAATATCGATGCTGCTTATAAGATGTGACAATGTTTGGAACCGAGATTTTATATAAATGAATAAATTTCTTGTTATTTAGTGTCATTTGAATTAGAATATACATATAAAATTGTTTTAAGAATATTATGACAAAATATTTTTTTATTTAAATGGAATTTTTTAAAGCAAAAAACGAAGAAATAATAACATATCTTCAAACAATTCTCCACTTATGAAAAAGGCTTTAATAATAATAATATTTTACCTATATATAATTAGGACTTCTATACCAGAGTTGCACTAAGATTTTTGAAAGATCGATCTTATTTTCAGAGTTACGATCAATTGAAATACTAAGGGGTGTTTTTTGTTAAAACTCTTTACTCTGATACAATAAAATATAAAAAAAATCCACTTCTACACTATAGATTTAGCTAGAAGTCCTAGCTGGTATATATTGGCAAAATATTATTATCGAAGCATTTTTCATAAAAGGAGAATGTTTGGAAAATGTCATTCTTTCTACATTTCTTGCCAAAAAATTGCATCTAAATAATTGCTTCTTGTAATAATATTCGTAAAACAGATTTACATGTATATTCTCTCTGATTCAACTAATAGTAAACATAAAAAAATGTCTAGTATTTATACGCTTTTTCAAAATCAAAGCGACGAACGCAGTCATTCACTTTAAAAAAGTTTTTCTTACTCTGTTTAACCTCTAAACCTGATTTGAATGTCATAAAACTTATGAATACAAAATAATTATATCATCTATTATACAATACAATGTATCTTTCACGGGCATTAATTAAGAATAAAACAATTCTAAGAACATAAAAGCAAAAGTAAATAAAAGCTTTTTTAAACATAAATTGTGAATTATTAACCCTACTTTTCTGATACGCAATTTAATTCGTTTAAAAGAAAATTAATTTTTTTATATGGAAACAACTTGCTACTTAATAATTCAATCGATTACAATCAATATTATGGAAAATTAGAACAAAATGTATAGTATTTCTCTCAACACAATATAAAATTTCTTACCCTAAAAAAAGATATTCAAAGATAAATAGAATATTTTTTAACAAATTTTGAATTATTAAGCCTTTTTTAATACACAATTTCGTTCGTTGAAAAATATTAATAATTAATTATTTGAATACAACTTCCATTTAATAATTCAATCGATTTTAATCAATATTATGAGATATTAAAGCAAAATGTTTCTTATTCCTTGAGAATAGATTTTTTAAACATAAAACAAAGATTTTCAAAAATAAAAAGAAGGTTTTTTAACATAAATTCTGAATTAGTAAGCCTGCTTGTTTTTGGTACTCAATTTCATTCGTTGAAAAATACCCATTAATTTATCGCTTAATACAATTGCTATTTTATAATTCAATCGATTACAATCAATATTGTGAGAAATTAGAACAAAATATATCGTACTTCTTTAACCCATTCTATTTTTTTTCCTCACATTGAAACCGAGTACTAATTAACGCACCACCGTTCATGCAGAAGTGTTGGAAAAAAAGTAAAAAAAAAATGTGGGAAATCCGATATACTTATTTCCTTATTATGTACCTTAAAGCGTTTTAAAACGTCAAAATAATGAGGTTGTCAAAATGGGGACGCACTTCGGAATTACATCATAAAACATGTTTTCGGTTTCCACCTCAGAAATAAATGAGGGTAATGTTCCTTTTGCACTGTTTAAAGTCAAGACAATTACAAATCGGTGTATAATCAAAGTCATGTTAAATTAATTAAGAGATGATGCGCCATAATTACGAATCAATGATCTGTGATGAAATGGATATTTAATGAGAAATAAATGTCAGTTGTGGGGGAAAATGTTTAAAAAATTACGTGAATTCGAGATTTAATGTTTAAATCAGCTTATACTAAGAGAAATTAAACATTAATGTTGATTAATTTACAGAAAATAATTTAGAAACAATTGTTACCTAAAAGCAATGCTTTTTTTTAAAAAAAACATACATTTTAATTTTATCGCATTATTTAGAAGATAATTAAAAATTCTCACTTTTCCAGCAGACGATAAAATTCAGTGCACTTTAATTTGTTCCATAAACTGATAAAAGAATTTAAACAAAGGAAAATAACAATAAACCAATTTCGAGCTTTAATTTTATAATCTTTTTAACAGTGGTTTTCAGAAAATACTAAAATTTGAATTATTATAAAAGGTATTTGTTACTTAAATAAGGCTATTTATAGAATGATTAGTTAAAATAATAATATTTGTTCATTTGATCTTTTATATATGATGTGAATCCAAAATGGAGAGTTTTCGAATTCCGTGATTTGTTTCACATTATTTTAAATTGAATAAATTAGGAAAAATTTAGTAGCCTAAAAATTTAAAATAATATATTGCTTGTTTTAAATACTTGATATATTACAATGAAAATCCGTAAATGATATTAAATTTTATTTATTATTCTTATTTTGCAGTTCCAAAACATTTTCTGCGAACAAAAATGTTCAACATAGAAAGGAATAACCAAATTCAGTAAGTTATTTCTCTAAATAAATTATTTTATATCATAACCATAAAATTAAAATATTTCATTGTATTCTTTTTACCATATAATAGTTTTATTTCATATGATACATCCTATTTTCATATTGTAAAAATCACTTCACTATATAGTTTTTCCTCAAGAAATAACAATGAAATGTTAAAATATACAATCTGCATTCTACTCGGTAGAAATTAATAATAAATATATGTCGGCCAAGTCCAGAAATGAACCTAGCATTACCTTATGAATTATTCCAAATAAAACCGTAATAATTCTATTAATTTTATTCGCTACCGGTATTCGTTTTCAAGCTTGGCGTGTATGTAAATAAAGATTTCCTTATAGATGATATGTTTATGTGATTCTTATGGCAATTTTCTAATTAAAAACACTATCCATTTCATTCACTGCACGCATTCAAAATGCTTCACTTAAAATGGCCACTTTTCATTCCTTTCCGCCACAGATCACAATCCGTTGCCATATTTGTAAAATTAACTTTTAGAAATATGTGACTTGCAGAGCGTATCGTATGATGAGCGAAGCAACACAGAAACGGTTCGTCGAATTCAGTTTAAATATTTGTGTACGAGAGAATCCTGATTTAAATATTTATATTTTGTTAGTTCAGCGCCTATTTCCTATTTTCCATAGAAAATTTTTAAATTAAAAAATATTTTTATTTCAAAATATTAGTTTTTTTTTGTTATGAAAAATAATTTATCTGTAAAGATTATCATTCATTCCATAGAATTAAGTTTTAATGTAACAAGAACTGTTTAGCTAAAAAAAATATCGTTTGCATTAAAATATTAGGCTTACATTATTTGTAACAGTTATTGAATTTTCAAAAAATTTAACTATTTCGAAAAGAATAATAATTAAAATGATCTATATAGATTTCCACACATAAGTCATTTAATTTAATTTTAAAAATACTAGTAAGCAATATATTGACTTCGAGTTTGATTATATTTATTTTCCGAATTTTGAAGTTAAGAATTTATTCACACTGTGAACATTTTGAATTCGAAAAGAACTGCCAAAACCGTTTCAGGCAATTTCAAACAATATTTAGTTTTGGAAGACTTTTTTCCACAAATTAATACTTGTCATTATACTAAAAATTATTTACCTTTTCTTAGTAATTTTTCTTTAGTTAGTAATTTTTAAAAAATTTGCTAAAATAATTCTGTTTCTAACATTAACACATTTAAGTTTGAAAAATAATATTATTTGCTAGAGCAGAATGCCAAACGATATTGAGTTTTCTTTTTATATTTTTTAGATTTCATATTCCCAAATATTTTACATTTTATATTTTAATAGAACGCGATTGTAAAAAAATAAATAAATCCTATAGACGTGTGACAAACTGAAAGCATGACTCATTTCTTTCAGCATGATTCAAGAGAAAATAGACTTTTGATTGAAACCAATAATAATTATTTTTTCTATAAATTATTTTTCACAGCTATTAAAATTTGAAACGACATTTACTCCACTTTTTGACGCCTAATTAAATGCTTATCTCGACCACACCTTTCGATCGCATAAAGTGATTTTCCCAAGTTAAATTAAAAATCAAATTTTAAGAATAACATACGAGCAACAATTTGAAAAATTATAGGTTTTTCTTTTTAATCCACATTACTCACGACTTGAAACAGAATTCGAATGGGAAACCCGGTGTTTATTTTTTTCCGAAGGGAAACGTCCAGGGACTGCTGGCCGAGTTAGACAAGCTCGTGACTTTACGTGAGTTAAGCATTTTGGAACAAATCCAACTCGGCCACTACCACCGATAACAAACAATAAACATTGTTCGAGGTTTGTATTCACCTCTATGCGCGATTCACTTTTATTAAGAACAGGTTTCTTCTAAGACGATAAATTATAATCGAATCGTAGAGCGAAATCTAACTGTATATCACCTTCCCTCCCTCCGCCTCTTTCTTTTTTTTTTTTATTCTGTCCAAAACGTTATTCTTTGTTAATAGAATTCGAAAGGAATTTTTGATAGGATATTTAAATGTTATTTTTTATGGGAAGGGAGGGGGCATATATTTTTCGAACAACTGTTAGGTTTTTACTATTAATCTTTCTGTAATCTAAAAATAGTATGAAAGTAATACTTGTTAATTTTTCCTCTTATTTACCTGTTATTCGTTACTATGCAAATACTTTAAAAACGGAATGCATGAAGTTTGATTTTAAAATACTAATCCGAAACTAAAGACATGTAAAATATCAATTAATTAATTTTAGACAGAAAAAAATAATACTATTATTTTTTTTACTCGATATTAAATCATGATAATAATTTGAGACAGATGTCAATGCAAGTTTCTCCATTATTTCGTTTTGGTTACTATAAATTTAAATAATATTCGTATAATATGACTAGCAAATAGTACTTACATACATATAAGTACAATAGAAATTTTATCATTATTATTAAATTGCAAAAAAATTCCAACAAAATTTATACATAAATTTCAATTTATGGAAATTTTAAATTTAATTCCTTTCTAACGAGTATATGCATTAAAATCTTCACACCCAAATTAACACATTTTTCTAAGTTATAGCATTTTATACTAACGGAAAAAGGATTGAAAAAATATTATTTTATTAATAAATAACATTCAAATGCAATTAAATTATAAACAAACTAAAATTCCAAAACTTGTTTGCAAAATAATTTAAACTTTTCCTTCTTTCTTTATGAATTAATATTTAAGAACATAAATAATAACTATGTGATAATATTCTTTAAGAAAATCTATAATAATATGAAAAATCTTATAAAGATTTTTATCTTTTTATACCGAATATCATTAAAATATTAAATCATATTGGTATCATTATTAAATATGATAATAATGATTAAAAATATTATTTTTCGTTTAATATAATAACTAATTCATGAGAAACAAGATTAAATAAATTTTTCAGTTAATTTTAATATAACATATGTGACAACCCGGGTATTTTTTTATTTCAATAATTTGTCATTCTATACACAAAACCAAATTATTTTTTAAATAAATATAGTTAAATTTATTGAAATATATACTTATTTATAATTAGCCTCTTTAAGCGAGTTTACTGATGAATAAATATATTCAACTACTTAAAGTTTATTTACTGCAAATTTTTATTAAAATTTTTTTGTATTAATTATTATAAATTTATCAATCATTATTAGGAAGCTTCACATTAATTATTATAAATAATAATTATTTTTTTCAAAATTATTAGCTTTTTTTATTTGTCTCTAATGTTCTACACCATTGATGTATTTAATTTCAAATAGCTTTCCCCACACAACTATTGTATACAAAGCTTAATGCTTCAAACTGGATGTAAGAAATAAAAATATTTAAGTAGTTATTTAAGTTTGTAACTTATCACAGTTCATATAACAGTCAACATCTTGTTTTCGAATATATTTTAAGATTTTTTAAAAATTACTATTGTTCTTAAAATTCGATACATTTCTCCATAGTTATAACACAATTAAATTTAATATCATTGTATTCATAAGAAATAAGCGAACAATTAAAACTGTGAGACCGTAGTTCAATTTCGCACGCTCAATTAGAAAATTCAATGAAGCATTTTACGGAAATAAAACTTTCAATTCATTTAAGTCAGATCTATTCAGTGCTATTCTGTTTTATAAATTCTTTCGTTGTACTCCATTTATTTCTTCGAATTACAAAGGTTATGTTTTTTTTATTTTAAATGAGTTTAGTTGTTTTTAATTTGGGAGATTTTATATGATTTCTTTTTCTTTGAAACTGCGTTCTTTGCAAGGTCATTTGAAGTTTTGAAACGCTTTGAGGTAAAAATAATGATAATTGTAAATTCCAAGGTTTAATCTAAATTTTTAAAACTCAATTAAGATGTAAGTTTTTTTTATAGTATTATAATTTACTTTACCAATTTAAATCGCTAATTTTTAATAATGTAATAAAACAAATGCGTATGATTTTTTAAAAAAAATTTAACAAAAATTTTTTATATGATCTCTTAAAGATGAAATACGATTAATTAAAAACATAATGAAAATTAAAATCCGTAGAAAAAAAGTAGACTACGGTGATATAATTCCAGAGAGGGGTAATTAGAATTTATATTAAGTTTTTCATTCTCAAAAAATAGAACTCCTTCCATAGAATGTTGGCACATAGGTCCGTTAAACAATTCATAATAATTTCTTTGGTCTAAAGAAATTTTGAATACTATGTTAATAAAAGTACATGTGCAAGTTATAGTAAAAAATCATTGTGTCGTATAATGTTGATTAAAATTTAATGATATTAATAAATCAGATCAAATTATAAATTAATGAAATTTTAAATTTTTACAAAATTGCTTTATGAAAAGGAGATTTATTTTTTATATCAGCACTTAAAGTATTGAAATGAATCGCTAAAATTGAATACTTTGATTAAAATATAACCCATTTTATATGGCTATTCAAGAAATTCTTATTTAAAATTTTCATAATATATGATGCTATTGTGTAAATAAAAAATAATAAATACTTCAGAAAATAATCGCAAAATATTTTTCTTACACTTTCACTCTGTCATAATTTTGTTATATTTTTAATATTTGCTCAATTAGCATAATTATTAAATATGTTTTCATTAATTTTTCCCCTCCGACATATCTTACCTTTAAAAAAATTACAAATTAATGATATTTGTAGAATACATATAAATAAAAATATTGAAAATAGTACTTTTGCTGTAAACATAGTGTAATTTTCTTTTGTAGTTTTACAGTTATTTTTTTCTATGCTTTCGTAATTAGCATGACAGAGATTTTACGCATATAAAAGTTTAATTTCCTAATTTAGAGATGAATATTCGTACAGAGGTTCAGGAATACAATAATTTGATTATTTTTCCATATTATATTTCTTTGAATCTTCACATTTATTCATTTAAAATAAAAAATGTAATTCACATATTTTTAAATTAAAATTTTCTTTCGAGTTTAGTTATTCTTTTTAGTCCAATTTTATAATTTACAGAAAAATTCTTACTATTTTTTAAAAAATTATTAATCTATTTATTAAATAATTAATAGTTTGAATTAATGTATTTTTAACTTGTTCCTTAAAAATGAAACATATTTATTTATTTAAAAAAATAAAATAACACAAAAAGATTTAATTTATTTATATTATATTTTTTATTCAATGACGAATTTATTTAAAATATTCTATCTCACCAAACTTAATTTAAATACTATATTCATAATTATAACATGAATGTTTCGATATTGCCTTATGAAAAATAAAAAAAAATCAATAAACATTTTCCTTAAGAAAATTAAAATTCACAAATAACACATTGCTATGTTCTAAAATTATTTCTCTTTAAAACATCAATTTTTTTTCTTTTTAAAATATCTCCATACAACACATGTCACATATCAATAAAATAATAAAATCACTACTTACATTTTGAAGGTGTTATTCCAAATTAATATTGTTAAGCTCCCAATAAAAAAGTCCAATAAATCTTCCAATAGGCAATCTAATATCTACACAACACACATAAATACAGAAAATGATCCCACACTATCTTGCATCAATACGGGTCCAAATGAGAAAAACGGGTCATAACAATCACCAACACATCCACGTAGATCTTGACCTCACTAGTGCCTTCTTGGGCACTGAAGTAGCCTGAGTAGAGTGAGTGAAAAGGATAAGGAAAACTCTATTTCGAATCGTCCGGTTGGCGTGGTTGCCGTTCAAGACGTTGGGATTTTCTTCGCCAAGTGAACGACGCCAAAACCGAAAACGAAATCAACGCGCGGCGGCTGTTAGGTTTCGGTTTTACTTTTTGCTTGGCGCATTTGTAAAAGAGGTGTGGTTTTCTTGGCGAATGGTTTTTTTCTTAGCAAATACCTAATTTTTTTGATGAATATTGAACAATGAACCGCAAAAAATATTTGTGGAATGCAATTTTTTTCATTTGGAATTGTTTGGTAGGTATAAAATTAATACTCAATGAAATAATGTATTTAAAAATGTAAATTAAAATAGACATGAAATGAATTTTGCGCTTTTTCTAGGCGTTTTAATTTAAGGTATTCGATTACATTCGAAACCGTGATTTTAAAAAGCGCATAAATGGATAATTTTCATGATATTTAGTGTCACTTAGATCAGAATATATGCATACAATTGTTTTAAGGAAATTTTGACAAAAAAATTTTTTATTTTAATACAATATTTTGACAAAAAATTAACTTAGAATAATCTTTTTTCCAAATGTTCTCCTTTTGTGAAAAATGCTTCTATTAGAATAATATTTTGCCTGTATATAGCTCAGACCTCTTTACAGAGGCTCAACTAGAATTTTTGAAATATATAACTTAGAAGTGGGTTTATTCCTATTTTACGACAACAGAGGGGAGCACTTTTAAGAAAAAAACGTGAATAATTATTTCAATTGGTGGTAACTCTGAAAATAATGTGAATTTTTCAAAAATTTAAGTTGCTATATACAGGCAAAATATTATTATAATAGAACCATTTTTCACACAAAGGGAGAACATTTGGAAAAAGATTATTCTAAGTTAATTTTTTGCCAAAATATTGTATTTAAATATTTTATTTTTGTCAAAATGTTCTTAAAACAATTTTATGCATGTATTCTAATCTGAGTAAATATCATGAAAATTATCCATTTATGCAGTTCTTTTAAAATCGCGTTTCCGAATGTAGTCGGATACCTTAAATGTGAAAATATGGAGATAAAACAATGATCTTCAAGATCTGGAGATCAAACAATTCTCATAATCAAATGGCGAAATTTTTATGCCATGATCTCCACCAATTATGCATACGCAATGCATATTCAATCCTAAATTAGTCAAATTGCTTTAAACGATATTTCATTTGATGGAACACGAACTCATTATAAATCTATACCAGGGGTGGGCAGCCTATGGCACGCATGCCACATGTGGCTCGCGGTACAATTCTCAGTGGCACTCTGTGTTACGTACTCATTACATCATCCCTGGTCACCGCGCCCCTTGGGCAGGGGAGAAATGGAGCAATACCCCTTTCTATATTACTTAGAGTATTTTTTTTTTCTGTGTGTGTTGTTTGTTTTCGTTTTTCGTTCGAATAAAGAAGTCGCTTTGGTAAAAATGGCAAAATCGTTATTTCGCATCTAAATTAAATCATAAGAGCTATCGACACGTGTACAAAACATGTACATACAAATGTAAAATGAATACATAATAAAACTGTAAATCTATACCAATGATATATATTCTCTAATTATGCATGCATTATTGTGGGAATCGAATTGTTTCAAAAACGTCCTACTGTGTGGCCCACTGAACCATATTGGTAGATAGGTTTGACACGCCACAGCTACAAGGTTGCCGACCCCTGATCTATACAAACTAATGAAAAACAGATGCATATAGTAAATTATGTGTAAATTAATCGCATGTGAAGCATGCGTGATCTCTTTGTAAGATTCTAAAAATTCTAACAATAATTAAAATCCTGGAATATTCAACATTGAAATTATAAGTTTGGAGTTGAACACGAAATTTAAATAGCAGCCACATAAATTAATTGGAGGTATGAAAGAGTGGACAGAAAAAAATGTCCGATGAACCAAAAAAAAAAAAAAAGAAAAAGTTGTTCATAGATTAAATATTATACCTTAGGATCACATTCTTCAAAAATACATTTAGTTTAATCTTAATCGGAATTTTCCCTTCAAATCTAAAAATATACGAGGTCTGGCTATTAAATAACGAGACTGCGCGCCTAGATGGCGTCCTAGAGGAGCGGGGGAAAAACAAGTAGTGCGTTGGGTATCTGGAAATCTTCTCTATTCACGTACCGAAACACGTTTTCGTCTCTATTACAGTATTTGTGCAGTAGCGTTTTGAAACGAACGTGTTTTTTTCTCGTGCCGAAAACCATGTGTGACGAAAAACAGGAGCAACGCATCAATCTCAAATTTCTCGTTAAGTTGAAAAGAACTCCGACTGAGTGATATAAATTGTTGCAAGAGGCCTATGGGGATAATTCTCTATCTCTTGCGCGTGTTTTTCAGTGGTGTAAGCGCTTCAGTGTGGGCCGAGAGAGCACTGAAGATGACAAGCGCCTAGGTCGCCTTGTCACTGTTTCCGGACTTGAAGCAGTGACCAAAATCAACCAAATTGTGCGTGCAGATCGTCGAATGAGCATCCGGATGATTGTGGAGGCTGTAAATGCCGATAAAGAAACGGTTAGATAAATTTTACACGAGGAATTACACATGACAAATGTCTGTGCCAAGTTGGTGTCAAAAAACCTGACTCCTGACCAAAAGCTCTTGCGTCAACAGGTCTGCTCAGATTTCCTTGAAAGATTAGAAGAAGATTCCTGATGGATGAAAAACATTATTACTTGCGACGAAACGTGGATTTTTCAATACGATGTTGAAACAAAGCGGCAATCGATGCATTGGAAGACGCCTGAATCGCCCAGAATCAAAAAAGCAAGGATGTCCAAATCAAAATTCAAGGCAATGTTGATCCTTTTTTTTCGACATTAACGGTATCGTGATGACTGAATGGGTTCCTGAGGGTCAAACTGTCAACCAGACTTACTATTTGCCAGTTTTGGTAACACTGCGAGAACGTGTTTGTAAAATGGCCCGAGTTGTGGAAGAACAACTCGGGGATTTTGCACCAGGACAAGGCACCTGCTCATAAAGCGCTATCTGTGAAACGGTATTTGGCCGATAAACGCACTCCAGTGCTCGAACACGCGTTGTACTCGCCAGATTTGGCACCGTGCGACTTTTTTTGTTTCCGAAGATAAAATCTGCTTTGAAAGGGACCCGATTTGAGTCGATGGAAGCGGTAAAGCAAAAAACGGCAGAGCTCCTAAAGGCCCTTACCAAAGAAGACTTCCAGCACTGCTTTGATTAATGGAAAAAACGTATGGAAAGGTGTGTGTCGAGGGGAGGGGAGTATATTGAAGGGGAGCATTCGAATGTAAAATAATTTTTATAATAAAACCCTTTTTTGTAACCAGTCTCGTTATTTAATAGCCAGACCTCGTATGTTTCATTCTTCATTTTTTCATTTACCGTAAAATGCGGCGTATAACGCGCACTTTTAACACAAAAAATGAGGTCGACATTTAGGGGTGCGCGTTATACGCCGGGTATAAAAAAAATGATAGTTTCAAAAATAAAAAAAAGAGATAAGCATAAGAAAAATTAGACTACTACATCGATCGCATTACTGTTTATTTGAAAGAAACGACATACCTAATGAAATTAAAGAATTCTGATTCTAGAAATATGCTATATTTCAAAATTATGGGATAATACCTCGAACAAATGGCTTAAAAACATACCAGCATTGTACACGCCCATTTCTCGTTCTTTCGTAAAAATGGGTGTGTGCGTTAGACGGCGAATCTACCTAAAAATTAAAGAAAGACTGATTAAAAGTATGGGTACGCGCTATACGCCGGATTTTACGGTAATTTAATGCAGCATAATTTAAATTAATCGAATTAAATTTAAAGAATATATTTGATTTAGTTATTCTTTTTTGTAAAATTAATTTTTTTTGTCGAGCTCAAAAGAGAGCGTAAAATTTACGACAGTAATTTCGTAAAGAAAATTTGCTTATAGATTTTAGTTCCTGCCTAAATGCAAGAGGCCTTTTGGTGTTGTATCGGATGTATTGGTACGTACAGTAATACCTCGGCTTACACGAACCCGGAGTTACGCAATTTTCAAATTTCGCCAATTCGTCTTTTGTTTAAGGAAAAAAAAAGAATAGGCAAAATTGGTAAAATTGATTACGTGATTGAAGAAGTTGTCGATAATGAATTCAGAAGTGAATTGGTGAATGACGCGCTCAAGAACTTCTGGATTCCCACAATCAGGAGTTGAAATTGTGTGTGTGTGTGTGTGTGTGTTGAACATAACAAATGCATGAGAAAGAGCAAAACATGGAAGAATTTGAGTCTTTAGATCCAGTTCAGTCAGAAGACCAAATGATGGTATTGGAAATTTGAGAGAAAGCCGTAGTTTAATTGAAAAAGGGTTAAAAAAATTTGAGAAAATAAAGACACCAGTGATGAGCGTATTTTTCAACAAAATAAGGAATAAAAATATATATCAGCATGCTACAAGGAAAATTTGCGGGAGAGTGAGTGAGTGAATATTAACATCGCACTGTTCAGCCACAAGAGGGCTTTTGGCAACGGTCCACGTAATTTTGAACCATGGTCAAGTGACATGAACGACACCTGAGCTGGCACCCCCCTCCTAATTACCACACCAAACCAACGGGAGGACGTTTCAGCTCTCGACAGATTTAACGTGCATCGCTGCCCTACACGGCGGATCTCTAGTGGTACTAGGCTCGAACTCATGACATGCCTGTCATTATCCGATACCTTAACCCCTGGGCTACCGCAGCCCCAAAAATTTGCGGGAGAAAAAAATCTGTAAACCAGCCCATTACTTTGTTTGATATTATGAAGCTTTGTACATCTAAGAAACTTCGGTGTGTGATTTTGTATTTGTGTTATCTAAAAGATTTTATAAGATATTTTTTTTCCTAAAATTATTATTCTTTTTCGTTTTCCGGTCCCAATTAAAAATAATTTACATGCATTTATATTCGAGAGAGAGAGAGAGAGAGAGAGAGAGAGAGAGAGAGAAATCATACCCCGGCTTAGGCGAATTCGACTTACGTGGTTATCAAATGGTCCTACCTATCGCATAAGCTCGGGGTATTACTGTATCGGATGTTTTAAGCGGATGTGAAACAAACTGAATAAAAAGAAATAGAACAAACTGTAAAATATCCTCACGTAGCTTGGTGAGAAAATTGAATGAAGTAGTAACTCAAATACCTCTTTCGACACTTGATTGTGGCTTATAATTTCCCATTTCATCGCCAATAACTCTCAAGTAGTTCAAGAGCAAAGTTTTTAAACTTTTTTTTTAAAAAAAATCAAGCATCCCTGAACAAATTACATAAAAGTCACGAACCACTTTAAAGATAGATGGTTTATTTTTTTGATGGAATCATTCTCTTGAACATATATTACTTAAATAAAAAGAAAGAATAGAGAAGTAAAGTAATTATAAACATTAAAAAATGCAATAAACATTAAAAAAAATTACGATACAGTAATACCCCGAACTTACGTGATATGCGGGAGCAAGTGATAACCAAGTAAATCGAATTCGCGTAAGTATGATTTTTCTATAAATATACAAAAAATAATTATAGTTGGGACCGGAAGTGAAAGAAAATAACAATTTAAAGAAAAAAAATAATCATCTAATAAAATCGCAAACCGAAGATATTTTGATGTAGAAGGTTTCATGAAATCAAACAAAGTAATCTCTCTGGTGGTTTAAAGATTTTTTTTCTTCCGCAAAATTCCCTCGTAGCATGCTGATATTTTCTTAAATTCCTTTTTTTTTGTTGAAAAAATACGCTCATTGCTGATGTCTATATTTTCTAAAATTTGTATCCCTTTTTCAATTAAACTCAGACCTTCTGTCAAATTCCCAACACCGTCATTCGATCTTCTGATTGAATTGGGTCTAAAGATTCAAGTTCTTGAATGTCTTGCTCTTTTTCATGCATTTCTATGAGCTCATCAATTATCTGTTTCTGTTTGTGGAAATCCAGCAGTTCTCGAACGTCATCACTATTCACTTCCAAATACATTATCGACAACTTCTTCAATCACATTATCAATTTCACCAATTTTTTTTTCCTCAAACAAAAGAAGACTTGACGAGATTCGAATACTCCGGGTTCGTGTAAATCAGAGTAGAGTAAGTCGAGGTATTACTGTACATTAATTTCTCTGGAGAGAGTTTGAGGATAGAGAGACGACAAATTACACTTCAATGGATCCCAGGACATTGTGATATTTATGGGAACAAACGGGTGGAGATTTGCTGGCTAAGAAGGGTACTCAAAAAGTTCAACAGCTACATACTTATAATTTTTTTTATTTCTCAAAACTTTATATCAAATATCTAACAAGTCAAACTTGAAAAGCATCGCTCACTTCTCATGTTTCTGCAAGAAGTTGGAGGATCGGCTCGGACCGAAATATCTCGGATAAACTCCGTTAAAAAGTTGTCGAGGAATCCAAATTTGCGGTTGATTTTGACTGCCTTGTGGATCACCTTTACGGTTTCGGTATTTTTGAGAGTCCTAATTGCCCACGCTGTAAGAAAGACGGAGTCATGGACAGGAACCATTTGTTGGAATGTATGGGTCATCAAGGAGACTACGAGGTGAAAAGATATTGGAGTACTAAACATCTGCTGATGGGACATTGTCTTTTTTTTCTTGCTTTATATTTTTGTGTGTTTTTTGTCTTATTGTAAGATTTTGTCATTTTCTTATGCCATTCGGGAAAATAATTTCTCTGGATCTCTCTAAGAACTTTAAATACTAATGTTTTTAAAAACACTGCGCAATTTATATTTAAATATCTAGAATTATAGTAATAAATATGGTTTTGGTACTTACGTATTATCACAACAAGCTCCAACTCTGTTAATAACTCGTCAAGTTGGCAATCCCGATTTCCTATGCGTCGCACGTGCTGAATTGTCAAATGTGCTTCGTTTCATGTAATGTCGCCAATAGGTTGCGATAATACAAAAGTACCATTTATATATTTTTTTTACTAAGAAAATTTCAATAATAATTGTATTGATTAAAAATGCGATAACATGATGTCTGTTGTTGTTTATCTTGAATAAGAATAATAAATTGTGTGTGTGTGTGCTTTGAGGGTTCTTTCCTGATGACATATATTATTAAAGCCTTATTACCAAATATATATTATACATAAAAATTATACATGGTTTGTATACATTATTAAAAAAACCTTTATGAGAAAAATAAATGTAGGAACTAATTACTCGTACTTATTTCAGAAAATAAAACAATGAATTTACTTCACTTAATATAAGTTATTCTAAACTTTCGTGGATTACCAAGTTCATAGACCCCTAAATTAAAAAAAATTCACTGGAAAGATGTTAATTCAAGCCAAAAAAAACCGACTCATGCAAATGCAAAGCTCTAAATAATAAGATCTTAATTATCTTTTAATATATAACATTATCAACAATGTATCAATATTATTTAGTCGGGTAAATATTTATTCTTTAGAAATTCGAAACAATATTATATTCATTATTATATGTTGAAAGTAAAATATAAATAAATAAAGCGATTTTATTCTCTGTTAGTTTATTGATTCTTGAAACAAATTTTTTATTTATGAGGCTACATACACGTTGCGGAAATACTTTAACTATATATAAAGAAGGAAAACATATAACAAGCATTTTCACTTTAAAAACAAGGATGAGAACTTGTTCTTCTGCTTACAAAATTCAAAACAGCGAAGAAATGCAATATTAAAATGAACTAAAACTTTAAAAAAAGCCCCAGAAATCCATCATAATTTTTTTTTGACTCATTCCTTATTACATGATAATTCAATAGGAAAAACTTAATGGATGTAAATTGAAAATAATTTCTAAGAGTGTATACTTATACATTTACAAACATCCATGCCTTCTCCGGGATGTGAACCAAGGCCCTACGGAACATAAGGCAGCGTTGCTAACCACTATACCGTTAGGCGGCTCTGAGGGTGTATTAAGTGAGAATGAGTGAATATTAACGTCGCATTGCTCAGCTATACGAGGGCTTTTGGCGACGGACCACGTAATTTTGAACCATGGTCAAGTGACGAGAATGACACCTGAGCTGCCCCCCTCTCCTTACTATCACTGGAGGATATTTGAACTCTCGACAGATTTAACGTGCATTGCTTCCCTACACGGCAGGTCTTTAGTGGTACTGGACTCGAACTCGTGACAAGGCCAGCCACGATCCGATACCTTGACCACTCGGCTACCGCGGCCACGTATTAAGTGAGAGGGCGTTGATTAACGTCACACTATAAAGCAACATGAAGGGTATTTGAGACGGACTTCATAATTCTGAGCCACGGTCAAGTGACGAGGATGACACCTGAGCTGGTACCTCCCTCTCCTGACTATCACACCACCCCAATGGGTGGACGTTTGAGACGCGAAAGATTAAACGTGCATCAGCCTCCAAACACGGCGGACCTTAAGCAGCGCTAGGCCTATGAAATGCCGGCCATGACCATAACCACTAGGCTACTCCGCCCATATAATTCAAACTAAAAGCAGTGAAGTGTTTTCTGGTAAATACAGGGAAAATCTGAAGGAAACTGAGGGGACTGAAATATATTTTCGTGTTAAAGGATATTGCAAAAAAAAAAGACCCAAATATTGAACAAAATTCAGTTTATTACAGTACCTTTTATTTACATAGATATGTACATATGCATGCATTTCATAAGAATAAAAAAAAAGCAAAAACATTCCCAAGAATTTAATGAAATTTAATTCAAAATGTTCAAGATTTTTGAAAAAGAAAACATTTGAGTTTTTGGAACAAAAATCTGAAATTTTTCTTTGCATTGTTTTTTTTAACATCAAATTGTCAACAAATTGTTCGATGTCGTCCATTTTGTTCGTCATTTCACCTTTGGAATGTACACATCTTACTAATGATGCTCCTCATTTCGGATGACGTGGGAACAGGAGCGGCATTATTAATTTTTTACTATTGGAATCTGCATCAATGATATTTTTTCAACTCCTACTATATATATATATATATTAATTCACATACTCTCTCTCTATATATATTTATTTATCTTGGTGAAAATTTCAATCGTTAATAAAATACATTTTAAAGAGCTCAATTGAACTGAAATTTTGTATACATGAGTATTTGGATGACAATACAATAATTTAGTTATAATTAATAAAAATTAATTGATTAAAACTAATCATTTTAATAATTACAAATGCAGCCACGTGGGCATCATTTTTGGCGACTTGTGTCAAAACTTGAAAAGGTTTTCGTCTCACATTTTAAAGCATTCATTTGAACTGAAATTTTATATACACGATTGTTTTGGATGACAATACGATACTTTAATGATAATTAATAAAAATTAATTACCACTTAATGTTGTGATTCTGTCATATGCATGTACATATTTATATTAATTGTAAGTATTTAATAAAAAGTAGCTAAAAATAAAAATTTTCTTTGTTGATCTAAGTAGGAATTGACTTGATTTTTTTTTTACTTTTTGAGCTTTGAACGAAATCCAAAATGTCCTTGTCAGCCATAATTGGGGCTGTGCACCCATTATCATCATCTACTGCAACGAATTCTTCTGCTGATACAGAATGACAGTTTAATAATACAGAAACTTTCTCAGACTTTTCATTAAGTATCTGTTTAGTTTCAATATCCCTGGTGTTTTTTTCCCGTACTTTTTTTTATTCCCAGAAAGGAAATATTTTCATGGTAAGCGATTTTCGTTTAGTGTTAAGAGAAAAAAAAAAATGCATGAAAATAAACAGTAGTTTGTTGGGACCGCCGCAGTTTCGTGTTAATCGATATTTCGTCAATTAGGGTGTTGGAAAGCTAAAATCTTATTTTTTTGACAATTTGAGATTTTTAAATTGTATTAGCCCTTAAAATCTACTTTTAAATAATCATTGAAACTGGGCCCCACACCCATTTGAATGGTAAAAAATGTAAACAAAGTACTTCGTTTTTGCTTAAAAGTCGAATGTCTGATATAAACTAAAACAAGTAACTTTTATTGTAAATTGAGCCTTTCATTTATTTTATTCCCTAGCGGATTAAAAGCTTCACTTAATACATTACAATTAATTTATCTCAAAATGTAAATTTTGATGTTCGATGTACCTTTTCTGAGAAACTACTGTTCACAGGTATGTACATTTTTTATGATATATTTATAATGATGTCTAATATATACTAAAATTAGCTTTTTGTAAAAAACTCAAAAATTTAATTTTTACAAATTTTTTATGTGAAAAATGGGTCAAATTTCGCAATGTTTGATGAAATATTTTATAAATTATTAAAAATTTCCAAATCAGCTAAAATTGCATTTTAGTATAATGAGAAAGGTGTACTTTAATTGTATGAAAAATTTTAAGCATGTACATATAATAGATTTTGAGAAAAGGTACATCGAAAGGAGCTAATTTTACATTGTCGGTATATATATAGAGCGAGGTTTCTAACTCGCCTTAAGCATTTTCGCACACATTAAATGTATTTCACTGTATGTAAAATTAATAGTAAATATATAACTTTCATTCACAAAATAGATATTCTTTCTATTTGCTTATCAATTAAAATAAATTAAGTTTTTTCTCTTGGTAATTCTCAAGTATTTCTTCAACTTTCATAGCTAGAACAATATAAAAGAAAATGATTTAAAGCAAAGGTTTTCAACTTGGGCTTCCTGAAACTTTGACAGGGATTCCGGAAGTGATTGCTAAATCAAAGCACACAAATTTTGGTTAAACTTTACTTTTAATAAAGATCGAATTGTTAACGGAGTGCTTGTACACATTCTTAGAGTTATACTACGAATTGAAATAATTATCAGTGTTTTTTATTAAAATTTCTACACTCTGCTGTATTAAAATATATGGATAATTCCACTTCTTAAGTTATATATTTCAAAAATCCTATTTTAAGTTCTGCACAGAGATCTGAGCTATATATAGGCAAAATATTATTATTATAGAAGCATTTCTCTCTCCCATAAATGAAGAATGTTTTTCAAATAGGTAATTATATGTTCATTTTTTTTGTCCCAAAATTGCATTTAAATAATTTTTTATTATATTAATATTTTTAAAACAATTTTATACGAGTATTCTAATCTAAGTGACACTAAATGTTAAAAAAAAAATATTCGTTTGTACGCTTTTGCAAAATGACGGTTCCGAGAACGTAGTCGGATACCAAATCATCACGCTCATTAAAAAAAATTCTAACCTTTTTACAGAACTTAAAATTAAAAGGAATTAATTTTATTCTTTTTAATTGAGTTCTGATTAATTTAAAACTCAGTTCATTGACCTTAACTGGATTCAATGAGTGATCTTGATTCCGAAATACAATCAGACCTTGATGGAAGAGGATAGCGGAGGCGAAATGACATCTATGAGAAAGCATTTAGGAAAATTTCTTGATCAACGAATTAACGGAACTAGCGATGCATATGAAAAAACAATGAATTTAGAGGTTGTTGCACTTGGAGAAAAACAGAGGCTACTCAAAGTTAACGCTGAACGCAGGTCATTCAGTGTATATAGCGGAAAAATTTACTTGTCTATTTAAACACCTCTTACATATTCCCAATTAGCTCGATTATGTAGGGGAAAAAGAACGATAAAAGTATTCATTTTCTCTGCATATTTATTCGAATAAAGACGTAAGGATAGAAACTGCTAAAGGATAGTTTGAATAAAAAAGAATTTTTTGTGTGGTTATCTTTGGAGCTAAATAATTTATTTTATAGAAATTGTTTTTTAATAAATTCAAATAAATTGTTTGGATCAAAATAAGGATCAAATTTATAACGCATTTATTTAGTAGCCAAAATTCATTTCAAGCGATAAATCGTGAAATCTGTGTTGGTGTTGCTTATCCCATCCAATCGACAGTAACGTCAAATCGAGAGCTATATTACGCTCGTCGTTACCCGCAGCTTTGAGCATCATGCAGGCGAAAGTACGATTTCACTCTGCTCCACCCAAGTTTAAGGATGAACACTCCGAGGGATGGCCCGAGGGTCACTTCCTCCTCATCCCCCTCCCAGCAAATTCACGAGAAGACTTTCAGTTGGACGAATATTTAGAGTGTACCCGTGCCACAAATCAACCACTATGCATTTTCAAACATACATGTCTTTTCTGGGATTCGAAACAAGGCTTTACGGCACAGTAGTCGGCATCACTAACCCTCTATATGGGCGGTATAGAGTTTAGTTTGTTCCAACTTTTAATACATTGTTTTGTAAGATTTTATTCTGTTCTTTAAAGTCTACTTCTTCTAGTGAACGCGTGCTCTTTTCATAAAATGTTTGTAGATATGTAACCAAAATAACGAAAGCTACATCTTCTAGTTTTTCTTTGTAAATTTCATCTTAAGCAATAGATATATAGATGAAGCGACAAACTAGACTACAGAAGTAGATCACAGGGAGGTTAATTGCGTTGAGATAACTGTAACCGATATTACAATTCTGTAGTAAAATAAAATATCAGGTAGAGGTTAAAATTTTTTTGATGATTTCAAAATAGGTTGCCAAACAGTCTTTAGGATTATTGAAAAAAATTAGTGTTGTAAAGTTACCTTTAAAAAAAAAAAGAGTTACCCAATGTAACACCTTTATCGAACTAAAAAATCGCCAAAAATTAGGCGTGCAACCAACACATTATCTAAACCCAATTCTAATCTGTAGTCCCTGATGATAATAGTGATCTTCTGAATCTAGATTAAGGATTTAGTATATATTTAGAAGTAATTAATACTCTACATCTTATTCTCAGTTTAGTTATATTTCAATATCTTTTATTTATCTTATAAGCACACATTTATTTCTGTCACAAATGAGTTTCAAAGAAATAAAAGAACTGATTGAGAGTGTGAATTCTAATCTGATATCAAGTGAGTCGCTGGTGAGACTCTTGGATGTTTTCTCCGAAATAATTAAAGAGATTCTACAATGATACTGCAAAAAGCCAAATAAATAAACAACATTCATTTGGCATCTTTTTCATCAATAGTTTCTTTTTCCCCTTTTCAGTTGTTTCTCATTTTTCGTTTATCTTTCAACATAAAACTAATTCTCACGCTTTAAGCGAATGGGCTAAATTTATGTAGCGTCAAAGATACATGATAACTGCAATCACGTGTTTCCAACCACTTCGTTCATGCACTCTTCTTTTGCCGCGACTTTTGCTTTTTACAGAAACTTTCTTTTAAAAAGTACTTATTTGGTATTCAGTACCTGAAACCTTGACTTTCGTTCTGTTTTTCTGAAATTATAGCTATTGGTAAGGCCCTGGAGTATGCCGTTACTACCGATAAATGCAATATTTGGTTATTGACTGACAGTAGAAGTGCTATGCAATATATCTAAAGAATTGGCTGAAACTCTATGATAAACCTGACCAGAATATTTTAGTACTTCTCTCTGAACTTGGTCCTAACAAACAGGTATGCCTTCAGTGCATCCCTTCCCACGTTGGGTGTGCATGGAGCAGATGCGTAGCTACTGCTCAATATTTGGGCACTACTCAATATTTTGGGCACGCCACCGATCAATGAAGTTCTCATTTTAGCCCAAAATAACAAAGTCCACTGTAAAGTAATCCTTATAAGGAATCTTATTCGCGCTTTTGACGCTATAAACTACATGTTTTCATAAACGATATTATTACAAGAAGCTACAAGTACTCCCCAAACTTGAAAAAATATAAAAGATTTAGATATACATGAGAAACCAGAGGAATAAAAAGTTATAAAAGAATTTATTTCCGTAATTGATTATTCAATCAAGGAATTTTCAGCGAGATGTTCTCAGTTCAAATAATTATCAGAAACTCAAGTTTATTATTGATAAACTAATGACTAAATTTGATAAACTAAACTCTCCCATTTCTACTGGTTGGAAATCGAAGAATTTGATATGCAACTGATTGATTTTCAGTATAGTTCAATATGGATTCAAAAATTTATTGAAGCAAGAAAAAAGTTGGTATTGATGTATAGTAAAAATGCCAGTAATGAAAGTTTGGAAAAATGGAATTCGATTCCAGATATATTTAACTGTTTGAAGAACCTGACTCCTGTTATAATCACATTTTCATCTACCTATGCCAGCGAGTCATTATTTTTAGAGATGAATAACATTAAAGCCTCGGTTAGAAACTGTTTTACGGATGACTCCAATTCAGTATGCATTCTACTAAAGGTTACATCTTGTATTCCTATTATAAGTTATTTGCTATCTAATATGCAACATCAAAAGTCAAACTAATGCTGCCTAATAATTTGAATTACACGTAAAACTAAAACATATATTATACAGTAAAACATGTATTTTTCCGTAGGGAATATAGGGAATTATTTTCCGAATAATCACAAGTGAAAATTATTTGACGGATAGTCTATATCTCCATAAACATTTTTTTTAGAAAAAATGACACATTGATACATAAAGGTTCACCATCCTTAGTATGTGTTACAGTCTCAGGAAAGCGAAAATAAGTAAATTCTCAAATTTTTATTTTGAGAAAAATGAGAGCAAAACCCGGAAAGTTTATTATAGATATTATTTTATAGAATATTAGAAAACAGAATGTGTCATATGTATATAATACATCGTTTTATTTTTATAATCTGTAGAAGTCAGACGAAAGCCCATTTTAAAATCAGCTGAAACTGGATTTCAAGAAATTAAGTAAAACACTTCTTTAGGACTAGAAACATGAAAGCTCTTGAAAAGGAACAATGGACTATAAAAATAACAGCTTATATCTAAAGTCTAAAAATAATAGTTCAAAATAAATAAATCCTGAAGATTTTTAGACTGGGAGAAGAAAATTTTTCAAAATACAATAACAATTTTAATTGCTCTATAAAATTTAAAAACTTACACACCCGAAAATTAAAAAAAAACTGAAAAATATATAAAATACCCTAATATATATAAATATTTTTAGAATGTCAACATGTAACAAGCTCAAAGCCTATGAATTAGTACTTCACCGATATGATTCATCAATAAAAGAGCAATATGTCATCAAAATCTGGTTCTCGATCATCCTTTATTACCAATTGGAACAATTACGGAAATGTGAGGATGTAGACAACTTTCGAAATCTCGCCACTGAAATTACCGCAATGCAATAAACCGCCAAATGAGACGTTCACTCACAAGATGTCAAACTTCGAAGAGTGACGTCACGAACGAACAAAACGTCACTTGCGGTTCCTTTTTTGGAATAGCACTCGCATCCTTTGGAAGAAACAGAAGAAAAATTCGAATCCATTCTCAACGATTTAATCGTATCACCGCAAAGAACAGACAACTTTCAGCTCCATTTCATTCCCATTATTTATTTATTGTTACTTTGCACGCTTCAGATGAAATTCGTTTGGCGATTTATTTCACATAAATTGACAGCTTTTTTTGTACTCGTTTCTTGTAAGAATACAGAATTCTTTTTGATAACGTACAATCGGATCGAGATATACATATATAAATATTAATTGGATATTTTTTCACTCTATTTATCATTTATAATTAGTTTTTTTTTCTCTGTCGAGCTTTTTGAAATGGAAAAATGAATTGGATGTATGTGTACATTTATTAATTCTCACAGCGGCAGAAGCAAGTAGAATGATATCTGTTTTTTTATGATACTTTTAATTGTAATATCTCGCATGTTATGATTAGCACTTTGATTTTTTAGCATTCAATTCTAGAGAATGGAAAATGTTACATATTAAATGATGAACCAAGCCTAATTATTTATAACACGGTTCACTGAAATAAATAAAACTGATAACTGATTTATTTAATATATTTTTATAGATCGATAACTACTATTATTGTTTATAATTTGAATGTATATGTTACCGTTAAAAATGTGATATCCATTATTTCACAGAATAACTAGGTATTTCATGAAATAACTGGAAAAGTCAGTTAAAGTATATAAAATTATTGATTTCTACCATTTATAACTAGGTATTCTACAGAATAACAATCACTTCATCATTAAAGTATGAAATACAGCACTCGAAAGCTCTTTGAACCGATTCTATAGCTGCTTTTTATCAGTTTCGAACCTCTTATAAATACGTTACAATATCGTGTGTGAGTGTGTGTGAACGCTTCATTCCGTTGCTTTTAAACGTAGAATTTAGGTCAGGGATGGCGAACCAGTGGCACGCGTGCCATTGATGGCACGCCACAAAATATTTTTGGCACGCCAGTAATCAAAATGGTTTGCATTTTATTTCAAAATTTCAAAGTTCAGTGCGAAGTTTTTCGATCCGTTGCGGAGCGGCGGGGAACACACTCGTTTGTTATTGTTTTGCCTTAGTTTCGTCGTGGACTACAGTTGCTTATGATATAAAGTCTTTCTACGCATAGCATAGTCAATTTCATTAGCACAACTGTATTTTAAAGTTTATCTGTGTTACATTTACGATTTTTAACTGTTATTTAAAATGGATAGTCCAGCAAAAAAACAAAAAATGCTAGATAGTAAGTGTAACAGAGAATTTCAAATTTGGTGGACCGAGAAACATGGCATTATATATTAGTAAAAGCGACAAAAAGGTGTGCGTTTTATGTTCTAGAATAGTAGTATGCAGAACATATCGTCTGTAAAACGGTATTTTGAAACAAATCATAAATCCTCTTGTCAAAAAAAGTAAACCACAGCAAAAATAATTAATTGCTTAGAAATCGTTTGGCAGATGATTCCAATTCAGCATGTATTCTACAAAAAGCAACATCTTACAATCCTAATCTAAGTTATTTGTCATCCACAATCTGCAACAACAGAAGTCACACTAATGTTACTTTAATTTGAATTACACGTATAACTAAAGCATTTATAATTATACAGTGCAAAAGGTATTTTTTCGTAGTAAATAGACTTTATAGTGTACTTAGTTTTATTATTTTCTCAATAATTACGTCAAAAGTATTTGACGGCGTCTACATCTCATTAAACGGTTCTTTAGAAAAAATGGCACGTTGATCCATATATGTTCGCCACTCTTAATTTAGGTGGTGTATTCATGTGAACATTTTACATTTTGGATTATTAACAAATAATTTTCCAACCTGTTTTCAAGCAATGACTTCTGCAAGAATGGACTAACCTGTAAATAAGAAAGATTCGGTGCGAGAGATTTGAATCTTTATTAAATAAGCGTAGGGAAAAGGAAAATAGTGTGCTACAATAACGTGAAAAATTATTAACTTTGATAGCAGAAGTCATAAGAGCTAATACCACGTGTCTATTGGTTACTACAGCATTATGATATACTTGAAGTCCAAACAGTTGGAAAGCTAATTGTGCCAGTTACAGATGCAAAACATATTCTTATTTTCCTTTCTGTTTAACTAAACTTAGCAATATGAGCAATAATAAGTTATGCCATCTGCTTTTCTTTATCATTTATTAGCTATTCATCCGCAATAGGAATAAAATGTATTTGTAGAGTGGTTTTAGCTATTTATGATCAATTAATTTATAAAATGACTTTGAAATTCTTTATTTTTCATTTAAACGGTCTATGATTAGTTATTTTATAGAATAACTAGCTATTTCATAGAATAACTAGGAGAAGCATGAAATTTTTCATCCATCATATACTTTAACTAACTTGTCTAGTTATTTCATGAAATATCTAGTTATTCTTCGAAAAAACTGAATTATATACTTTAACGGCAACATACATATTTTATTTTGTTCTGAATGATAAAGGCAGATATACGCAACGAATACGGCAAATTATTGTAAGTTCAATTAATGAATATAAAAATTAATTAAAAATTACGTATAAACTAAATTGGATTAAAGGAGTGATAATTTTCTAATGAACACACATTTTTGAATACAAGAGTAAACAAAACAATTTAAAAATTTTAAAATGTTTAAGCGATATCAAAATAAACTTTTTTTTCTTGAGTATTATCGCACATTTCAGTTAATTTATTTCGAACTGTTCCACAAGCTATTAGCAATAGTGCACAAAATTTTAAAGGGGAAAAAAAAACCTGTACATCCTTTCCTGAAGAAAATTCTTTGATACATGGCTGATATAAGATTTTAATGATAAACAACACACACATATATCTATATAAATTAATTTTTACTTACCATTGAAAGCAAAATTAAAAACAAATACCAGGAAAGTAATCAGAACTATATTTGTTTTCGCTTTTATGGTATCAATTTATACCGCAAAAGAAAGAGATTTAAAATTAACTAAAATGTTAATGCAAAATTTCTTCATTTAAATATAATACTTGTTTATTTCGAAATACATTTTTACAGTAAATATAACAATAATAATCCAAGACTTTGTGCCAAATTAGAACGTTTTCATAATTGACAGTTGTACTCCTAGCACGTGAATGAGTGAGTGTTTATTAACATTGCATTCTAAAGATGCACGAGAGCTATTGCCAACGGATCTCGTTATTTTGAGCCACGGTCAAATAATGAAGACGATACCCGAACTAAAATCCCCTCTCCAAACATCCACACCACACCAACGCGAGGACTTTGAGCTTAGATAGATTTAGCGTGCATCAACATCTCTACATGGAAGGTCTACAGTAGCACTAGGTTTTCAAACCCGTAACTCGACTATGTCAGCCACAAGCATGATTATTACCACTAGACTACCGCGGACATGATACAGTTGATATTATTAATCTATGTAGCTAATCTATGTAGCAATAATAAAAACAATAATGAAACAATAGTTTCTCACACACACACAAAACTATAAATAGAAAGATGATAAATTCAATACACTAAACTGCCTATATTCTTATATATAAGGCTGATTATCGTAGTCTTAAGCTTTGGGATCAGTAGCGCACACAGGAATTTTCCAAGAGGGGGGGTCCGGGGACGAAAGTTCACCATTCTTGTATCATGCTCCTTCTGATTTTGTCGATTTTCGGGAACAAAACACAGTAAAAAGCAAATTATTGAATAAATAATTAGCATTAATTAATAAAATTAATCATTAATAACAAATACTTAATTAAATTTTACGTACTATGTACTTAGAATTATAATCAATCGGAAAAAAATCAAGGGCTTTGGGGGGTCCGGACCCCCAGGACCCCCCCTTGTGTGCGCCACTGTTTGTGATCAACAGGTCATCAACAAGCTACATAGCATTCATCCTTCCACTGCCCAATGGGCAGCGGTACCAGTACGAAGACATGGTGTTCGCTTGACTCGATTTCGTATCGGACACACTCGTCTAACGCATAGACATCTGCTTTTAGGAGAGAGTCCCCCAGTATGCGACTTTTGTCAATGTGACCTTTCCATTTTACACATTTTAGTAGAATGTCCAAAGTATTCATCTAAAAAAGAAACACCTTTTTTAAAACCCATCTTTTAACTGACTGGTTTGGTTGGGGAGACTCCCCATCCAAACCTTTTTGCATTTTTACGCTCAATCGATGTTTTACATGAGATATAATTTTTTTTTAAGGATTTTATTATACCATTAGATTTTTTAAAAAAGAGATATCTATATAAATTTTTACATTTCTGCATTTTTAAATACTTTGCTCAATTTTATATTATTTTTAATCAAACAATTTAAATTACATTTTTATATACGTACAATAAATATATATATAAATATATTATTAATATTTTACTATATTATCGAATGTGTGGCGCAGTATAGCCAAACTTGGCTCTTGCGCCAAAAAAAATCAACACTCACTCACGTAGTCTTAAGCTAGTGTTTCCCAAAATGTGGTACGCGTACCCCCAGGGGTACGTGAAGAGTTTGGGGGGTACGCATTGCATCGAAGTTGGGTGGGGATATGCACTACATCAGGGGTGTGAAACTCAAAAGCTAACTCGGGCCAAAAAAAACAAGGTTTAACTTTAGGCGGGCCGCAAAGAAAATCAATATTCATAGAAATGTAGGTTTATTTCGAATAATACATTATAATAAAAATATATAAAAGAACAAGATATATATGTGGGAGACAACAAGGGGTCCAAGACGTTTGTCTTTCTTCTATTTTATTTTAAAACTTAAACAAAAATTAATTAAAAAGGTAGCTATTTTAACAGATAAGTTTGACGATGATATGCAGAAGGTAACGCCTGCTCGCGCACCTCTCTCGTTCTCTCTGCTGTTTTTAAAAGTTTTTGGTTCTACTTTCACTAGTTCAAAAGTTTCCACAGTTTCAGTTTTTGTTTCACTTAGCTGCGCCTGCGCGCGAAGACTGCTCGGCTTTGGCTGCCACAATCGGCCAGCCTGACTGTACGCTGTCCGCAGCGGTACGTCTTCCTTTTTTCCTTTTTCATCGAGACCAGAGGAGAATCTGAAACATACAAAAAAAAGACGGAACAGACAAGGACTATACGACAAATATACAAAGATTAAACATATCATAATTCTTCTGAACTAGACAGTTTCTCCATCATGTGAAGGCATCTCTTCGACATCCGGAAGGTTCCACAGGAAAACAATGTGTTTCACAGGCATAAGAACGTCTTTTTTAACAAGTTGATCTTTGGTTGAACGCATCGATATTTTCCTCTCTTAGAGTTCTGGACGTCTGTTCAAAACGATTTCTCTTTTTCCTTCGTTTCCACTGCCAGGGCTCAAAGATTTTCCGGAGCAACGCAAACCGACTATGTTTACTCTCCATAGGTGAAGGGGCGTTGAAGTTCACGGAACTCGTTTTCATGGCACCATTTACTTTCTTACACAATACTATATCAGAACATTTTTCTCTTATAATACTCAATTTTAACTTAGTACTCTTAATTTTATTACATTTATAATCCTTGATTAGAGAACTCAAATCATTTCTAGTATTAAAGTTTTTAACATGTGGCAAATCATAACTAGAGTTTTCTATCACATTTGAAACAGAAACATTTGAATAAGAAACAACATCAGAATCTGCACTCAAAGAGGATCCACTTTCACTCAATAAAACATCGTTCTTTGCGTGGCCTAGTTTCTTTATTTCAGCATATACACTGGGATGTATAATAAATTCTTCGGTCAAGGTCGGTGATATTGCCGTTCGAACACTTAGACCGGGAGAGTGTTGATCAAGAGAAATATTTATGGGTTTAACTTCTACCATACGCTGTTCGCCAAAACATGAACTTAATGTTATGATTTCTTCGGAAGGTGTTTGCACTCTAATTAGTGAGGAATTTAAAACTGGGATCTGGCAACCTGAATCGATCAAGGCTGTTACGGGCTGATTTTCCACAAAAATGTTTACATATTGAAATTGTTCGAATTCATCGCTATTTTGTTTTTCGCTCTCGATTTTCAAAGTATTCACGTTTATTCTATTATGGATGTGGTCGTTAGATTCTTTAGGTTTAAAACGCTTCTCACAGTCTCTTGCGTAATGAGATGAATCACCGCATATAAAGCAATTTTTATTTTCTCTTTCAAGATATTGGGGATAGTTCTCTTTAATTTTTGGTTTAAAGTTTTGTGATCTTTTTTTAAAGGGGTCTTGGGTATATCCATAAGTAATAGGAATTTCTTTATGTGATCCGTTTTTAGATGAAATATAAATATCGCACTCTTTAGCTAAATCAATAGGCCTAAACCAATCTTCTGCTTCTCGAATGCCAATATGAGTTGCGGTTTCCTTATTTAAAGTTTCGAACTGTTTCTCTTCGACTTTAGCTGCAGGATTTAAACTTAATGCTTTATTTTTAGCCCTTTGAAGTTCGATTTCTTTTTCTAATTTTGCTAACTGAAGTTTCGCGAGCTCAATTTTCTGTTTTTCTAAAGTTACCTCTCTTTCGTTTCGCGATACCCTCTCATCTATACAGTTTTGAATTAAAGTTTTAACGAAATCTGGATCACTTTCAAATGTACTACTGTTCTCAATTTTAGTCTTTAGTTTAACTATATATAGTGTCCGTACTCTCCACAGTACCGTCTAGATCCTCAACAACTCTTATGAGATCCTCTTTAAGAGCGTTTTTATACATTTTAGAAAAATATGGAAAGATCCTACCTTTTTTTTTTTCTGGCTCCCTTGTTGCTCGCACGTACGATGTATCCAATGAAGAAAAACGTTGTGAATCCACTGATTTCACCTCTTCGCAGGTAATATAGTTGAAATTGTTCGAATTGACACCTCTTCGCAGGTGTTTGTGAAATTGTAGTTCCGGCCTCTACACAGGCGGAATTTTCGACGATAGTTCCAACCTCTACACAGGCGGAATATTTAGGGTTCGTTGAAAAATACACCTCTACACAGGTTATTTTATTCAACAGTTCCAACCTCTACACAGGCGGAATATTTATGCTGAGTTCAAACCTCTACACAGGTTGAACGAAGTTTCCAAATCCCGGCCTCTACACAGGCGGAGTATTCATGCTGAGTTCAAACCTCTACACAGGTTGAACGAAGTTTCCGAAAAATGGCGGCGCGTCTCCTCCACGGACGGCTTTTGTTCATTGTCCAGACTTTGGTTCAAAATCGAAATTTTTTCGATCCCGGCCGAACCCCCATAATTTGTGGGAGACAACAAGGGGTCCAAGACGTTTGTCTTCCTTCTATTTTATTTTAAAACTTAAACAAAAATTAATTAAAAAGGTAGCTATTTTAACAGATAAGTTTGACGATGATATGCAGAAGGTAACGCCTGCTCGCGCACCTCTCTCGTTCTCTCTGCTGTTTTTAAAAGTTTTTGGTTCTACTTTCACTAGTTCAAAAGTTTCCACAGTTTCAGTTTTTGTTTCACTTAGCTGCGCCTGCGCGCGAAGACAGCTCGGCTTTGGCTGCCACATATATATTTATGCTTATATCCTGACACTTGACATCTATTTTCTGCTGCTATCTTTCCAATTTCGGAAGAATTTTTTTAATATTCTTTATGCATTTTTGTGTGGGGATATATTGACCGGGCCGCAAAAAGCTTCGTTATGGGCTGCATGTGGCCCGCATGTGGTTTGACACTCCTACACTACACTGTGCTTATCTGCGCCTAATTCTACGTTCTCATGAGTCAAGTCGAGACAGTCTTGTGAGGCGTTATACAGTCCGGTGTGACAAGGGCGGGAATATACCGCACTTCGTTATAGAGACAACTTACTTCGTTAATAGTTAATGGCTTTTCCAGGTGCCTGTGTATTTTTAGCTTTGGTGAGATTTCTCTTATAGGAAATGTTTGTTTTGTGCTTTGTGGGGCATAACATGTTCAGACTATTGGACGTGGAACAGCATCTCAGATTAAAATTTGTAACGCAAGTGCCGGTGGGGGTTGCCCTACTTCTACATTATCCTCGCGACCTAGAGATGTGGGAGTGAGTGAAGAATCAGACGTTTCCATACACTGGTGTGCAAAAATTAAGGACGAGACGGTTTTTTCAATATAACTTTGTACAAAAGCTTTCCAAATCAACATATTTAATACCGTAAGATCCCCAATACGTAAGGACATGTGTAATGTAAGCAACACTTACTAAAAGAGAAATCAGAGGGATAAAAAGAAGCTTGATTGAAAAAGTAGCATGGAGCGCAATGCGACTGAAGGCCGAAACATCCCTGTGATGGGTGTCCAGCAAGAAACATCCGGTCTTTAGTAGGGGATATGATCTCCCCTGACTGCTAGGCAGGTTTCACAGCGTCTGCCCATGCTGAGAATGAGGGTGTCAATGAGTTGTTGAGGCATTGCTGCCCATTCGTCTTGCAGCGCCAATCGAAGCTCCCGAATCGTTACTGGTAGTAAGGTACGAGCTGCCAAGCGTCTGCCTAGAAAATCCCATACATGCTCGATGGGATTGAGATCCGGAGATCGTGCCGGCCAATCCATACGTTCAATATCCTCACTCTCTAAGAGCTGTTCGGCAACTACTGTGCGATGGCATGGTGCATTGTCGTCCATGAAAAGGAACTGCAGACCCATAGCGCCTCTAAAAAGACGCACATATGGAAGAAGAATCTCGTTACTATAACGGGTCCCGTTGACTGAACCTGCGTCGAAGATGTGAAGGTCTGTACGACTACCAAGCATGATGCCTCCCCAAACGAGAACACCGCGGCTTCCATACCTGTCCCTTTCAATGATGTTCGAGGGATGATTGCGGCTTCCCCGCTCTCTCCAGATGAGTATGCGATGAGAATCGCTACTCAAACTGAATCTGCTCTAATCTGTAAAGAGTACTCGTCCCCATTCATTGTCTCTCCAATTCCGGTGTTCCCGGCACCACAGAGAACGCCTTCTCCGATGGGCAGGCGTTAAAGGTACACACCGTACAGGGCGTCGTGCAAACCGAGCACCACCGTGCAGTCTTCTGGCCACGGTAAAACGCGATATCGGTCGTCCAGTCGCCTGTGTCGTGTGTCTAGCGATTTCTCCCGCTGTCTGCCGCCTGTTTCTTCTGGCCTGTAAGACAATGTACCGGTCATCTGCGGGTGTGGTTCCTCGTGGACGACCACTACTGAACACCCGGATAGCTGTTCTTGTAGTTTGAAATTGTCTCCAAAGTCGTGAAACGATGCTGTGAGCAATTCCGAACTCTGCAGCCACACTTGTCACTCTGTGGCCTTCCTCCAACTTCCCAATGATTCGACCTCGGGTAAAAGCATCCAGATGTCGTCTAACAGATTGATTATTCACCATTTCTCGCTGAGGCAGCAACTCGGTGTGATTTTAACTGCTATACGGCGTGCAATCTCTTTGCCAGAAATACTGATCTTACACCGACAACATGCTTTATACTACTCAGACACTCCCCCATTACGTCTACCTGCATATCTGCGCATGTGCTACCGTACATCACCTTACTTAATCTCCTGATTGGTCTTTCTGTCCGCTCTGCCTCTTCGTTCAGCTGATATGCTAATTTTTCGACTTCGCCCTTAATTTTTGCACATCAGTGTATAATCTTAATATCTCTTTATTAAGATTTTAACTTAATATACAATAATATGTTTAATATTCAAACTAAGTGAATCTGGAGTGAGGAGACACACAATACGTATTACCAAATAATCGTGTAACTGACCACTATGTCTATCTTTACCGACTAATCCTAATCTCAATAAATACGCACTTCTTAGTAGTTTAATTAAATGGTCTTACCGCTCTAAATTGGGTCAGCAGCAATTCGTTTGAATCCTAACTGATGTGGCAGTTATCCTTGTGGAATGGTATTCACCTTTAACTTGAACACACTGGTACGGATAGATTAAATCTTGAGTGCGGCATTTCTTCTCACTTTAACTCATATACTTGTAAGCATAGACTTCGTATATTTCCTTCCCATAGCCACCCCGCGTACGCTAAACTTCTACTATTTATAAGATTCTTAATTTGAATATCATGCTTCTCTCTTCTCGAGTCGGCTGGCCGCGGTAGCCGAGTGGTATAGGTATCGGATCGTGGCTTGCCTTGTCACGAGTTCGAGCCCAGTACCACTAAAGACCCGCCGTGTAGGGCAGCGATGCACGTTAAATCTGTCGAGAGCTGAAACGTCCTCCCACTGGTGTGGTGTGGTAGTTAGAAGAGGGGGGTGCCAGCTCAGGTGTCGTCCACGTCACTTGACCATGGTTCAGAATTACGTGGTCCGTCACCAAAAGCCCTCGTGTTGCTGAACAGTGCGACGTTAATATTCAATCAATCAATCAATCTCGAGTTGGCTGGAAAGAATTTCCATTCTGGCCCCAAAGAAATCCAAAAGGAGTTTTAGTAGAAATCGCGATGAGCCCGTCACAAATTAACCAGGGAACCAAATTATGACGTACTGAGCTCTCAGCACAAACAATTTCATCCTTCTCATTAATCCAAATAAATGTTTATTTATAATATAACTTGTTTATATTTTATTATGTGTCTTTTTCTTATTATTTTGTGTATGTCACAAAAAAAGAAAAATATTTTTTTCATTGTTATTAAAATACATCCATTTTATTTATTTATTTTTGAGGGGGAGGGGGTTACTCAATGTTACGAAAATTTTAGAAAGGGTACTCATACGTAAAAGTTTGGAAAACGCTGTCTTAAATCATAACAAAAGATGAGAGTGACATTTGAGAATTCCTTTTAGACTTTTCCACTTCTCTTTAAGAATAGTTAAGTCTAATTTATAGCAACCTTATTATATTGCCACAATAGATAGTTTCAGGAAAGGCAGGTCTCTAATCCTCGATCAACCATCTGCCGTGTCAAACTACCAACATGTCAATGTCAACGTTGCCCTCTAGATGGGAGTATATATTTTACATGGTAAATGCTTAAAGGAAATAAAAATTAAGTTCGATTTAACTAAAAATGAATTCTAACCGCAAAAGAAGATTTAAATCTGAAAGTTAAATTCCGGTGGCAATCCAAATTTTTCAACACGTTACTTCAACAGGTGAAATCTAAAATACAAACCTATTATTTTCTACGAGAGTAACTCTCAAAATATGCGTCGCGGTTGGCTTTCATAGACGCAAAGAAACAAACGGTCCATCATCTTGACAGAAATTAACTTAGTCTACGTTGTCTTTTTTAAAGATTTTCACTGATGAGTCAATGAGAGCACAGAAAAGGCATCTAAGTGACACTCCACAAAATGATATATTTATTAAATATGCTAATCTGTCTCATATGTGACAATTTATAAATTGAATGACGAGATTATTATCTTTACTCATGTATTATTTTTATACAAGGTGTTGCCGAATTTGACTGGTAACGACAAATCACAATAGAACATGGGGTTCTAAACCACGTTTAGTCGGTGAATATCGTGATATTAGTAGCTTTCAGGGGGAATGGCCAAATGAATACAGGGATTTGGAGTACCTTGATAGGGTTGAAGAAATCTTTAGGTATGAAAACTTCCCACCTTTGTCAGAGTTGCTGCATGGAATACCGGGTACTGCTCACAACTGTTCCGTGCATGATGGAGCCTCTTTACATTTTTCGATTGTGGAACGTAACCACGTCCATGTTGCTTTACCCAGGAGGTGGATTGGACATGGCGGACCTATTGCTTGGCTTCTAAGATCCCCTGACCTACAATCCCTTAGATTTATTCTCCTGGTGCCACCTGAACCCACTTGTGTATGAGACTCCGGTGGCCACAGTGAAAGATCTCACGTCGCGGATCCTCTTTGGTTCCGCTGACATCGCAGCACACCGGATCTAATTGAACGCGTCCGACAATCTTTCGTCCGTCAGTGTCGTCTGCGCTATGACTTACACAGCCGCTACTTCGAACTATTCCTGTAGCAGTCACTTGTTGCTGCATTTCTGACGTGGAGCTGTGAGGCATTGCTGGTATTTTAAACATGCTCCACGTCTAATAAATGCATTTGGTATCGCTCTTATTGCCCTTTTTCATTCCACTCGATATCATACTCTTCGTTACTGTTTTTGCGAATTACTTCGACTAAAAGCGTTCAGTGACCCCGTGTTTTTTGGTGATTTGTCGTCCAGATGCTGTTTACTATCATCCGTCTGAATTTGTCGGTCGAATTCGGCAACACCCTGTGTAGCAAACTATTTGTGATATTTTTGTGTTTAATTAATATTATACACATGAATGTTATTATTCACATGAATGCTATCATTATGTTATTAAAGTAAACATAAAAAATAAAGCAATTATATTACATAAAATTACTGGATGACTAAGACTTTAACGATGAACTGGGTTTAAATGTCAATTTAAAGTAATTCAATAACTCAGGTCATTTAATTAGGCCTTCCTACAATAAAATTTTTCAAGTAAAAAATGTTCTTAAATACCGAAATTTTGTCCCTTCTAAATCAAGAAAGATTTTTTTTTCCATTGTAGAGGGTATTATATCCTTAACATCAAGGTTTTATGGAACGTATTGCCACTAAAGAACACAAGCATAATCGGAAATCTTATTACATTGAAACGTTTTAATTTCAGACAAAAATTTCGTTTCATTCTTCCATTTACGTGTTTAAATTGGCTCAAAGTCGTAACATACCGCTGTCATTTAAGATGGAATATGTGTATTGTTTAAGGAACGAAAATCATCAACATCTGAGGGCTATTTATGTAAAAATAGAGAGGAAAAAAACCCATTTAAACAGCAAGTTCATTAATATGTTTTAATGATGCAATTTATTTATTATTTTATTTTACTCGAAAATCCATGTTTATAGTTAAACGTGTCAGTTAAATTTTAAAATATTTCTATTTCAGCCGCATGTTTATTTTTGCAGTATTCGTTTTTTTCTTCCATCAAAGGTAGAATTAAAAAAACGTAGATCCTTGCATTTTTAACTAGTTAAGTGTGTTTCACGAGTATACTGGTCATGGAGACAGCGGGATTTTGTTTCTTGACGGGTGTACTCTTCATGCGAAAAAAGTAGTGACTATTGGCTCTTTAAATTGTAATTTTTGAGATAAACAAAACACATTGTCATATTTCAAGATGTTTAGAATACTTTGAGGCCAGGCCGGAGAAAAAAAAATGAAACACTTGAAAACTCATTCGTCCCCGTGTGCACCGGCTGAAACAGCGTATAAGTTCGCATAATGAATTTATTTCTGTGCGATGACAATGTTTGTTTGATGTTAGCCTAAAAAGGGCAACAGAAAAAATCGGAAGTTTGATTTATAACAGGGTTTTTTCAGGTGTGGTCAGCCACGGGACAAATGCGTGACGCTGACCAGGCACTGAGCCTGGTTAGTTAGAAGTTAATCAGAAGTTACCTAGGTATCGAATGTTGTAAATATCAAATGTTTTATGTAACAACCACGTGCTGACATTAGAGTAATGACCCAATGCCGTGCTGCCTAAAGAATAGTTATTTTATTGGGGTAGGAAAGACATGAATGATTTTTTGGAAAGAGGACCGGGAACAACCCTACAGCACCTACTCCAGAACTTCCTTTGTGTCAAGACAAGTAGAAAATACTACTTTGTGAGTAAAGAAGGAAGTAAACCAATGTGTGTTCCGCGAATTTTGATGGTCTCTAAAATTCATAGATATCCACAAAAACTTATGGTCGGAAGGACCGTCGGTCTCATGAACCCGCGACCGAGCTAAATTACTTTATAGCCCTGTACATAGACCCCCTCACCCATACAATAAGTTTCAGTAACAAAAAATTGGCAATTTTATAAAATAAACCCATCTTTTTGATCTAATAATTTAACAGTGACACTTACTCTGTGATTGACGAGAATACTCGTCATCGTTCGATTTTCGTGACACACATAGTTGCTCACTCTCAAACGGAGGCTCACAGTTAACTGGTTATTATTTATGGAAATGGCTCCATAACCAGATTGAAAATTCGAAGCTTAATTTGGTCTACAGATAGTCGGAGTGAATAATGAAGGCTATTCTACGTTACATTCAGTTTCATGGCTTGGCGTAGAAGACAGTACTGTCAATCATTAACTTAGGTGTCATTTCTGGTCAGTTGTTTTAAAAGCACTCAGTTCGGGACCAATAGTTCTTTGTATAGGTCTAGAATAGTTACTGGGTAAACTATGGCCTAGATCAGGGATGACGAACCTTTTTGAGACGTAGGTCAAAAATTTTGTTCATACTTTTTTTAGTACTAGCTCGTGGGTCACTAAGGCCTATTTGCACCAGAGTTAATTTTAACATTTTTTAACAGAGTGCCTTTAAATCTAACCATCTTTAAAATTCGATTAGCTTAACGGGTAAAAATAGAAGTGGTTTGATGATTTAAAAATTTTAAGTGGGATTAAAAATTCTTAAGTGTTTAAGGGAAATGGCAATAAGTGTTTGAATGAACAAGGAGTAACGCGATTACATACACAATATATATTATGTGTGTGAAGTATTATATTTATTAGTATATATATACCTAAATATATATGTATTACAAAATGGATTATAAAGTATTTTATGAGAAATATGTGTTGCTGTGTGTTTATTTTCAGATAGTTTTTAACATTAGTTTCATTTTTCGTATTCATTAGTTTAACGCATTTCGCAGTTGTAATTCCCTTTCAAGTCTATTTCGAATAGTTTACAAAGTTCGTTGAAGAAAACAATTTTTCACACGAATATGTGGACCCAAATATCGTTAAAAGAACATTAACTAGTTTTTTCATTGATATAAAATTATTTAGTATAGAATACCATACTTTTTTAATATAAAATTTTCAATTTTTACTGTTGTGTGTGTGTGTGTGTGCGTTAATATTATCTGCATTACTTTCACATAGTTTTCCTTCTACTTCAGAAATCAAGTCTTCAAATTTTATTTTCCACACAAAGCTGATTCGAAATTCAACTAATTCCATTTCTAAATTATCGATACCTAGCCACATTCGTTTAACTCCCTTGTTTCAAATTCTGTTTTGTATGGATATAAAATAAAGTGAAATGTATTTTCCAAACTTTTAAATTGATTGAATCTCTCCTCAGAAGCTTGTTCTATTTCCTGAATAATCATTAAATATTTCTTTAATTGCATTCTCTTGAATGTCAACGGAGTTTGCAAACATTATCGTGTTTTGAAAATGTCTTTGTAATTGAGGAAAATATTTCATGATTTTCATTTCCAAATCTTCCGTAAAGATGCCAAGCTTCGTCATAAAAATATTTTAATATTTTCAAACATCGTTAAAACAATCAATAAGTCTATATCCTTGAAGATTTTTATTCAGTTCATTAAAATGCTGAGTGATGTCTCATAAAAACATTAAATCATTTAACCTATGTATATTGGGTAATTCGTCGAAACTATTGTCTTTTTTAATTAAAAAGAGCTTGATTTTTTCTAATAACGTTACAAAATGATTAAGGACTCAACCGAAGCTAAGCCATCGCACGTTGTTGTATGTCAAAATCCCTGAATATTGCAATACAATTTCCCCTAAGAATTGTGCAAATTGCCGTTTATAAAGAGCTCTTGCGTTTATAAAGTTGATTGTTTTTATTACAACTGACATTACACTAGAAAATGTTTTTAAACCACACCCACATGCTTCGCATGTAAAACTTGATCTTGTGTTATACAATGAAATTCAATCACATAATGTGAAATATTTTGCTTAAGATACTGAATAAATCCAATGTTTTCCCCTACCATACTAGATGCACCGTCTGTTGTTACAGAAACTATTTTCTGAAGGTCAATATCTATTTCCTTAAATGCAATATCAAATTCTTTAAAAATATCAAGACCGGTACACTTTCTTCTTTCAACGTTATTAGTTTTATTAACTCTTCTTTCGTTATATGTTTCCTTACCTATACCGAGAAAAAACTGCTAATTGTGCATAACCATTTACATCATTACTCCCATCTAAAGCAATTGAATAAATTTCTGCATAATTTAAGTCGCCATGAATTTTCAAAAATATATATATTTTTTAATTCTATTGCTCGACTTATAGGTAACTCATTTATACGTTTTATAATCAAGTTTTTTTTTCTTTAAAAACAGCAAACAATGTCGGGCTACATTCTAATAATGCTTTTTTTTACAAATTCTCCTTCTGAAAGAGCTTTCCTGTGGCGAGCAATGCAATGGGTAACTTGGAAACTAGCAGAAAGTCGACCATTCTTGTATCATGTCCCACAAGGCCGCCCAGCATATTCTTTTGATTTTATCGATTGTCGGGAACAAAAAAAGATAAAAAATAAATTACTAAATAAATAATCTCTCTCTCTCAGCATTAACTAATAAAATAAATTATTAATAACAAATACTTAATGATATTTTACAATCTATGTACATAGGATTATGATTAATTCAAAAACAATCAAGGGTGAAGGGGGAATTGGACCCTCGGACCCCCCCTCTTTGTGCACACCATTTCTCATTGCTGAATGAAAACCTTGCTTTAACTTTCAGTGTCATACTTATGCTACAAGACATTTCTGTTTGTAACAGCAATTCAAACTCTGTATAGGTCTCGACTCGAAATAAATACGATTCCTGTCTTACAATACTGCTCTTTGTTGATTGCTTGTTTGTAAACGCCATATTCTTAGAAGCAACATGAGGGATTTTGGTGACGGATTTCGTAATCCTAAGCAAAATTCAATAGACAAAGACGACACTCGAGAAGACACTGCACTCTCTAAACTTTCTTATCAAGCCAATATGAGGACTTTGAGCTTCGAGATGTGCATCAGACCAGCTACAGGGAGCGAGATTTTACTGGCATTAGAGCTCGAAACCATAACTTGACGAAAACAATGCCGGCCACCATTTCGGGACCAAATATCGTCCTTTTGTGTGTGTGTGTGTGTGGATGTATGTACAAATCTATAAACTTTTGAGGCAGAAATATTTCGCTTTAATAGGTATAAGGTTTTAATAAGCTTCAATGGTTATGTAAAAAATAGACAAGAACTTTAATAATTTTGCTATAATTAAGAAAGCTTTAAATACTGAAATACTCTCAAACTTACGTGATAGGTGGGACTGAGTGATAACCGCGTAAGTCGGGGGGTATAATTTCCCATATAAATACATATAAATTATTTTTATTTAGGACCTGAAACGGAGGACATAACAATTTAGGGGGAAAAACGTCTAGTAAAATCTTAAATAACGCAAATACAAAATTGCAAATCGAAATTATTTTGATGTAGAAGTTTCATAAAATTTAACAAAATATTGTGCCGGCTGAAAGGTTTTTTTTCTTCCACTAAATTTCCTCGTAGCATACTATTATTTTGTTATTCCTTGTTTTGTTTAAGAAATACACTCCTCGCTGAAGTCTATATATATTTTTTAATTTGTAAGCCTTTTTCTATTAAATTGAGGTCTTCTGTCAAATTACCAACACCGTCATCTGATCTGAGTGAACTGAGTCTAAAGACACAAGTTCTCTCTCTCTCTTCAATATCTTGCTCATGCATTTCTGTGAGTTCATCCATTATCAGCTCCTGATTATGGGGATTCAGCAGTTCTTGCACGTCATCACCTATCCACTTCTAAATTTATTATCAACAACTTCTTCAATCACATTATCAATTTTACCAGTTTTTTCTCAAATAAAAGACGAATTGACGAGTTTTGAATATCGCGTAACTCGGGGTAAAGTAAGTCGAGGTATTACTGTATTTTGTTATAATCAAATAAACATTTCCATGTTTATAATTAAATAAAAATTTACAATTTTATTTGTTTATTAGAAGTGCCGAATGTCGGCAGGCAACGATCCTGCTACTATCGAGTTCCGACACGTGTTGGTTGCCGTTTCTCTTTATTATACGAAGCACAACACGATCTCTCACAAACCACCACCAACTCAAATTTAAACAAAATTTGGGATGCCATTTTTTTCTCCTGCATTATTCGAACGCGAATACTCTAACCATTTGCATTCCTTTTGTATGAATTTGATCCTTATATCACCCCTTCTTCTTGCTATTGCCATTTTAATGGCTGGCAGAGTAGATTAAAATCACTTCTGCCACATAAATAAGTAATAGCTTAAATTATACTGTTCTTGATAAGATAAGGAAATCTAAATTTCATGCTAGTAACTTAGAGTCCCGAAAACTCGGCCTAATGTGGACCGATGGGTGTCCGAGTTAGTGAAAATGCCGAGTTATCGGGAATTGGATTACAAAAGAATATGTACGAGAGTTTCTTCAGGAAATATTGTACTGCTCTTGTAAACATTGTTTGCTTGAGAATACTGCCGAAATTCCCTTAAAACAAAGGAAATGTACGTACTTTATCAGGGCCGATCCTAGCAGGCGTGCAGCCCTTGCACCGCACGCAGGCGGCCAAAACAAGGGGGTGGCTGCATATATAATTCTGTTAATCAAGCAAAATTTTTGGTAAAATCCTAGGAGAGCCCACACCCTTGGCGACAAAACGAAAAACGCGCCAAGCCAGAACGAGATGGCGCCAAGCGAAACCGACAATGGCGGCAAGTGAATACAAAGAGATAAGGTGGATGCGTAATGAAAATATATGTAAACAATACAGAAATAAAACATTTAAGATATAAAAAAATATATAAATACAGCACTTACTTTCTTACTGCTGATCTTTTCCGAGTGGAAAGTACAGCATAACAACAGATTTTAAAAAAGTCTTGAAGGTTTCATCGCTAAGTGAATGATCGCGTGAGCGCCGCCATTTTTATTCTGCGAGGTAATGGTCAAACATACCTTCGGCGTGGCTGGTGCAATTTCGAAGAAAGCGTTTTATTGTCGACCATGTTACTTCATGCCGATCGTTACATTTAGGACATTCATAACTCTAAGCAATCAATCCTTCCTTCATACATACACTATTCAATCAATTCTTTCTAACCTTTCGTATTCAACAAAGTAAAAAATTCTAAGATACATTCCTTCACACACACAACCATTCCAGCTCGGTTCCCCCAAACAAAATGAAATTCAAAATGCCAGCCGACAAAATACGAAAATTCCAGAAATAGTTAGGTTTACCATATCTAGTGTATCAAAGTAGGGTTACCAAAATGGAACAATTATCGCCAACCGAAATAATTCGCGCCAAGGGTGTGTGCTCTCCTAGGACTGAACCAAGATCTAAATAAGTCCCGATTTTCCGAAAGCATAGCACAATTTTTTAAAAAAACAGAATGTTAGTGCACAGTGTGTTGGTTCACATTGTCCATTAATGTCTACTCTTTACATACATCCTTCATTTGATAAAAAAATTCGTGGCAGAGTAAGCAATACCGTAATTGGAAATTTGTTTGCTTATTAGCGACACTGACGACGGATTGTGGATCGATGCTTAACAAAGGCGTCTCAAAAAAATTTTCGTAAAATTTGCTTTACGAAAATTTCCAATATGGCTAGTATTGCTTAAGACATGGGAGTGTTTAAATTCACAATGCATTTGAGGAAATTAAACGTTTTCATTTTAATAATAGCCTTACAATTTAGAAAAACAAAGTAGAGAAAAAGAAGTGATTTCTGCGTCTTTGCATTTTTATTAATGTTTTACCTTTTACTCAATGATGAGCTTATAACGTCAATGTTAAATATTAGTCAAAGTATGAAAAATTCTTTAGAGGGGTGGCACATTAGGGGTTTGTCCACGGGCAGCCGACACCCTAGGATCCGCCCTGTACTTTATAAAAACATAGAGCATTTACTACATGAAAAGGCAAATTAATGAACATATAGTATACAGAAACTTACCTGATTAGACATACGTCAGAAAAATACTTTTTGAAGGTATAAAGTTGTCTATAAAGAAAATTCAGTAGTCGAGACTTTGCAGAAACTGGCTTCTTTTTTAAAAGAAATGTGCAGCGTCTCCTGTTGTCTTCCGTACTGTACTCAGCGTTTTGCTGCTTCATCACGAAGATAGCGAAGGAACAGTAAATCCATTACCGATGAACTTAGTTGTTCAGAATACTGAAGGGAGGTTTCAACAGCCTTTAGTCCCTCACTATGTGAGATCTTAGGAGTTTATACAGTGTCCCCAGTGTTAATGTCTTAATTATTTTCCGACATTATTTCATAAACTGTGACAGCAGCGATAGTTACTGCCCGTGGGGTTTTTTCAACATGCAAAGGTGTGACCAAATTATCCGGACTGCCGGGTTATCGAAGGCCGAGTTTCCAGGACTCTACTATATTGATACATATTTTATTTAAGAAAAATATCTCGTGAGTTTAGATGCAAAGCCTTAAAATTAGTTGAATATTGGTCTACTAAAACTCTTTTGTCGAATGTCGTCATAAATTAACATTTCATGAAAGTATATTTTTTTATTATATTAAACTGACACCATAGTAGAACAAATATCAATCCACATCTTATTTAGATGCTAGATATTTTAATCAAGCAAATTTATGCAAATATATTTAGGGTCTCTCTATGATATTCTTGATACTGTTAATTTGTCGTAGTAGTTATGACAAAAATGAATTAAAATAAGGCTGCGGTAGCCTAGTGATCAAGACATTGAATCATGACAGGCATGTCATGAGTTCGATTCTAGTATCACTAAAGCCCCAAGGTGTAGAGGAGCGATGCCCGTTAATTCTGTCGAGAGCTCAAACGTCCTCCCGTTGGTGTGGTGTAGTAGTTAGGAGAGGGGGTGCCAGCTCAGGTGTCGTCCTCGTCACTTGATCACGGCTCAAAATTACGAGGTCCGTCACCAAAAGCTCTCGAGTAGCTGAACAGGGCGACGTTAACAATCACTCACTCACTCAAAAATTAAATAATGATTGAAAACGGATTGGAAGAGTAGTTCGAGTGAAAATAAAGCTAGACGAGACAACTTTTTCAGAACAATTGTCAAACCTCCAATTCAGTTCAAGAATTTCTTGATTAAACCTGGTATTCAAGGTCGAGAAGTTTATGACTGGCAACATTTAAGTTGAATTGCGGGTTTCATTCAGTTCTACCAGATACCTGTCGTATAGAATAATAAGAACCTTTCCCGTTATTTGAAATGCGTTTCAAAATTGTCATGAATATGATGTAGGGGGGTATTTAAAATTCGGCCAAGTACACCAAATGTTATGTAGTTCCAGCATCTTGAACAGGGATCCAAATAGAGGTATTTAAAGTCAATCGCTTTTTACTGCAGCTTTTATTATTCGACGTTATTACAAAAAAAACCAAAAAAAATTCAATTTTGCTATCGTGTTGGCTTAACCAGAATAGAAAACAAGCTAAACACTAACACTGCTTGCTATTCTCTTTTATGTTATTGTAATGGAAAATCTGGACTTAGTTCACTTCTCTGCCAAAAAGTTATTGTTGCTGGGAAGATCGTTTGAAGGCCAAAAGGAAGTACTCTTTCAATATTATTAAGCAAATAGGAGTAACCTTGCTGATAAAAAGAGATGCATCTAGAAAAATCCAGAAGGATCTAAAAGGATTATTTGTCGAAAAAATTTCAGAAGCTCCAACAAAATTTTTCGTATGAAATAGGAAAGAAACATTAAAGTCAAACATTTGACAGGGATTGGGCATTTTTATTTGTTTGCCTCGTGTGAAATTGTGATTTCTCATTTGAGTTGTTGTGTTCTATATATGTGTGGTATTTGAATATGTGCTATTATACATTTTTATACGTATGTTTTCGTGTCCTGTTAGAACAAAATCTACCATAAATTACTGGAGAGTTCCATAATAAATATTATGATTCACTTTGCAAGAATCTGCCTGTAAAAGGCTAAATTTATGTGACGTCATTGTCACATGATAATGACAACCACTTGTTTCAAGCCAATCAATTTAAAAACTCATATGACGTCATAGTCACATGATAATGAAAAACACATGTTTTAAGCCAATCAATTTAAAAACTCATATGACGTCATAGTCACACGATAAAAGAAATCGTGTGTTTACAGCTAATCTGCTCATGCGCTTCTTTGTTGCCAACGTTTGCTCTTTGTAGAAACTTTCTCTTAAAAAGTAAATATTTGTCAACAATGTTAACACACATAGGTATATACAAAATGCATTTTATTTAAAAGTACATGCATAAAATAAGATTCCTTATGGATTTAAAAAAATTATAACACTTGAACATTTTTACTTATTTATAAATTTGAAATTTTATCTAAGTTTTATAAATAGATCAAGAAGTACATTTAGTTTAATGTCTGTTTTGAATTCAATAAAGAACACGTGTCTGTCTTTATCATGTGACTGTCACGAATTGAGCCCATTGCGTTGACCTCTCCTGAATTTAAAAGGTTATCAACTACGTAGCATTATTTGATAGAACATATATTTATATAAGTATAGCCTTTATCATATTTACTATATTTTATACAAAGTTGGATTCAAGAGTTTCCGGACTGAGTCTATAACTTCAAAAATATTGCTAATTAAACTGCTGTGTGAAACGCATCCACTTTCGAAATAAGACCCCTGAGTAACTGCACACTTTTGTCATGGCTTGTAGAGGTCATGGAAACCTTTCTGGAATCCATTTTTAGCCATGTCCTTTGAAGTCAGCCTGCGATGTACTTTTAACTTCATCTGCAGATTGGTCTTCGTTTAAAATGCGGGGAACGATATGTTGACACACCCTATGAATGTGAAGATCCATGTCAGTATCCATTGACATGTGGCCTCGGATATCCCAACTGATTCTGCTATTGTTTGAGGCCTGTTCTCACGTACCACCGCAGGAACCTTTTCGATGTTTTCAGCGGTGTGGGGAGCCCTGCAGACGTCCAGCGGGAGCGACTGCGGACGTCCAGAGCGTTTGTCGTCTTCGACATTTTCCCTGCCTTCTCTGAAGCGTCGATGCCCCTACGACGCTTGCGTTGTGATAATATATCACAGCCTCACACCTGCTTCAAAATTTTGTTCGACTCCGTAGCATTTTTTCCAAAACGAACGGAAAAATTAATATCCATTATCCGCTCAACAAACGCAATCTTTCTTTCAATCACCGACGACTAAATATATCCACCTACAAAATATTTTGCCGTGGCATCCCAATGACCACGTGATTTGGAACAAACTTTTTTTACAAAAGGAGAATAATGCAATAACACAGAAACGTTACTTTAGTCGCTCTACTGCAAAATTTTTCCACTTTATAGGCTTGGACCGGGAACTTTTGAATTCTACTAGTAATTTTATAAGCATAACCTTTATAATATTTACTATATTTTGTATATTCAAGTTCATAAATAACATTAAGCTTGTAAAAGGACCAAACAATGTGTTATATTGTTTCTTTTTTCTCAAAGAAAAAATTCATCTTTTGTATTTGGCATTTCTAGTTAAGTTATATAGCAACTTGTTGAAAAACATTAACAGCCAAAATAGGTTAATCGCTCGGTACTAATATAGCACTCTGTGTTTAACCTACTTTAAAAATCCAAAGATAAAATCTCACGAAAAGCGATGAGTTGAACGCTTGGGTAGCGTCAAGGTCAAGAGTTATAATATGAACTCTGAATGTCAGCAGAAAATAGCGTCGAAAAATTACTGTAATCATATCAAACCCACAATTTTAACCTATCTTTTATAATAAGGCTATATTTTTTTCTCTTCCTCCCGGTTCTGACAGACAAGAATAGAAAATTTAATCGTGAAATGTTTACACCAAGATGACTTCAACACGTTTTGAAGTTAACCCCTTGACTGCCGATTAAAATATATGCAATCCGCTCCCCAGTGCCACCGTTTTTCACATAGGCGCTCGTTGCAGTGTATGAGGGGGGGGGGGGAAGAAAAGGCAAAAATAAGCACATTTTGCTCTGAAATAAGTAATTCCTTCACAAACGCTGCTAATCCTTACTTGGTTTTTTCCAGGCTGAGCTCGAGCACTGTGAAAATTACACTGTTCAATCGGTCTCTCCCGAAATATTCCTATGTGCTTTTTATGGTTTCGAGTGATTCAAAAGTACCACTCGATGGAATTTTCTGCAAAAAAGAGAATGTTCTTTTTGTTAACTGCATTCCCCCAACGGAGAAGAAGACTAATCCAACACGACAATGTATTATTTACTGCTCAAAGCGGTACAGTAAAGGGACGAAGAGAAACGAGATTCCAGATTGCGATATTGGATTATGTGCAATACCGTGTTTTAGAATTTATCACACACGATCAAGTTTAGTTAATAATTTCACAATCATGTAAATGCGAAAGATGTAAATAAAATTTATAATTCAAGATAAAAACTAGGTATTCTAAGCTTTATATTTATAGTCAGTATGAATTGAGAGACTCCAGTCTAATGATTTCTGCCATACAGAAAGCCAACTTTACTTACTTTAAGTACATTTTTTTACGATAATGTTAGGAAATTTTGTATGCGAATGGTGCTATTATGTTTAAAAAGATATGTGTAAGCATAAAAAAAATTGACATTTTTTTATCCATAATCTAGAAATAAAAAGAACCTCAAAGCGTTAAGGTCATTTTATTGCAGCCAAATGCTTTCGGAATAGTTTTACTGAAAATAGAGAGCAAAGAAAAGAATTGTATTTCGAAAAGACGTATATATACGTCCGAGATTCAGCCAGACGTATATACACGCCAGAGGCAATTTTAAGCGGGAAAATCGTGATCAAACGATTAAATAATACATACACAAATATCTATATAAATATTCAACTAATGAATTTTTTTGTCTATTAGATGAAATTCTTACACTTTTTCAGTGGCGTACAGTTCCTTGCATATTCAGTTTTTGGGCCTCAAGCCTAAATATGTACTTGACATCAGTCAGGCTTTGGCCCCCCAGCGATGCAGGTGTTGTAGGGGTGTATATTACGCAACTGTACTTTTTGTGAAGTATTATTTAAATGTTTATCATTTAAACCGCAGGGGAGAGCAATAGTTTGGCTGTACGATCGCGTCTTTTTAAAATGATTGCATTTATAACTTAACTTTTCATCTCAGAAAAGGTATAGATTGTACCATAAATAAAAATAATATGTTAAATAAAATAGTGATATTATATATATATATATATATATATATATATATATATATATATATATATATATATATATATATATATGTGTGTGTGTGTGTGTGTGTGTGTGTGTGTGTGTGTGTGTGTGTGTGTGTGTGTGTGTGTGTGTGTGTGTGTGTGTAAGCCTTGGAGTACACTATGTAAGAAATCCCACGGTATTCCAAGTTCTCCTCGTGCTGCTCTGTGGCTAAATTTAGACTTTTAACCGGACATGACTGCCTTTGTGCTCATCTGTTTCGTTTTAATTTAGTGACTTCACCTATCTGCGTTTTGTGTGACACTGGACAAGACATGACTGCCGCTCATTTGGACGAGTGCTCTGCACTGAATGATCTTAACTGCATTGTAAAAAGGTATTGGAGAGCCCGTTGCCTAATGACCTGATGGTCAATGGCCTGGCATTTGTAAAATAATATATATGTAATAATTCCCTCTAGGATCCTTTTAATTACCTCTTTTAATAATATTGAAATACTCTTTTAATTATTTAGTTCACACCCTGATCTTAATCGTAATCGACTAATATCATACATCACACACACAGAAATCCCTGTCTCGCCCATTCTATCCAATCAGAACTACGATTACGTAATCATCACGCGCTTGCACTGTTGGTATAAAACCAAACTTCTTGCGTAATCCCGCGCTCTTCCTCTTTACCGTCATCATGTAAGAATGTAAATAGCTGCTCTTTGTGTTGTGTCCTCCAAGATGTTGCTGTTGCTTGTCTCCTGTTAAATTTGCTTTATAATCGTCTCAAGTTTGTGTGTCTCGTCAACGTGAAAATGTATAGTAATTTTGTCGTAAGCTTTTGATGTGTGCTTCAAAATAAAGAAGATGAACGTCCACTGAAGATGTGTTTAATGAAAACCTACTAACTCTCGACAAAAAATACCACTCGGCCAAAATATTACATATATATATATATATATATATATATATATATATATATATATATATATATATTCAATTTATTTATTGTGCTGATTTCATATTATTTATATCTACATGGGCATTTAATTTTAGAATCAATTTAATGAGACAAATTTTTGCTCTATCACACTTTCCTACATCATTTTTTTTAAATCAGAAGAGAGATTGCTTGTTGGAATTCTTATAGCAGCCTGCAAATTAATGCAGTTAATCTCGGTTCAAGGCAGATTTTCTGAATTGGAGAGTCGCAAAAAAAAAACTCTTTGAGGACCACTCGTGGCCTTAATTAAATATCTATAGAACTGAATCAAATTATTAAACGCAAATTAATTTAATTTTAAGAGTTAAATTAGCTTTGTGTAAATGATTTTCTTCTGTTTTCTTTTAGATACTAATATCAATATAAAATTTCTACATCGTTATAACCTTACCATTTTAAAACTGTAATCAGAGGTAATTCTGCACACATGCGCAAAGAAACTACAGTTACATTTATCCTGCAGGTAAACGCTTTGTACCAACTGATATAATTTCCTATTGTATTCTCTGAGTTATTTTGTTCCATGCAATGTTTAGCTCATTTCGAGATAATTTAATTTTAATTTTCAAAATTATTTAGAGCTAATATCGCTTAACCAGTATTATTAACGCTCTGGCAATGTGCAAAATATTCAGGTCTAGGGCATTCCCTCGTAGATTTCTAACCGCTAAAAGAATCCAAACAATAGCCAATCGCTTCTGTTTGTTGGTGAAAAGAAAACAGACGACCTTCACACATCTGTCGCAACCCCTCGATGCTAAAGAGAATATTTTTTTTGTTCATTCCACGCTGTGTTCAAGAACACCAACTATTAATTAATTCACTCAACAGTTCAAGTGTTTAAACTTCGTAAAGAGCACAATTCTGATCTTTTTTCTATTCTTTCCTACAAACCCCACCCGGTTTCAAGCATACACATTTAGGTCGCACCTATGCCAAATAATAAAAAAAGAACTAAAAATTCGATGTGAACTAGCAAAATTTAACAATAAGAAAAAAATAGAAATGTGTAACAATAGGTGTTCAGGGTGTGGCAACAGCATTCGAGCAGAGAATATTTTGGAAAAGTTCTTTATTTTTCCCCGCCTTTTGGCATTCTTCGAACTTAGTCGCCATTTTGATGATTTACTGCGCTTTTTCTCACGTTATGTCAAAAGCGTTTTTTTTTAAAGATTCTAAAAGCCGATGCTAACGAGGTATTATACTCTTACTGTGTCATAAGGTGACCTAAACCGTAACCGACTGTTTCATGTAGGCAATTTGTTCTACACGTTGTCGAATTCGTCCGAAGACGGATATTAAGAAACGTTCGATGGGATACGAAAACTTCCGTGACGCACGCGAGACATTTGTGCGAGCGTGACAGAGATTCACCTTGGTGCAACACTTCGGGACAATAGGCCAGGGGAAAAAAGAAATGGGTAACTGGACAGTCGATTGTGAGAAATCCATGTCTTGTGAATGTTGTTGGCACTACATAAATAAAGAAACCGATTGTGGCGATCGTTGTGTTTTCTCCAAAAGCGAAAAGAGCGAAACCGAAACAAAAGAGATTGTTTAAGAATTGCTTATTTCGGTAAATATGTGTTAAATGGATTACTTGAAGTGAAGAGGAAATTCTCGGCTGAGAAGTCATAAGCATGGAAATTATCTACACACGCTATGCTCTTTTGTTTTCACCTAGAATTTTTTTTTCTCTTTTTTCACATTCATATAAAACGAATCTTTTTATTCGAAATTCCTCTCAAAAGTCTTCGATATTCTTAAATTATTAAAGATAACAAAGAAAAAATTCTAGTGTAAGCGAGTGAGAGTTTATAAATATCGCACTTTGAAGTTACACTACGGCTATAGGTCCTGGTGTTTGCAATATATATGTTTTAATGTTTTTACTTTCAATTTTTAAATCACAAAATGATGATTAATGTGACACAAAATTCATATGGTTTATTAATTTACAACTGAAACATTCTACAATAAAGTATATTTAAAATTTTCGATAGTTCCGGATTTTTTTAATTTTGGGGGATAAATGTGTTTGTGAATTTTCCGTTATAAAATAACATTTAGCACATAAACACACAATCTCTTATTAAAATATAAAGAGGGGGAGGTATATATTACATTACATGCAAAATTCTGGTTTAACGAGCATTTTTTTGTCAAGGATGTTATCTCTTTGATATTATATATAAAAGTAAAGAATTATATAGCTATTTTAGATTTTAGAATTAATCTAAAACATTAACCTTACAAAGTTAACAATTTTACAGGATAAAAATAAAATATTGCTTTAAAATAAGTAAATAAATACAATTTATGAAGTTGCAAATATAAAATTTTGTAAGTAGTTTAAAAATATTATTAAAAGATATTCTACTGTGAATTACTAAAATAATTCGAAAGTATAGTAAAGAGACCGTTCAACCGTATATTATTGATAAGTTAGAGGAATTTGATTTAATTGATTGTTTATTATATAAAGTTACAATTTGAAGCTAAACAAGGACTATTGGCGGTGAATTTAGTAACTTCAAACCTTATTCAAATGACAAGGGTGACATCTAATCTTGCACCCTCTTCCAACTTCCAGATCATAACTCGGAGTTATGCAATGCATCTTTAGCGGAATCAGGTCTTGAACATAACATGCGATTCCATGAAACATCGTCGACATGAGCTCTACGTTACGACTACTCGGCGATTGCAGGCACAAACGTGGAAGAGTAACCGTTTTCCCAATCCTGAGGACTAATTCTATTGGCTACGTTTTGGAAATACTTCAGCATGATACTTGGTAATAAAGGGTGTTTTTTTAGAGTTATAGAACTTTAAATTGCAATAAAACAACGATGTATTATTCGATTGACATGAATTTTTTTTATTCGAAAGATAATCTTGTGGCATTCCATTTTAAATATGATTTCTGGCATAGGACTGCCACGGCTGGCTCGGATGTAGTCCAATCTGGACGTCCAATTTTCGATGACTTTTTCCAACATTTGTGGCCGTATATCGGCAATAACACGGCGAATGTTGTCTTCCAAATGGTCAAGCGTTTGTGGCTTATCCGCATAGACCAATGACTTTACATAGCCCCACAGAAAATAGTCTAGCGGTGTTAAATCACAAGATCTTGGAGGCCAATTCACAGGTCCAAAACGTGAAATTAGGCGGTCACCAAACGTGTCTTTCAATAAATCGATTGTGGCACGAGCTGTGTGACATGTTGCGCCGTCTTGTTGGAACCACAGCTCCTGGACATCATGATTGTTCAATTCAGGAATGAAAAAGTTAGTAATCATGGCTCTATACCGATCACCATTGACTGTAACGTTGTGGCCTTCATCGTTTTTGAAGAAGTACGGACCAATGATTCCACCAGCCCATAAAGCGCACCAAACAGTCAGTTTTTCTGGATGTAACGATGTTTCGACATACACTTGTAGATTAGCTTCACTCCAAATGCGGCAGTTTTGTTTGTTGACGTAGCCATTCAACCAGAAGTGCGCTTCATCGCTAACCAAAATTCGCTTATGAGAATCGGGAACAACGGCAATCTCGTTTTGGGCCCATTCGACGAATCTACGCCTTGCTTGATAATCGTTTTGATGAATCGCCTAACCAAACTGAGAATAAATCACTTGACAGCTGTTAAATCGGTCGCCATCTTGGAAAGTAATGCCAACTTAAACTTCTATACCTGGAATAAAACACTCTTTATAAGCAGGCTGATGATAAAATAAATCTCTTGATTTCAAATATATTTATGAGAAATAGTTGCATCAGAATACTCAAAAACACCCTTCCTAAATTGATGTATTCATTTTTTAAAAAATCGTAGTCGTTTTAAAAATGAACATAGAAAATGCTATTTTTGTTTGCAGTTATTTTTTAAGGCTCTGTAGAAATGTATTGCATATTTCTTAAAATATCAGAATAAGAAGACGCATATACAATCATTTCATTTCTATCATATGGTAGAAAACATCCTATTTATATGCATTTAAAACCAATTTATAAGTGGTTGGATTAAGGATGAAGTGGAGTTTTATTTTATATTAAACTGGTGGTCCTAATGTAATGGCTAATGGTAAGTTGTCAGATTAATAAAATATTTTATTTTTAAATTTCAGGAACAGCGTTCAAAATATGACAGAAACTTTCAAATTCTGTTAAAATTTTAATCTTGCACAGCGTATTTTTATTCAGCGTAATTTAAAAATAATAAACTAATGTATTCTTCAACAATCAGAACCAAGCAATGTAACATGCATGGTTTCCTCACTCCTTCCCATTCTCTTTGCTAAATATTCAGTGAAAAGAAATAATCTAAAATGATTGCCTAATCTATTCCATCTTCTGTATAATCTACACGGTAGGTTTTTCGTACATTATGACGATACATTTAGCACCCGAAGCAAGAATAATACTGAAATCTTAAAATAACAAAAGCTGCGTTTCAGCATTTAATTTTCGATAGCAAACAGTGATAAACTGAAATACACATGCATAGAATACATTCATGTATATTACTTACGTTAGCGTGTTTTAGTAATGTATATTCAATTTCAGGTAAATAATTAACTATTATATATATATATATATATATATATATATATATATATATATATATATATATATATATATATATATATATATATATATATATATATTCCCCTTACCTTAACAATATATTTTATGTATCTTCAAGATATTTATAGTAATAAATTATAGTTTAAAAAGAACTAAAAAGCACGCGTTTATTGTTTTTTTTAATGGAACTAAAAAGTAAAAAATAATTCTTAATATAAGAATAAAATGATTATATAAGAAAATTAATGTCATTGTGGTAAAAGTGTGGGGTACTCGATATTAATTGTTATAAATTCTTACTAGTTCTATTCTGAAATGCAGAGTTAAAGTAAAAATCTACTTCAAAGCACCCCACGCTGTTACCACGTGACATTATTTTTCACGTATAAATCATTATATTCTTATATTAAGAATTATTTTTTACTTTTTAGCTCCATTAACTATAAAAGTGTATTTTTTAGTGTTTTTAAGCTATCATTTATTTTTTATTTTTTAGTTCGATCTACAATAATAGATAGTTTTTTAAGTTTTTTGGACTATCATTTATTTATTTCCATTTTCAGAAAAACTAGACAATTGTTTATATTATGATAAGAAATTGCTGACGCATCCTTCCCTTTTTGACATAAAGAACACTTTTTTTGTTTGTTTTATTTGTATTAACCATGAGCTTTTCGTTTTAGGGTTGTAACTTAATCTTTTAGTCGCCAAATCTGGAAATAGAAAATCGTTAATCCTGATTATCCTGCAATGGAACAAATTTATAAAATTATTGTATTGTCATAGATCCTGGACAGTGTGCAAAATTTCGAATTAATCTGACCTTTTAAAGTGGGTAAAACTCCAAGTTCAAAGATTCCGTTACATACAGGTGAAGCTAATAAAAGCGTGTTAAAAAGGAAGTAGTCTTACGCCTTATATATATAAATAGTTCGTATGCACGTTACTCTGGTAGTAATTACTATATTGGAACGTATTTCGAACGCTTTGGCTTCCTTTTTTATTAAATAATCAGCTTATTATTATTTCCTTTGAAATTAAATCCGGACCGACACCGGTGACTCACGGATTAACTCCAGTGTAACGAAAATAAGAACAATCTAATCCAATGCAAAACGTGGGTGATTTATTCTAAAAGACCACTGATGCATATTTTTATAAAAATTGGGATATTCGAATTTGTGACAAACGAAATGGAATGTCAAGTAATGCTGTTAAGAATGCATATCGAAGTAGGGACATCGAAAGAAATCTGCAAAAAAAGAAAAACGACTTGTGGTATTTGCATTCAATCATCAATCTATGTTAGAATTATTTTAACGTTGAAGATTACAATCAGAAAAATCACATTGAACAGTTATAAATAGCTTTTAATTTTGCTATTATAGTGAAATAAAAAGTGTCACCACTTCATTTCTTTAATATAAGAACATAGCAGAATAACGCTATTTTGACCCTCCTTCCATAAAAATAATCCCGTAAAAGCATAAAGAATTTTAAAAAACAATAAATATACAATTGGACCTCCATTAAACGAAGTCACTGCATCCCGAAAAAATTTCGTTATATGGAAAATTTGCAAAAGAGTGATTCCTCTTTTAATATACAGGGCGTCCGGGCTTAAAGTATCTAAAAGTAATGGCTTGTTATTACGGAACTACCCATCAGAATGTAGCAAACTGCATTGGAATACTCTCCGAGATTTTTGCGGTCTAGTCCAATCGGCCGCACGTGCGCGCATTATTCGGCAATCGCAGACGATACACTTTTTACACTGACTTCATTAGTAAAGATGTGAATGTCACAGTAAAAGGTGAAATTCGTAGTTTAGTTACAGAATTTAAATCTTTCTACAGCGACCTGTTCGAGCAGAATGGAATGTGGATCCTCCGATATCAAAATCTGTCCACCTATGGGGCAGAATTTTAAAGGAGACGGGATCTTTGGTATTTCAAACTTACAAGTATCATTAAGTTTTCGTGATAGAAGACACTGTTGATCGTGTTCGTGATTCATTTTGTAGGATTCCTGATAAGTCTATATTAGGCAAGCCAGTCTGTTCGAACACGTCGCTGTACACGCGTGACTGATTTAAATTCCAAAGTACCAAACCAAAGTAGTTCGTTAACCAAAGTGCGCACTGCACCTTTTACTGTGGCGTCCACATCTTTACTAATGAAAGTGTAAAAAGTTTATCGTCTGCGATTGCCTAATAAAGCGCTCACGTGTGGCCGATCGGACTAGACCCAAAAAATCTCGGAGAGTTTTCCAATCCACAGATGAACATTTTATTACATTCCGATGGGTAATTCCGTAATAATAAGCCATTACTTTTTGAGGCTTTACGCCCAGGCACCATGTACTTTAAAAACCATTTAAAACAAATTTTAAATTCTCTCTCTCTCATAGACTATATATTATTTTAAAAAAGTAATTATTCATACTTTTTTTTGAAAATTAAAATATTTATTCATTTTATAAACGTTATCCATCAAAAGGATATCTGCAAGGAAAACAAGAAGAAAAAAAAACATTGTTCAGGTATTTTCAACTTTAAAAAATAATTTTAATATTAAAGTTAATGAATTTTTTAGTGATATTTTCTAATTTTAAACCTACGAGAGTAAATTTAAACGTACATTATTTTATAACCAGTAATTTTAAACATACACTAACACACGCGTCCTTAAATTTAATTACTGATAAATTCTGTTTGTTTCATTTGGTTTTTTGTTTGAAAAGTTTGGCATTTTCATTGTTCTAGTTGAGTTAGGCACCTGGTAAAACCAGTTCAAATACCTTGATCACCATAAAATGTGTCAAAAGAGAGAATAATTTGAAAAATATTCTGAAATATTTCAAAAATAGGAAATCGAATAGGGCGAATCGAATCACAAGAGAAAAAAAGTTCGTTAAATAGAAAATGCACTTCGCTATTTGGAGATTCTTGTACGAAAAGTATAGTAAAATGTGCTTGGTTCCAGGAAAAAGTTCGTGAAAAGATGTCCTTTATATGGAGGTACAACTGTATTTTCCTACATTATAGAAACAAATTTGAAATTTCGCAATCATGTTTCTTTTGCTAGATAGAAATCAATTAAAAATGGGGTTCGTGAAAATAGACACCGAAGGGAGTTTGCGGAAGTTTAAAAATAAACATACTTCCGTTCTAGAAATTCAAGTCCTATATTTTTGAAGTAAAGAAACGAAATCTATTGGAATATTTTTCAATACATTAAAAATCTTATTAAAGCCATTAAAGCCTAAAGGAATACTTAAGACAAAACTAATTTTAAAAAACAATATATAGTCATAAAGTATAATACAAAACCTCGCGATGCGGGTGGGTAATTACCAGTACTTAATAAAAAAATAATTTATATTTTAAGCCATCAGTACTTTGCCAAACAATTTAAAACAAGAATTCTCCAGTAGTGGAAAATAATTATAAATCAATCGATTAAAAGAATAAGAAATGAGAGTAAAAGCAAAATAAAACATGGAAAAAGAAAAGAAATTCAGAAAATCTAGTCTCTTTTATGTTTTGCAAAAACAAAAAGAATACCGAAAATCAAATTATGTGTGTAGACTTTCATATAAATATTAATCATTCTAATTGTTTGCTAAACTTTTTATTCTTTAAACGTGTGTTGATGCTTCTTTGTTATTTTAAAAAAATATATTTTTATTTTTCAAATGCCAAAATCCAAATCTATAAAACTTTATTTTTCTATGAATTTCTATTAAACGATGGAACACACAGAAAAAAAGAACAAGAAGCGGATACAAATAAAATTTGATTTGCCGGATTTTCATAGCAAAAATACAACACAGTTTTTCGCTTCATTTAGATTCATTTGTAGTATCCTTGACAACTCGACATTGGAATTTTAGTTAGAGTCATGACTAAGTCAATTATATATTAAAACCTCAGTCACATACAGCTAATAATTCTTTAAAAATAAAAATTATTCAGTATAGAAACGCTTTCCTTATAATTTCAACCAAAAGACACGGATATTTTAAGAATTTTAATTATTTTAATGCCCTTTATAACATTGAAATTAAAATTTTGCCAACGAATAAATAAAAAATAGAACTTTTAAAGGTTTTCTAAAATAATTGGCAACAACCTTGCGAAATAACTTTCTCGTAATTATAAAGTACATTTATTATAACTCAAGAAAATGGAACGATTATGTTAGAAGTGAAACAGGAACCAAACGATAAATTATTCAAGGTCGTATTTGTGTAAATTTCGTTAAAACAATTTTGTTTTACATTTTTTTTGAGTTTGAAAAACATTATATTTTAGTAATTATCAGTTAAAGAAACAAAAGAAAATTAAATATAGTTTTTTTCATTTTTATATTCTTATGTTTTATATTTTTATATCTGCAAAGAATAGAATTTATTAGCAACACATTATTTCAATTATTTCTTACACAGTTATGTTAGAAGAAAATCATCTATACAATTAATTTACTTACAGATATATCTCCTTTTGCGTGGATGGAGAATAAGATGGCTGAATTACAAAAAGTTTGAATAACTATATTTCAATTTCAAAGTTAACAGTTTAAACTGCGCGCAAATCAATTAAATCCCAACTTCAAAACTCCGCGATCATTTATGAAGATTAATAACTCATTTTGTTCGATTTAGTTAATGATTTTTCACCTGTAATTGAGGTTTGTTTTCTGATGTAATTTATTCTTGAACATCTTATCCTTGAATTTCATCTACATCATTAAGTTTGTAGTATAGAGTTCCTTACAAAATTTGGCGAAGTTTCAGAAACATGTAATTGAAGATAAAGAATAAAATAATATGCAAAAAATAAACCATTTATTTAGAAAAATTGACTAAATTGCGATATTGTAATGTAGATTACTTTAGAACAGGACGATTCAGGCTCCATTCTTGGAAACAACAGTAAGGAAACTCTCGATTTCAAATTCGATAGAAGAAAAAAAAATAAGAATTTAAAATAATATTTATATGGTTGTCTTTGTATATGGATAAACAATAGGATTTAAGATCCTCAAATTTTTAAGAAGGAAAGGGTTCCAACATCAATATTATTACGGAAAGTTTGGATTTTGTCCCCTTCTATACGAAAAGGATATTGAGACCGGAAAGACCATTTGTAGACCAAAAGAGAATACTATTCAATTATGTTAAATGAATAAGAGTGACCTTGGCGTAAAATTTGATTACCAAATGTTGCCAAGTTACCCAATTTGGTGACAAAATAAAATTCAGAAAGTTCTAGAATTATTTGATGCAATTATCAATATAAAATTCTGACCACTCTATACTATAGAGAACAGCATGTTTTAATATGTTACTATATCCTCTCTGAGTCAATCCATTTTTTCTGTTGTAAAATGATTTCTGTATTTCCTTTGTTTATAACGTAATGCTAACTGGTTTTATAAACTTCATATTAAAGAGGAAAATTGCGTGCTTGTAAATTGTTTTTTTTTCAAAATTTTAAAATCACTTTTAAAAGAATAACTTTTTGCCATATATTGTATGATTTGATTGGGAATTTCAGAATTACAGAATCCTTCTCTAAAATCCTTCTTGAACCTTCTAATGAAATTTTAACTCAAAATTAAATCTAAAATTCTTGAAATTTTATTCAATTTTTCGAGATTTAGGGTACGGTGACATAAGTTAATTTGTTATAAGAGAATAAAGAAATAATTTTAAGCTACAGTTACTCAATAGCATATAACACAAACTTCAATAGTAAATAAAATAATATTTGGAATAATGACCAATAATTGTAAGTTTTATTACTAAATATAAAAATCAAAAATTCCAAATATGAGTTACTAAGCTGTATAAAAAATATTTGATTATTTGGAAGGATTTATTTTTCTCTCTCTCTCTCATATGTTAGCAGCATCTTTCAAATTTTTCCATATTTTAATTCATTTTAATATACAAAAAAAAGTTTCGTTTGTAAAATTTAGTATTATACTAAAATTTGTAAGTAATTAGACTAAATAAATTTTTAAGTAAGTTTTTTCTAGGTGTTTTTTAAAATTATTCAGAGCATAATTTTAAAAATAAATTTTTTTCCGAGCTCGCTTGGATGATATAAAATTTAAACGAAATTATTCAAATTCAATTCACTATATTATGATCATTATATTTTAGAAGTCCTACTTAGATGTTTTTTTCATTCACATATGAGAAATATATTTAAAAACATTTGTTAAAAAAAGCACCCTCAATGTATATACATATATATATATGTATATCTTTTTATTCTATAAAATACATCTTAAAATCAACAGTTATTTATATTTATATCAGTAAGAAATCTTATAAATTATTATAGGGAATTCATATTTTAAGAATATATCATTTTGTTCTCCAATTTTAAAAATAAGTAGTATTTTAAGAGACAAAATTTAATTTCGTTTGACATTTATACATTACACATTTAAGTTAAAAATGTCTCAAAAAAACTTAAATTTTAAATAAATATATTTTGAAAACGTTCACGTCTACTTCTACAAATATTTTTTGAATTTGCAAAGAACTTTCGAAATTAACATATTTGATGCATGATAACTAAAAAAAAAAAAAATGCAATGATTTTCATTTAAAAAGAGATTTATCGGGCTATGTTTAAATTATAAAAATAAATTTATAAAATTTCCAGTTCTACCACAGTAAAATATATATATATATATATATAACTTTTCTCTTTTTTTTCTTATTATTCTATCTTTATAAAAGCGCGTCATCTGTATTAATACCACCAAAAACATGTTTTTACCCGTTGATAATCATCTGAGCAAGATGTGTTGCCATTCATTCGCCCATGAGTACTGCTGCAAAAACACTCAAAAAATCCGCCCAGTGTATAAAATCGTCTGCTAAACACAGCTATTTGAGAAATTATTCGCCATTATTGCTATAATTACATTCTAAAACATCTTTCATGTCTAGTTTTACGCTACTGACGATTAAAAGGAAAGGTTCGTGCTCATAGCCATTTTATTTCTTACTTGAGATGGAATAACGAGGTTTTCCAGATTCGAAAGAAGATAATTGGGTGAAATTTCGAACGAAAGTATTTCATCTTTTGGCGCTTAGTTTAGTATCACTGTTCTTTTTAGGCTTAATTTGTTCATCGCGTGTGCAATGCACGCGGAATTGTAGTGAAATTAAACAAAAGGTGGATGAGTAATCTTTGTGTATTTTTTTGATGTTGATTATGTAATGAGTGTTGTGTGTTCGAAAAATCTGATTAAAGTAGGTCAATGGTACTAATTGTAAATAAAATTGTTTCAAAAGAATGATAACTGTTCTGAGTTGTGATGAATGAAGTAAATAGTGCTTTAATGCTGTATCGTGTTTATTTATTGTCTAATTATGGAACAATCTTTGCTAAATACGAAGTTGTGATTCATGTTTGCAGAAGCATTGTGCTATTTAGAATGGAATTATGAGTGTTATTAAGGCTTTCGGTGAGATATATAACGAGATGAAAATGCATTATGCGACTGGTTGTTTTTTTCTTCTAAAATTGGGCATCCAAAAGATAATGAACCAAAATTAGCTGTTATCTAAGTCTGATACAGAATGCAATTAAATGGGAAAAGAAAACAAACTAAGATTTCCATCGATTTATCAAAAAAAAAATTATCTAGTGTTTATGTTTTTTAAGAATTTGTAAAGCGAGAATACGTACTACTGGAAAGTGAAAGAATTATACATAAAAACTTTGGCTAAAGTTTAAAAGAATTAAATAAACAACTATTTTAAGAAATATTTTAATGCAATAGTAGGTTTACATTGAAACACAATATTGCTTGTTTATTGCTGTCTATTGCTGTTCATCGCTAAACTGTAAGAGATGCTTTGGAAATATTCATGAGAGCAGATGTCATTTTTTTCTCACAAAAATAAAAATAGCACACTGAAAACACTATTTGAACTAGGTGTCAAAAGTGCTCGTACACTTACAGTTTTCTACAAAATTTAATGTTTTTGACTAATAAAAATTAATATATCGGAATTGCAATTTTTTATATCAACTTCAACTTGCCCTTATTCGAATAATATAATAAATGTTTAATATATATTATAACTATTATTTTGAAAAGTTAATAATAAAAAAACTACTAATAATTACGCGACAGAGAGAAGTATTCGTATATTTAAAAATAATCTCAATGTAGCTTTAAATATTGTGCTTCTTTCTTAATTTCGTAGGATATCTTTTAGCGTCCACAAAGCTTTTAAGCATCTTAGTATATATTTCATAAATTTTTTGTAATTTCTACATCGATATTCCTCCATTCTTTTATGACTATTGTTTTTACTTCTCGTTTTGTTTTTTATATGTCTTGTTTTCATTTTTTAAATTTAAATTTTCATCAATTATGTTTTACTGGGTATAAATCAGGTGATTTAGGAAGGGTTTTCATAATTTGGAGACAGTTATAGACACCGGCGGCGTATATTGTGAGCAAAGCGCTTGGCATCATTATTTTGTTAAAAAATAAAGTCGCCTCCAACATCCAAATTTTGGGCGGATAACTTCAAATTGTTCATTAAAATAGTTAAATAGAGATCATGAGATTCACAACACCATAAAAAATATCAAATAATATAATCCTGAAACGGAATTACACCGCCACACAAGAACACTTTAATCTCCATGCTGAAACATGAAGGAGGAGTTGTTCTTGTTCCAACTAAATGCTTGGGTTCAAATTCTTCATTCTTTCTTCTCCAAACAGTCATACGCCCATCTGAACCAAAAATTTTGAATTCTCTGTAATCCCAACCAGTTGTTTCCTGTGAATGTTGAATTTTCTGAAACTTAATCACAAGAATCTAGTTGGAACAGTGCAGCATGAAGGTAGAAGTGTGGAGAAGTGTAAATCGGCTTCAGGATTAGGTTATTTGACATTTTTTGATGGTATTGTGAATCATGAGATCTACTTAAGTATTTTAAAGAACAATTTGAAATTATCTGCCAAAAATTTGGATACTGGAGGTGATTTCATTTTTTAACAAGATAATGACGCCAAACATACTACTCTTAATTTACTATAAGTGTCGCTATTCTATAACTGTCACCAAATTCTAAAAACACCTCTTAAAGCACCTCTTAAATCCCGTGGAACACATTTGATTTTAAAAATTGATTATGTTATTCGAATAAGAACAGGGTTTAGATGTTATAAAAAAATTGCAATTCCGATATATTAATTTCTCTTCGTCGAAAACATTTAATTTTTTAGAAAATTGTAAGTGTACGAACACTTCTGTTGCCCAATGTTATTTCTTTGCACGCAGTGCAAAAATAAAACAAAAATGACAAATAAATAAATACAGTTTTTAAAAGTGGAAAAGTTATTTTCCCCCCTTTTCTTTTGTTTTGATTATTTAAAAGCAGGTGCTTTCAAAAAGAACTCTGAAGAGATGTAATAAATTTGATAAGGTTTTGAGAACCGTCATACTGCTTATTATAAATATGATCTTAATGATATAACAAATAATATACTTAAACTCAAACTAACAAACTCAATCTGGAATAAGCTCTAATTATCTTGATGTACGATACTTAGAATTAATTGTTGATTTGAAAAATAAAGCGTAACATTCTTAAAATAAAATCGAAATTACTTTGTTTTGAGATTATAATTTTTTTTTAATTATTGGATAAAGAGGAAAAAAAGAAGGTTATGCATATTGAAGTTTTATAAAAAAAACTAATACTATTTCCATAAAAATATATACGAATCCTTAGTTAGTTATTAATAAAAAATATTTAATTTTTAGATGGACACATTTTAAAAGCACTATACATAACTTTTTGAGTTGAAAATTGTTTCACTGTCTCTGATGGAAACTAAAATTACTCCACCAAGAAAAATCAAGGTTAACTTTTACTTATTTTCTTTCTACATGCTTCATTTCTCCCTTTTCCACTACCTTCTGCCTTTTTTAAAAATTATTTCAGTGCAAGTGATTTAAAAAGGATATTCTTAAAATACTTAATTTTTATCAGAAAAAATGTCTAAAAATTGAAAAAAAAAAGAATTGAATTGGAAATTTTTATTTTATTTATTCAATTAAAAATCAAGTACATTCAAACTTGTTTTGTGCGAGGATAAGAACCGCATAAAAAACGCAAAAAAAAATTTTGAAATTTTATAAGCTACTATAAAATATATTATTTGCATATTAGTAGCTATAAACTTTTCATTAAAAAAGCTTTTTGTGGCAAATAGAGACTGCATAAAAAAAAGGTCCTACCGAGGAAATACCTAGTTTTGCCATAAGTTTTGACACAATTGTAAAGGAGTTAAAGTAAAAAAAAACTTTGTAATCAGATTTAAAATTAAATCTTAAAGTTTTGTTTTAACTTTAAATTTAAATCTTATTGCTCCTTTTGTTCAAAATGATCTCATATTGGGTTAAAATAGGTTTTAAGTTTCTGTCGCCAATTATCTATCGAGGTATCCTCTCAAGAAATTTCCTCCTTTCTTTTTTTAAAGAACGTTTTAGGTTGTTCTAATTGAAATGCCTTTTTTGGCACACATTTTCATCCAATGCTGACTACAATTTGTAGTGGAGTGTGTTTCAGTGGCACACGTAGGTATTTTTTGAGTATGAGCGACTTTTTTTGTTTTCTCTACTAAAATTTTTAATGAATAGAATGCTTTTGTAGCACTTACGTTTCAGGCTTAGTTTCAAAAATTATATATTTCATTTGCTTGTTTACCTCTTATAGTGGATTCACCTAATACAAATTCCTTATCAAAGGCTGTAGCTAAGCGATTCTTAAACTGCGGTCCGTGAACCCTCGAGAGTTCCCAGTCTTTTTCTAAGGGTCCGCGAAAGTCTCTCATTTAATATTAAGATTTCCTTGTTTTACAAACTGAAAGGCCTCATAGAAAAGTTGAAAGATGTGCCATCATAGACAAGATCACTAAACTGCTCCCAATGAAGAAACTCTAATGTAACATGTACTTCGATCATTAATTTTAAGTCAGGGAGGGGTGCTCAAACTCTTGGGGGTCCGTAATGTCGGGATGATACATAAAGGGGGACCACGGCGGTCGAAAGTTTAAGAACCACACACGGCTATAATCTACAGTGTATAAATTAGAAGTACTCAACCTTTTTTCCAACCGGGCTGCATACATATGGCAAATATTTCACGAGGGCCGCAACGTGAGAATTAATGGAAAAAGGATTACAAGACCAAGGCAATAATGGACACTTAAAATATGGAAAATTGATCAAAGTATTAAAACTTATTTTTTATTTTAATACTATATGCACATAATTTTTTTTCCGGTTTTATGCATTTTTTCCTGAGTTACGGGGTAGTTTCGGTTTTCTTTCATCCATGATCAAACTCCTAGTTTACATTCTACTGTCATAGAAACATAGCTGCATTGCCGTTTGATAATTTGTTTTTTTTTCTTCTTCGTTTGACTAAGTCTGTCTCTTATTTCAAATATTAATTTATCAAGTGCAGAATGGCAGCAAAGAGGAGTTTTCACTGAACTCCAGACTGCAATCATTGTGATTTGTTTATAATTAAAACTCAAGTTTTCCCCATAAAATAGCCCATACTCAGTTTAGTTCACTATTTCACTGTTTTTTGGTATTAACAACCGTTACAATTGCAAAAGGGGCGAAAATCTTGTAATTCGTACCCGTGCGACATCGACAACAAAATTGGTACATCTGATTGCTTGATTGATTGAGTTTCTCGCTACATTTTTGATGCAATGTTCTTAAATAATTTAATTTTTTTTAGTGCAATGGGCCATGAGAGGGTCCCTCAGAAATGCCCGGCGGGCCGCAGGTCGAGTATCGCAGGTGTAGGTCATTCACCTTCTACAATTCGATCTAAAACGGCGATTTTAGTTTCAAGGAGAGTGATTTTTCATTTTTTCTCTATTATTAATTTTCAGGGATCATGTCAAAGCAAAATGTACTTAAAATTATGTCCAAATAAAGAGGATGGTAAATTTAACTTTAATTCCTTTTAAAATTAAATTTCTCTTATAATTCAAGAGTTAATGTAAGTTAATCACACGACGGTTATCAATTAATATTATTAGATGATGCGATATGCACACATGTAATGAAATTGGTGATTCAATTTCAATATATTTTCGTTAATGGGATGATGTAACATTGGAGGGTTGATTGATTTCAATTTATAGCTCTGATTACGTTTGGGATATGGACTGTACAAAATATAGGTAACAATTTGTGAGTCATCTATTGTGTGAATTCTTTTTCAATTTCTACCATTAGTTCACTCTATCCCTATATATATCTGGTTAAAATTTTCAATCGTTTATAATATGCTTTCTATTCATTCATTCAAGTTCAAATACACTTTTTAAACTTGTAGTGGATGACATTTGATGTTAATACAGTTTTTTAAAATATTAATTCATCTGTGGCGGGTCTATCCGCTTTCTTTCAAATACTAATCCTCTTTGAAACTATTATTTATTGTATTCTAAGCCTCCCGCTTAAGAAGAAGATGTGAGTATGCAAATTAAGACTTGTATATCAAGATTAAACTTTCAAATTAGGGGAGAGAGAGGTTAGACTGCTAACGGATAGCAGTGATCAATTAAATGTGAAATGAGGCGTGAATACTTGAAGCTGATTTGTGTAATATTAAAGATTGACGATTTGTCAACTAGTAATTAAGTTAGATTAGGTCGCTTGGAATTAAAAGATATATTGCTTGCACGTAAGTGATCCAATTTATCAAGTCTTCTCGTATCTCGTCTACCTCACTGTTGTTTTCCATATTTAATATTTGGGTGCATCTCTTAACTTGGTTAATAGAATTTGTGTTGTTCATAACTGAGAATATATAGAAGTGGTTTTGAATATGGCTAATCTTCCTTCCGACTCTCCCACACTAATGGATGTTGTGGGGCGACCATTACACATTAATTAAATTGATAAATGAATTTATTGTCTCAAACAAAAATAATAGTTCAACAGCATATATAAGAAGGAAAATTGTTTGTTGTGTCCCTGTAGCGCAATAGATGGCGCGTTGGACTTAAACTATTAGTTCACTCTCTCCCTATATATATATATATATATATATATATATATATATATAAATTTTCAACTGTTAATTAATTACTTTCTATTCATCCATTATAGTTCAAATACATTTTTTTAAAATTTGTACTGGATAACACTTGATGTTAATAGAGTTTTTTCAAATATTAATTCATTAATTAAATTAAAAAATTAATTAATAGATAGTATAAAACAAAAATAATAGTCCAACAGTATGTATAGAAAGAAAAATTGTACGTTGTGTCCCTTGTAGCGCAATAGATAGCTCGTTGGACTTTTAATCCAAAGGATGTGGGTTCAAATCCCACCTGGGATGGCCTAATTCTGAGAATGCGATTTCCTTTCTACGATACTATTTTATTAGAATAATTAAATTTAATGAATGTATAAATAGAAAAAAGCAAAGAAAAAAATTCCAACACAGTATATAGAAAGGAAAATCGCTTTCTATTTTGTCACTTAATATTGTGCTTCTGTCATATGTGTAAACATGTTTACATTAATTTCAACTTTAAAAAAATAACCAAACTAAAATTTTTCTTTGTTGACCTAAGTAGGAAAATTGACTAAATTTTTTTATATTACTTGTTAATTTGCTAGTTATTTTGACACACATTCATCTGTTGATTTCTTTTTATATTTCTTTTTTGATTAATACCTTTATTCATAATTTGCATTTGACGGACTTTGTCTTATATATCGCATAAATTTAGTTCATGAAAAAAGGTTTGAGAGTACTTCAAAATAATATAACCAATTACTTTCAGTAGATTAATTACTTTTAAAAACACATTTAAGAATTTATTATTCATTTTAAATTAAAAAAAATAGGTGTTCACATCAAAGTATTCAATTATCATTAAAATACCTTAATTAACATTCTACTCTCTGTTGTTATATTTCTTTTTATCTAAAAAAAAATTCCAATGCGGAAAAATTAAGATAATAAATGCTTTAAGAGCAATAAAGATTTAAAAACAATTTACAGAAAATATTCTTTTTACGAAATTTAATTGTAATTTCATTTTTGCTAAAACAATAAGCGGAAGTACGAAAAGATAGAAATCCATTTTGTGTGCATTTGTTCATTGTGATTTCTTTTAATATCTACAAAGCACACAAACTAGCATTCAGTTACTTTAAAGTATCCGACTACGTTCGGAACCGTGATTTTGCAAAAGCGGATAAATGGATAATATTTATGATATTTAGTGTCTCTTAGATTAGAAAATGTATATAAAATTATTTAAAAATTGAATTACATCAAAAAATCATTTAAGTACAATATTTTGACAAAAAATGAACATAGAATGTCCCATTTTCAGAATATTCTCCTTTTGTGAAAAATGCTTCTATTATAATAATGTTTTGCGTGTATATAGCTCAGATGTTCAACTAGAATTTTTGAAATATATAACTTAGAAGTGAGTCTATCCACGTTTTACGAAAACAGAGGGGAGAAATTTTAAGAAAAAAACGCCGATAATTATTTCAAATGGTTGTAACTCTGAAAGTAATGTGAATTTTTCAAAAATCATAGTTGAGCCTCTGTTCATAGGTCTGAGCTACATACAGGCAAAATATTATTATAATAGAAGCATTTTTCACGAAAGGAGAACATTTTGAAAAAAGATTATTCTAAGTTAATTTTTTGCCGAAATATTGTATTTAAATAACTGTTTTTGTCCAAATGTCCTTAAAACAATTTTATACGTGTATTCTAATCTAAGTGACACTAAATATCATGAAAATTATCCATTTATGCGCTTTTTTTAAATCACTATTCTGAAGGTAATCGGATACCTTAAATGGCAACAATTCATCACTACCACGCGCATTATAATAAGAATGTGAGTAAATTAGGTGAAAACAATGGTTTTAATACCAAAACTTCACATAATCTTTCCTAAAATGTGGGTTAGAGATACAATTTTCACTCGAGCGGAGAAAAAGATCTCATCGTTTACTTAGAGACACTCCAACACACTTACTTCTCTAGTGTAAAGCTTCCCCCTCAAATCATATTTACTGATTAAACATTGCCTCAGAGAATGTGTCACTGAGTTTCGAAATAAAATCAAACAGAGAAAAATCTTAATCAGATTTCCGAATTCGGAAGGCTTTTCGAGGTAAGTCTTTCCTTGTAAAATCGGAAATGATGATAAATAAAAAAAGGAAAAGAAAAAAAGAAGGTGCACCATTTTAAGAGATGGATACTGTGTGGATAAAAAAGGAATTATCACAGAATAAGTAGAAGCCTTATCACAAAATAATAGAACAGGATGCGTAAGCTGTGAAAATAAAAGTTCAAAATTCATTAAAATAAAAATGTGTTTTAAACCTATCTATATCAATATACACCAGTGATTTACTAAAGAGGTCTATATAGACCCCCAGGGGTCTATGACGACTTGCAAGAGGTCCACGTCAGTGAAAATATATTTTAGGGGTCCGTGAGATGTAAATGGGGGTCCGCGATAGAGGCTCTCTCAACCACATCAGGGCTTGATTTTAAAAGAAAATGTAATCAAGGGGAAACCACAGACAAACACAGATTTTATTTATTTAACAGATTTATTTACTAAATTTAATGAAGTTAATTTGCACAGTTAGAAGGTGACAGCAGTAGCGCACATAGGAATTTTTCAAGGGGGGGGGGGTTCACCATTCTAGTATCATACTCCTTTTGATTTTGTCAATTTTCGGGAACAAAACACAGAAAAAATTAATTTTTGAATAAATAATTAGCATTAATTAATAAAATTAATCTTTAATAACAAGTAATTAATTAAATTTTATGTACTATATATTCAGAATTATAATCAATCGGAAGAAAAATCAAGGGCTTTAGGGGGTCCGGATCCCCAGGACCTCCTCCCCTTGTGTGCGCCACTGGGTGACAGGATATGTTTTATCAAAACAAGGACCTCATTTCAGCGTTTCTTGTCAGCATTAAGCTAAAGGAGTATAATATTGGACAGCGCGAATTTTCCCAGCTTCTTCTTTTGTCGCAGACAATCTGCCAGGATAAGGTATTTTGAACTTACGTTCATTTAAATGCCCTTTATTCAGATTTTGTATCTAGATTTGGAATGCTTTCACTATGGTATATGAAAAAAAAAGACTGAACACTATCTATACTAACCGAAGAAATTTAAAGTTATCGACAAGATTTATGCCAAATGTTGAAAATTTGTTATTGCAGCGCCAGATTCATTCCTCTATTAAAAAAGCACATTTTTATTTTTTGCTCAAATATTTTATGTATAATTAAATTGAAATTTAAAATTAACTAGCATGTTTTTCTTAAGTTTGAAACATTATACTTCACTACAGTTAAAAATTTTAATTTTTGAAAGTAAGTGCAATAATATCCCGCTTAGCGCTGTACGCTGCCTGCAATTTCGGGGAATCCCACAATTCAAGTAAAAGAGCGCTAAACCGAAACAGAGCGAGAGAGCGCGCGTTAAACAAAACAGCGTTAAGCGGGGTCTTACTGTAGCTCTGTAACAGCTGCCTAAAAGTTGATCAATGTGCAAAAAATTAATATTAGGTAAGCAGGACCCAAAGACGGAAAACATGCCATGGGGTCTATGAATCAGAAAAGTTTGAGAACCTCTGATACACACTCTGTCACAAAAAAAATATATGCACCTAGAAGGAAACGAGCTACTATTACGAAACTTATCATGTATGTAGTATAAGAAGAGATAATCAAATGATTACTAATTCAGAAGAATGGATTGTTTTATTAAGAAGATATGGTATATACAAAAAAGCTTACAAATCAGTAGGTAATAAATTCACCTCAGACAAGCATGGAATCGAATGAATGAGGTCACCTATGACTTCTTGCGGAAAATCATGCCCTAATCTTTGTAACTGGGCAGTTAATTCACAGCTAATCCGGGACGATTGCTGTTGCCTTCGAGGTATGTCCCAGACGTGCTCTTTTAACGAAGCTCCGGTGACCTGGAAGGCCAAGGGAGTGCGTAAAATCGTTGAAGGCATTGTTGGGAGAGCCGCGCAGTATGTAGACGAGGGTTGTTTTGCTGATACTTATGCTCATTACTTACTTCAGTTCATTGTGCAATAGTATATTAATGTGTTCTTTTTACATGTCTCATGTTATTCGGCCAGTATAATTTTTGGCGATAACAAATTATATTTGAACAAATGAAAACAAATGCTTCATAAAACTGCACATTAATACTATATATAATTGAATTGACATATTGATTCAAAAAACTACACATTGTTATGATTTTTCTTGATTTTTATTTTACATCTAAAAAAACTGAAATTACATACTACTATTTACTTTTAGAAGCCTTATAGTCTTGTAAGGGTTAAAATTAAGTAAGTGCAATGCTTTGTTTAATGTCCGAGCAACAGGTTTGTTTAACAAAATAATCAAAAAAGAAACATTTCGTATGCTTTTTGACTTTTATTATAAAAAATATTAAAATAATAATACAAGAGTTAACAGTAATTCAAGAACAACTATCCGATGTACTCAAAAGCTTGATTAAATTCTGTATAGCTAAATGCTCACCTTTCGAAATAATAAACTTCATTTTGTATTCCTTTCACTTCAGGTGTCACAGGCAAACCTAAATGTCGGAAAAAAGAAAAGGCTTCATTATTATTCTCAAGATTTAAAAAGGAATGATGTACAAAAAATAATAATTCCATTACATTAAATTAGTAAATTACTAAAAATGTAGTTCTAAGATTAATTTGATTGAAATTTGGACTTATCGAGTGATCCAGGATTTTTCCAAAAGTGACAACTTAAAATTTCACCGTTAATATTTCAGTATATTCTTAAATGTATTTTCAAAATTACTTAAACAAAAAATTATTCCTTAATTTAACTAAATTTAAATTTTTTTAAATTTTTATTTTTAATTATATATATATATGTTAAAGAATCAAAATATTTATACAAATAAAATTGTATTGATTCTATATTCTATAAAGTTGTTGAAGCCCTTATTAAATAATTTTGAAAAATGCATTTTCAAGAGATAGTGCCTTAATAAATGTTAATGAAAATTTATATTAAAAACATTCGTGGTTGTTTTTGTACAATTTCTAACAACAAATATTTTATGAAAATTATTCAGTTGCGTTTTTACCACTAAGTTTGCGACGGATCTTTACGCGACCTTTACACTAATCCTCTTGGGGAATCTTTGGGCTAGCATTCGCGTTTAATTCACAGCCATCCCTCTCAAGAAGAAACCGTAATATTCAGATTAGTTCGACTATATAAATTCACAGTTTTGTAATTATAGAAAAGGAGGTAGGAAGCAGCTATATTCGCTACGCAGGTAAGATTGGATAAGGCTTGCTTTCGTATGTAAAGATTAAGAGTGGTGTTTTGCCACTGAGTTGAACTAGTAGATTCGAGGTTAGGAATCAACGATAGATTACGTTGAGTTAATTAAGTTGATTCCGCATATTTGCTTAATAATCATTGCTTTCTCCGTGCTACTGATTTGACATTCACTTTGTGAATAGATTATTGTTGGTTAGTGTGTTTGACTAAATAAATAATTGTGATTATGGAATTCTCTGGTTCTGCTTTCATTCCTCCCACATCATTAGGTAGGCAAGACGGTGAGAGAGAAACTTCGGGTAGAAGTTTCTCACAAGTTAGAAGATTTTATATAGGCCTCAAATATTCTGACATCTAACCGGTCTGAAAATTTTACATTTTACAGAAATATAATTTCCTATCAATTGTTAAATAATAGTTGAAAAATTATTAGTTGATAAAGAGTAATCCAGGATAAATCAATTGCTTTGTAAATAATATGCAAGTGTTTTTGTGAATTATCTTATTCTCCCCCCCCACACACAATACTTTTAAGCAATAACTTAAAGATTGTAATTTAAAGAAATGATTTCGTAGCTAAATCTAATTTGAATTTTATTGCAAATTTCGGATGCAAGATTACTATAATTAAATATTTAATAAGAAGAGAACAATAAAAATACTAAAAAAATTGTAATGGGTTTTTAATGGAAACACACTAAAAATTCTTTTGATAATTGTCGAAGAGGAAAAAAGATTTTTACTTTTTTTCGATGGATACGATTCATTTTACAAAAACGCCATCTCTAAGGCTGTTCCAAGGTTAAACAGTAAATCAATACCAAAAAATCACATTAATCATAAAAAATTGAAATTCATTATCTTCATCTCAATCACTTCAAGTTTCATTATTTTGCAGAACTGATTTCTTTACGTTTCAGGGACATGAAAGATAATAGATATTCTTCTCAAGCTGGTTATGTCACAAATCATTGGTTCATTGTTAAATTGATTTATTTGTAAACTCGGTATCACTTACAGAATTGAAGAAGGATTTTGGAAATAAGCAATCAATTTCTTCTTCGACGAACTACTTATGACGGGATGAAAATTGAGTCTACAACTAATTGGTAAATTAGAGCCCGTTGAAGTTTAAAATTCTCAGAATAAATGTTCAGTTGTTACACTAATGCCAAACGATCGATGGATTCAGATCGGGGACCACGAAATTCATTGCGGCAAGTTCGTTAGATTACATCCGTACCATGCAGGTGACAGAACGTTTTGGCTCCGTTCCACCCCAGATTTGAGGGAGGGTGGTCCAGGGGTTTCTCAACCCTCTTCCTGCGAGAATTTCGGTTCGCCGAATATTTAGAGTGCCCCATGCCGCACAGGTACAATACGTATACAAACATCCATGCCTTCTCCGGGATTCCAACCCAGGGCCTCGGCACAGCAGTCATAGCGTAAAAAGCCGCTATCCCATCTGGACGATCCAGTTAATGAATACAATAACACACACAGACTGAACTGAACTCAGTGGTCCGTGAGGGCCAAGGCTTACGAGAGGTGCCTATCTCAGTATACTAGACCTTAGGCGCTGGGGTGCATGTGCAGATATTTCAGTCAAGTGGTCAGTCTGACATGAAACCCTCAGTGTTCAGTTCCCAAGCAACCTTGGTACTCATTTATCCACCCACTGAGGGGATGAAAGGCTGAATCAACCTTGCCCAGCCCGGGATTTGAACCCTGGACCTGTGGCGTGGAAGCGAGATACACTACCACTCAGCCACTGAGCTTCCATAACACACACATATGTATTGAAATTCTGGATCAACAGATATTTACAACATAGCGTGAACTACATCCAATATACAGTTTTCGGTAGGATAACTAATTATTATTTAAATCTTGGGTGATATCTATTCAAATTTCCTCAATAGAATTTTTTGTAAGCTCAGATATAGTATTAAACACTCGTGAATAGGGACGTTTTAAGGCTCAGGCCAACTGAGCCCAGGGGTACTCGTCTCGATCTCGACTTGACTTTAATACCATCATGATCCGAATAATTTAAAAATTAACAGATGCTATTCCCGGACATAGTCTCAGAAAAACTTGGAATTTCGAGCTCCACTGCTGCCAGTTGGCAGCAGGGATACATGACATTATTTTGTCAAGTTTGTTGTGCTTGTTTAGGTCTAGATCTGCCACCGTTCATTATTATTACTCATTTAATCGAAAATTGGTAATCAGTCGGTTTGTACCTATGCTTGTGAGACTGTAAACATGCATATATTTATTTGTTGTGGGTTACCGTATGTACGAGTATTTGGCAATGTATGCTGTGTACTGTCTACTAAAAATGGACTGCAACTGAGGCGTACTTTTGCATAAAGGCCCAGGGCTCCGAGAAGTCTTAAGGCGTCACTGAACATTACAAAAAAAGTAATTCAAGTAATGTTCTTCAAGTAATTCAAGACCTTCAGCAATTCAAAATATGTTTCCTGCTTTATCCTCTTAGGGTTACTAGTAATAGGTACTATTAGGTACTATTTTCCAATATCCTACTTATGAAATTAAATTTTTTTCTTTTTCTAAAATATGGTAAAGTCTAGCTCTGATACGATATTGATTCCTAACTTACACGAATGAGTAAGCTCTTATGTAATAATAATAACTGACATGTTTATCACTGCTTATGTCTGCTTTTACCAGTAATGAGCTCAATTTTTAAAAATTACTTTATGTAAAATTTTACGAAGGACTGTTTTAGCCACCAAAGGACTGTGTTCCTGAATATATACAAGGTGATTCGCTACCAGACCGACCAACTTGCAAGGTGTGTAGGAGGTACAGAGACGACTCGAAATCACATAGGAATTCAGGGTCTCAAATGCCGTAGTTATGAGCTATAGGGCAAAGAAGCAGAGAAAAAGAGCAGAAACAGCTTCAGATTAAGGGGCAGACAATATTTTATTGTAAGGTTGTACTACAACAGGTGTTCGATATTACGACCAGAAGTCGTTTGGAAGATCTGACAGTGACGCTGCATGGAATTCCTTATATTCTGGAAGATTCCTGCAATGTCACTTATCCTTTCGGTAGCTACTGATATTCGAGCGATGAGGTATTTAACAGAAGGAACGGCGTCTCGTACAACAAACTCTTTATGTAACCCCAAAAGAAATCCATACACTTTCGAACGCCTGTTATAGTACAACCTTTCAATTGGGATGAGTCTGAATCACAGTCCCTTGTGGAATCTGAAGTAAATTTTCAATAAAATGTTTATTGTCCCATTAATGTGTTGTTGATTCTGTTCTTTTTCTCTGCTTCTTTGTAGCAGGGGCGGCTCTACTGCTGGACAAACCGGACACCGATCCTACGCGGCAAATTTTAAGGGCGGAATTTGGATCAAATTTAAAATATATATATATATATATATATATATATATATATATATATATTATATTCAAAAAAAATTCGATATATTTTCTGAAATATTATTAGGTGTGAATTTGGTATTTCATTTAACGTATCTTATTTTTTTCTTTTGTACTCTGTATATTTAATGACAATTTTCTTTTATGTTGAAACTTGCAGGGTTTGAGGCGGGGTATATGTTAAAGCATGAAATTTAAGGTATCCGACTACGTTCGGAACCGTGATTATTAAAAAGCGCATAAATGTATAATTTTCATGATATTTAGAGTCACTTAAAATACATGTACAAAAATTGTTTTAAGGATATTTTGACACAAAAAATTATTTAAATACAATATTTCGGCAAAAAATTAACTTAGAATAATCTTTTTTCAAAATCTTCTTTTATAAAAAATGCTTCTAAAATAATAATACTTCGCCTGCATAAAGTAAAGACTCTTCAGGGAGTCTGAACTAGAATTTTTGAAAAATTCACATTATTTTCAGAGTTACTACCAATTGAAATAATTATGGGCGTTTTTTTCTTAAAAGTGCTTCTCTTTGTTGTCGTAAAATATGGATAAACCCACTTCTAAGTTATATATTTCAAAAATTCTAGTTGAGCCTCTGTAGAGAGATCTGAGCTATATACAGGCTAAATATTATTATAATAGAAGCATTTTTCACAAAAGGAGAATATTTTGAAAATGGGTCATTCTATGTTCATTTTTTGTCAAAATAGTGTACTTAAGTCATTTTTTATTGTAATACTATTCTTAAAACAACTTTATATACATTTTCTAATCTAAGTGACACTAAATATCATAAATATTATCCATTTATACGCTTTTGCAAGTTCACGGTTCCGAACGTAGTCGGATACCTTAATATGTTTACACATATTTCACTAGTAACTTTCTCCCCTTCCCGGAGTGAGGTCACAATGGACATTCCTTTCACCCTTACGATGTCCGGTGTCAGCTATCCAAAAGAGGACAAGGATAACAAGAGGTTTTGGTAGATAGAGAGCCACAGGAGATGTTTTATTTTAGTTTTAAATGTAGTTATTATGTTAAAACAAATGCTGGTGATCCCCACCATTAATAGACTATTTTTCGAAGAAATTAGCCTGCTTAAATAGACGATTCCTTCTCTTTCATTTCACTCTTTTGAAATAATAACAAGTGATGTCCTTAATTTCAAATTATTTTGAATTTTTAAGACTTAAAATAATATATATAAATAGAGAGGGGGGCATTAGAGAGAAGGGCGGCATTTTCCATTTGTGACCGGGGTGCCAAAACTCCTAGAGCCGGCCCTGTTTGCAGCATAGCTTGCAACTACTGCATTTGCGACCCTACATTCCTATGTGATTCTATGTCGTCTCTGTACCCCCTATACACACTGCAAGTTTGCCGGTCTGGTACTGAATCCCCTGTATACATATAATTTTTGTAAATAGCACGTAGGGAAAACCAAACAAGGATTCTTCGAACTCCGACTATTTTTCGTTGAAATAGAACAGAAAATATTTCAAAGTTTTACCTATTCATTTGACTGAAAGATAATATAAACTAAAGACAAATCTATCACATATTAAAAACCTCACGATCCCTCATTCAATCAGGATTATTACGCATAATCCCCTTGCATCCAATCTAGGCCGCGTGCTGTGTTCTCAATTTCCACATAAATCTCAACCGACGCCGAAAGGTTATTTCCGGTAAATAAAATGAACAGGAAGTCTCAAACTTCTTGAATCGCTCTCTTTCTTTGTCATAAATCACACGCATCTCTGTCCTTTCGCGTATTTTTATTTTTTAATTTTACGAGAAAATAAAATTCTTTCTCATTAACTTTTAACGAATAAAGATTATGAAGAGAAGAGAGAATCTTCCGTGCACAATTAAAATTCAGGGATTTCCATGATTCAATGCATAAATGCGGGACAGCTTTATAGTAAAATTTAAATTATTCTAGTTGATATTCCATTTGCTTATCGTTTGACCTAAAAAGGAAATGAAATGAAATGATAAATGAAAGAGAGTCCGCTTCTTCGGGAATATAATTAATGAATTAAATCACAGTTTCTGAATAATTAAAATAAAAAGACTCGGACACATTGAGGGATTTCGTAATATTACCTAGTGACCTGTGTCTGGAATATTTGATCGATTTTTTCTTTTTCTTTTCATTGCACAGAGAAAGTTTGCTTTTTATTTATTTTATCAACATGTAAGAAATAAATACTTATTCGAAAAGTATTATTTCCAAATTTTACCATATTGGAAATATACAGGGTGTTGCCAAAATCGACCGACAAATTCAGAGGGGTGATAATAGGCAGCATGGGGATGACAAATCACCATAGACATCGAGTCGTAAACCCCGTTTAGTAAGAGTAATTCGCAAAAACAGTTATGAAGGATGTGATATTGAGTGGGATGAAAAGGGGCAATACGAGGTAAGAAATGCATTTATTAGACCTAAAGCATGTTTACAATAAGAACAATCATATTGTAAGCACAGCTAGGTAGTCAGAAATGCAACAAGTGGTTGTCACAGAAATTGTTTAAAGTTGCGGCCACGTAGGTCATAGCCAGGGGAGTAGCTACTGCCGTATCAATGATACGGGGCCCCAACATATGTAAATAAAGAATCATAAGGGGCCCCCAAAAATGCCTCTGATGAATTTTGATACAGGGACCTTTTAGGACAGCTATACCAATGATCATAGCACAACCAACACCGATGGAAGAAGAATAGTCAGACCCGTTGAAACAAATCCGGTGAGCTGGTGATGTCAGCTGAAGCAACGACGATCTGAATCGTGAAATTCTTCCCCGAACCAACTGGCGTTTCATACACAAGTGGTTTCAGGTGGTCCCAGGAGAAGAAATTCAAACGATTGAGGTCAAGGGAGCGTGGAGGCCAAGCAATAGGTCCATCGCTTCTAATCCACCTCATGGGAAATGCAGCATTTTGGTGATTACGCACTGCTATCGAAAAATGTGTTGGTGCATCATCGTGCATGAACCACAATTCCTGGTGTTCAGTGGCCGTTACTCCCTATAGCAATCTGGAAGAAGTGGAAAATTTGTATATGTGTAAGTTTCTTCTACCCTACCATGGCGCTCCAAATCCTCGCATTCATTTGACAAAACCCCTCGTCTGGCACATTGTCCACCCAACGGCTTCTATTATCATGATTTTCACCGACTAAACGTGGTTTTCGGCCACATGTTCTATGGCGATTTGTCGTCCCCATGCTGCATACTATTACCCCTTCCCCCTGGATTTGTCGGTCGAACTCGGCTACACCCTGCAAAACTAGGGAGAAAACATTTTTATTCTCGAAAGTTATATTAATAAGTTTGAAATATCATAAAATGGAATTATTTTCCTCATCATCTTATCCAGCAAGACAGCCCCTCGTGGGGCAGTGCCTTCCTTTGAAGTTTTCTCCACAATGACCTCTCCACAGTGACCTCTCACAGTGACCTTCGTTCTCCAAGTTTTCTCGTTTGTAATCCCAAAGTCTGATTCCACTGAGCCTGTCTATCTCAGCCTTGGTCTTTCATGCTTCCGAATCTCTGTGACTTTGAACTGCAGTATCTTTTTGACAACATTATCATCTGGCATTCGAATTATATGGGCTATCCAATTCATTCTATTTATTTTTATGTACTGAATAATGTCAGGTTGTTTATATATTCTATATAAGTCAAAACTATATCTTCTTCTACAGCTATTGTTTTCGTTTACGCCACCAAGTATACTTCGAAGTATTTTTCTCTCTAAGAATGCCATTCGATTTTCTTCCAGTTTTGTTATTGTCCAAGTCTCAGATGCATATGTCAGAACTGGTCTAATAAGAGTTTTGTAAATGAAAAAATTTGTGTTTCTTGAAAGAAATTTAGATTTTAAAAATCTCCTCAGTCTATAAAAAGCCTTATTTCCAGGTATAGTCGATGAATTATTTCCCTATCTATTAATATTATAAAGTTTCAATGGGATAAGATTTTAAATTCACATTTTTCTATTAGAAAAATTCTTTTTAAAATAAATCGGTCTTCCTTGTTTTTAATACAAATAAAACTGCAAAAATTCTACTTGAGGCGAAGAATTAACGTATTATATTTGAGTTCTAGAACAAAGTCATGTGAATGTACTCGTATCAAAATAATGTTCGGAACTTCACAATTAAAAACTCATTAATTACCGGTTTTATAAATGAATATCAGGGCTTACAGTTAACACATATCACTAAAATTAAGTGTTCCAAAAAATAAAAGTACAGATTCCATTTCCAGTCAAAGGGATATTCTTACTTTTCGCAAAGATCACAGAAGTGATATTTCTGTAGTATATCAATAAATATTTTGGTACATTTTTTCAATTAATTTTTGTGATTTTATTTAATTTTTTCATAGAAAATTACTTGTAATGGGAATTAATTGTCATTTTTAGAAATTAATATTATTAAATAATGTAATATTTTTCTTATCTTTTACTTATAATATGTCCTAAAATAAAGAAGCATTCGAAGGAATATATATATATATATATATATATATATATATATATATATATATGATTCATAAAGAAAGCATTCTGAAGTTGTTAAAATTTTTAAAGCTTGCAATGGAAGTTACGCATATGCTTAAACTTTTATTGAAAAGTAAAAATATTTTTCAAAGCTTTTATATGATGCAAACATTTGGCGAAACATTTCGATATACATAGTATATAGTTAGTTGTTTATTAACATCGTACTTAAAATGCAACACACACGAAGGCTTTTAACAACTTACTTAGAATTTTGAAATACGTTTAAAGGAACAGATCGATACCTGAGCTGAGCCCTAACTTCCACACTACATCAATGGGAGCACGCTTCAGCCGCGACATAACGTGCACCAGCCTCCTCTGCACGGCGGGTTTTTAGCGGTAAAAAGTTCGCATTCATAACGCGTCTGCCACAAGTCCGTTCCCTTGACCACTAGGCTACCGCTCCACGAGTCCGTGATCTTGACCAATAAGCTATCATGGCCGGTATTCCTTAGTACCAAGATTCTAAACCATAACACGATAGAAATAACGTTCACGAGTTTAAAACAGTGAGAGTGAATATTAACGTCACCTTATTCAGCTACACTAGGGTGTTTGGCGACGGATCTCGTAATTTTGAACCAGGGTCAAGTGACTAGGTCGACACCTGCGCTGGCATCCCCCCTCTCCTAACTACCACACCATACCAAAGGAAGGAAGGTTGAGCTCTCGACAGATTATCTCTCCCCTACATGGCGGGTCTTCAGCGGTACTAGGTTCGAACTTATCACACGCCTGTCACAGTTCGGTTACCTTGACCACTAGCCTAACGTGGTCACCTATGATCGATCAGAAACTACGACTTAGACAATAGTCTTCAAGGAATTTTTTGTTAATGAAAACTGATAAGAGTATTGAGTTTCTGAAGTCAAAATAAGATAAGTACAATTATAATTTTTTGAACCCTTAAATCCTTTTAGATGTTATTTTAGTAAAATGTATTAAAATTACATCTTGAATTTTAAATTAGGTTTTATGAACCCAAACACAAGAATAAAATTGATTGAATAATATCAAAATAAAAAAAACAGTCCTCTCTCTCTCTCTCTCTCTCTAATACCATTTTTCTTCTATCTATGAATAATCATATATTAAAAATATCTCTTTTGATCGTATGTGGAGAAATTTGTTTAACGCGAAACGAAATATCGGTAAACACGAAATACACTCATGTCTATAAATTAAGGATAATTCAGAATCACACAGAAATTTAACTCTAAAATAAAAATTTCACCTGTAGAATTATCACACACATCTTGAAGAAGAATATGCAAATTACAGGTAACCACCATATGGCGCGGATAGTACGTCACAATGACGAGAGTGTGTGAAAGAGGTTAATAAGGAATGGTGGCAAAGAAGTAAAATTGTTCACAAGCGCTTTAAAAGCCTTTCAGTTCAATAACGGCATAGTTATGACACAAAGGAAGCATTTGGATGATTTTTTACGTGGTAGAATTATTGGACGACTGGAATGTGGACGTACCCAGCTGGAAGTATTCGAGGAACTTGGAATCGCCCAGAGTGCCATCTCCAGGCTTTGGCAACGATTCCAAGATGATGGTAATGTGAGTAGATATTACAGCACATGTCTCCCCCGAGTTACAACGCCGAATGTGAGGACCGGTATATATATTTGGCAGTTACTGCCAAAAGAAACAGACGGAGCACAGCATCAGACCTGTCTCGTCAGCTCTCTTCAGCTACGGGTACGACAGTTTCAAGGCAGACCTTGTACAGACGCTTAGGGTACATTGGTCTATATGCTCGTAGGCCTGTCAGATATGTTCCACTTACCGCAACTCACTGTCGCCTGCGATTAACCTGGAGTAGAGAGCATGCATTGTGGACACCCCAATAGTGGTCTTGTGTGATGTTTTCCGACTAGTCCATGTTTAGTTTGCAGTCTGATTCTCACCGGACTTTAATATGGAGAGCGCCAGGTACCCGTTACCACCAAGAGAACACCATTGAACGTGACCGTTACGGTGGGTCAGGATGGCTCGTTTGGGGAGGAATTACTCTTGGTTCCAGAACTGACCTGCATGTTCAGAGTGTAACGATGACAGGCCACATCTATCGGGATGTCATTCTGGAACAACAAGTACGTTTGTTTCGACACCATGGGTGCTGAAATTCTGTTTATGGATGACAATGCCCGTCCTCACCGTGCAAACATTGTAGACGAATGCCTTCAATCGGAGGATATCACCCGTATGGATTGCCCAGCATACTCACCGGATTTGAATCCAATAGAGCATGTGTGGGATATGCTTGGCCGACAAATTGCAGCTCGTCAACCCTCTCCCACTTGTCTACCGGAATTTCGGAGGGCATTGCTTGATGAGTGGTGTAATATTCCCCAAGATCAGATTGATAATTTGATACTCAGCATGCCTAGGCGTTGTAAGGCCTGTATTGCATCGTCCGGGAGACATACTCCGTATTAACCATCATACTAGCCATGTTATACTGTTTTTTGTAAATAGGTTCTTTTTTGAAATTTGCTCCAGAGAGTAAAAATAGCAATTTTTATTAATTATGTCAAACATATAGCATCTTCTTTGCCTTTTGTTTAATAAATAGACTTTACAAATAAGTGAAATTTGTTTTGCTTCTGTCTCTTTCTTTGCCTGAACTTCATTATCCTTAATTTATGGACATGAGTGTAATACAACGGTCCCGACAAACTATATATTTCCATGCATCTTTTTTTCTCTTAACATGAAACGAAAATCGCTTAACACGAAAATATTTACCTTCTGAGAATGAACAAAATACGACAACACCAGCCGGATGTTCTATTGTATTAATGGAATTTTTACTTGTAGTAGATGATGATAATGTGTGTACAGTCCCAGTTATGGCAGACAAAGACATTTTGGAGTTGGTTCAAACCTAAAAAAAATCATTGACGCAGATTCCAACAATGAAAATGCAACTCCCGTTTCCACATCAACCGAAATGAGGAACATCATGAAAAGTAAGCGCAATTACTTAGACTCATATTCCAATGGTGAAATGAATTAACAAAATGGATGATATCGAACAATTTGTTGACAATTTTATGCTAAAAAAAGGCAATGCAAAGAAAAATATCAAATTATGTTCCAAAAACTCAATAAATGTTTTGTTTTTTCAAAACACTTGAAAAAGTTTTGTTTTATATTTCTTTAAGGTCTTTAAAATATTTTTGTTTAATTGATTTTTTTAAATATATATGTAAACGTAAGTGGCGTTTATCCGGAGGACAGAACCCGTGACCTACGGATTCGTAAGCACGTAGCACACCACTAGACAAAAGTAATCACCATTGTCCGGAGGCTGTTACTGGTATATTATTATAATAGAAGCATTTTTCACAAAAGGAGAATATTTGGAAAAAAAAATTATTCTAAGTTAATTTTTTGCCAAAATATTGCATTTAAATAATTTTTTTTGTTAAAATGTCCTTAAAACCATTGTATATATGTATTCTAATCTAAGTGACACTAAATATCATGAAAAGTATCCATTTATGCGCTTTTGCAAAATCACGGTTCCGAAAGTGGTCGGATACCTTAATCGATTTTCCGTGCATTTGTAACTCATACCTCCTGCAAAATTTTCCTCAATATCTGTTTATGTATCTATTCACTATTTCATAAATATACAAACAATGTAGTTTGATATTTTACATAAAATAATATTTTCAGTCATTTTTTCCTCGCTAGAAGAATCGGTACATCCAAACATCCATCTGCAGTAGCGTCCTTACAACATTATTTATCACAGCAAGGTTGTGTAGAAACCACACTTTGTTGCAAAGGTCACAAAACGACTGCTTGACGGCACCATAACTCACGCTGAGAGACAGTTATAGCGTCAATGTGAAACAGCTTAACTGAGCTGACAGCTTATTTATGCCTGAGTTATAAGCGGGATATAGTCATGATTGAGCAGCCAGAGAAACTAAAATTCACAAGCTTTATTTCCTATTGAAATGATTTATTTGTAAGCCTTTTTTTTTGTTAGGTGCATTAAGCTTTCGCAAGAATGACTGATTGATAGTGATTTTATGTTGTATTAAAGTTATATATTATTTCCTCAAAATGAAATCTTTTGAATTTTTTTTTACATTTTTAACGGATTGCTAACGGTAAAGCTTTGTGATATATATTTTTTTAACCAAGATGTATGTTTATGTAGATGTTTTTTTTTTAAATTAGGTTAATTTGAAACAAAAGTATTTGTTACTTTAAAATCGTTTATAGGTTGTGGGAATTTAAAAAAGAAGAAATATTTGGGGCATTTGATACTAACCAATAATAGACATTTCGCTAAAGAAGACTAGTCCTTACGTATAAATGGGTACCGTAAAATCCGGCGTACTAGCCTGCAATTTGAACACAAACAAGTAATATAAAACAAACATTTTAAGTCAATTCCTACTTAGGTCAACAAAGAAAAATTTTATTTTAATTACTTTGTATTAAATAACTACATTCATATAAATATGTACATACATATGACAGAATTACACTAACAAGTGACAAAATAGAGAAAACGATTTTCCTTCAAGTTTTCCATTTTCTTTTCTATATTTGGTGTTGGACTATTTTTATTTGTTTGTTACTATTTATTCATTAATTAAATTTAATTATTCTAATAAAATAGTGTAGTAAAAAGAAAACACATTCTCAGAAATTAGGTCATCCCAAGTAGGATTCGAACCCACGATCCTTGGGTTAGAAGTTCAAGGCGCTATCCATTTCGCTACAAGGACACAACAAGCGATTTTACATTCTATGTATGCTGTTGAACTATTACTTTTGTTTCTAATTATTAATTAATTAATAAATTAATGTTACCAAATAAAAAAACTGTATTAACATCAAGTGTCATCCACTACAAGTTTTAAAAAGGTATTTGAACTGTGTGGATGAATAAAAAGTATTTTATTAACGGTTGAAAATTTGAACAAGATATATATATATATATATATATATATATAGAAACTTGTATTATATATCAAAAACAAGAAATAATAGATAATGAACATAACAAGAAATAGTGTAATAAAAATATAAAAGCTAAACATGAAGATCAAAATTATAGAAAAATAAAAAAAAGAAACTACAAAAAAGAAGAACCTAGCGAGTCAGAAAACAATTTCGGACTTAGGACCGAATAAGTGGGGTTAAACTAGTTTGAAGGCGCCTACCTTCCCCCTTTGCAACTCGGTAGGAAAAACCAAATAAAATAAAATAAACAAAAATTCAGAGTATACAAAAACTCAGAGAGTATGATAAAACCATTCACTACTATTATGTAACAAACTCTCCCAAACTCTTAATGCAGAAAAATCGCAAAACAATTACGTAAGAGAAGTAGGAAAATCCTAAAACAATTACATAAGAAAAGTATTTTTCAAAAAATAATTTAACAAAATTTCTTTACTCACAGAGCTTTTACGAAGAGAATCAAGCGTCTTGACATCAATGAAAATCAATTATTCACCAAGTTAAAAAATTCGAATATACATAAACACATCTTTAGAGCTAACTTTTAAACCAGCCAGCAAAGACAGATATCAAAAAAGACGACAATCAAATATGGTAGAATTTGAATTGGTTGATTGTCAATAATGTAAATTTGCTATGCTCTAATTTGGTTGGTTGTCAACAATGTGTAAGATGTTCAAGATGTGTGTGGAAAAAATGTAAACTGTGATATGAATGTTATGATATAATCTTCACAGCAAGGCCACTAACATGCTGACTTTGAAATCCTATTGTTGTGTGGTGGTTTTGGAATTAGAAGTAGCAAGACGGTTAATGTATTTGTGATGAATATAAGTTCTTAAGAAATTAAAAGGGTATTCATGATCTAAACAACATTGAAATTTTTTTTATATTATTGTATTTATCTATTTTGTGGGTAGTTAAGTTATCATTTCTAAATAAAAAATTCAAAATGATATTTCTGTAAATTGATATATGCAAGTTACTATTCCATACAGGAATTTTAATTATATGGAACTTAAACGAATCTCTTTTGTCAAAAATGTTACTGACTACATTATTGTTAATAAGATACAAAAGATATATATATATATATATATAGGGAGGGTGTAAACTAATAGGAAAAATTTAAACATAAAATGCCGGGCATTAAAACGATAGTTTTAAAAATAAAGAAAAGATGAGCATAAAAAAATTAGACTAATACATAAATCGAAATACTGTTTATTTAAAACAATCTTATGAATTTAAAGTATTCTACTTCTAGAAGTACACTACTTTTTCAAAAGCCTGGGATAATACATCGAACGAATGACTTCAAAACATATGAGCATTGCACACATACATTTCACGTTTAATAGTAAAAAAAGAGGGAAGGCAGGGGTGCATTATACGACGAATATACCAAAAAATTAAAAAATGCACCTTGAAAGAGTAGGCGCACGTTATACGCCGGACTTGACGGTACTTGTAATAGAATTACAAAAATCTGTTGACGATATTGTGATGGAGAAAAAGTCAGGAAAAGGCACAAAATCATAAAACGGTTTTTTTCAGTAAGCTTCTCAAATAGTATTTTTAAAAAAGAAATCTCTTCTAAAAAATATTCTAGAGATTCCTCTAAAATAATTTAAAATATTGTAAAGTATGCAAAAACAAAACAAATAAATAGACTGTAAATTATCGCAACAAATTAAACAATCTAAATTATGAAATAACATATAATAAATATAAATCATATCTAAATGTGTGCAAACGACTGAATTTTAATAAAAAAAGAAATTTAAAAGATAATGCATGTTTTAATAACTTCATTGATTTTTTGAGAAATTTCAATTGAATTTTTACCGATTTAATTTACGGAAAGTTATGAGGTCCGTCGCTATAATGGCCCTCATATTTCTTTTAAAAATTCGAAGTAAATTCACTTAGAAATTTCATCCATGTAACTAATCGAAGAATCAGCAATTCTTTTTTGTTTTGATTTTTAATTATATATGATGAGGAGTATAAAAAATTTGAAAATAACGTAGAGTGGTAAAACATACCATAACTAGGATTTTTATTTATTTTATTCTTTTACCTTTCAATAAGTCTATGAAATTCGTTTAATACAATTTCGGTTATTTATAATTGATTCTTTGTACGGTTTATTCCAGAACATTTTATTCCTTTATACAAGTTTTTTATTATTTTATAAGCAACTAAGACTCCACATATTTAGATTAAAAGCCAAATGCCTTTGCATTTTCTTAACTACTTTTCTTCAATAAATAAATATATTATATACTTTATTACATAATGTAACGTATATACTGTATTTTTATAAGCGTTATTAATTTTCTACTTCAGTAAATTTCACACCAAAGTGTTGCGGGATCGAGTCCTGGTGCCATTGAAGACCTGCCGTGTAGAGGAAGTCGATGCACGTTAAATCTATCGAGGCTCAATGTCCTCCCGTTTGCGTTGTGCGGTATATTGTAGAGGGAATAACCATCTCAAGCATCATCCTCTTCTTTTGACCGTGGTTCAAAATTACGAGGTCCGTCATGATCATTTGTATACGTATGACTTTTGACTAAGGATTTTCCTTTGGTCTCTCCATCTCAAAATGCTAAAATAACCTTGTTTCCAATCTATAATTAAAAATCCTTCCACTCACTCTAAACTAAAATCATGCATTAAAATTGTCTATACAATCCGGGATGAAATTCCTTAGATGGGATGGGATCGATACTCTTATGTGATCACAAGCGGTTTTCTTTTTACCTTTTTTTCCTTTCCCAAAATGTTTCCTGTCCTTTTCTTTTTTTCCCTTCTTTTTTTCATTTTATATTTTTATTACTTCTGATGGATTTGCAAGAATGCTTGAATAATGTATTTCCTTTTTCCTTCTTTTACCATTTAATCTCTTAATTATTATTATCAGTTTTGTATATTTGTACCTTTCGATTACATATGTATTTCGTTTCATTTACCTTTAATTTGTGATTTGTAAATTTAATGTGTGTTTCGGTAAAAAATAAAACTAAGATTTTGTTGAAAAAAGATTGAACGCGGGGGTGGTTGTTTCTCGGGGGATCGTTTTGAAGCTCTGTAAATAATGTCTCAACATATGTAACCTTGCCTGAAAACAAGAGGGAGCTGCTCTTCATCATGACGAAATCATTTTAATTATTATGGCGAACACACTCCTTTGTTTTTCCTTGTGCTAGCAAAATGTAATTCGTATCGGGTCGATTAATCGGCCACATTATTGATTTATATTTATTAAATATTTTTAAACTTAACTGCGTAGTGATTTAATTAGCAGCAGTGTCCGTTCTTTGAATCTTTAGATATAGTTTATTAGCTTGTTGCTAGGGCTTTTCTTCAAGCTCTAAACAACTTTCAGGTGAGCTCGGTTCCCTTGGACATTCCGCCAATATCCCTCTTTTAATATCCCTCTCACTCGCATACACTCGGTAAATTTCACTGCATTTTTGTTCCTCTTTCAAAAATCAGATATTTTTTTCACTGCTCTGCCAATAACAAAACATTCCGTGACTAAACTGTTTTTCAAATATCCTTGTGCTGGCGAAGTTCCTTGTCTAACATCCTGAATCACTCCCACTCCAATTCCGATACAACTCTAACAAAATATAACAAATTATTCCATCAAACCTCAGAAATTTCATCATTTCATTTCACTTTCGAAAAATGACTCAAAAAGGTCAGACGATAATCTGAAAACAAGAAAAGACAAGTTGAAATTAAAAAAGAAACACGTACAGAAATCGGAAGCACGTTCGGAATGTTATCTTCGGATTTCCCCCAAATGATTTAATTCCAGAAAGGTGGACGGGCAAGGGGTGGCCAGTAGAATTTCTTATGACCCAGATAACATCCACAACGCGTTCCTTGTGTCCTTGGCTTACTTTATCCAGTTGAATCGTCGACGAAAATATTTCATTGCTGAACGTTCTTGCACCTTCTTTGTTTCACTAAGCCTTTTGTGTGTGTGGTTTTCATTTTTTTTTACCTTTTGTTCTCCGGCGAAAATCGTAAATAATGAAATGGGAGAAGGGAAAACAAAAATAACTAAGGTCCCCTTTTCTATGTTTTGATCAGGGTATATATATATGCAATTTCTAATATATTTTGTGTGAAAGACAAAAAATAATTAGAATACAAAAGATTAAAATGATAAAAAAAACTGAAATTCCGACAACAACAAAGAGATAGATGCTGCAGTATTTATAAACTTTGTAAACTGAGGGCTACTATAAAAAAATTGGGGTTTAACCAGGTTTATGTGGTTAACCAACTTTCTCTCTTTCTATTAATAAAACTGAGTGTAATCCTATCGAACAGTGGTTGTCTAACTTTGTAGACTCACGGAGGCCTCGAAACTAGGTGTTTTCGGGTAGCCCCATCCAAAAAAAATTGCCCCTTAGAAGTATATATTTTAAAATAATATTTGAAGTAGATCAACATGTGTTATAGGAATTTTAACCCTTTATCAACCGCATTATGATTTTTTGCAGTTTTTTCATGCAATATTTTTTTTAATCACTACATTGAAAAAAAATTAAGGGATATACTTTAAAAAAATACTCAACTTTGGGGAATTTAATCCGTTAGAGTTAATTAAAGATATTCAACTGTAAAAGTAATTATATACACGGTTTACTTAAAATAAATAGTCAAATCGTTTTCTATATATATAAGGTTTTCATTAATATACAAAAAAATAAGACACTTAACTTGTGACATTAAATATACTTTTTCGGAACAAAAATGACAATCTTCACAATCCGCTGAAAATATCGTCAGCTGAAAAGCAATTTCTGCTATAAAACTATTCGCCTTTTCCGCTTAAATACTTATCACAGAACCCATGCTGCCATGTATCTTGGAATAGTGGATTTCAAAGAATATTCCTGCTAAGTATCACCAGAGTATTCGAAAAAAAGGTTATTCTATGTCATTTTAAAGTAAGTGGTACTTATATATAGGTACCGTTGGTAGATAAAGGGTTAAGTAAAAACAAATAAAAATTATTGTATTTTTTATTAAAATATTTTAGCATATAATATCTTAATATAATTTACTCATTAATTCGTGCTCCAGGTGCCATTTCCCATTGCATTATATTTAATAACTGGGGATATGTGTTTGCATTTTTTTGACAAACTATCGAAATCTAGGTATATTGATACTATCTCTAGTCGCACTTCATACTTTGCGTTAACTTGCTTTTTTTTAGTTGCCATGTATACATTGAGAAATATTTTCGACTTAAATATATTGTTCAGAATGGTATTAAAATGTTTATAACTGTGCAAGAAACACTTCCGCGCAATCTGCAAATTTGCAACCCAAAATTTAGGAGCTGTTCTAGCTTAATTTTTTATTGGCTTGCACGTCAAATCTGTTGATATGTCGTTAAGTGATAATCTATTAATAATATTCTTTGCAAAGCCTTCAGAATTTTCTATTCATGTTTGAAGTACGTGACTTTTACAAAATTTAAGGTTTCGTTTTTTTCCGTAAAACATTTTATATTTATTATTACTAGCAAACTGTCTCGAACAATTTGATCTTTTACAAAAAGTAAAAATTTATTTAAATTGTGACGTTTTGAGAAATCAAATAGTGATCCCATGCGCGAAACCCCTGTCAAAGTTCAAGGAACCCCAGGTTGAATATCTCTACTATAGAACATAAAATGGAAAGAAGTTTTTAATCTATGATTAATAAAAGAATTAGAAAACTAAAGAAGCATTCGAAAATGCTTATGAATACATATATTTATATGAATATAGCAAAACGCTCAATTTTTTCGAAATACATCGTGTCCCAGTAATCCAAAGTCTTTAATGCATTTATTTCAAATTTCATTTCTTTTCTGTTAAAGAAAGAATAACCACCAAATAATTTTGCTGTTACTGAGATTCGATGTTACTTTGTATTTCTTTCAATCGCGTAAATATTTATTATATCATATTGTAAAATTTTCGTTAAGCGTGAAAGGTTGAACTTGGTGCGCGTAAGAATTTTCTGCAAAATCTCGAATTTTTATTTGGTAGTAGTCTTGAATTAAATGCGAAAATCAGTTTCCAAAGCAAATAGAACGTAATAGTGTTTATAAATAATCAAAATAGAACTGAGATTTAAATTAAAATGAGAAAAAATTGAGTCATTCATCCATAATAAATGAATTCTACTAGTGAATAAGTTTTGAAAAAAACTGTTAAAAAATATACCTGCATTTCGTGCAGAAATTTCAAATTTTCATCAGTTGGCTAAATTCACATAACGGTCTCATGATAAATGGAATCACGTGTTCTCCATTGAATTCAAAACTGACAGATTTGTATGTCTTCTTGTACTCATAAAATCCAGGTAGAGTTTCAAATATGATAATTGAGTAAACTTGTCTGTTAAGTTCTTCAAACAGTTTTTCAAAATAAAAAAAATACAATATTATTCGGTTTGTTAAGCCAAGTGCATTATGTTTACCTTTGTGCGTTATTATTGTTGACTAGAATATAATTTGCTAAGAAATTTTTTGCAATAATCAAAAGTTAGCAACAGTGACAAGACAGAATTGATTGGCTGGAAATACATAATTGTGCATTTATCATGTGACTATGACCTCACAAAAATTTAACCCGCTGTATTTATTAATGGAAAATTTAGCATTATTAGTTAATAATTAGAACAAATAATCTGGTATTGAACTCTATTTTTCAAATTAATTAAAAACTGCCTAAAGTTACACACATTAAGAGTTTTTTTAATTTACTATATACTTTTATTAATAAATTTTAAATTTAAAAATGATATTCACTGAACATCTTCGAATGCCCTTTAATGGTTGGTTACTATACAAAAATATTTTAAATTCAATTTCCGGGATCGCAAATAAATAGCTAGAAAATACATAATGAGCTTCATTAGCATTAATAAATCCTTCTTTAATTCATTACAATCCGGCATTCTTTTCTTTAAAACCTTTATAAAAACTGGTCATGATAATGAGACAACACCATATGAAAGAAAAAATCATTAGTATAACCTTCAGGAATACCCATTAAAATACGTAAACAAATAAATGAGTTGCATCAACGTCTGATACATTTTTATCATAACAAAGATCATAAACCTCAGGTGATTCATTTTCGTCCTATTGACCCGTTTCATGTAAAAGAAGATGCGAATACCGGTAAGGCGAAAAGAATCGAATACCATCCATGCAAATTCGAGAATTCTTAAGGTCACAGTGGCGAGCAAACAGAAAAGCCGCGCAGAACGGATCTCCAAAATAAAAACAAATTTGCCGCAGACGATACTTTATGGAATGAGGACGTGAAAAATCTCACAGCTTTTTCGAATGGATTGGGCAACTTCAGACCGACACGTGATAATGGTATTCCGTGGCTTTTTTGACTGGCGATGGATACTTGAAGATGGATACTATTTCACTTCACTTCACGGTGGCCGACTTTTCTGGAACAATTTCACCGCTCTCGGTCGTCTGCACTTTTCTTTCGAAACCTTTTTCGATTTCATAACGAATGAGGTCAAAATCTCACCCACCCACAAGGCGGTGTTCGAATTGAGTTGGATAGATTCAGCTTCCCCCGTCAACGGAAGCTAGTTAAAACTTAAATGTGTGACGTCAGGGTTTAGTAATTCGAAACCATTTCGCCACTGGAATGCGTACTTTTAATTTCACTTCCAGAAAGAAAAGAATTGCAATTGTTTACAACGGCGGAGAGACAATAGGAAAGCAGCATAGAACGAAACGGAATGCTCTTTTTCTTTTGGAACGAGTTTTACGACGAGCGTTTGTCACGGACCTTCAGCTTTAAGGATCTCTCCAGTTTCAGATTATTTCTCAACTTGATGAATAGTTTAAATCGAAGAAGATTTAGAACGTAGATGTGCAAGGTTTCGATGAAATCGATTACGATGGAAAATATTAAAATGGAAATACTTATATAAGAATATTAGGGTAAATCGTATTATACAAACGTTTGCATATGAACAATTTTACACTTAAATTGATATTTCTGTTAATGCTTTGATAAATAGAAATATAATTCAACAGTAAAATTATTTTGTATTAATCTTTAGGTTGGTGTATTACCTTTATATGCAAATAGAAATACATTATTTGCATTTGTCTGAATAATTTTACTTTAATATACATAGCTTATTTAACCTTATTTTACTTTCCTAAGTCAGTATCTATAGGAAATATAATAATTTTGCTTCTTGGTCCATTGACTTTTTTTTTATCACAAAAAAAAAATTGGTCTCAAAAAAAAAAATTCTCAGTTATATTTCTCAAACTTTCAACTTACTATAATTCTGCAGTATATTTAATACTAAATCATTGGTCATTTGTTTTATGATATGATACAGATACCTATGTTAATTCTAATATGAAATGGATCATTTAAATAAAAAATTGATAACTTTCACCCTTAAAAAACATAAGAAACATTAATCTTACTTCTCCTAGAACATTCAAAAAATAACTATTATTATAATAACTTATAAATAATAATTTATAATAATTAATAATTATTATTCATAATATTTTTTTAAGTGACATCGATCAAATATTTGCCTCATATAGAGATATCTGCCTATGTGTTCGGTGACAAGTATTCTAAAATACGATGTGGATAGTAACTTATGTTATTTTATTGGTGTTACTGATTTGAATTAATGAAAAATACCAATCAGGAAATTATATAACAATTTAAATTTATTAAAGTAATTTATTATAGGCAAAATTTGATGAAAGTTATACTGATATTCAAAACATTTAACATGGAATTCAAAGCCATATATTTAAATCATTATTTTACACAGCATATTTAACACAGTTATAAAGAAAATAAACTAAAATTGGTTCTTTTGCATTTTTTCCAAATGGAAAAGAGATTTGGATACTGTCTGATAGTAGAAGCGCAATAGAGCACTTGTCCAATTGGCAAAGTGTGCGAGATAATGTGTCAATACTCGGCAAGTTAAAACGACTTTTCACATCGCATCAAATTCATCTGCAGTGGATTCCCACTCACATAGACTTAGAGGGAAATGAGATTGCGGACACTTCGGCCAATGCTGGCGCTTACGAGGTACCAGAGCCGTCAGCACCCTCACCTTTTTGGAGATAAACACCAGAATAAGACCGCTTGGATTGCCCCCAGAGCACCATTGGAATCAGTGTTCTCGTCCTGGAGGCTCTCTGGCTCACGGTTTTAAAAGATAGGATCAAGCTCTTCTACCCCACTTTCGAAGTGGCCATCTTAAATCAATGAAATTTTCCGAAGGATGCAAGAGCTTTGAAATGTGTACGAATTGCTCTTCTGAGCCGGCCTCGCATGCTCACATCCTCGAATGCCTTAAGCTCACCAAGCAGGATTTAGCAGACGATCCCTTGCTGGTGTTGGATTTTTTGACAGTGTACGAAGTCATGGACCTGGTCTAGCACTGCTGACCAATGGGAGCATGCAACAACATGAACTAAAATCTAAAACATATTTGCAATTACCAAAAAGTTATGGCTCATTGTACATTTTCTTATAGAAAATTTTATAAAATGCATGGTGTTCGTAACAATAAATTGTTAGAAATAAAAATATATTGATGCTAGAACTAAATTCTTAGTTCATTACCTCTTTATCATACTTTAAATAACACGTATACAAAATATGAAAGAAATACATAAGTAAATTGCTGAGATATTAGGTTTCAAATAACATAACTTTGACAAAAAGAAAAAAAATACCATCTCTCTTCATAAAATACATTTGGTTTCTTATTTTACCAAAATGAGATACTTAATATCAGATATTTAAAATTTACCACTTTTAAGGCGTATACCTTCCTCGTTCTCTATCTTATAGAAAATTTTGGAGTTTACTCCTTAAGAATCGATTTTCATATAAAGCCCCCGGTATGGAAATATTATGAGAGAAATTTGTTGAAGCGTTAACACACACGCACACAAATGCGTTAGGCTATGTTCTGTGCATGCGCCAAATTGCTGTCGGAAGGAAGAAGAACTACTTTTTCGTCTTTTTTAAAATTACGATCATTCTTTTCATATCGAGATCGGACAAAAAAGAATTACAGAATCGGAAAGATCACTTATTTCGCCACGATATGGTATAAATTTATTTACAAAACAACGAAATTTTGCATTTTTTACGCTTTTTCTTAAATGAGTCAATATCGATGCGTTTTTATGAAAAGAGTTTTTCAATCGTTCTGTACGGATTTCTTACAATAGTAATGTATCGAAATTCTGTACTAAAAAAGTTCATACTTTGTTCTCTTAGAGAATCAATTATTTAAAATACAAAAAGTTAAAAACTTTTTTTTTTTGCGATTTTTTAAAAAATACTCAAAATTCTAACTAAACATTTAATAACTTCGTTCTTATAAAAATAATCACACAGAACCTTTTTCCAAGTGTCAAATGTTGTCATCCGTTTTTTGTTCTAAGATTGAAAAAATTGCTTAAAATTTACGGATTTTAAAAAAAAGCTTTTGTGTTTTTCGTCTAATACCATTTTTACAAGAAATCATTTATGTAGTTTTCTTTCTTACATTTTTTGTTTAAAAATTACAGTTATTTGTTATCTATGTGGAAAATTTGGGCAGCATATTTTAAAAACCAAGCCCTCAAAAAAATAATTAAAGCTGTAAAAAAAAATTCGCAAACTATGTATTCTAGCATTTTAGCGTAATTGGCATCAAAAACCGGTTTCCGAGCCAAGCGAGACTTCATGCCTTAGCTCTTTTGACGAAGAAATTGACAATAACAACTGAAAATCACCAAATTTGGCGGAATGCGACGCTGATCGCGCGCAAAAAAAAGAAGCTGCCAGAGAAAAGCTTCATAAACTCAGTACGACTGACACCAGAGGGTTACCATACGAAATTATTTTCGCAGTAGGTAAAAATCTATATGATAACTGCAAAAATCGACGTTACTGAGAGTATAGCCAATGGGGCTGTATGTAAATTGTCACACTTTGAATTGGGTGATCAAAATAGAATTCTGCGGGTTTGGCTCATATTTCCAAACGGCGTTGGTGTTAAAGCACGAGTAAAAGTGGCTGGTTATGGAAATGCAAAAGGAATCGGTAGAGAAATGTTTCCCATCAACCGTAGATCTGCAACAGCTCCTCTCAACCGAAATAGATCGATTCATGCTAAAAGAAATCGTTTCCTATTGAAACCAGCCTGCTCCTTGACAATTCACAAATCGCAAGGAGGGACATTTGATGAAATTGTTTACAAATACAGCAAAGCACATTCACAACCTTTGGTCTACGTAGCCTTATCTAGGGTCACGGCTCAAGAAGGACTTCATATTGTGCCTACTGATGGGAGTCCGCGTTTACACTACGGCAGACGAATCAACGAAGCAATACTTCCATCACGAAATGAGCTTACCGGACGCTTTCTGCTGTTCATCTTACTACAATTCATCAAATTATGATTAATAAAATGAATGGAGGGGAAATGATTATCTTTCCTCTCAACTGCCAAAGTCTCCGGGCAAATGTACGTGATCTTCGTGGTAATAGTGTGCAAAAAGCATACATTTTGATGTTATCAGAAATATAGCTTCGCAATGAGGAATTAGTTGAAATTGAAAATTTTAAACGCATAACATGGTATAGACGACCAAGTATTAATCGTGGAGACGGGGTCGCCAGCTATCAAAACGTGCATGATTCACAACATAAGTTTATTGGCAATCATGATGATTTTTAGAGAAGAAAAACCCAGTACGTTAATCAAACTAAATCTAATTAGGGAGATATATGTGCCGCGAGATGCCCTTTATATATATACCTAATGGTAAACCCATTGTTGTCGTCACAGTTTATATTTTTGCCAATCACAGAATGTTACTGACATATATTATATCCACAAGAGATTATTAACATATACAGAAGGTGGTTCTAAACTATTGGGGAAGCAGTATCATATGTAATTCCACTCGTACTTGGTGGCGATTTCAATATTGATTTCAATAAAGATGAAGGGTCGAGATAAGTACAATTTTTAAAATCAGAGCTTAATTTGGATTTTGTCTCTGGTAAAAAACTGGGGACGACTAGGTATAATACAACCACTGATGCGATGTTTTCACGATTCGTAAATCTCGTATCTACCGACGTTCACGTATCATACTTTAGTTACCACAAGGCTCTTGTCATAGTGATTAATAATGGCGAGAGAATGTAATTAATACTCACAGTGATATCAATAGTAAAAGTAAATCAACCTTCTTAACAATATACTCATGTGCTATGTGAGTAACATATATTTAAGTAAAATAATGGGATCAATTCATGTGGCGTCATAATAACATGATAGTGAGAGTCACATGATTCTAGCCAATCAATTCAAAAACTCATACGACGTCATAGTCACACGATAAAAACTATCTAGTGTTCCCAGCTAATCAGTTCACGCGCTCCGGTGTTGCCAAATTTTGCTCTTTGCAGAAACTTTCTCTTAAAAAGTACATATGTATACACAATGCATTTTATTTAAAAGTATAAACATAAAGTATGATTTTTTTTGTAATTAAAAAAAAATCTTTTTGAAGAATTTTCCCCCCTAACACATTTAAACATCTTTAACCAAATATGAAATTTAAAATTTTATCTAAATTTTACAAATACACTCATGTCCATAAATTAAGGATAATTCAGAATCACACAGAAATTGAACTCTAAAATAAAAATTTCACCTGTAGAATTATCACCCCCATCTTGAAGAAGAATATGCAAATTACAGGAAACCACCAGATGGCGCGGATAGTACGTCACAATGACGAGAGTATAAGAGAGAGGTATATAAGGAATGGTGGCAAAGAAGTAAAATTGTTCCGCCTTGCAAACCACCCGGCTGTTTCCTTTTCTACCTCATAAATTTTCGCTCTTACTGGACATCCGTCACTACACCACTCACCCCCACATGGGCAGCCATTTTGCCTGAGCCATTATTCTCACTTTTCAACAGCCAATAGGAAGACTCGCTCTTCCACTCAGATTCCTCACCTAAAACTTTCCGAGATGTCAAGATCCATGCCTCGAAGCTCCGCCTACTGGCCTGCCACCGCTCGTCCAATTGCAATGATCTACTACCAAACATGAAAACTCAACGATCAGCCATGTCATTAAAGAGTCTTTTGCCAGATACGGGATTAAGGGTTCTTCGAACCCAGGTGCCCGAATAAATTTCCGCAGAAGTAAAATTGTTCACAAGCGCTTTCAAAGCCTTTCAGTGCAATAACCGCATAGTTATGGCCCAAAGGAAGCATTTGGATGATTTTTTACGTGGTAGAATTATTGGACGACTCGAATGCGGACGTACCCAGCTGGAAGTATCCGAGGCACTTGGTATCGCCCAGAGTGCCATCTCCAGGCTTTGGCAACGATTCCAAGATGATGGTAATGTGAGTAGATGTTACAGCACAGGTCGCCCCCGAGTCACAACGCTGAATGAGGACCGGTATATTTTGCAGTTACTGCCAAAAGAAACAGACGGAGCACAGCATCAGACCTGTCTCGTCAGCTCTCTTCAGCTACGGGTACGACAGTTTCAAGGCAGACCTTGTACAGACGCTTAGGGCACATTGGTCTATATGCTCGTAGGCTTGTCAGATGTGTACCACTTACCGCAACTCACTGTCACCTGCGATTAACCAGGAGTAGAGAGCATGCATTGTGGACACCACAACAGTGGTCTTGTGTGATGTTTACCGACGAGTCCAGGTTTAGTTTGCAGTCTGATATTCTCACCGGACTTTAACATGGAGAGCACCAGGTACCCGTTACCACCAAGAGAACACCATTCAACGACACCGTTACGGTGGTGCAGGATGGCTCGCGTTTGGGGAGGAATTATTCTTGGATCCAGAACTGACCTACATGTTCAGAGTGTAACGATGACAGGCCACATCTATCGGGATGTCATTCTGGAAAAACATGTACGTTCGTTTCGGGGCGCCATGGGTGCTGAATTTCTGTTTAGGGATGGCAAAGCCCGTCCTCACCGTGCAAACATTGTAGACGAATGCCTTCAATCGGAGGATATCACCCGTATGGATTGCCCAGCATACTCACCGGATTTGAATCCAATAGAGCATGTGTTAGATATGCTTGGCCGACAAATTGCAGCTCGTCAACCCCTCCCACCTCTCTACCGGAACTTCGGAGGGCATTGCTTGATGAAGGGTGTAATATTCCCCAAGATCAGATTGATAATTTGATACTCAGCATGCCTAGGCGTTGTAAGACCTGTATTTCATCGTCCGAGAGACATACTCTGTATTAACCATCATACTAACCATGTTATACTGTTTTTTGTAAATAGGTTCTTTTTTGAAATTTGCTCCAGGGAATAAAATTCGCAATTTTGCTCTTTACCTTTTGTTTAATAAATAGACTTCACAAATAAGTCAAATTTGTTTTGATTCTCTCTTTCTTTGTCTGAACTTCATTATCCTTAATTTATGGACATCAGTGTAGAACAACAAGTACAATTAGTTTAATGTTTGTTTTGAATTCAATGGAAAACACGTGTTTGTTTTTATCATGTGACTTCATGAATTGAGCCCATTGTTGCATACCTTTATATATACGAATATAAATCTTCTGTGCGTGTGAATGTGACTTAACTCCTCCCAAATGGCTGGACCGAATTTGATGACTTTTTTGGGTGGGTTCAAGGGGATTCGAGAATGGTTTAGATTCACAATTTGGTCCGATATCGCAATTAGTTAAAAAGATATTAATTAAAAACATTGAACTCAATATTCACCTGCATTGTCGTAACAACGTTATTGTTATAAAAATTACGTAAGTTGGCGTCAAAAGTCGATTTTCAGCCAAACTGGCCAAAGCGGGTCTTCATTGTTACAAAAATGCAGAGGAATCATGCTTTTTAGCCTTTTTGATTATCTTTTCAAATAATCTTTATATATGTAATTCTTTTGTGTGTGTGTGTATGTAACTGACTCTTCCCAAGCGGCTGGACCGATTTTGATGACATTTTCTGTGGGGGTTCAAGTGGATTCGAGAATGATTTAGATTCACAATTCGGTCCGATATCGCAATTAGTTAAAAATGCGCCAAAATTATCTAAGGGCGCGAGATTCTTCATAAAAAAAATCGTGGCCAATATTCTTGATGCCACTATTTTGAGAGGCAAACTTCAAGGTGAATTTGTACTTCTACCACAGATCCCAATGATTCTTTCAGACTCACCTACCCATTGAAATGTTTGCAATTTCCAATTCTCTTGGTATTTGCGATGACCATTAATAAGTCACAAGGTCAAACAATGACAATTTGTGGCTTAGATTTAGAAAACCTTTGCTTTTTGCACGGCCAATTATATGTTGCATGTCCGAGGTTAGGAAAACCATCGCACTTGTTTGCATATACCCCTCAAGGATTAACCAAAAACATTGTACATTCAATGGTATTACGATAACTTTATTTTTTGTGCATTAAGAAAATATACCTGTTACGAAAATAGCTCGAATTTTATCTTTTTTACCCTATAATCAAAACAAGTTTAAGTTTCTATTCAGAATAGATTCTATATTCAACTTAGTTCATAGTAAATATATACTCACACGTAATCGATAAGTCGAATTGTGGTAACTGTAACATGTGATGATGTTAGGTATTGTAATAACTTTCTTTATAAAAAATTTCATCAAAACGGTCCAAATTGTTACAACTTATTCAAAAAAGTTTGTAATTTTCGGATTTAAGACGTGTGTACAGGACAACGTCTATCGGGACCGCTAGTTATATACATATTATTTTACCGAATCAATATGAAAAATGTGAATAGTTTCAGTATTATATGAGATTTGTTCATTTGCCCTGTTTGCCTACTATATAATCAAAGATAACCGTACATATTCAGTCAACTCCAGTCGAAGCCGACACACAACACTTTTTTTCCACCTTTCTGGCTGCTTGATTTTTTTTCCTACACAAAATGAAAAAAAATTAAAATAGTTTTTGAATTTCAGTAAAACATTGATTCAGAAACGTACCTTAAAAAAAAACTCTTGTTGAAAAAAAATATATGTAAAGGGTGTTTTTTTTCCAAGTATAGAAGTTTAAGTTGGCATTACTTTCCAAGATGGCGACCGATTTAACAGCTGTCAAGTGATTTATTCTCAGTTTGGTTTGGCAATTCATTAAACGATCATCAAGCAAGGCGTAGATTCGTCGAATGGGCCCAAAACGAGATTGCCGTTGTTCCCGATTTTCATAAGCGAATTTTGTTTAGCGATGAAGCGTACTTCTGGTTGAATGGCTACGTCAACAAACAAAACTGCCGCATTTGGAGTGAAGCTAATCCACAAGTGTATGTCGAAACACCGTTACATCCAGAAAAACTGACTGTTTGGTGCGCTTTATGGGCTGGTGGAATCATTGGTCCGTACTTCTTCAAAAACGATGAAGTCCACAACGTTACAGTCAATGGTGATCGGTATAGAGCCATGATTACTAACTTTTTCATTCCTGAATTGAACAATCATGATGTCCAGGAGCTGTGGTTCCAACAAGACGGCGCAACATGTCACACAGCTCGTGCCACAATCGATTTATTGAAAGACACGTTTGGTGACCGCCTAATTTCACGTTTTGGACCTGTGAATTGGCCTCCAAGATCTTGTGATTTAACACCGCTAGACTATTTTCTGTGGGGCTATGTAAAGTCATTGGTCTATGCGGATAAGCCACAAACGCTTGACCATTTGAAAGACAACATTCGCCGTGTTATTGCCGATATACGGCCACAAATGTTGGAAAAGGTCATCGAAAATTGGACGTCCAGATTGGACTACATCCGAGCCAGCCGTGGCAGTCCTATGCCAGAAATCATATTTAAAATGTAATGCCACAAGATTATCTTTCGAATAAAAAAAAATTCATGTCAATCGAATAATACATCGTTGTTTTATTGCAATTTAAAGTTCTATACCTCTAAAAAAAACACCCTTTATTACTGCACTCAATATGTGTTTGTATGGCTCAATGTTACATTTCCACCGATAGTAAAAACAATTACACAGATGTTTTTTGGTATCGTATAACTGAATTTACAAAGGAGGCACATATTCTACTATAGGTTATAAAATGAAATGAATAACGGATGAAATATAAATCTGGATTAATTTGATTGTTAAAAAAACTAAGCTTAATTATAAACTTAGCTAATATTCCAAATATTAACTAGACATTCAAATTGACTCCCCATATATCAGCCAAACCTTGAAACGATTTTATTCTGAAAGAACAAATAAAATTAAATCGAATATCATCTGAAAAAAAGAGGGAAAAGATTTTCAAAACGCTGACATAATGATAAAACGATTTAATAAAACCATTAGCGGCAAAAAAATTGATCGATATTGAATTAAAGAGAAGTGTCACCAGAAAATTTATCACCAATGTCGCAGTTCGAATCAGTAATTATTACCCGTTGCTTGAAATAACTGCTCTATTAAAACTTTTTTCTTTTAGTACGTAAAAAACTTTCCACATGGAAATGGCGACATCGAAGAAATTAATATTTAATTTATACAGAGAACAGGAATTCGAATTTTCATTAGAGGGAGAGAGAGACAAGCTTTTTCAACCTTAATTAGAGCTTAATTACATAAATACCATGAAATTTTTTAAGCCGACGAAAGCATATATTTTGAACGGCATTGCATATCAACTTGGAAAATTATATGTTCAACGGAAATGTAAAACAAAAAGTATACAAGGAAATGAAATTTTTGCGTAGAGATATCACATTTATAAATAAAGAAAATGGAATTGAAAATTTATAATTTTAATGAGTTTTATTATAGTTCAATCTGCGTCGATTACGCACATTTCAATTCTTTTCTCCGATGAAATAAAAACCTATTTAGAATAATTACAAAGGATGCCAACTTAAGCAACATAACTTTAACAGCAGACAATTATACACTCTATAACAGAGCTCCGCAACCTTTTTACCGCTGCGGACCGGTCAACGTTTGATAAATTTACCGCGGCCCGCTGAGGGTGGGATACATTGATTGTTTATATTTTAGATTGTTTTGAGTTAACAATTTTAATTTAGTTACATTTAAATATGCCTTCAGAATAAAATATAGTTACACCAAAAATGAATAAAAGTGATTTAACGTGGAATATAAAATAATTTCCGTGGAAAGTTGCGCAAAACCGAGAAAAATGCACCACTTTAAATAAAATGGCAATAGTTTAATGTTCTTTAGGCGGCCCGGCACCATTTTATCCATGGACCGGTACCGGTCCGTGGACCACTGCTCTATAACAACAAAAAAAAAACGACGCACCAAGAACGAGTTGACCGATAGAGACCAAAATTGGTGGGTAGAAAGATTATGTACATAATAGAAAATGATTAAAATTTCAGGAAAATTAAATAATTTATTTCAGAGTTACATAGTTATAAAGTAACATGTTCAATAAGGTGTTGACCCACCTCTAACCTGTGATGTGGCATAGAGTGATAAGACTCCCTGATGGTCTCCTGTGGTGTTTCTTACCAAATTTGCTCCAATTGTCGAGTCAGGTCATCAGCATTCCCTGTTAAATGCAGTCGCCTTCACATCATATCCCAGACATGCTCGATTAGAGAGACATCTGGCGATCTGGATGGCAAAAAGTGTTTGACAAGCTGTAAGACAGTTCATACCAACACGTGCCGTATGTGGTCTGGCATTATCTTGCTGAAAAATAAGGCCAAGATACTGCAAAAGGAACGGTAGCAAAACAGTTCTCAGAATGTCGTCGACTTACCGCTGTTTAGTAAGTGTGCCTCTAATGATGTCAAAAGAAATGGCATTCCAGACCATCACTCCTGGTTAAGGGTCTGTGTGGTGTGCAATAGTGAAAGCAGGATCGGCTCGCTGCCCTGGGCGTCTCCAGACGCGTCTTCGACGATCGTCAGGACACATTTGGAAGCGGAATTCCTCGCTAAACACTATACTTTCCCATTCAGCATGATTCCAACCTGATAGAGCCAAGCACCGCTGTAATCTGGCTCGACAGTGTGCAGGTGGCGTAGTGGTCAATATGAGCGCAAATTTTGCTCTATCTATTCGTCTGTGAATGGTCATGATGGACACTCGTGTGCGGGTTGCACATCTGATGGCTGATAATGATGAATCAGGGACTGTGACAGCTAATCTGACAATCAATCTGTCCTCCCGATCAGTTATGGCCCAAGGTCGACCGCTAGCATCATGACTCTGAGATGTGCTTTGTCCACCCATTCTTACCAGCATCTTCTAATGACCTTATCACTTCAACCCGTATGACGAGCAATTCTCTGATTTGCCCAACTTGTCTCTTTCAACCCAAAGATACAACCTCTTTCAGACAGTTTCTCGTAATGAGCTCGAATCCTGCGGCAAGGCATTTTTTCTGTCGTTAAAAGGTATCCTAAATCGCAATGCAACAGAAATTTTGTCCATCAGATTAAGAATCGCTTCTTATAGACACCTGCTAAGTGCGCAGTTCCGATGCGCTGTAGCCTCTGCTCTTCATTTATTAAGCACCAAATTTTAATTATTTGCATGTTCGGTACGAAATTCATACGAAATTTCATTACAATCGGGCAACTCCTTCTTGGTGATCGTTTTTTTTTTATTATCGAGTGTATATCAGCAAATAAATTAAGAAATCAGCTAAATTTGAGTTATATGAATTACGGAATTAAAGCAAATAATAATAATATGCAAGCCAATTTTTTCAGTCTATTTATAACTACTGGATAATTTAAATGATCAATTAAAAATTGGTTCAAAATATAAAGATAAAAGAATGTAAATAGGGCAAATAATTTTTTACAATATGAAGCATAACACAATAAGGATATGTTTAGTTTTTTTCTGAAAATAAAGAATGTGAGTTAAATAAAATAGCTTTAAATTAAATTAAACCATCAAACATTTAAATATCGTTTGCTACAAGAAACTAACAATTATAACGTTGTGAAAGAATACGCAAGTATACAAAGCTCCCATCTATCCAACATTTCGGATTATCAAATTTAATGTCAATCGTGTGGTGCAACTATTTCAATGCAATAAAGTGAATGTGAGAGATTTTTTGTTGCAGTTTGCGGCACAAAACCCAACCTTGACTAAGCTGCCCAAAACATTTCTCCTTATACGGGGCATAACACAATCTTCTCACAAGCAGTCAATATTGAAATGGCGATTGCCGAATGAGAAATCCACTGCGTAACTTTTATGAATAGTTTGAAAACCGTTTCCTCCTCCTGCGTCGTTCGATTACGCTTAAATATTAATAATTTTCACGCCCCAATATATCTTCTTTTCGTGCAAATTTTACATTTGTATCATCCCTCCTGCATGGTATTGTAATGGTAAAATCCTATTTTTAACTTACACTTTTGACTAAGAAAAAAAGCAAATTGTGCCGAATTCCACTAGCAGCTAATTTTTCAGTCCTGGACTTCTATTCAATATGAGGATAATTTGCCAGATTGTCGATAAATAAAACTGTGGGCAAAAATAAGAACCAGAGTCTGTTGAAATTTTAATGGCCAGCAGCGTAAAAATACTTTCTAAAATAGGCAGGAAAATGCACAGTTCCATAGAAACCTTCATTATTGTTACATGTGGTCTACATACCTGATCTGAGAAGGAAAGTAGAAATATTTCACAGAAACTTCCATTTATTTACGAATTCAAAATGGCTGGTAGAAAACAAAGTAAAATTCACATGACCTTTTTTGCATCACTTTTTTTGGTAGCATTGATGCGTGTTTACTATAACTACGCGTGATCAAACTAATCTTAATTAATTCCTTAGCCTTCAGCCAATCGTGAAAAAAAATATATCACGCTATTAACAGCTTAGCGAAGTTAAGCCTAGTTTTAAAAGGAAACCGTTACGCCTAAGAAATTCTTCATAAGTATATAGATGATAAGGTTACACTTACACAGTGGCGTAACGAAGAATATTATAGCGCCCCTGAAAGTCAAGTATTGGGCCCCAAGTCCAAATACGAACTTGGCGTCAATCACACTTTGGTCCTCGCCTCCCCCACCCCACGATGCGGGGGTGTACGTTACGTCACTGCACTTACAGCTTCTTCTGTTAAGCTTTAAAATAATAATTAGCTTTAATAATTAAATAAATCATTAGCTTTTAAAAATTAGGAAAGGAAAAATAGTTAAAAGAGAAAATACAAAATTACTAGCGTGGCTCAAAATTACGAGGTCTTGTCGAAAATATAATCCTCGTGTACACTGGCGTAGCTGGGCCCTGTATCAAAATTCCTTCGGGGCTCTTTTTCAGATATGGGAGCCCTGTTAGTAGGACTGTAGTTACACATATTGGGGCCCCTGTAGCTTGGGGGCCCCGTATCATTGATACGGCTGATACGGCGCGCGATAGCTACGCCCCTGCTCGTGTAGATTCAACTCAAAGTGAAACGTTGAAAGTGAGAATCGTCCACTGCTTGGCGCGATTTTAAAAAAATTGCCAACTTGGGGCGCTATTGCGTGTTGTCCTTGGAGTTGCAACCTCTCCAGAAAACGCAAGAGTGCGACTTCAAGCTGAGGAAGGCCCAGACGACGTACTACGGTTTAAATAACATGGATTGGACTGTCGCAGAGTTTCATAAAGAACCTGTATGACTCCATCCAGGCAGTTGGCTTGATGTATTAGGAATAATGACGGTCATGTGGTATGATACCTGCATTCCACTCAATAAATTTTGCACAATTCAGTATTAAATTTTAATTTCTTACGCTTAAATAGTCATTTTATCAGCCCTGTAAATTTCATTGCATGCTGACTATTTCTTTCTGGTGCTGATTTTTGCTGTCTTAAAATGTGCGTTTCACATATATATTTATCGATTGCATTAAAACTTTAAAAGTGATGATTGATTGATAGTTAATTTACGTCACACTTCAAAGCTACACGAGGGCTGTAATAGATTAATGGGGACTCGCGGTCTATTCGTTGGATCGATTTTCGATGGAACTTAATTCTGAAGCAAGATCGAAATTCCTATAAATATTTGAGAGGTACATTATTCTACAATTTCCTCAAAATTACATTACATTATACAGAAGTTTGGTGAGATCTGGACAGCAAACAGCCAACGATTCCACTGAAACATTGTCAGTTGAGAAACTAGACATAAAACTACAGAGGGGATTTGAACTTTAATCGATTTCTACTGAAAGTGATACTATGGTTCATTTTCGGATCACCACATCCTTCTTTACTGTTCGACGTCAAGAGAAAAAGCAGCATTTATGAACCTCATTCAAACTATTTAGAAATCAGTTTTAGATTCGAAGCTATAAATAATTAACTTCCAGATACCTAATACAGGAATGTTTGAAAATGAGGACTGCACGCACATATGTGAAAAAAGTGCCCATGAATTAGAAGATTTGGCTTTACATGCCAGGCTTCAGACGGCAAGCCGAGTGGAATATGAGGCTTCAGAAGGCAGGCCTAAGTTTTCTTGCTCAGTGAACGGAAAGTCCAGCATAATTCTAACAGAAGAGAATATTTTATCGCACTACGCATTTGTCTAAATCAATCTACTTTTATGTAAAATGTATTCTATATCTTATGTCCTACACCAGAGCCTCCAAATTTTTTATCGCAGCGGACCGGTCAACGTTCGATAATTTTACTGCTGCTCGCTGAAGGTGGGCGTTGATTACACAGGCCCGAGATGGAAAAAATACAAGGGAAGTAATGGCTCAACTTTATGTATTTTTTGGTGCTTATTTCAAAAATAAAAATGAAAATTTTCTATCACGTCATGGTTTCTTGAAAAATTCAATATTAATTGGATTTTTGAGTATTTACAAAAAAAAAAAAATCAGCGATCAATTCCTTCCCTCTGTGGCTGACCTTCAATCTACCGCGGTGAAACACAGAATACCAACCACTCTGTGTGTGACAACTTTTCATCGCAATCTCTCTCTACCAACAGTTTCGCCACAAATTCAAGGCTCCAGTACCAAATATAAGCTATCATGAGCCGATTCACCTCAGACCTATCAGGTTGAACTTAATGATTTGACTAGAGATCCGGTCTGAGAGACAGTTGATTTGTTGAGCTCCAGATTGAAAAAAAAAAATTATTGACAAATGGAACCTCTTTTTATTGGTACAGGAATCGAGAAAAAGACTTTGTTAAGTATACTTTGAGAAAGACAAGAACCTAGTCTAGTGTGCATACATTCCCAGATTTTGATGGGCACCTTCGATAAAAATATCTGGATGTAGTCTATAGATTCACACCGAAAAGGAGCTTTAAGGCTGTCTTTCTTCATCGAGGAAGCAAGTATGCATCTGTACCGTTTGGACATTTGGTGCATTTAAGTGAAAACTATGAAACCCTGACTCTCATTCTCAACAAAATAAAATATGCCGACCACGGTTGGACCATTTGCTGTGATTTGAAAGCTATCTTCATGCTTCTTAATCAACTAGGCAAATATACAAAGTTCACGTTTCATTTGTGAGTGAGGCAGCCGTGATAATACTCAACACTCGGTCAAAACAGAGAATGGCCAAAAAAAAAAATCTTAAACCAGGCACCAAGAATGTGATTTTGAACAGCTTAATTGAGCGGAACAACGCATTGTTAATCCCTCTGCATATAAAATTAGGTGCAACGAAGTATTTTGTTAAGGCTATTACAGAAGAAGGTGATTGTTTCAAATACTTTTGCAAAAAGTTTCTTGGTTTATCCGAAATTAAGTTGAGAAAGAGGGGATCTTTGTTGGTCCAGATACCCGTAAGCTTTTGAAGGGTAAAGAACTTGAGACTTCCTTGACAATAAAGGAAACTACAGCTTGAGTTGGTTGGGTCAAAATACATGTCCTTCACTCACCTCTGGACTTCTCCCCCGAAAATTTAGGATAAGTCAGTGATGAATAGAGTAAAAGGCACGCAATCAAGACATCAAAGATATGCAGCAAAAATGTCAAGGGAGATGGGACAAAAACATGCTCGCCAACTACAGTTGGATGTTTACATGAGATTGAATATTTAAGGACGTCAAAAAAAGTTTCTAAGGGAAACTAAAAAAAAAAAGAGTACGCATTTAAATAGAAACTTAAGTTTTGTTTTGCTGAGTTTAAAATTTTTTTCAAACTTTCATGTACACTGGCATAATATTTGCTCCTCTTGGTCAATAATTTATTTTACATAAATTACCTAATAAAAACTAATTAAAAGAGTATGATAGTATATATATAAATGGATGTTTGTGTACATATGACCTCGCTTCATTACTGCACTGTTCAACCGATCACTATAAAAATTGGCATGTATGTGTATTTTTTTGTGTGGAGTAGGTTTTTATGTTATCCTCTTTGTTGCAGCTCCCCAGCAGGTAGCGCTACAGTATATCAACTTCTGCACCTTTCAAGTGGCCAACATGGTCGCCAAAAATGATGCCAACTTGGCTCTATGGCCAACATTTGGCTATGTTTCCATTGAATTCCCATTATAATATAAGGAACGGCGTTGCTTGCGAATCTTACAATTGTTAAATACAAAAGAAAGTAATATTGACGTATTACACATCCAGATTTAAATTATTTATACTATTTTAAGCGTTCATTACACAAAATTTGTAACAATGTGTTACTTTTGCTGAGCAGAGATCAACTTAGGAAGGTGTTTTCAAAAATCGACCCACAAAGACTTTACGGGGCGTTCTAAATTTAAAAAAAAATTCTTTTTTTATCATCTATTAGATCTACAGACTTAAAATTTAACAAATATGAGTTTTTTTGTTCAGTTGAGATATGAAAAAAGCTTTTTTTTGTTTATAATTTGCAATTCACGTAAAATTAAGTCATTAAAAACTTTTTTATCCTTCAATCTGTATTATTTTATTTTTCAATTCACTCGTGCTGGGTATACCAGCTAGCTGAATACAAAAAGTTTAAACCTCAAGGAAACCTCTTGTTTTTTTCTCAGTCGTGAGATATGGTGGCAGTAGTTTTCATTCACGTACTGAAAATCAATTTGCCTCATCAAAAATCAATATTTGCATATATTTAATTGGATAAAAACAACTGAAGATAGATGATACATGCTAAATTATACGAGAAAATTCCTTTTCAAACAGGATTTTAGCAAAAATATAGATACCAAGTTTACAAAAAATCTTGAAGTGTTGGAAAAAATGGTGACTATTTTCGAAATTAGCACACTTAATTACATTAAAATCACCGAAAACTTCTTTTGTATTTTTCAAAAACTTTAATTTTGCAGGCCTGTGTTATTTATATTTTAGATTTTTTTTTATAATTGTTTTTAAATAAGCCTTCACAGAAAAAAATACTGTTACACCAAAAGATGAATATAAAGTGATTTCCATGGAAAGTCGCACAAGCCGAGAGAAAAATACACCACAGTAAATAAAATAGAAATAATTTAATGTTCCTCAGGCGGTCCCGGCACATTTGATTCACCGCGGCCCGAGGTTTGGGGACCAATATCCTATACTTTTAAACTAAATATGTAGGTAAATAGGATAATCTAACACGTTAAATATTTTTTTATAAATCCTAAATTTTAACAACACTGTATATTAAACGGATGCATTTATTACAATGTCGCGAAAGAAAACTGCAATAATTTTCTGTCTGAAAATGAGTACCGAATTTTAAATCGGGCTTTTTAACGGTATTCAAAGCTAGCTTCAAGAACCTTGCTTAAAACAACACAACGATGATTTTACTAACGATAAACTATAGTAGTTATAAGAATCTCGAATCTTCTTATTTTCCCACCTGGAAAGCTCGTATGAATTCAATGCTTAGTAGCATTCATTATTTAGAACGGCTGTTTGGGTGGTCTTCAGACTCGTACCCACAAAACTTTATGCTAACATAGGTTGAAATTTTAGATCGATTCCAAAGGCAATTTAACCGCCGTATTCACTGTTCACTAAACCGACGGTCAAAGAGAGAAAACAGGGTTTATCCAAAGTTCCTTTCACCGTCACAACTTAATTCTCTAACTCAAGTTTAGGTTAGAAAATTTTAACTGGGTCCAAAGCTCGATTACCTTGCGCTGTCACAGGGTCTATTTTGAGCAATGAGGTTGCAAAATCGTAGATGAGAAACCAGAGTCAAAAAAGTAGTTGGGGAAATGAAGTTTTAACCGGCGGTTTGCTTTCACTTAACTACAGGTTGTTTCATAGTCCGGTTCAGTTAGCGGAGAATACGGTGGTAAATGGCGTAGAATCAATCTAATTTGACCCAGATACAGATGACACTCAAATATGAAGACAACATGGGTGTATTAAAACTTTTTTATATTATGATGTTTGATATCTACATAACTATAAAGTATACAAAAACGAGTCAAGAGTTTTTGAAACGGAAAGAAAATCCTTACGAATTAGGAGAGAGATATCACCAATACGATTTAGGGACAAAATGCTGAAACACACATTTGCACCAATTCTGGTGCAATGTACTGAAAACGATAAAAAATAAAGCCTTATCAAATTAGCAAGAAATTTCCACTAGCGAATTTAAAGGTTCTGCATTATTTATGAAGAAATACAGTTTACGAGCCCGTCCTTAGCACTTGGGGGACCAGACTTCACACAGGTTAAACTCTATTTAATAGATGCTTTGCAGAAAAGTTTAAGCCTGATTATAAATCAAAATAGATACCACATGAAATTAGAAACTATTTTCTTTAATCGAGAACGTACGTTTAAAAAAAAGCCTTTGTTTTTTATTTTGTTTTTGTTAATGTAGCAGAAAAATCGAATTCACAAATCCAATTTCAAAAAAAGATTTACTTTTAACCAGAACCGGCATAAAGCAATTACCGTAAAACCCAGCGTATAATGCGCACTTTCAAGCAGCATTTTTTATTTTTCAGGTTTATTTGCCGTATAACGCATCCCTTTTTTTACGAAGAAATCTGAAATGTTAGGATACAATGTTCTTATATGTTTTGAAGTCATTTATTCGAGGTATTATCCTAGACTTTTGAAAATGTAGTATACTTCTGGAACTTCAACTCTTTTAGTTCACAAGGCATGCCATTTCTTTTAAGAGAACGGTAATTCGATATGTGTAGAAGTAAAAAAAAAAAATTATGCTCATCTCGTTTATTATTTTTAAAGCTATCGTTTTATATAACCAGTGGCATCCTTAAATTTCAATCTTATTTTTTGTATTAAAATGCGCGTTATACGCTGGATTATACGGTAACACAAATTTTATACAAGATTTGATGTAAAATTTACTCTTTTACCAGAAAGAACGAAAAAATAAAAGTAGGAATGTGGATAATATCAAGCAAGCGCTTTCAGAAAATGTGAATGAGAAGATGGCTAATTTAAATATGATGACAATCTATTTTCTCTAATTATTTATGCATAAAGAGCTAGTAAAAAACATTTCGACTAGCATTGTTAATTTCTCAAATGAAACGTAATGCAGTAGTCTCGAAAACTTGGCCAAGTGTGAACGAGTTTGTGAAAATGACGTGTTATCGAGAATGGGATTAAAAAAGAATACAAGTTACGAGAACTTCCTCAGAAAATATTGTACTACACTTGCATGTATTGCTTGCTTAAAAATACAATATAGAAGATAAAACTGCCCAAATACACTTAAAGCAGTGCTTCTCAAACTTTAAATACTTGCGACCCAATTTTCAATTATAACTTTCATCACGCCCCCTTCCACACAATAAAAATGGATTGAATTCAATAATAAAATACTTTGAGACGCTAAAGCTGCAATACGATTTTAATTGTAAATCGTACAAGTTATTAAGATAAGTATTAAATTTTGTACATGACAAGTCCATGGGAGTCACTAGTACTTATTAATCTTGTTCTTAATTTAGTACTGATAAAAATTAATTGTCAAATACATTGTGCTGCACTGATGAATTGCAAGTATATTACATCAGTGTAAATGTGTATTTTATTTTTATTATATCAGAATATATTTTGTTTTGCCTCCTTTCATTAAATTTGTAATTATTGAAACCTTTTCGATATGCACGCACCCCACAGTTTGCGAAAAGCTGGGTTAAACCTGTTCTTGATTAGTATTGATAAATTAATTATCAAATACATTGTGTAGTACTGATACATTTATATTATATCAGCATAAATGTATCAGAAAGTATTTTGTTAGGCTTCTTTTCTTAGTAAATTTTTCAGATATGCTAGCGTATCACGCTTCTTGGGGGTGCACCTCACAGTTAGAGAAAAGTTGCCTTAAACAAACGAAAAGTACGTACCTTATAAAGACAGAGCATTTACCGCATAAAAATAAAAATTAATGAATACACAGTATATGGAAATTTACCTGAACAGACACGCCTTTAGAAAAATACTTTATAAAGGCATAAAGCTGTTTATAATGAAAATTAACTGCTCTACTTTGCAAAAAGTGGCTACTTTTTTTCATAAAGAAATGCATAATATCTAGCGCAGGGGTGTCCAATCCAAATGACCTTGCGGGCCACTTCAGAAAAACATTATAATCTCGCGGGCCGCACATAAAAATATGTACCTTTACATCAGATTTGGAAACAAAAAAACATTTGAGTGAAAATTTAAAACAGAATGAATTATTATTGTTTTCATTACTTTTCATGTATACAGACATAGATAATATAATGTTTATATACATAATATAATAATGTAATGATCAAATAATATTTGAAATATTACAGTTGCCATTTTCTTGAAAATTACGGTGTTCCTATTAAATTGATTTTTCTTTACTCATTGTTGAAATTTGATAGTGCTGTCATTCGAGAAAGATTAAGTATTCACTGTCCTTTATCTTAACCGTACTGAATATTTTTTTTTCAACTTTAAAGACATTTCAGACTGCCTCTTGCTTTTTGGGCACTCCAAACAGAAAAGGAGGAGGAGAAACGAAAGTTGCCCACACAGAGAATCATGTACCATCCATAGTAAAGGATATGCACATAATGCAATTGGAAATTTATTAAAAAAATAATTTACTATATTAAAATCAGATGTAACTGTCTGATAAAAATATAAATCTATTTTAATCTAAAGGACATTTCTGTTATCAAAAAGGATTTATTTTGAAATAAGAACAAATAACAGGCAAATACAATGTGTGTATATATATATTTCCCATCGAATAAATTTTAAAATATAAAAACTTTAAAAATCTGATACTTAAAATTTTTTTAAATGAGTCGGCGGGACGCAACGTACGTACTGGTGGGCCACATGCGGCACGCGTGTTGGACACCCCTGATCTAGCGTATTGCTGCTTCAACACGAATGAACGGTAAGTCCATTACCGATGCACCCTGTTGTTCAAAATACTGAAGGGCGGTTTCGACAGCCTTTAGTCCCCCTCACTGTGATATTTTAGGAGTTTATACGGCGTCCTCGATGTTAATGTCTTCTTCATTTTACAGCATTTTTTAATTAACTGTAACACCAGCAATAATTTCTGCATCGGAACATAGTCTTGTTTGTTATTGTTCTGGAACCACTGTTCGACGTGCAAGGGCGTGGCGGAATTATCGAGTGCCGAGTTTTCGGGACTCTATACGTTTTTGATTCTTTAAAACTCATTCCTCTTTACATAAGTGGAAGAGCATAAGTTCAAGAATTCAAAAATAATAGTAAATGCTCAGAGCCGTGGAAATTACTGAAAAAATCCGTACAGCGGATACTGAATTGATTGATCAAGTTTATGGTAGAGTTACCACACAAGTTGCATTCACATGTATTGGGGAACAACATTTAGCTTCTTTGCAGCAAACCGCATAAAGACGGCCACTAAGGTGTGCATCGAAAGAAAATTTTAAGTACAATAGAAAATCGTTTATCTGAATAAATTGAGACCGGACACCATTCGGATACGCGATTGTTCGGATAACCGAAAGCGATCTATGCAGTATATAAAACCGGACACTATACTAATATTGAAAATCATCACATGCGGGAGACGTACGTGAAGAAAAAGCAAAATGTCGGAATTTTACCTTACTTATTTTTACTGTACCATTTGTACACCTTCGTTTTTTCGCTGCAAGGTCTCCCGATTCTTTTGAGCAACAGTAGTTGAGTAGGACAGCACTCTGATTGCTGTTCGTACCACTCCATAGCTGTCTCTAACGCAGAAATCGCGTCAGCATTTGATGGACTCTTGCCACTTTCGTTGTTGTCCTCGTCTGCATCCGTTTCACCGTCGACAGGGTCGGATTCTTCGTGCACGGAAGTCACAATCTCGTCATCATTTAGCATTTGAAATCCAGTCTTCTGCATCGCATGCCATCCAGGTTTCTATATCTTCATCACATTCTTAAAATCTTAGGATCGATTGGACAAAGTCGATAATCTCCTCCCTGTGGTCGTCAATGAAGTCTTTTTCGCCTTCTAAATCTGGCTACAGCTTATTCCATGCATTTTTCAGGTTTTGTCTCAAGCGAGTCCCCACACTGTTCGAAAACGTTTTCATATACAGTGCATGTAGTTGACAAAAAAACCTGGTCCGGATATTTGACGCTCCGGATAAACGACGTTCCATTGTATTTCAAAAACTACCCATACAGAAAAGATATTCTCTGGTACATAGATAAAGGGGAAAATAAAACAAATAAATTTTTGTGTTAAGTACTGCCAAAAGGGGAATGGAGTTTAGGTATGTGAGCTCTTTTATGGTAAAAATATTTACTAAGGAATAACAGATATTTTAGTCCTTTTTGACATTTATTTCGATGAGAGGATATCTACTAAAGTTACAAAAAGAAAAAAAAACATTAAGTACATTTAACAGCTTTTCTTTATTATTTTTAAAAAAACAACTATCGAAATGTCGGCGAACGATAAAACAGAAGCTTGGATCAGAGAAATTCGACGATGTAGAGAGAGAAAGCTGGGGTTATGAAACATTGCTGTGTATAAAATTCGACGATGTAGAGAGAGAAAGCTGGGGTTATGAAACATTGCTGTGTATATTGGAGTGCCGATTTAAATTCATTTCGGGCCTTGGACGCAGAAGATCTGCAGGCCCCCTTGGCACTGGCGGATCGAAATTCATAACCAAAAAATTTGGTTAAGTCCAGCTTATCCGGAGCCCTGGGCGCGAACTCCAAGCAATCAGTGGATAAACCGGCATTGGTACATTGTACTTTTCACTACGTCAGAATTCATTTATCAATAATGAATGTTTTGGATTATTTATATTGTACAAAAATAACTTTATTTTGGGTCTAAAATCATCAAACCAAAATGAAGTATTTTTCCCCTTTTTTTTCGAAAATTGAACCCCTTTTGTGGCTATATTAAATTTTGAAATTATTTTTCTCCTAATCTCCACACCATAGAACATCTTTTCCGCATAGGTTAGGTTCCAATTAATAACTTTCCCTCCTCCATACAGCCGAGATCTACCCTAATGACCGCCCTTCAATACTCACAGTCCATGAAAGTATGGAATAATTAGTTGCACAATCTTATAACTTTTCAGGCAATTGATCGACAGTTGAATATTGGCATGAAGAAAGAATGTAGCCAGACTTGGGAAGAAGATAGATTTGAAAAAAGGTGTATTTTTCATGTCGTGATTCATAGAAAGTACTTTTCTAGCAGACAGGAACTTAGCAAGCCTCTAAATGCTTTATCACACACGCATGTCTGGAGCAACCATTTGGGGAAATTTTTCGAGCAGCTGTGAGGGTGAATGGTTGCCGTAAACAAAACGATACGCTTTGACGTCAGTACCACCTATTTTCGCACTGAAAAATTACTCGCCGATTTTTCTGCTTCGGAAAACGAACATCCAATATTATTTCTTTTATTCCATTCGAACTTTTGTGGACGGTCGAAAACAAAAAAAATGGAGCACCATTCTGTTTAAAATATTATGCGCCCTTTCTGATCCGTTCCTGAAGCTGAGATTGCCATCTTGTTTATGACGTAGTAGACGAAGATCCCCATTGGCTGGAATTTCGAGCAATTATTTCAGCTCATTAGGAAAAAGTTGTTCGAAGCAATTGCTATGGCAACTGGTTAGAAATTGCTCAGAATGGTTGCTGAAAGAAAAATTGCTCTCCAAGTACGAAAACGTGTGATAAGGCAATGTTCTCCCTACTCACTGGTGACTAATTGTTCTTCCTTTAAAGTTACCTTCGCGTAATGTTAAGAAAGGAAAACTTTTTAGGATAAAAAAAAATCACGCTCACATAAATATTATAACATGACTTTGCTATCCTTTAAAATATGCAACGGATTTTACAGTGTGTGTAATGAATTTTTATTTTTGTATGAGTAAATCTATTTTTCTGATGTGTAAATGTTTTCCATATTTTGTCTACTTAACTAGTTTTCCCAAGAAAAAAAAATGGCACACTTTTGAAATGTTCTTAAATTTTAAGAATACTAAATAAAAAACGGGCGACTGTTACATCACAATTTTGTATGAATACTGAAATAATTTTCTACTTGAAAAATGTTCCAAGTTTGAATCGTGCTCTTTGGCATTAGGTGAAGATAGTCTTAAAAGCATTTTCCAAAGAAAATGTATTTTAAAAGAGCATCGTAATCTAAAGGATAGAATGAAAAATGAAAGAAAAAGTGTTCCACAGCATTTCTAAAAATATTTTCCGTTAACGGAAGAAGTTGAGAAAATAGATCAAAAAGAAATGTAAACAGAGACGAGAAAATAACGTTCATTTAAAATTCATGTTTGTTTTATAGGTATAAATAACTTCAGTTCTTTAAGATTTTATTTTATATATAATACTGCAATTATATAAAATACAATAATTTACAATACATGAAATGGTAAAAAAATCCAGTGTTACACGTATGTTAATTTTTTTTAACGAGTTTGTGCTTCAACAGAATGTAATGGTTAAAACATTAATGATCATATTTTACTGAGGAGTTTACAAAATAACACGTATATTAAGTATTATGAAAAACAAAATTAACTAGAACATTTTTTTCATGGAACAGTTAAAATTTTAGAATAATAATTATATCTATTTTTTTTTTTGAAAATAAAAAGTTGAAACGTAATTTATTCCTTTTTTGAACTTTTTGGGAGATTAAAAAAATTCAAATTATCTTCTATTGCATAAGCTAAAATGGGCCATCAAACAGATGTGGTCCGAACCCAAGCCAGCATTGGGGAGTCCACCAAGTTCCACGGCATCCTTTGAGGATATCAAAGAATAAAAAGACAACAATCTCAATGACCCTTCTCTGTAAAGGTTGTCTTGTTTTCTACTTACATTGTAGAAAATATGGTCCACAGAATTAAAATCGTGTCCAGTCATAGATGTAATAGGAAACGGTTTTGGAAGCGTTCTATATTTGTAAACAGGAACGAATTTGAAATCGTGATAAAAGTGCTGTCCGGATTCTTTAGCTCCAGAACCTGAAGATTTGGAAGAATCTGCAGAACCGGGTCTATCTGGAGACATTCGATTAGCAAGTAACTCTGCAGCAAGCTGGTGATTGCCCATGGCTAATAAAGTTGCGATCCACCTGGAATCATTGGAAGAACCGATCGCAGCAAGAAGACTAGGATCAATAGATTTTGTGTCCAAAGATGTGGGAGAAAAATTTTCTCTAGCATCTTTGGCTTCTGAAGAGGATTTTGAACTTGTACTTGCTTTGGGAGTGGTCGCAGGGTTCTTGCTCTTTGTTTCCTGTTCCTCAAATCGACTGGCATCGCTTATACCTAATTTGTGCAACAATAAATTTTGACCATTTATTAGCTTTCCTTTATTTTTCCCATCAGACTGCCCCGATAAATCCCCAGACATGATGTTCAAAACATTTATACTTCCACTTTCGATGAATTCGTAAAGAGGGGAATCTGGTTCAATATTGAAATCCCCGCAGAGAATTATAGGATGATAATGTCGCTTTACATCTGTTACCTGTTTCAAAGACAATCGTTCCAACTCAGCAAAGAACCAGCGTAACTGGCACAACTTAATATCCCCCCGTCTGGGATTGAACAGAAGATGCGTAGTCGCCACATGTAAGAGCAAATGAGTAAATTTTGGATGATTAGGTTTTAGGACAGCAATCAACCCTATGTTGTCTCTGTCTAATAGCTCAACACTTGTGGATCGGAATTCGACAGCTTTTTCTTGCACGAGATCAAACTTCTTCTTTCGCCACAAGATGGCACAGCCATCACTATTTGAACCTGTTCTCATTTTGAATATAGACGCGAATCCTTTGGAGTCGAATACTTGCTTCATTCTGTTGTTGAATAGATTCTCTTCGACCTCCTGTAGACAAATGATGTCGCTCTTGCTTTTGAGGATCTCCGGCAATATTCTAGAAATTCGGTAGTCGTCTTGCAAAAATGCTGGATGACAACTTCTGTAGAGGTACCTGTGGTTTTCCACAGCATTCTGGCTCAGTATGTTGTACGTCATGATAGTGAACTGGAAATCCCATTTTGATTGAGTTCGGTACAACTTTGTTTTTTTCCATCTTCGAATAGAAGCCACTTTCTTTAATATGAGTTCTTCAACACTTCTAGCACTCTGACCGGCCATTATCTTCAAAATAGCATCAACTGGAGAAGAATAAAAAGAACAGTCAACACACAAAGTAATTTCAGAAAATTGATAGAATTTTGATAATAATTTGAAATAGATGTAATTACATACAGCACATATGCAATCAAGAAAAAGATAAGCAAAATTAAGATAAAGCTTAATTTTTAATCAGCAATAAATCTTTCAATGATCCCCCCCCCAAGGAAATGAAATACCGTTTCGTACCGGCCAACCTGTTTGGAAAGAGTGCCAATATTTGATAAAAAAAAAAATATATATATGCGTGCCACTGCATAAAACGGGAAAAATGTCCCTTATATGCTTATTATGGGACTTTTACGCAAACAGCACATATTTGAATAGTTTTTTTATATAACTTATAACTTTTTTTTTATGAAATCGAAATTTAAAAATAATACAATAAATAAGACAAAAAAAGTACAAACTTCGGTTTTATAGTTAATTAATTTTCCACAGGTGCAATCAGTTAGGTTAGGGATAAAATAAAAATGAGTAACTCTCTTGAATCATTCAATTTTGAATAATCATTAGACACTCAGTATTTACTTAATGTGGCTTTTGAATTTCTACTAGCTTTACCAAATCATCTATATTTATGATTAGCTTTTGAAGATACTAACAAAATTAAGTTATTTTAGGTGCATAACAGCTAGTTTTGAGTTATATATATAATGTTATAATAGAAAACATACTTATTCACAAACATATTTGTTCCACATTTTGGGGGCCTTTTGTCTGAGACAACTTCCATTTCAATAAAATTGTAAAAAATGGTTTTTTATTAGTATTTTTTCATTAAGTTTTCACGTGCCACTTTTAAATTCTACAGTGCCGCGGATTGGCCACCTCTGTTCAACAGCAACCGCAGCGGTGGTATCGGATTTCAAGACATAGGCACACGTGTCTATGGTTGATTGCCAGTCCAGTTACGCCACTACAACCGTATTATGTTATTTTTACATGTGTTAGTGAGCGTTCAAAATGTTTAAGACGATTGCCGATCCCGCCGACTGCGAAAAGCGTTCCGTAATCCATTTTTTAAACACAAGGAATGTTAAATTCTCTCTGTTAGCAAAACAAAGTATTTGAAAGTGTTTCTACTAAGAGATCATTTGCAGAGTTTGGAGAACGAGATGACTAGAAGATTACAGGATTTTAAGAAATTTGAACCTAAATTCTATCTGCTCGGTTACCCCATTACTGCTGATATTGGTACAATACCAAAGGAGCTACAGCTTGAACTTATTGACTAGCATTCCGATCACAGTGTGAAGAAAATGTTAAGTGCTATCACATTAACTTTCACAAAACTTTGTCAGCTGAAAAATTTCCATGTATAAAGAAATCTGCGGGGAAAACGTTCTTTTTATTTGAGAGTAAAGTTTTTCTTTGCATGAAGGTCGACAAGAGTAAATATAGATGCAAGTTGGCTGACATAAACTTGTAGGCTGTGATTAGAATTTAAACACAAGCAGTCTCACTCCTAATTTTATAAAAATTGTAAATAAGGATGATAGGGTACATTTGTCTCTTTAAATTGATTATAGAATAAAATTAAATCTGCTTGCAGTTATATGTGATATGAAATAAGCGCAATAAAAAAGATTGTCTTAAACTTCCACTATTTTATTTAACACATATTTGTTATTTTTTATAATGAATGCAATCATTTTAAAAAGTGTGGCCCTTTGGTATTCTGCAATCCCTGTTTACCAAAGATGTTTGGATCAAATTCTGCCAATAATTTTAATAATTTGTGTATGTGTTTCCTCTCTGTATTTATGTTTAATTTCTTTCTAATCCTTATTAATATGTATTTTTTAATAAAATAATCACTGCCTTTGTTCTTTAAAAATAATCGATACTAAAGCCTTGAACTAACCGTTCTTATTTTTAAAAAACTGAAAAAAAAATCCTTTTACAGCGGGAAATAAACGATAGCTAAAAAAATAACTTCCGCAGACGATAAAAAATTGGCCACAAAAAAAAATCTTTAATGTTTATTAATACGTATTTTTATGAAATAATTACTATCTTTATTTCTTAAAAATATTCGATATTAAAGTCTTAATCTAACCGTTTCCACAGAAAAAAAAAAACTTAACAATTCCTTTTACCGCGGGAAATAAAAGATAGCTTAAAAATAACCTCCGCAGACGATAAAAAAATAGACTACTTAAAAAAAATTTTTAATTCCTACTATATATATATAATATGTATTTTTTATAAAATAATCATCTTTATTTTTTAAAAATATTCGATATTAAAGCCTTAAACTAACCGTTTTCATACAAAAACCTGAAATTCCTTCAACGGTGGGAAATAAAAGACACAGCTTAAAAATAGCTTCCGCAGACGACAAAAAATTGACCGGTAAAAAAAATTCTTTCCTAGATGGGAAAAAATAAACCCGACAAAGGAAAACGATTAAAAAATCGTTATGCATTCATCTGTCTGTAATCGATAACCATTTTCCTCCATTCTATACCAACAAAACCATTGCCAATCATCAGAAATAAAATACCATTACTGTTTCAAGCCTAAACTGGGTTTATTTTTACAGTGGACATTTGTCTTCGAGGTAAAATCTTTACCTTTTTTCAACGCTTCATTAAACAATGACATTTCTCCTTATATATATATTATTATCATTATCTACTTCCTTGTCAAGTTTCCATTTTTGATTTACCAAAGTATGCTTGGTGAGTTAAATCAGATCTAAAGTTTACATCACAGGTGCAAATTCTTCCGCAGTATGGACAAAGGAAAGTAAGAATATGCAGAGCTGTCGTGCTGTGAATATTTAATAAGGAAATGAATTGTGCTAAGTGCTCACTAACACAGTTAAATCACACTTTGGCGTGTTGATTGGTGAAAAAGTATCAATATTGTAGGGGGGAGGGGGAATGTAAACATACACGTAAACAAAAAGATTTGTATGAAAGGCGTTTTATCAAGATTCAAAATCTGAGGAATACTATTCAGAAACTATTGAAAGAAAGCGTTAATTATGTAGTGGCTGTGTTTAGGAGATTTTTTTTATCTAATTATTTAAATTGATAGCGTGAGATAGAGCTCATTATAAATTATTTAGGATTGTATGATATGATTAAAACGATTACAGGGAGAAATTCCTGACAAAAATATTTTTACCAACATTCATCTTATGTAAAACATAATTCACAAGAAAATGATTATTTCTAAAAAGAAAAGATGGACAAAACGGCGATTTTTTTTAATTCACTGATTATTTTAACGGGTTAAATACGATTACGTGTTCTCTATGAATTCAAAAGTTGTACTTGTTGTTCGACTTGTAAAATTTCAATACAAGTTCAAACTTAATAATTCAAATGTTAAAATTCTCCAAAAAGTTTTCTTAATTAAAAAAAAATGTACTATACGAGTATTTTTAAATCAAGTACGATTTGTTTAACCTTGTGCAATATTAATATTGATAAATATGTACTTTTTAAAATAAAGTTTCCGCAAAAGGCAAACGCTGACGAAGCGCATGAATTGTTTGGGTGGAAAAACAAATTGCATTTATCGTGATTATGAAGTCACATGAATTCATGAACTAATTGGCTGGAAACACGCGATTGTCGTTGTCATGTGACTATGATGTCGCATGTATTTAGTCCATTTTAAATTTTAAAGTAGTACATTTAAAGATCTTTTATTCCCAACCAATTACTAAAAACGCTTCCATTTAGCATTGCAAATATATGTATATTTTAAATTGGAAAATCAAAGAATATATAAATAATAACGAAAAAAATTAATTGAAAAATGACAATTTATAAATACTAAAACAAAATAATTCGCCTAAGAATAAAAAAGTTTTAACAAGAATTTTTTATATTTGTTTTTTATATTTGTCCATGCGTCAAGTTGTATATATCGATACAGGAAATAAAAAATTAAATTCATGTTAATGCGTGAGGCATGTTAATAATTATTAAAATAAGAATACCTTTTGATTCGATATCACTCGTTAAAATCATTTCGTTGCTGATTATTCTTTTAATGGGATCGAGATATACCATGATAAAAATTAACCACAAACATTTTTATTTAGCCTAGTTTGATTCTATATCACGCAAATTGGTAATATAGTCAAATGTTAATTTCTTTTATGTCTTAAATATAGAAAGTAATTACTAACACACACAAACAAAAAAACATACTTAAATTTAAATTAGGTTTTCTTTAACACTTAGCATAAAATGTAAACATCCTCATCACTAACAATTATTGTTATTAAAAAAGGATAACATATAATCTGCATCATTAAGAATAAGATTCCTTCCATGCTAAAAAAATTTGAACGATTATTAAGACTCAAAATAAAAGAAATGTTAATGTTCATACAACCAAAACTGTACTAACACAAAAACTGAAAACAAACAAAAAATGCGTACTTTTCAAATAATTTTAGAATGATAATTATATGTGGTCTAAAAAGTTCTTTTTGGAAGAAGAAATCTGAAAAATTCACATATATCTTCTCTCTCTCTCTCTCTCAATTGATACTTCAATTTCATCAATATATTTAAATAGTTCAGATTTTACTTTGTAATATTTCATTCGGCGCATTGATTTTTTTAAGTCAGTACTTATGGTTCAGCAATTAAGAGAAAAAACTGAGCAGTAGAATTTTTACAGTAAATTACTCATCAATATGTTTAGCTAAAAAAAACGAAAAATTTTCGGAAACCTGTCTGAAACTAACAGGGCGTGAAATTTAAGAAGGTCCTTTAAGACAAGTGAAAAAAGTATTTGAATCATTCAATAATTATACGTTTAAGTATACAACATAATGAAAGGCAAGTACACAATTTTTAAATTCACAAGGCAGCCTGGGCGGCATATCTAGTACTATCTTCCATAAGAGAAATTTTGCATATATTCTCAAAACTGACAGGAATTCGCTTTGAAAATCTAACGGTTGCCACTAATAGTTCATCAACCGGAATTTCCAATAATTACGCTATTAACAGCTGCAAAAGTGCATGGAAAATTTGTGGGCGATATCCGAAAAGGTTCATTTTCTTTCACTTTCTCTTCAGCCAAGGTCATTGTCATCCAAGATTCAGCTTTTCCGGTGTATTCGACCTTGCCGAGGTGGGATTTTTGAGTTCGGGCTATAATAACACACGCCTACGACATCGAAGTAAAATTATTCAAAAAGGGAATTTCCTTTGGCATCGTAGGGGAAATAGTGACGCATTTTTTACCCTATTGATTCAAGAATTTCCATTTCTGCTTCTTGCTTTGAATTCATGAGTTCTCTGTAGTGTCTACATTACGATACTTACAAGTTGATAAGATTGAAGTTTTAGAGCCCAGAAGAAAATAGTGGGCAGTTAATCTTTTTCCTTACGCAATTTTAATTATAAAACGCTGGAATATGACGATCTTAAGGCTATACCATTATTGCCGTTTACAGTTACCAAGGTAGAACTACAATGAAATTATCCGTGCCACTGGTCGGCAAACCACTGCTCTTTGAATAGTCATTTGCGGCTGATCAGACATGTAGCTATATGAATTATTAAAAATTATAGTTTAAAAAAACTAAAAAACACGCTTTTATAGTGAATCGAAGTAAAAAGTAAAAAAAAATTCTTAATATAAGAATAAAATGATTAACGAGAAAATTAATGTCATTGGGATAAAAGCGTGGGGTGCTCTATATTAATTGTTATAATTTCTTACTAGGTATTCCGAAATGCTGAGTTAGTGTAAAAATGTAGTACCAAGTACACCCCACGTTTTTAACCACGTTAACCATTTTCTTCTTATATTAAGAATTTTTTTACTTTTTACTTCGATTCACTATAAAAGCGTGTTTTTTTTTAAAAAAAAAACTATAATTTATTTTTCATTTTTTAGTTCAATCTACAATAAAAGCCTGTTTTTTAGTTTATAAAACTATCATATATAAAAAAATATTTAGCAGTTAGAACATAAATTATTTTTATTCACATGTACGAGTCTTTTTTTTTTTATTTCTATTTTCAGAAAAACTACGCACCCACCCACCCTACCTTTTTTTTTTTTTTTTTTTTTATTAACCAGAAGCCTATTTTGCGGTTTTAGGGTTGCACCTATATCTTTTAGTTGCTAAATCTGGAATTAGTCGTCAAATCTAGGAATCGCATATGGAATTAGTCTCCAAATCTGAAAATGGTTTACGCAATTAGCCGCCAAATCTAGAAACGATATAATGAGTTAGTCGCCAAATCTCGTAAACCCTTAAAATTCTTAATTATTAAAATCCTGATCAGGACAATGAAACAAAATTATGAAATTATTGTATTGCTATGGGTCCTCGACAAGTGTGTGAAATTTCGAATTAGTCTGACCTTTTAAAGTGGGTAAAAATCGAGTTCCAAGATTCCATTACATACAAGTGAAACTTATAAAAACGTGTTAAAAATTAGTTATATCTATCAACAATCATTGGTTTCTTTTCTCTTTCCCCTCTATAATTATCTGTTGAAAAGGTTTGATTAATTATCTGCGTCAGATTTAATTAAATATCGTAAAAGAAAACGCTAATTGGATCTCGATCGCGAGCGCTATCGAAGCTCCCTTAGCCCTCTTGCGAGCACGTATGTGGCTCTTTGTGTGTGTGTGTGAGTGAGAGAGAGAGAGAGAGAGAGAGAGAGAGAAGGCTCTTTTATACCTTTTAGTTATCTTGTTTTCCTTACAACTTGGCTCTTCTCTACAAAGTTTGGCGATCACTGATCTATGCAAGCCTTCTTCTACTACATAAAAGGAATGTAGAATGATTCCCACACATATAGTGATTCCCTTTTACTAATTTTTAAACTTGACGACTGAATAGTTGACCAGCTAGATGTCAAGCAAACGAAATGAAGTTCAAGACGTTACTGTCTATGTTTCAGCAAACAGGTCATTTTTAAGGCTAGCTGTCTGTCGCGGTTAAAGTCCTCTGAGGTTTCCAGGTGTGTGGGCCAACAAACATTACTCGAGAGGCATCTTTTTTTCGAAGAATGGTTCGTCAAGATTATACAATAAATAAGGATATACTGAAAGCACATTAAAATGTTTAGAGAATGACGAACCTGATAGAAAAACATCCAAAAAAAAAAAAAAAAAGAGAAGCGGTTATCACCCTATTGATTGATTTTTTATTTATTGTTGTTGCAATTACAAACAATTGAACGGGACAAGAAAGTAGCCTCTTTCTGCAAACACAAAGCTTAACACAGAACATCTTTTCCCCTGTTCTGCCATTATGGCAAAATTGCAGCGCATTAGCAATGACCCCGTGAAGACAAACGAAGATAACTGCATCCAAATTGTCGATGCTGTCTATAGGACCTTTGGTCCTAGTTTATTCTAGTCCCACTCCCCCATGACAAGACACCATCCAATTTCAAACAACATAAGGTTAGTAACAAACTTTGTCATTCTGAATCATGATGAAGACGCATCTTGAGTTGTCATCATCTAACTTCCATATTATGCCAGCGTGAGGACTTTGGGCCCCGATAGATTAATCACATACGAAACCCGCTAAATGGCGAGTCTTCAGCGGAATCATGAATTGAACATAAGGTTGGACTGAAACATCGTCGGTTACGTGCGTGGCCATGACCATTTGGCTATCTCGGTCTACTATGTGGCTTTGGCCCACATGTGCTCGCAAGAATGTTGTTCAGTACAGTCCCGAAAACTCGGTCAAGAGTGTGATAACGCAAGATTATCAAGAAAAGGATTAAAAAAGAATAAGTACGAGTGTTTACTCAAAAATTATTGTACTGCACTTGCATGCATCGTTTGCTTGGGAATACAACAGAAAAAAAAAATGACCAAATACTTTTAAACAAAGAAAAACTAACGTACTTTATTAAAGCATAGAATATTTAGTACATGAATATGAAAATTAATATGTAATATACAGTAATTTACCCGACCAGACACACTAGAAAATGCTCAATGAAGGCATAAAACCGTCTATAACGAAAATTAAGTAGCCAATTTCGTAAAAATTGGATTTTTAAAAAAGAAATGCGTAATGTCCTGTTGTCTTTCCTACTGCACTCTGCATTTTGTTGTCACGAAGACGACAAAGGGACAGTTAATCCATTATCGACGTACCTTTTTGTTCAAAATGCTGAAGGGCAGTTTCGACAGCCGTTAGACCCTCACTATGTGATATTTTAGAAGTTTGTACGAACGTTAACGTCTTCATCTTTTTCAGGCATTTCTTCATTAACTGTTCAGGTGCGATTACCGAGTTTTCAGGACTCTACTGTATCATTAATATTATAATGCCTTGAAATTACTTACATAGGAGTAAAGTACGGAATTCTTCAAATAAAAATTTAAAATTAAAAAAAAAGGAACAATTACATACTTGAAAAAAAAAACACCCCAGGAACTTATTGTTGAAATAAGTGAAATAAAAGGTTTTCTTCCAACGAAACAAGTTTAGCTAGTAAATAAAATGTATATTCCAATACATAATTAATGATGATGAGCAGTGGCGCACACAGGAATTTTTCAAGGGGGGCGGGGTTGAAAGTTCACCATTCTTGTATCATGCTCCTTTTGATTTTGTCGATTTTTGGTAACAAAACACAGTAAAAAACTAACTTTTGAATAAATAATTAGCATTAATTAATAAAATTAATCATTAATAACAAGTAATTAATTAAATTTTACGTACTATATACTTAGAATTATAATCAATCAGAAAAAAAATCAAGGGCTTTGGGGGGGGTCCGGACCCCCCTTGTGTGCACCACTGATGATGAGCAACATGAATTTAAACAGTGGTCAAATGATGAGGAAAGGATGACTTACTACCCTCTCTCTCTGTCCAACCCCCTTTCCTCAATTTTTATACTTCATCTTATACAGTTTTCAAAAGGCCCAGTCACAGAACACTTCACTTATTACTCCACAAGAGTCTTGACATTTTTGTGTGAATCAAATTTTAAAATTCATAGCTCCAGCGAAGAGCCATGCTGTAAGAGAAACAAGATAACTAAGATGTCCAAGAGCCCTTTTTACAAAGAGCCACATACGTATGAGCAGAAGGGGAAGGAATCAATATTTTTTGAAATATTTAGCCATTGTAAAAATATCATAATATCGTAAATTAAATTTTCAAGTGTAGTGAAAAAAATGCTCTTACCAATAATACTGTAAGAACTGTATTCTGAAATTTCATGTTTACATTAAAAATTGCCTTTATTTCTTGCATGTAAAAGTCATTTTAAATCTTTGTCTTTACCCATAAGCCTGACAAAAATACATTCAGTGTTTTGTGACACTTCTGATGGGGGTTTATGTGCATCTCTTTGTCGTATTTAATAGAGCTCCCTAAGTCATGTATGCAAAGAAGTAAATGCTGGAAAGCACTAAAGAGTAATATCTTTCCAAGGCAGCATTTCTACCAATAAATTAGACTTTCACTGCTTCAGAACTCATTTTCACTGATTCTCGATGCACTTTGTCGTTGGAAAACATTTTAATACAGAAATCTTAAGTCAGTCGAATGTTTAACGATAGACAAAAATATAAGGTAAATCTTTTCAACAGATAATCATAAAAGAAACAAGTAATACGAGGCATATCCAGAAACTAAGTTCCGTTTCTATTTATATCAGCTCCAGCGCAGCGATCGCAGTTCCGCGCATGCCCGGCAGACGCTCAGTATCAAGGAGAAGAAGCATGCGTCATTTTTAAATCACTGCCAGGCCACGTACGCTTTGTAGTGCTTGTTTACAATGTCGGTGTTGATTGAAAATCCCGCTGCGCGCGAAATCAGATGTGTAATTCGTTTTCTGAATGCTAAGAAAGTGAAACCAATCGAAATTTATCGGCAAATTTGTGAAGTTTACGGACAAAATGCGATGAGTGATTCAATGGTCAGAAGATGGGTCCGACAGTTCAATGAAGGACGTAGTGAAGTGCACGATGAAGAACGAAGTGGGCGTCCATCTTTGATTACAGAAGAACTGGTTCACACGATTGATGAGAAGATCAAGGAAAACCGTAAGTTTACAATTAGTGCTCTCGCTGTGGAATTTCCACAAATCTCAAGATCCCTAATGCATGAAATTGTTACTGACAAACTGAAATTTCATAAACTTTGCGCACGTTGGGTACCAAAAATTCTTACTGAGTCTCACAAAACAAAACGGATGGGTTGTGCACTTGAGTTTTTGACCCGTTATCATGAAGGCGGCGTAGATTTTCTGTCACAGATTGTCACAGGAGATGAAACATGGGTTTCTTATGACACCCCTGAAAGTAAGCGGCAATCAATGGAATGGAGGCACACTTCATCCTCAACAAGGATTAAGCCGAAACACATCTTGACACCTCGAAAAATCATGTGCACAGTGTTTTGGGACAGTTTACCGCGAGGTCAAACAATCAATGCAGCTGTTTATTGCGAGACACTTAGGAAATTGCGCCGCGCAATACAGAATAAGCGCCGAGGATTTCTGTCAAAAGGTGTTGTTTTTCTTCACGAAAATGCACGACCACACACTGCAAATGTGACGAAAACCCTCCTACGAGGATTTGGCTGGGACGTGTTTGATCATCCTCCGTACAGCCCTGACCTCACTCCTAGCGATTTTCATCTCTTCTTACATCTCAAGTCTTTCCTTGCCGGTAAACACTTCAACAATGACAAAGAGCTGAAAGAAAATGTTTCCAATTGGTTGAAGACACAGGCGGCAACCTTCTATGAAGAAGGCATAGAAAAACTTGTGCCACGTTATGACACATGCCTGCAAAATTTCGGCAGTTATGTGGAAAGGCAGTTTAAGAGTTTTACATTTTTGTCCAATAAATGTTTTTTCTGTATCTGTACACAATTTATTTTTATTACCAATGAACAAAGAAAATTTTTATTTTAGCTACTTTTCATTAAATAGTAGTTACAATTAATATAAATATGTATATATATGTGACAGAATCACAATATTAAGTGGTAATTAATTTTTATTAATGATCATTAAAATATGGTATTGTCATCCAAAACAATCGTGTACATAAAATTTCAGTTTAACTGAATGCTTTAAAACGTGAGAAAAAAAAAACCTTTTCAAGTTTTGAAACAAGTCGCCAAAAATTATGCCAACGTGGCTGTATTTGTGATTCTTTAAATAATTAGTTTTAATCAATTAATTTTTATTAATTATAATTAAGTTATTGTATTGTCATCCAGCTCAATTGAGCGCTTTAAAATGTACTTAATTAACGATTGAAAATTCCACCAAGATGAATAAATATATAGAGAGTGTGAGCTAATAGTAGGAATTGAAAAAGAGAACGGAAAACAATAACTTTTAGTAGATTATTACATTTTTAAAAATTCATACAGCTAGAAATCTGAAGCCGTCTTTACAAAGAGCCCCCCCCCCCCGACACCTACTTCATAATAACAGATACAACCGGTATTCTATCAACCAAACTTTATGAAAACAAACAAATAGGGGTACCTAATGTCTATTTTTGTCTCATAAGTATAATTAAAAAATTTCGGGACAGTGAATCACTCACACCAGAATCCTAAAATCACAAGCACAGATTTGTGGTTTTTCATGATTCATTGAAGATCCGATTAATTATAGATATCCAAATGACCCTCAAGTTAGATGACCCCTCAGATTACTTCAAGGTTTGTGAACAGACTAGATTTTCCTGCCGATAGGGATTTTCCTGTCAAACGTAGGGAGAAATGACATCACTAGTTAACACCTACCCGATTTTGCAACAGCCGATGGCACAGCCACAGAATGCTACAAGTAGGTGGCATCAACCTAAAGAAGGGAGTTGGCGTCCAACAGAAAGAGCAAACAACGCCAAAAGAAGTTTACAACACCCACAAGTAGTAAAAGGTAACGTTATAGCATTCACCCCCAAAGAACTGCCGGAAGCGTTTTGCAAGATTATTCATCTTGGTATCAAACTGTCACTTGTGACGTTTTCAGGACCAAAACCCAGCATTGTGATTGCTAGTACACACAATGAAATTAAATTCATTGCGCGGTCGATTATGCAAATGAGATGCAGTAATTACAACGGAAAGATAATAGGTAACTTCATTTAAGGAATTATAAATCCGTGAAATATAAAGGAATGGTATCGAATAGTTTTAGGTGAGAAAGTCTTTCCGCACCCATTAAAAATGCGGAAACTTGAACTAAGGATAGGTCAAACTGTTTCTTTTTTGGAAAGGTCATATCAGATCCTTCTGTTAAATAAATAAATATACATATTTTATAAAACTGTATAAAGGCAAAGTACACAAAGTCAACGCCTATAAAAATATTTTTTCATATATATTTGTAGGTGTCAGAAAGATTATATTAATTTTTTACACACTTTTCAGCAAAATGATAAATAATAAATTTCAACAAAACATTTCCATGATCAATAGTTGTTATTCGACGGCTTCTCGAATAACCATTCCACATAAAAACACATGCTATATTTTACAATAAATTCGCTATAAAACAGGCATAATAAATGTAATACAATAATTTAAATCTACGATGTTGAATTTTTAATCCAAGATCAGAATTTGTTTTTATTTAAGGAATTAATACACTTTATCTTAAAAGAGATAATTAGAGAAGCAAATATTCATTAAACATCTTCAGCAAATGTTAATTAACCCATGACAAAAAGAAAATTTAGCACGTTTTTATTTTACTTAAATTTCTTGAAGTGTAAATGACAGTTACAAAAGCGATTTTACAGGCAGAGACAGAGCAAATCAAAATTATTATAATATCAAGTTATTCAAATTGATTCTTTGTCAACGTCCGAACTCTGAAGAAGCAAGAAGCTTATGGGAAGGACGGACCTCATAATTTTGAGCCACGGCCAAGAGATGAGGATAACATCTGAGTTGGCTCTCCATTCTCCATACTTCCACATCACGTGATCATGTGTCCGCGGTAAATGAGGGGTCATTTTCACGAACTTAGGATTAACACTGACGAGTCTTGGTTTTTTCTACCTCGTGCCACTCTAGACCCTGGACAGAGGGGGTGACGCACATTAAATCCGCCAAAACTCAAAGTCCTCCCGTTGACATGATATGGAAGTTTGGACAAGGGGTGCCAGTACATGTGTCGTAATCAGTAGCGCACACAGGAATTTTTCAAGGGGGGGTCCGGGGTCCAAAGTTCACCATTCTTGTATCATGCTCCTTTTGATTTTGTCGATTTTCGGGAACAAAACACAGTAAAAAACTAATTTTTGAATAAATAATTAGCATTAATTAATAAAATTAATCATTAATAACAAGTAATTAATTAAATAATTTTATATACTATATACAGTCAACCCTCCTATAACGCGGTACTCTCAGAACTCGGTTTCTATATAACGCGGTACTCTTACAGCGCGGTTTCCGTTTAACAACGTCCCATCAGTTCTTTCCGATAGGGATAACGTATATTAGTGTTAGTTTTTTGTTGTTGTTTTTTTCGCGGGATCTCTGCTCAGCAAAAGTAACACAATGTCTCAAATTTTGTGTAATGAACGCTTAAAAAATAGTGCAAATAATTTACATCTGGAAGTGTAATACATTAATGTTACTTTCTGTTGCATTTATTTTATGTTAAAGTCTTGCCACCACCTCTCCCTTCGAAATCTAGTTTTATTATGAAATAAAAAAAAAGTAGTGATGACACTGATCGAGGAATAAATTAAAAGCGGAGCGCGCACTGAGGCATGGCGTAGACAAAACAAAATCAGTAACGCCGGTGGAGTTAATCTCGTCTTTTGTATTTATTGGTCTCCATATAACGCGGTACGAATGATGTGTGATTTGTACTAATTCTGAGTTTCTTATAGCGCGGTTTCCATACAACGCGCTACGAATTAGCTTGGTTTGTACGGTTAAATCCGAGTTTCTTATAGCGCGGTTTCCATATAACGCGGTACGCACTCACCGCGTTATAGGAGGGTTGACTGTACTTAGAATTATAATCAATCGGAAAAAAAGTCAAGGGTTTTGGGGACCCCAGGACCCCCTTGTGTGCGCCACTGGTCGTAATCATCATTTAACCGTGGGTTCGAAATCACGAGGCGCGTCACCATTAGCCCTCGTGTTGCTACACATAAATTAAAATAAGTTAATCGACCACGCGATCGTGAAGACTTCGAGTATCGACAGATTTAACGTGCATAAGTACCTCTACACGCTAGGTCTTTAGCGGCACCAGAACTCGACAGATACAACGGCCGCTACGACCATGAAGGGCAAAGGCGAAACGGAGAACATTTGGGCCCCCTAACACCCTAAGTCCCCTCACAATGGGGGGGGGGTGTACGTTACGCCACTGATGACGGCTACTGTGGTCACATCAAGTTAGTCAGAGAGTGAGAGCACTATAAAGCTGCACGAGGGACCTCGTAATTTTGAACCGAGGTCAAGTGACGAGGACGATACCTGAGCCGGCACCACTCTCTACGAACTACGCCTTCTGGTGAACGTTGGAGCCTCGACGTATTTGACATGCATCAGCTCCTCTGCACAGCGGGTCTTCAGCGGTACTACGCTCGAACTCATGACACGCCAACCATGAGTCCGTTACCTTGACCATTACGCTGCCACGGCCATCAAGCTACTCAGAAAATGATCACTAAATTTATGATTTTGACGAATAGAATTTCGTCTATCTTTTTAAATTGAACACTTTTGCAGTATTTTTTTAATGCTTTTTGGAGAGGTTTGTGAAGAAATTTTTTACCAACTGATACGCAGTGATTTCCAATTTTTAGAGCAGATATAAATAAGGCAATGGAAACTGTCTTAATTTATAGACACGCATTTCAAGGATTTCACAAAGGAAAAACATTTGCCTAGATACAATATTCGAAAATTCCTTTTTCAATACAGAAGACACAAAGAAGATCATAACAGAAATTTCAATCAGACCAAGCAACTATGTTCATATTATTGGACAAGCATTAAATCTTAGCAGTTTTATTTGCCTTCGCCAAATGTTAGAAAAATCGAGTTAGAAAAACAGGAATTTTCTCTCATGTGAAATTTATCTCGAGACTAATTTATTCTAAACTTATTAGTAAATAAGAAAAAGGAGCAAGTTTCAAAATATTAACCATAACAGTAAGAATGAACAGATTTTTCATACATAAAATGTTACATACTTTGTTTATTGCATTTAAATGCTAAATGAATTTTTTAATTTTTATCCAACAAATATAGTCCATGTTTATTATTTCATAATTTTAAAAACACAGTACGATAAATAGGTACCATATAAACAATGTTAAAATTAAAGAGCATTTTTTTATATAAAAAAATCTGAAAATTGGATTTTATTTTTGTTCTGTTTTAGGCAAGACGGTCCCAAGTGTAGTAGTGAGTGAATATTAACGTCGCACTGTTCAGCTACACGAGGGCTTTTGGCGACGGACCACGTAATTTTGAACCATGGTCAAGTGACCTGGACGACACCTGAGCTGGCACCCACCTCTCCTAATTACCACACCACACCAACGGGAGGTCGTTTCAGCTCTCGACAGATTTAACGTACATCGCTGCCCTACACGGCGGGTCTTTAGTGGTACTGGTCCCAAGTCGTAGAACTACTAAAAGAAAGACTTGATAGTAACCACCTAATGAGTGAATGAACACGGAAAGCAAAAAAAGGGAGAAAACTACGTCATAACTTAACACATTCATTCCACAAAAAGACAAGAAACGGCCTTTAAAGGTTGTCTCAGATCTTTTTCCAAGAAGCGCATTAGAAATGCAATAAAATGCGAACAAATTTCGCAAAAAAAATATCCCAAATACAAACAAATCTTACGTTATTTATGATAAGCCTTATGGGCAACAAAAGAAAAGTAACCACAGACGAGCTTCCATGCAAAAAATACTGACATCACGAATAAGTTCATAACCTTTTTAATTTAAAGCCACGACAATCTGGCGTCTGGGGCCTTATTGCATAAGAAAGCGCACAAAGATAGGGATTATACAAAGGGAAAAAATTATCACACCTTATAAAGAGAGAGTCATGTAAGAACCGCAACGATTTCTAGGGGCAATAAAAGCGGGCAATTGGCGTCAAGTTAAAGGACAAGCAATGACTAATTCGCAACGCCAGCCCATGCTACTTTTCAAATATGGGTGTGAGCATTGCGTATGGTGAGAGATGTTATAATTCGGTACAGGTAGTAGGGGGTAGGGTTGTGTTGGAAGAATGCAGTTGGTAACTTACAAACCGCAAGAAGGTATTTTACATATGTCAGTTGGGGATGAAAGTAAGAGAATGGATTCTTAACCGTCATGCTTGACTATTTTAACATCACGTATGGTATATTCGTTCTACGAAAAATTGTTTGGAAATGCAACGGAAAGCAAGAACAAGATTTATGGATTAAATTATATATTTAGATTTTAAAATTTCATAGCGAATTCAAAAAAGGCATTCCGCTTCGAGAAAAAGCAGAATTTTCTTTAAAAGTGAATAGAAGGCGATTGTAGATTTTTTCTTCATTCAAGTTGTAATCTTTTAAATAAGAAATAATAACTTTTAAGGAAATTCTTAACAAATTAAGAAAATATAAGAGATCTAGGAATTCCACACAAGACTAAACGATAATTCAGAAATAATTCATTTAATGTCAAATGTTGTCATATCAATAACTTACTGCAGGTTATATAAAGAAATTTTTTCAAAATAGCACGAGCAGGGGCTCCAATTCTAAAACAACAAAATTAATCAATATTTTTGACTGATTTCAAAAATACACAGACAAGATGTGTTTTATCATCGTACTAATTTAACACTTATTTGAAATTATTAACACGCAATTTCAACACATTTAAGAGAAGTATCTATAATAAGAGAATATTATAAAATAACACTTCAAATTCATACACATACGCAAAATGTTACCAAACAATTTTTTATCAGTATAATGATGATTTGTTTAAGTAATTAACACCCGCACGATATATTTATATATAGAGTGTGCCAAATTTTCGATCGATGAATTCATAAAGATGATAGTGGTATCAAGAGGAAGAACACATAGAACATGAGAGGCCGCAAGTATTTATGAACGGTGTGACTTTTGTGGAACAAAAAGGACATATAATACGCATACAAACATTTAACGTACAGTAGGATTATAATATAAAAAGAAGCATCACAGTTTAACGTCAGAAAAGGAATGACAGGAAATTTTTATTGGAATTGTTCGAAGTTACGATCGACATCAATGGTCTAAGGCAGGGATGGCGAACCAATGGCAAGCAATACAATATTTTGGGCACTCCACCGTTCAAAATAACAAAGTTCACTATAAAGTATACAAACAAACGCGAGTAATCGGTGGCGGAGATTTGATTCCAGGCCCATTTAACTATTTGAAGAAGCTGGCTTATGCCATTTTAACCATATTTTCAGACATGAATAACATTAAAGACTCCCTTAGAAACCTTTGAGCAGATGACTCCAAATTAGCATGCATTCTGTATGTGCCGAAAGTAACGTCTTACAATCCTAATATATATTATTTGTCATCTAATCTGCAACACCAGAAGTCACACTAAAGTTACTTACACATTTTTACTACCATACATTGCAAAATGTACTTTTTTGTAGTAAATAAAGATTTTTGAGTTAGTATTTAGTTTCATTATTTTCCCAATAATCACAAGTCGAAATTATTTGAAAGCACGTCTATACCTCATTAAATATTTCTTTAGAAAAAATGGTACGTTGATTCATAAAGGTTCGCCCCCCCCCTGGTCTAAGGATCGCGTTCAAACAAACCCCGGGTGCAGGCGCTGTCAACTGAAACGATGACGATCCATGATGTGACATCATCCAGTGTATCCCCAGGCATCTGATAAGCAAGCAATTTCAAGTAGCTCAAACACAGAAGAAATCCATGGGACTGAGGTGCAAAGAGCGTGGAAGACGAAGCAACGTCTCCGTTGCGTCCAATCTACCTCCCAGGGTAAGAAGCAGAGGTATTTAGGAACCACAATTAAAAATATGCTGGTGAACACACAATAATGCATGGGCTATGTGTTCTGGTGTATAGCGACCGGATTCCCTGCAGCATATTTAACAGGATGTGCTGCAAAAAAACAAGATACGGTTCCATTTTATAATCTCTGAAAATCCCTATTCAGACTGAACTTATTCTGTACTTTCGACAAGACAGTAAAAAGGGGATTTTCGGAAAACCACACTTTCTCTCGCAAAGCAGTTTCATTTGAGTGTATTACAGTAGCGGAAAAATGTACTACTCGAACTTTACCCGAAGGAAGTTAAACAGCATTAGCTAGGAGTTGGATGTGCCCGTGGATGGGGTGCATCGTTTCAGTACGCAAAACCTGCCACACCATTTCGAGCTGAATACCCAATTTAGTTGCAACCAATTATGCACTCGTTGATAGGGAATCGGTAAAAAAAAAAAAGAATTGCCATATATTCGGATTGTTTCAAGTGTGCGCCCAATGAGTTACTGCTCTTCATTACGCCAAGTTATTTGGAAGGATCCCGTTTTCGGCAGCCGTCGATCGATGTTCCTGACGGTGATAGGGCACGGATAACGAATAAACGGATATTACTCTTCGTACATCCTCTCTGCAAGGCATCATTGCACCTGCTGGGACGTAAATCAAATGCGTATTCTTCGTTTGTGTTTTCTGACATGAAGTTTAATTCCAGTTCACGAGTGAGTGAATATTAACGTCGCACCGTTCAGCTACACGAGAGCTTTTGGCGACAGACCACGTAATTTTGAACCATGGTCAAGAGACGAGGACGACACCTGAGCTGGCACCCCCCTAACTACCACACCACACAACGGGAGGATGTTTGAGCTCTCGACAGATTTAACGTGCATCGCTCCCTTACACGACGTATTGGGCTTGAACTCGTGACAAGCAAGCCACGATCCGATCCCTTGACCACTCGGCTACCGCGGTCACTTAATGCCCGTGAATTCTGCACAAAGAATACTTACTAAATGCTTTTTCCTTCGTACGAATAAGAAATTTGCATACGACAAGGTTTCTACTTCTCGATCGCAGTGCTCTAAATTCTCTCAAGCATTTAGCTATCCGTCAGGTCCAGTGTCATCTCGACGTCTATTTGTGCGACTTTTAATGTGTTTTGCAGCCCTATGTTCTATGAAAATTTTTCATTTCGATACCAAATACCCACTTTTTTGGTATCGAAATGAAAAAATATACTGTATGGATAAATATACTGTTGTTGCAAAACGTATTTTAACTATTTCAGAGAGAAACAAACATACTAGGGTTGTCTTCAAATGTTCTGGAAGAGAACCCGATCTTGGAATATTTTTTCAGATACAAATTCTAGCCACTGGCGTAGCCTAGTCCTGAGTGGGCCCTGTATCGAAACTCCTTGGGGACTATTTTGGGGAGCCCCTTAACATTGTGGTTATTTCGCTTACGTATTTTGAGGGCTCTGTAGCTTGAGGGCCCGTATCATTGATATGGCGGTAGCTACGCCCCTGATTAATAGAAAGAATTGAAGCATTAATATGGCTTCGCGACCCTATAAAGGACAGCATATTTTATCATACTGCCCATTTTTATCCAAGTTGATACATTTTTTCTGGTGTAAAATAAGTTTCGTATTTTTTCTTACAATCATAATGCTAACTGAGCCTATCCCTTTACGTGTTAAAATGAAAAACACACACAAGTAATATAAAAAAAAATTAAGACAATTCCTACTTAGATCAACAAAGAAATTTTTTTTATTTCAGCTACTTTTTATTAAATAGTTACAATTAATATAAATATGTATATGCATATGACAGAATCCCAACATTAAGTTGTAATTGATTTTTATTAATTATCATTAAAGAATCGTATTGTCATCCAAAACAATAGTGTCTATAAAATTTCAGTTCAACTGAATGCTTTACAACGTGAGAAAAAAACTTTTCAAGTTTTGACACAAGTCGCCAAAAATGATGCCAACGTGGTTGTATTTGTAGTTCTTTAAATAATTAGTTTCACTCAATTAATTTTTTATTAATTATTATTATATTATTGTATTGTCATTCAAAATAATCCTGTATATAAAATTTCAGCTCAATTGAGCGCTTTAAAATGTATTTTATTAACGATTGAAAATTCCACCAAGATAAATAAATAAATATATAGAGAGTGTGGGCTATATAATAGTAGGAATTGAATTAACTATTCATGAAATACTTTGAATTTTGAAAATGCTTAGATTACAAATAATTGTATGAATTACAATGTTGTAAATTTTTAAAATTGGGACGTAATTCAAGCTCTCGTTTATTGGGTTAAGACAGCCTCAAATAAAATAACAAAACTGCGATAAAGACAATATATCAAACGTAAGCTGTACAAATACAATTTTTTAAGCACCATCCTCTTATCACTCAAGCGAACCATAAAAACCTTGACAGCCTTTTTACAGTTAGTCTGCATCTAATATGGATATTCCCAAGCCATCTCAAAACAATTTTTCAAATGGTTACATTTTAATGGAAACTTTTTTAACATGCATCACACACCCTTTTCTTTTTTTAATAAGCGATATATTTTATATCTAACCACTCTCAACAGCTCACTGAACAAGGCCGCTGTCAGTTCTGGGTGGTAACTCTTTAAGCTCTGAACTCAACCTAATATCCACCCTAATTAAAACCAACAAAACAATGAAAACGATCGCAATAAGCACTGTACGGATCATTCCAGCAACATCGAAAGTGTTTGTAAAAAGTGGATAGCTAATATGCAAATGTTGAGGAAGTGATATATTTACGGGAAAGGCAAAAGCAGACAGGTTTACAGTTAGAGACAAACCGCCTATATACTGCGGGAGCAACAGTAAAAAAGATTTTTAACAGTTGCTTCAAGGACATTATGGGCGGTATCGCAATTAAAACTCTTCGAGAAAGCGTTTCAATTTTGATTTAAGGCTGTCGCAACCTTAAAAAAGAAATTCATGTCTATTAAGTCGTCAGTTTTGGCAGAGCAGATTCCGCCATGGTACTAACAAAAGAATGCGAGAACTTCGGATGTGAATGGTTAGATTTGATACTAAGTACTAATTTCGAAGGCATTACGATGTTAAAATAAAAAAAAGGTTAACGGAAAGTGGAAACCCAGTAGGGAAATCCAACAACATTAGAGATTTAACGTCTGACAGAAAGAGAGAAAAAATTGGGACACCTACACGTATTAGAAAATACAGCAACATTTAATTTAACCCGTTTGTAACATTTGTATTTTACACTGATTTTTATCCATTACTTATAAATACCATAGTGAATTTAAAATACATCATCAAACTATGGGGACATTTATATCATTTTCTGCATTAATCTTCGTAATGTAATGCTATTTGCGCTAACATTCAAAATATTTCAGATGTAATTTATTTCTTATTCGGAAACTTTTAGCTAAATGCACATTCAAAGCGTTCTTGATAACAGTTTGATACCGATACATTGTAAAAAATAAGCAATTCCGTATAATTTTTAATGATAAAACTTATATCATTAATAAAAAGTCAAACTGTTCAGTTCAACATCAAGATATTGAATCAGATTCTATAATACACTTTCAGTGAATAGATAGTTTAGATCAGCATTTGCCAACTTTTAGAACTTTCATGAACCACTCAATGTATCACTTTCTATTTGGCGAACCACTCAAATGATTGCCCACTATAATTATATAATCACTTATTTACGTTTCCATTTACATTTCCTTAGCACTGAAAAGAGACTCCACGAAATGTAAGAAAAAAAAAACCGACAACGCAAAGCAATATCAACAAACTTAAAAGTGTTCTGCTGCCAATTTACCACGCGCACCAACTCTCATTTTCAAATGTTGCTAGACAAAAGTAGCTAAAAAGTCGCTAAACTCAGAAGGAATTTTGCTAAAAGTAGTAGCTAAAATTTTAAAAAAGTATAATCCATATTCCATCATACGTTTTGTTACTTGTCGTTTTTGAAACAGTCTTCTTAAAACTATAAATAATGTCCCAATTTTTTTTGGGGGGGAGGGACCATCAAGAACATTTCACGAACCACCGAATACGAATGTTGGTTCAGATAACAATATGTTCATCAATTCGTGTTATTTCACTTAAAAACTTCGAAACATTTCATTTGAGTTCAAATTTCAACAGATAATTATTATCTTAGTGAAATTAGAGAATGTGTGTGTGAGTCACGCATACTTTTATCGCAACCCACCAAATAGTTTCAAAAGAAGGATATATCCTAACATTGTAATTAAATACATGCCTAAGGTAATGAAACCTATTTTTGTCATTAGTCTAAAAAATGATTCACACATTTTATATGATTTAAAAAAACATATCAAACGGTTTTACAAAAAAAATTTGAGAATAGGAGTTGCAAAATGAGCATTAATTGAAAATACAAATAATATTCAAACTTATAAATATATTTAATGTTATCAAAATAGGCATGGAGACAGACAATGTTATTTCCCAAGTAAATTACACAGGCTGGTTCAAGATAAGGATCTCGGGTCAATGTTTGTAGTAACTTTTATCAAATGGAATTTTTAACAAATTCTTTTAAGTATTTGACTAAACTTTTAAGGTATCCGACTACGTTCGGAACCGTGATTTTAAAACAACGCATAAATGGATAATTTCCATGATATTTAGTGTCACTTAGATAAGAGAATACATGTATAAAATTGTTTTAAGGACATTATGATAAAAAAAAAATATTTAAATACAATATTTTGGCAAACAATTAACTTAGAATAATCTTTTTTCAAAATGTTCTATGAAAAAAATGCTTCTATAATAATAATATTTTGCTTATATAAAGTAAAGACTTCTCCAGAGAGTCTGAACTAGGATTTTTGAAAAATTCACATTATTTTCAGAGCTACCAACAGTTGAAATAATTATCGGCGTTTTTTTTCTTAAAATTTCTCCCCTCTGTTGTAGTAAAATATGGATAAATCCACTTCTAAGTTAAATGTTTCAAAAATTCTAGTTCAGCCTCTGTAGAGAGATCTGAGCTATATACAGGCAAAATATTATTATAATAGAAGCATTTTTCACATAAGGAGAATGTTTTTAAAATGGGCCATTCTATGTTCTTTGTCAAAATATAGTGCTTAAATAATTTTTTATTGTAATACTATATTCTTAAAACAATTTTATATACATTTTCTAATCTAAGTGACACTAAATATCATAAATAATGTCCATTTATACGCTTTTACAAAATCACGGTTCCGAACGTATGGTCGGATACCTTAATCATTCAAATTAGAAATCTAACTAACAAAAGAGCAATTTATAACGTGTTTATTACATTCCAAAATGCGCCTTATATCAAAAACGGTCAGTTCTATATCCTGCCTTTATTTTAAAGGGGTTTTTTTAAAAAAAAATTCAGTGATAGCATTTGATAAGAATGTTTTCTTCAGAGAATCTGAACCATCAAGGTCGTCAGGGCCGTTAAAAAACAAGAGCGTTGAAACGGCGACTGCATTTTAAATTCTTAGCGAGATTTCAAAATATGATATGTACAACTTCAACGTGCTTTTTATATAAAAAAACGAATTTAAAACATTTTTGCCATTCTGAATTTTAATGTCTTTTTTCAATGGCGGTTTCTTCAGGTGACCACATGAGGAATCCAAAAGAATTCTTGAAAGGCAGCCGCATTTCAAGATATGTCATCGAAACTGTTAACAGTTTGCGAGCAAGATCATAGATCATTCTCCAACAGTGACAGTGTCCATTTGTCCTTCATCGAATAGCAAAGTAAGCAAAGGCTCTAGAAATCGTAAAAACAATCTTTGATAGATGAAGGTTTCTTCCTTTTTTATAGTCAAAATATTTAGTACTAGACAGATACTGGATTCGAAAAATTAGAGCGGTAAGCAAATAATGACAGTTACTATTTGTCACAAACACCCATGAATGATTTCAAGAACTAAATATCAGTTTATTATAAAGCTTATTTAACTGCAAATTTCATCAGTGATAAAACTGTTGACAGCAATTGCCCCGTCAATTTTAGTCAAGACGAAATATATTTAGCACATATAAATTTAAATGTCAACCGAGATATCGAAATTTGACTTTACTATATGACACCATTTAGTATTTTTTAGAATTAAAGAAATCCACTAGTTGAAGGTGTTAATTAATGTTCCGATTTTGTCACAAATATTTTCAAAAAGGCTTTTGAAACATTAAAAATAATAGCTGTTAACCATCCACATCACTGAATGATTTCGAAAGCAGTTTGATTACATATCGTTAAGTTATTGATTACTAAGTCCTAGCATTAAGTTGTCGATTTTTGCAAAAACACATTCTCATAGCCACCTCCTTCCCCTAGATCTAAGTACAGGACTTGGATTTCTAAAACGAAATTTTTTTAATCTTTTGCACTCCCGTACTCTCCTGGGGTCTATTTCCGCAAAACCCGTTCTAAACTGATCTCTACTCGACAAAAGAAACATGCCTGCCAAATTTCAAGTCTGTAGGACGAACAGTTCCCGATATCTCGTAATGAGTGAGTGAATAAGTGAGTGTGTGAGTTGCTTTTCTCCTTTTTCAGTTCCTACTATTAGCTCACACTCTCTATATATTTATCTTGGTGGAATTTTCAATCGTTAATAAAATACATTTCAGAGTGCTCAATTGAGCTGAAATTTTATATATATACGATTATTTTGGATGACAATACAGTAATTTAATTATAATTAATAAAAATTAATTGATTAAAACTAATTATTCAAAGAATTACAAACACAGCCACGTTAGCATCATTTTTGGCGACTAGTGTCAAAACTTGAAAAGGTTTTTTTCTAAAATTTTAAAGCGCCCATTTGAGATGAAATTTTCTATACACTATTGTTTTGGGTAAAAATACGATAATTTAATTATAATTAATTTTGACTGAAAATAATTATTTAAAGAATTACAGATACAGCCCCGTTGGTTTCATTTTTAGCGACTTGGGTCAAAATTTAAAAAGATTTTTTTCTCACGTTTTAAATTGTGATTCTTTTCTATGCAGTGGTGCACACAGGAATTTTTCAAGGGGGAGGGGGGGTCCGGGGTCGAAAGTTCACCATTCTTGTATCATGCTCCGTTTGATTTTGTCGATTTTCGGGAACAAAACACAGTAAAAAACTAGTTTTTGAATAAATAATTAGCATTAATTAATAAAATTAATCATTAATCGCAAGTAATTAATTAAATTTTACGTACTATATACTTAGAATTATAATCAATCGGAAAAAAAATCAAGGGCTTTGGGGGGGGTCCGGACCCCAGAACCCCTCCCCCCTTGTGTGCGCCACTGGTCCTATGTATATACATATTTTTATTAATTGTAACTATTTAATAAAAAGTAGCTAAAATAAAAATTTTCTTTGTTGATCTAGGTAGGAATTGACTTAAAAAATTTATTTTATATTACTCTTATTTTATTTCAATTGATGCTCACAAGTTCCTGGTACAAATCATCTAATCAATTATTTTATCATTTTGGTAAATTATAAACATTAACAGAATTCATTCGATGAAAGGAGAACAAAATTAAGGGCACAAGAGTTGGGGGAGGGGCAGAAAGTCTTGTTTCATAAATTAGGTTAAATTTCTCACATTGAGAGTAATCACGCAAAAATACACACACATACACATAATAAGCACAACAGGACATTACCTGAAAATCTAAACTTATAACAGGGCGCGCCCCGCTGAGTAAAACCTGCTCAGAATAAGCACTGGTGTTATCAAAAATTTAATCTCAAAAGAGGGCGTACAAATATATGACAAGATAATACAAAAATCATTTTTGTTCTATGTGAAATTCATCAGAGCGAAAAAACAAAAGTGACTACTATAAAATTAAAATAAATTTTAAGTCCAGGGTATATAAAGGCTGCTTATTAACTATTATGCTATTATGATTGAAAATGAGTCTTTTTATAAGGAAATATAACTGTCAATCCGAGGAAATGCACAATTAAAACATAATATAACATATTAACTTCACATTAATGACAGAATTTAGAATGTATGTAAAAAAAAAGCATGCATATCAAACTAATAACTGTAGTATTCCTAAATATACACAACAGTACGAGATGAAGAGAGAAATACACCGAAAGAGAGTAAGCAATTATAAATTCCCAATGATTTATTAGATCAAGGAAAACAATTAACAAGGAAAAAAATAAATCCTCAACCTTCCCTTCCAATTGTCATTTCATGTAAAATGGTCCTGTTTTTTCTTTCAATTAAATTGCTATACACTGTAGACCATACAAAGTGCAATATCAAGAAGAACAAGCGATATCAAAGACAAATTTATTAGAGATAACACCAATACAAAGGTGAAATAATTGAAAAGACGCCTGCGTGGTGAAAAAGATGATGAAATCGGAAATGAATGTATTTTGCAGCATTTGGAATGGCCAACAGTGTATTAGTTATATAGCCAAAATAATTCATTTTAAATTCTCTTGGATACAAAAGAGAATTTTTAAAGAAACACACAGTCCTTACGAAATTGTTAAGATATTTATAGAGGAATAACACTAAGATCTAACAATATTGTGAAATAATTTCATTTTAAATACCACATATTTCAATATACAGTACAGTCCCGCTAATCCGAACACGGCTAATCCGAACATCCGGTTAATCCGAACGGCTCCGCGGAAAAAAATTTTATAATTTTAAGGACGAAAAAAAAAATCGGTGAATATTTCAATATAAAACAGTATAAACCTTAATTCAAAACAGTTCTTTATTTAATATTCACGCACTGTACATCAAGTTATGGTACAAATTTTAAAATGGAATAAACTACAGAACAGAACACTAATGTTTAGAAAATAACAACAACATCTGGTGTCGGTTTCTTTGTAGATTCGACGCCCACACGTGCAATTTCCGATCCAGCGCAACCCCTGTTTGACCCCCGAGGAATCTAGCGACCCGACCGGAAGATGAAGAGAGAGAGAGATGCTTTGAACTTGCACGGGAGCGGTAACCAACGAAACCTCCTCTCACAAAATAGTGGACTCTAACAATCTAATTAATTTTAATAACTTTAATGTATCATTTTGTAAATAATTTTCAATAGTTGTGACGTAATAAATTCCATATTTTAATTCACCAAGAATACGCTACCGTTATTCTTTCAAACGTTACAGCTTAGAGTTTTGGTGGCAGCGCTTTGGGATAAAAAGTTAGCATTCAGGACCCGTGAGAGGAGGAAAATTTTGGATTTTTACGGACGGACCGCAACGCAGGGAGAAAAAGAGATCTTCGGAAGCCGTGCTGCAAGTAAATTCAGCTTCGGAGAAAGAGAGCGTCCTGCTCATAAAAGATCAAACTGATCTATAGTGTTAACGGCTAGTGTCCGAAGGAAAGCGATTTTCGGAAGCCGTGCTGCAAGTAAATTCAGCTTCGGAGAAAGGGAGCGTCCTGCTCAAAGATCAAACTGATCTATAGTGTTAACGATTTTCGGAAGCCGTGCTGCAAGTAAATTCAGCTTCGGAGAGAGCGGAAAGATCAAACGATCTATAGTGTTTGTCCGAAGGAAAGCCGGAAGCCGTGCTGCAAGTAAATTCAGCTTCGGAGAAAAAGAGCGTCCTGCTCAAAGATCAAACTGATCTATAGTGTTAACGGCGAGAGTGTCCGAAGGAAAGCGATTTTCGGAAGCCGTGCTGCAAGTAAATTCAGCTTCGGAGAAAGGGAGCGTCCTGCTCATAGAAGATCAAACTGATCTACATCTACAGTGTTAACGGCGAGAGTGTCCGAAGGAAAAGCGATTTTCGGAAGCCGTACCACTAGTGCACATAATTTGCTTCTGACAGCAAGCTGAGTACTTCAAATGGGTGAGTACTGTTATATTTTTGAGTTGCAAACTGCATATTGTATTAGGAATTTTGGTTAAAGTGTTCTTTAGAAATTTTGAAATACTTAGTGTTTTTTCTTGCATGGGAACAGTGTTATTTTGTTTCTAGAGAATTGTAATTGTATTTCAAGCATTGTGTGCAATTTTAGCTTAAGATTTATTGTGTTTTAAGTCTCTTGAATGATTTTGATTATTTTTAGTGTTAAGTTTTTCTTTGTGTATTTCTGTGTATGCATGGGACCAGTGTTATTGTATTAATAGAGAATAGTAACAATAGTGCAAAATTTAGCGTGACATTTATTTGATATTGTTTAAAAAATGGCTTTCCTTGGTAAAGGGAAAAAGCAAGACATGTTGCAACTTGCTGAGGAATTAGGAATAAATGCCACTTTAAATATGACTGTCCCTAGCATAAAAATTGCAATCACTAACAGTGAAGGTTATGAAGAGGAATTTGTTAAAAATCTGTATGAGACTATCATTGCAAACGGAAAAAAAAAAGATTGGAAGAGTTAGAAAGGGCTGAAAAAAAAAATGAGATTGGAGGAGTTAGTAAAGGGCTGAAAAAAAGAGAGGCATTAAAAGAGAGAAAGAATTACAGCTGAAATTTGATTTAGAAAGGTTTAAAATAGAATCCGGATTTAGGGTAAACGATGAATCAAACGATTCTACAAATGCATGTTCTGTAACCTCTAATTTAAACTTAAAAAAATTGATCCCAGATTTCGATCCTAAGCAGTCAGATATTAGTTTATATCTAGTGATCTTTGAACGCCAGGCTAAAAGGGCGTCAATAGAAAAGAAAGAGTGGGTGGGGCAATTATTGGGTTTGTTACCCCTAGAGATCGTGCAATTTATTGCTCGCGAACCGGAGGAACAAGCCGAAAATTACGATTATGTAAAGAAATTATTACTTAAAAGATTCAAGTTAAGTCCGGAGGTCTTTCGGCAAAAATTTGTCCAACACCAGAAAAATCCGATAGCACCTGGAAGGATTTCACTTTTGAAATTACGAATTATCTAGATGAGTGGCTGATTGGCTTAGAAATAAATACCTTTCAAGATCTTAAAGATCTAATGGTGGTAGATCAATTAAAAAAACGCGCCAATGCTAGTATGAAAGATCATTTTTTAGATAATTGGGCAAACCTTAAATCAGCTACTCAAATAGCAGAACTCTTTGATAATTATGAGGACGTCCGAAAGGTAAATTCGAAACCCATGGATAGGTGGGGCAGAAATGATAAAATTTTGACATACTCAGGGATCAAGGAAAAAGAAAATAGATTTGGGAAAACTTCCCCCAGATTAGAGCTTCTGTTCCGGAGAGTACTAGAGAGAGAACTTTTGAAAAACGCGTGATACAAAGATGTTATCATTGCAATATGCCTGGACATATAAAAGCCGGTTGCCCTAAATTAATAAAAAACAAAACGACGGAAACTCTCAATAATATTGAAGGAAATGAAAACCCGGATTTTCTTAATTCATATACAACAAAGGGCTCTGTGAATGGTCACGAGATAGACATTCTTAGAGATACGGGAGCGACAATAGATTTAGTATGTGCAAAATACATAAATCCTTCTTCTTTCTCTGGTGAAAATGTTTGGGTAAAACAACCGTTAAGCCCAGAATTAGTTTGTTTACCTTTGGCGGTCGTGGAAATTTCCGGAAACTTTGGAACGGTGCAGACTAAGGCAGCGGTTTGTGGAAATCACTTAAATCAACACGGTCGATATTTGCTTGGAAATAAAACGGCCGAGCTAATAAAAGGAAATTTAGGCTATAATTTCCTGCCAGTCGAAATATTGAATGCTGTCCAAACAAGGTCTCAAGTCAAAGCGGCTAGAGAAGAAAGGGGGAATAGATAGTGGTGATGCTAAAAAAGGGGAAGATGAGGTTATAATTGTTTCTTCGGATGCAGAGGACGAAATTTTAATACCTGCACTCCAGGAATATGTTCCGGAATTAGCGCTGCTAAGGGTTACGCGAGAAAATTTAATCAATGCTCAAAAAATAGCGAGGAGATTAAACCCTTATACGAACAGGCAGCCAGTCAAGTGCAGGTTACCAATCAGGTTTATTCGCTAGAGAAGGAATTATTGGTCAAAAATCGTGAAGATAAGTTAGGTAACGTGGTGAAGTTAATAGTAGTGCCGGAAGGGTTGCGCGACCCTATTAAATCATTGTGTCATGAGGGAACATCTGCACACCTGGGAATTACGAAATCCAAAGACAAATTAAACCGATATTTTTACTGGCCGAATTGCTATAGAGATATGGAACAGTTTGTAAAAACTTGCGATCAGTGTCAGAGGGCTGGGAAGCCCAATGATAAAAAGAAAGCTCCACTAAAATTGGTCCCTGTTATTCAGGAGGTTTTTACTAAGCTAAATATTGATGCATGTGGGCCTCTCCCGATCACATCTAAAGGGAATCGATATCTTATCACGGCCATTTGCATGTCTTCAAAATTCCCTGAAGCTATTCCGGTGTCTGATATTAGTTCCGTTAGTGTCACAGATGCGCTGTTAAACATCTTTAGTCGGATGGGGTTTCCCGTGAAATACAATGTGACCAGGGTACTTCTTTTACTAGTGCTCTGACTACCGAGTTTTTGAAAGATTCGGAATACTTGTCAGGCATAGTTCTGTGTATCATCCACAGAGTAACCCTGTTGAGCGATTTCATCGAACGTTGAAACGACTCTTACGAGTCTTATGTTTAGATGCAGGCTCCGAATGGGACAAACATCTTCCGTCAATTCTTTTAGCGTTACGAACTGTATCTCACGAAAGTACAGGGTATACACCGTCAGAGTTGGTGTATGGGAAAAATTTGCGAACCCCAGAGACGTTAGTAATGGAACATTGGATGGAACCGGAAGAAGAGGGTGATCTCGTCACTGAATATATGTTTAAGTTAATAAATAGATTAAAAAGATGTCAAGAAGTAGCTATAAATAAAATGGAGGAAATGCAAGTTAAGCGGAAAACTTGGTATGACAAAAACGCAGTAAAACGTGAATTTAAGGATGGAGATTTAGTCCTAGTGTTAGCTACATCCAGAGCAAATAAATTAGCAGTGCAGTGGATAGGTCCTGGGACAATTTTAAATAAAATTTCGGAAACGAACTATTTAGTCGAAATCCCCGGCAGACGCGAAACATCTCAAATCTATCATATAAATATGCTAAAACCATATTACAAAAGGCCAGAACACGTTAACGTAATTATTAATGATGAAACAAAAACTCTCTCGCAGACCAGGAGTTAGAAATCCCATACTTAGAAAACAATTCTCTCATTTATGATTTCGAGGACGTAATCCAGGCTAGCGAGTTGAACAAACACCTTCACGACAAACAAATGGATCGACTGCGCGAATTATTAAATAAATACTCTAAATGTTTTTCAAACAATCCCGGTTTAACTAATCTGGTTGAACACGAAATCCAGTTAGTTAGCGATCAACCAGTTAGACGAAGCCCTATCGAATGTCGCACCGACAAAATGAAATCTTAAAAAACGAAATTAACCGAATGTTAAAATTAGGAATCATTGAGGTAGGAGAATCGGATTACATGTCTCCTATGATTTTAGTTGAGATAGCTGGGAAAGAACCTCGTCCATGTATAGATTACAGGAAATTAAACGGGATCATTAGAACGGAATATTTTCCTCTTCCGAATATCGAAGAACGCGTAGAAAAAGTATCGGCGGCTAAATTTATTACCGTCTTTGACTTATCTAAAGGATATTGGCAAATACCTTTGAGTAAAACAGCACAGCGATACGCAGCCTTCTGTACTAGCTTTGGTACATACCGACCCCTAAGGATGAGTTTCGGATTAAAGAATGCTCCATATTTCTTTAGTAAACTCATGGCTGAATTACTTAACGGACTAGAGGATTTCGTTGTCCCGTATCTAGACGATATCGCAATTTTCTCAGATACTTGGGAGTCGCATATTAAACATATGGAAACGGTTCTGCAGAGAATAAAGAGAGCTAAGTTAACGATAAAACCTTCAAAGTGTAAGTTTGCGCAACAAAATGTCAAATTTTTGGGTCACATTGTGGGTCAGGGTTTTCGCACTCCTTCCGAGATCAAAGTTCAGGCTGTTCTAGAGTTCCCTACCCCTCGCACGAAAACCCAAATACGTGCTTTCTTAGGTATAGCGGGTTATTACCAAAAATATATAAATCTGTTCTCGGTAATTGCTGCTCCGTTGACGGATGCGTTGAAGGGAAGAGCAAAGAAGGGAGAAATTAAGTGGACGACCGAGTGTGAAAACGCATTTCGAGAACTAAAAGGGAAACTAATTGATAAGCCCGTCTTGTACGCGCCAAATTTTGAACGAGAATTCATTGTTCAAACGGACGCTTCGAACGCAGGTATGGGAGCAGTTTTAACCCAATTAACTGAACAAGGTGAGGAGCATCCAATCCTTTACCTGAGTAAGAAATTTTCAGAGGTAGAGAAGCGTTATTGTACGACGGAGAAGGAATGTGCTAGTATTGTTTTCGCAATTAAAAGGTTACATTATTACTTAGATGGAAATTCATTTTTAGTTATGACCGATCACAACCCGTTGGTGTGGTTGAATAGAAATGTTAGTTCTAACCCTAGATTGATGCGATGGGCTTTGGCTTTGCAACCATATAATTTTAGAATTGTACATCGGTCGGGTAAAAGTCACAAAAATGCAGATAGTCTCAGCAGATCGGTGATAGATAATTAGGGATTGTTAATAATGTTCTCTTGCTCATGAATAATAATTGTTGCTTATGTTTTTTTAGTTAAAGGTTAATAATTGTATTAAATTTTATTTATTTACTAGTACTGTATATCATATCGAATGGCGATGCGTGTCAAAAGATAAAGCCATGAAAAGCAAATGTATTAATATGCTTAATTTTGTGTACAGGGTTTTAAAATATACATGAGTATTTAGGTTACGCAAGAGACATATTGTGAAAAATATTTTGTGTGTAAGGTTGTACACTTCGCATATCATATCAACATGTCGTTAGTATAATTTTATTTAAGTATTGTGGCGAAGAATATTTTATGTGCAAGGTCTTACACTTGCATTTGATATAACATGTTAGTATAATTGATACTAGGCATTGTGATAGGAGTGTTTGTATTTTTATTTAATGTATAGTATGTTTTCTTACATTGATTACATTGCTATTTCGTGATATAGATTTGTGTAAGTTCCCTAGCAAGAACACTCACTCACTAGAAATAAGTAATTCCAAATTTAGTTCAGCGTTTTCTTTAGTAATTAAAATTGCAGCTCAGAAATATAGTGGTGCTTGATGAAGGGATGTGTCGGTAATCTGTCAGTTGTCTCATCGTCATCCCATTAAACTTTTCTCAACGGAAAAGTTCCATAAGAGAGGGCGAGAGCTGTAACGTCACGTCTCGAAAACAACAACAACATCTGGTGTCGGTTTCTTTGTAGATTCGACGCCCACACGTGCAATTTCCGATCCAGCGCAACCCCTGTTTGACCCCCGAGGAATCTAGCGACCCGACCGGAAGATGAGAGAGGAGAGATGCTTTGAACTTGCACGGGAGCGGTAACCAACGAAACCTCCTCTCACAAAATAGTGGACTCTAACAATCTAATTAATTTTAATAACTTTAATGTATCATTTTGTAAATAATTTTCAATAGTTGTGACGTAATAAATTCCATATTTTAATTCACCAAGAATACGCTTTTTAATGGGCATAATTTATGATGGACACATGATAACGATAAACATGTGTTCTCCATGGAATTCAAAGCAGGCATTAAATTAATCATACTTGTTGTTTTATTTGTAAAATTTACAATTAATTAAAATTACAAATTTCATAACTAAGTAAAAAATTGTTAATGTTTAGAAATATTTCTTCAAAAAGATTTTTTAAAATCAATAAAAAATATTATTTTTACACATGCATTTGTCATAAAATGCATTTTGTATACATATATACTTCTAAAGAGAAATTTTCTGCAAAAAGCAAAAATTGGCAACAACAAAGCGAATTCACTGATTACCTGAAAGCACAAGATAGCTTTTATCGTGTGACTATGACATGTAGCAAACACTTATCACCTGCCCCTCGTAAATCTGTATCATACCCGATAAAAAGTTGAAAAAATTAATATTTATTTGTACAAGACCAACAAAAATATTCTCAATTAATATCCATTGATATGAATATAATGATTTTAAAATAACGAATTAAAATATTACAATAAAATTGTTTCATATTTATGCTAATAAAAATTACAACAATGAAATATTGGCAATAACGTGAAAAATAAAGGTAGTTAAAATGAAAGGGGGATTCAAAAATAAATAATTAAAATGCAATCAATAACAAAATAATTGATAAAGGAGAGAAACATTGACAGATCATAAACAAACCAAGTTCAATATTAGTCAGATTTCCAAAAATAAATCTCTAATTTTAGCAAGTTAATAAAAAATTACAGGAACTAGGAAAAAGAAGTATGGTGACATGCATAATAACATGATATACATACCTTTAAAATTACTGTAACGTAAAACAAGGAAATTCTTTAAAATCTTTCAGAACATTTCCGATTATGCTTCATATTTTTGATGTAAAATCTAATTAACCATTAAGGGACTGTATTGCGATAATGTTTTGCAAATATTTTTTCTTGATTACTTAAATTATGTAATGAAATGCATTATACAATCGCGCGCGCGTGTAGACTTAACTTTGCTTGTGCTGCCATCTATTATTCGAAATCTCTAATTTTCTCTGCCAATCAGGGAAAAATTGGAACAAAGCTTCGTGAAAACGAATTGTATTGAATATATTTAAAAAATATATCATTGCAAAATACATTTTTTTTATCTGTCTTCGAAAACTTTTTAATGCACAATAATAACACTCAAAATCAAACATAAATTTTGAGAAATCACACGAGTAAAATACCATTTTAAAGTAAAATAAATTTTTTATAACCATAAAAAATTTGTTTTTATCACACCAACAAGACAAACGTATTGCGGGCATGTGTAGAAAAGAATCAAATCAGAATTAATAAAAAAATATTTATTTAAAACTAAATATCCACAACTATAACTATTCATAAAAGTACTAAAATGTGCTACTTGCCCAGACTTTAGCATTGCGCACCCAGAATTTACATTAAGATTTCCTTTCAATAAAAATCCTTCGATGAAGTGATTTCCTCAAAATCAATAGTCTAATAATTGATGTTAGAAAAATAGAAACGTTTAAAAACTGAGTTGCATTTTTCTTTAAAATAAGTTCACCTTAAAAATTACATAAAAGTTCACGACACTTCCTAATCATCTGGTGCTGCCCTCTTTTGGCAAATATAATAGAAATTATAAATATTTAAAAAAAAGTATAAAATTTCCGGATACGTAAATGCACGTTTATCCAAAATCTGTTAATTTTGAAATTCAACTTGAATGAGAAAAAAGTAAAAAACGCGTTCTGGTGATTTACACACCAAAATTTTGGAAATATGTTAAATGACGTCAATACATTCAAGGACTTGAATAATCTGGAATTAAAGGGGTTTTTTTTCCTCCCATGATTCCATGACGTGTGATTAAATCTAAAATGAATTAAAAACATACCTAAATTGTAGACTATGTAGCATTTTTAATTTTTAGTGTCATTTAAAAAATTATCCTAATTTCAAAACATAAAAATAATTATATTTCCGTGAAAAATATAAATTAAAATTTATTTTTTCATATTTTTCTACAGATTACTATTTCTTGTTTTTAATGCAGAACATACAAAATATAAAGATTTTTTTTTTTTTACTTTTATACAATTTAAAGAAATAAATAAAATACTAAAATTTAATTCTAAAAATTAATGAATTGTTATAGTACTATTTCAAGTAAAAATATATTAAATACTTCAATACCTTAATACTATTCTGGTATTGAATAAAAAAATTACTATTGCAAAAACACTTTGTATTTTGTATTAAAAAATACCATTCGTTTTCAGCGTGAATACAGGGCATTTTCGTTGAAAACGAATTTCGTGATAAATTTCAATTAGATAAAAATATATATTAGGATCTAGAAGAGATTATAGAAAATTCACTTTTAATATGTCTTGAACTAAACTAAACTCAGTGGCGCAACAGCCCATGATGGCCAAGGTCTACTGTGCCCATCTCAGTAACGTGACCTTTGGTGCATGAGCAGATGTCCCGATCGAGTGGTCAGTCTGAAGCGAAACCCCTATTGCTTAATTCCCAAGCAAGATTGGTACTCATTTAACGACCCACTGAAGGGATGAAAGGCTGAGTCGACCTTGCCCAGCGCGAGGATAGAGCCCCGGAACAGAGGTGTGGAAATGCGATACGTTACTACTTGGCCTCTTTAATGTGTCTTAATTTGCATAAAAATTCAAACTAAAAAAATAACTTCAGCAGATAATCATTTCACAGACAGACTTAAAAAAACTCATAAGGAACTGACTAAAATATTACTTAAGCATAGTGTCTATTGTTTTTAAAAAAGTCATAATTAAGGAAAAAGTGAGTGTTTATTAACGTTACACTTTGAAGCAACACGAGGGCTATTGGTGACGGACATAAAATTTTGAACCTCGGTCAAATGACGAGGACGACACCTCAGCTGGCTCCACCTCTCCTAACTACCACACAAGTGGAAGGACATTCGAGCCTCGACAGATTTCACGTGCATCGGGCCCCTCTACACGGCGGATCTTCTGTGGCATCAGGACTCGAACCCGTGACATTCCGGTGATGAGTTCGTGACCTAAGGTATAAGTGGAGTGGACGCGGTATGAATACAAAAAATGTTTTAGATTTTACACATTTCACAATTGCATTTTGTTAATTGCTCAAAAGTTATGTAAGCGAGTTTCATCGGCTAGGTGGCTCTGAGGTAGTGTGCCCGCATCGTTAGTCTAAGGTTGCGGGTTCCATAGATTTTCTGGATGCGCATGTCATGTGATTATGTGGCCTGTAAAAGATTCCTTGAGTATCAATTTGGCTCTGGTACTCTGGACAACATTAAATCATGGGAATTTAGCATTCGTCGAGAGCTTGCTTGAATTACAATTACAAATTCAAGGGTACAAATTTGGCAGCGAAGGCCACCACTAGATGCTGCCACCATGAAATGGCTCTCATATTTGGAGACTTGTTGTGTCTGCAAAGGCTCAGTTGCTAATAATCAGCCCAGTGTGTGTGGGGGGATATAAGCGAGTGTTCAATTACTTATTTTGCAGAGATAGCAATTTTTTCAGAATGTTTTTCAATATCGAATCATTTTTCAAAAAATAACAATAAATAGTGAATGTATATAATTTCTACTACCGTAAAATCCGGTGTATAACGCGCACTTAGACCACAAAAAATAAGATCGAAGTTCAAGGGGGCGCGTTATAAAAATGAGAGCTCTAAAAATAAGAAAAAGAAATGAGAGCATAAGACTTCTACTTAATGATGATGACTTAAATGAGATTGACTTCTACATATATATATTTGAAAGAGATGATATTCCTTATGAACTTAAAGGATAGAAATTCTAGAAATCTACTATTTTTTCTAAAGCTTTTGGGGTAATACCTTGAATAAATGGCTTCAAAACATAATAGCATTACTAACGTACGTTGCAGGTTCCTTGGTAAAAAAAGGGGGCGCGCATTATACGGGGAATATACCTCAAAATTAAAAAATGCTGCTTGAAAGTATAGGTGTCAACTATACTCCGGATTTTACAGTACATAATATTTTTTTATAACAAATGACATTTGTATTTAAATACCCTAGCAGTGGCGTACACAAGGGGGGGGCTAGGGGTCGGACCCCCAAAGCCCTTGATTTTTTTCCGATTGATTATAATTCTAAGTATATAGTACGTAAAATTTAATTAAGTATTAGTTATTAATGATTAATTTTATTAATTAATGCTAATTATTTTTTCAATAATTCGTTTTTTTTACTGTGTTTTGTTCCCGAAAATCGACAAAATCAAAAGGAGCATGATACAAGAATGGTGAACTTTCGACCCCGGACCCCCCTTGAAAAATTCCTGTGTACGCTACTGTTCCCTAGTATGTATAAAAATTATCTTTCTTTAGAATATATCCTATTATTGATAAGTTGGTATCATTACACATTTAAAACTATCATTCAACTGTTACGGTACTTTAAAACAAAATCCACCGCTATAAATAAGTAAATATGCAGAACCAATAACAATCACAGAGTCCTGATAGTATTAGTCGATACATAATCTATGCATGAATCGTTGCAATATCTTATCACTAAAAATGAAGTTAGTTACAACTGAATAAACACTTAGATTCACAGTACTGATACAACAAATACAACTCAAACGCTAGTGGTCGCACACAAGTCTCCATTTTATCGAATCATTCAATTTCATAGAAAGAAAAAACCCAATTGGAGCTCGTGTTATTGAAAAACAATACACTTTTCTGAAAACAGGAAAGAGACTGTTTTTCTCACCCAGGATCTGCTGCAACAAGAAATATCTAAATTAGTTGCTGCAAATTATTGACACTACAGAACTCCGCTGGTCAAAACTGGTTCCTAGTGTCCAAGGTCACTGAAAGTTAAGTCCCGAGGAAAGAAAGGGGTAAAAAAGAAACATCTAATGCTCACCAGTGCAAAGTTGAAAGGAAACTTCTAACTAGAGAGGATAACTACACGACGAGCCTGACTGTTACTTCCTTTCCATTTTTGTTTTATTCTGACTACACTCGGAAGAGGAAGAGGGAAAACCCAAAGGCGGGGAATCTATTCTGGTGTCCAAAGCTCGCTTTGTTACATTGGAAAGCAGAACGTCCCAATTTATTCGAAACTTATCTTTCGAGGATACAGTTTCCACGATGACTGATGCTATAGATTTGGATTATACACCAAGTGAGTACATTAAAATATACTTTGTTACTAATATAAAATATGCCTTGGGGGTAATTCTTTTAAGGTTTTTCTCTAACTTATTCTACATTTGACACTTTATATAATGTTACTTAGTTATTCAAATCGTTTGATAAAGATACATTATTTTATTTCAATGTCGTTATTTTAATGTACTGAATTAATTTTTATTTATTTATTTAATCACAATTTTTCTTTAGCCATGCGTTGAGGGATACAGGTAGCATCATGTATAAAAAACTGACGATTTAAAACCTGCATTTGAGATATTTAAATTCATTGAAGCAATTTTGATTGTATTTAGTTACATGTTTTACCATAAACAACATAAATTATAAATTCTTTTCTTTTTTTGCGTCAAAATTTTATACCTTATTTTTAGAGGTTTATAAAAAATCAATAACGAAGAAAAAATACATTGAAAAAGTTCCGAGACTTTATAATCATTCATTAATTTTAGAATATGAGTATAAACCATTTCATATATATTAAAAAAAATAAGCTATTAACAAGCCATAATCAATGCGCTTATGTATTTTAAATTTGAAAGAAATGACCCTGTAATTAGAAAAATCCTTAAATCATATAAAAACTTCAAGGAAATGCTACAAAATGTCACAAAGAACTAAAAATGATTAATGTTGTTGTTACGTAAGCCACCTGATCGACAATATCATCCGATCAAGGCCCACGAAATTCATCGTAGCAAGAGGCTAGTTGTCGTTGGCTGTAGCTTTGAGCACCATGAAAGTGACAGTACGATTTGCCTCGGTATCACCCTAATTTTGACGGAGAACAACCTGGGGGTGATCAAGGCCTCCTACCTCTCTTTCCCTTCCATCAAACTCACGAGAGGACTTGTGGCTCAACGGCTATTTAGAGTACCCCCCTGCCGCAAAGGCAATATACGTTCACAAATATCCATGCTTTCACCGGGTACCGAACCCAGGCCCTACGCAGCGCAGCAGTCAGCTTCCCCAGCCACTAGATGGGTTTCGCGGCAAAATGATCAATAAAATAACCCAAAGAATCAGAGAAAATGATTTTAAACTGCTTAAATATAATAAGTAAGAAAATTCACTAATGAATAATACTCCCGAACTATTCAAAGGGATCAATTAATTCCCTTAAGAATTGCAATAAATCAAATAATTCGCACAAAAATTCTCAAATGCAGACGATTGTCTTAAAGAAAATTGAACTAAAATCAATTCATATAATGACGAAAATATTATCAAAACACCTAGAAAAATCGGTTCGAAATCAATCATTAACTTTTTTTCATTATTTACACACCTGTATATCCTAAATGCATACCTTGTCGGTTAACTGCATACTGAAAGCGTACCACCACGTAATCAACGGCCGCATGCAAAATATCAGTAGCAATAAAGGAGACATGGCGGATGACGCTGGCTTTCAAATCCTTTTTATCACTTAAATAATGTTGATTTCCTTAAATCCTAATTTCCATGGGTCAATTAGGCGATCATATCCAATTATTTTGTTTCCAGTAATTAGTCCAAGTCCAGTTTTTTAGTTAATTTTGTTTATTGGACGAAACACGCAGAAGATATCACACAAAGAACATTACGTATAAACAAAACTACCTCTCACGCCAAACAAAGTATATATACTCTTAGCTGACTTGCAGCGCCATCTATATTAAAGAATTTAATTTACAACACATGTCGATTCTTAAATGAAATCTTCGGAAAAATTTGGTGACTTTGCTTAAAAGGCATCTGGGAAAGTACGCGAGATTGGATATTTGCAAAGGAAGTTAGCTTGAATCACATTTACACGTCTTGACGTACGAGCTAGAGTTTCGTTCTCGGGAAATCATACTTTCTGTATTCCCGAGAACGACACGGGCCTGAAATAAGCCGAGATAACTAGTTTTGACTTGACTGTGAATTTCGATCTCCAATATAAATTTTAGCTGACCGCACTGTTGCAATTTTTCGATCATTCACCCCGAATTTCTTGGAAGGAGAAATGTCTGTTTGAGCCCCCAACAGTGGGGTAAGAGTGTAATGTGAGAGAAACAGTAACGCTCATATAGGGTTGGGGAGAATTTTTGCAGCTTGTGTCCTAGGAAAGAGTAAATATATGAAATGCTGTTTAGTTCCTGTCTATCGAACATCGCTGCGTTAAATAAAAGTATTTAGTTTTTAAAGGAACATTATTTCGTAGATTACTAGTACGACTATTTTGTTAAGTTCTGATATCTTGATTTATATTGATAACGTAGGTACTTATATTTAAAACTTATTTATTTTTTTTAAAAAAATTTCGATACTTTTCTTTATTACAAATTATTCAATCGAATCAACAGTTTGAAGAAGGGAATGAGCTCCTAAATTGTTTTGGGGGAGTAATTTTAAAATAATCTCGAAACACTTTTCTTATTATTTTAAACCCAGCTTTTGTGTGAGATTCTTAATATGTAACAAAAACATGGCGATTTCATAAACAAGAAATTAGTTACAGAAATAAAAGCTCTTAAATACAAGAATTAACATTTTAAACTTAAATAATCAGCAAACAAATTTTCAAGTATTTGTGTGTTAATATTTATCTCTTAGTAGCAACATTAAAACAAGTAATGTAAACAAAAAAAAAAAAAAAAATTTAAAATCAATTCCTACTTATAGATCAACAAAGAAAAATTTTATTTTAGCTACTTTTTTATTAAATAGTTACAATTAATATAAATATGACAGAATCACAACATTAAGTGGTAATTAATTTTTATTACTTATCATCAAAGTATCGCATTGTGATCTAAAACAATCGTGTATATAAAATTTCAGTTCAACTGAATGCTTTAAAACGTAAGGGGAAAAAAAATCTTGTAAAGTTTTGACCCAAGTCGCTAAAAATGAAACCAACGTGGCTGTATCGGTAATTCTTTAAATAATTAGTTTCAGTCAATTAATTATAATGAAATTATCGTATTTTTACCCAAAACAATAGTGTGTAGAAAATTGCAGCTCAAACGAGCGCTTTAAAATGTGAGGAAAAACCTTTCCATGTTTTGACACAAGTCACCAAAAATGATGCCAACGTAGCTGTATTTGTAATTCTTTGAGAATAACTAGTTTTAATCTATTTATTTCTATTAATTATAATTAAATTACTGTATTGTCATCCAAAATAATCATGTATATAAAATTCCAGCTCAATTGGGCGCTTTAAAATATATTTTATTACCGATTGAAAATTCTACGAAGATAGAAAATAGAGAGAATGTGAGCTATAATAGTAGGAATTGAAAAATTACTGATTCATGATTGATTAAAAAATAATTGAATATCGATCTTCAAACATGAAACTGGGAGAGGCTTTGAAAACAATTCCTCAGACATCAGTAGAAATTGAGAGAAGATTTAATAGCTAGGCTGAGTGATAAAAGAATAGATTACTTATATTTGATCAAAATCACACTTTCATAATTAATAATTAACATGATATATACTTTTTGTATTTTTAGCTGAATGTATAACTGAGTATAAATTTTGGAATTTATATGTATCCTAATTATTGATGTCAAAAATATTTTGTTTTTTAATTCAAAATTTTGATGCATTTCTGGGAATAACTATTACGTTCCTCGGATGGGATTTCCCGGAAATGGAAAAAACCGGTAAATCAGAAACCCAAGTACGAGCAATTGTTCGGTTTTGCATAAAAACTGTGATGACCAAACTCCAAGTTAACATATCCCACTAGTTCATTTATTCGAGACAGTACATCTAACAAACTTATTCTCACTGCGACTTCTTGGGAGTAAGGACCCCTTAGGAAATTCGCCGTGAATCCACACTATGCATAGCGTATGGGGAAAATAGCGGCCGTTGTTGCACGTCACGAGCATTGGTGGAACCCCATATACCGCAGTTCTTTCGTGCACAACACCATCAAAGTGGAAATTAGCCTTGTCTATCCATAAGATATTCGATGTCTTGCGATAGCCCATACTCAAACTCTTGCCTCCTCGTCAGAAAACGCAAAGCAAAATTAATACGTGAAGAGTGATCCGGCGGTTTTCATTGTCGCGCGACATGCATCTTGCCAGGGTATTACTTTAATTTTGCGTAAATGTGCCCTGGTGGCCACGGAATGGTCAATGTGGCATCTGAAGAACTTGCAAATATTTCAACTATTGACAAAGCAACTTCCTCTACAATCTTTGTTCTGTATGAAAACTTTATGCCGTTCTCTTCTCGGTGCAGCATTTAAAGGGCTTTTTTTTTCTTCCAATGGGGCTACGAATTGGTATTTTTACCTTTGCAGACCTAGCACATTTCCGAGGGGATCGTATCACTTTTTAGTCTGCGGCACCCTATAGGCGATACCAATTGCCACAGGTAATTTTGACGCCCAGTTTCCTCCACAGAGGGAGGCACGTGAGCTCTGACGATGCGAACTTGTTCTAAGAATTTAATTTTGCCGAGAGCACCTCAGCCAAACAGGCATTCAAGGGATCTTTTACATGTCGCATAATCATACGACATGGATGCTATCTATTTTCTGCTTCATCAAAATCCACCCACTTAGGCCGAGATCGAACCCACAACCTTGGAGCAGAAAGCCAGCACCAAACCAACTACGCCACCTACCCGGCGTTAGAGAACTGGCTTCTTTCAACTTACGAATAATGTTTTTAAGGACAAGGATTCCAATCCCATATTCTAAGAGCCTCTTAGCAAGAGCTATTACTACGTTATTTTGAACAAAAGGAATCTCGGATCTCAGCAAAGCAAACAAAATTTTCCATATAAGTGATTAAGGCATTGGATAGTAGCATCAGGACTTAAACACGCGACTTAATAACGTCGGTCACGAGTCTGTGACCATAATTACTAGGCAACTGCGACCACTAAAATTTCAATTTTTTTCGATCAAATACACACGTTTTATCCATGTGTGTATCGAGTGTTAACAGAATCACACTGTGTAGTTCAGATGCATTCAAAATTTTTGTATTTGGTACACAGAATTTTTCATAAAAGCTTTCATAAAACTTGTTTATATATATATATATCAGTGGCGCACACAAGGGGGGTCCGGTCCTCCCCTCCCGAAAGCCCTTCATTTTTTTTCCCGATTGATTATAATTCTAAGCATATAGTACGGAAAATTTAATTAAGTATTTGTTATTAATGATTAATTTTATTAATTAATGCTAATTATTTATTCAATAATTAGTTTTTTACTGTGTTTTGTTCCCGAAAATCGACAAAATCAAAAGGAGCATGATACAAGAATGTAAACTTTCGACCCTGGATCCCCCCCCTTGAAAAATTCCTGTGTGCGCTTCTGATATATATATATATATATATATATATATATATAATAGAAATCAAAGGACACAGCAAATTAATATATGAAAAGACTACATAAGTTAAAACAAAAAAGCCCTACAGAAAAATAAAATTCTACTTTATTTTGCAAATTTTACTTTAGACAGACTGATTATTCATTCCCAAAGCATTAGAATTTGAAATATTTTACAGCTTGCCAAAGACAGATTACATCTTCCTTTCTACATGAAATATTTTTGTCTTTTAAAACCATTTTATACGCTAATTTAATTTTTTCTTTAATTTCTTGAGTTTTAAAAAATAAAAAGTTATACAAGATGACTAAAAAATTTTGCAGTTACATTATTCTTCCTACATTTTTAACCCTATCTGCTAATATGGTATTTCAAATAGTTTCATTATCATTTGGAGATAACAAGAATTTAGATTTTAAAAAAAAAAACCCTAAAAACAATCAGTGATAACACACTTTCCTTAACTAATCATACAATACATTCAAAATTTTAAACTAACCACATCTGAATCGTACGCACATTCTACAATTTATAGATACCATGGGTTTTTTCTACAAAAAAAAGTTAAAAATTAATAATTTAAACCTTGAATAAAATGTTTATATTGGATTACATGAAATTGGATTCGAATTTCATATATCTAATACATGAAATTGGGTTTGAATTTCATGTATCTTATACATTTAGTCAAATGCTGAGAGAAAAAGTTTAATATATATTGAATAATATGAACAGGATGCAGAGGGTTCTTTTATCTTTACAAAGCAAAATAGATCAAAATTGATTTTCCTCTCTTCTTTTTTCAAAAAAATAAATAAAATAATTGAAAAATGACATGAGACTTGTAAATGCTTTGATTTTGGATAGTGTAAATGTTATGTGTGTATGATTTTTTCATATTCTCTAAAAATATACAACATGATAAAGCAAAAGTGTAAAAAAAAAGAGCATGCCCAATTCAAGTGTAGACAAGTTTATTTCAGTCCTTAAAATGATTAACTTGCCTTTCTACTGTTAATTGAAATAGAATATGCAATAATGTTGCATTGGGAAATGCAACACAATATCATGTTATAAATTATATATGTGTATATATAAATAAACAAAGTTGATATAATCAATAAATTATATAGTTAAAGCATAATTGAATTACAATATTAATTTTCTACATTATCATTGAATTATAATTATTTACTTTGATATTATTTTTCTTTTATAAAAACATGTGATTATCATTTATTTTTTTTTACAATTTAAAATTAGAAAAAAATTCAAATGAACAAAGTCATGCAAATGCTTAATATGTTTCAATATTGAATCCACAAATATAGAAATTTAGTTACCACAAAAAATATTTCATCTTTAAGGACTTTTTTTTAAAGTTTTACAATTTGTATACAATTTTCAGTTTTTGTCAGTTCACAGCATGCGAAACGCGATCTGTGTAATTAAGAGAATTAGGTGTGTATTGTTGTCTTCAAATAAGAATATGTGAACTCGCATGCCCAGTAATTCTGATGTGAATGTAAAAAGTGTTGTGAGTAAAAAATAAATTCCAGTCCACTAGAAACAGTGTCGTGATTGTGTCATGAGAATAATTAAGGAGTAATTAAGCTATCGACTAAGAGAGAACTATAAAAATGGAAAGTGCTTGCACTATAAAATTGGTTATTGTGCTAGAGACTCTGGAGTCAACTGCTTAAGTGTTGGAGTTGACCCCCAAAGTATTCATTGTATAAATATGATGATTTGTTGATCATGTGATTTTGGCATCTTTTCACTTTAAAAAATGCTAAATATTACAGACATTTTTTTTTCACAAAATATGTCAATATCGAATGAAACGTGAAATACAGTAGCCCTATTTATGCAACAGTTCCAAATGAAAATCTTTTTTTTAAGGATACTGATTATACAGATACAGAAATTTAAAACAGTACATTCTTTAGGTTTGTACCAAGAGAGAGAGAAGTCAATAGATTACTATTAAGACGATTTTTGCATACCATTGAAATTGTAAAATCCAAAGTTGGGGCACTTCTTCAAGATAGCAAAATACTTCACACACAATATTTACATCATATTTTAACATCTCTACTGGCATACACAAGGGTAGAGTTTGGGGGTTCAACCCCCTTCCCCAGATCAACAAATTTTAATTTGTTACCTTTACCCCTCATACCTTTTGTTTATGTGTTTTTTAGAAAATGTATACCTTTTCCCTCATAAGAGAGGTCTGTGTATTCTACTGAACTGCTCCAATATATAAAGAGCAACATATTTTAATATACAGATGAACCTTGCTTTAACGAATTTCGTGATTTAACAAATTTTTCTCTTTTTCTGATTAAAATGAAAAGGCTAAAACCCCTATTTAATGAATAATAAACCCCAAATTAATGAATTATTTCAACAACTGAAATTTTTTTTTATTAGATTGTGTTATAAAAAATAGGATATTTTTCTCTTTTAAATGACATCCTTTTGCTTGGAATAGAAAAAGGTTTTGTCTTGTAAGTTACAAATTTCGAAAAGGCACAGAGTTGGACGTTACATGTGCAGATGAGTTATGAGAGTAGTCTATCGTGTGAGTTTTGAATAGGACTGGAAATTCCTTTGTTTTCTCATCCCACTTCACAACACAGGGGATACTTAAAGATTTTAATGATTTTGTTACAGTTGATGACTAATTGCCTACTTGTGCAACTGAAGTTCGGGAAATTGTTAATTAGTCGGAGCCAATGAATAACGATTCTGATGCAGAAATTGATAATGAAACTCCTATAAAAAAATTTTATGTCTCCTAATGCTTTACATTGTTTGGAACTGCAAGAAGTAGGAAAAAGAAATTTATGGAGTCAGGAACCAAAATGATTGTCAAACATCCCTTAGTCAGTATTTTAAAATTTCCAATTAACTGATGCATAATAATTTACTGGTAATACATTTAACAATTAAAAAGTGTATCATTTCTAACCATGGATATTTTTTGTGTGTAGTTGCATACTATAGAACTTCCAAAAGGTAAGAGCAAAAAAATTCTATTCTGTTTGACCCCAATATAGCGAATAACCTCGATTTAACGAATAAATTGTTCGGTTCTGATAAACTCATTAAATCAGGGTCCGACTGTACACACTCTACTTATTTTTTTAAAAAATCCAATCATTTTTTTATTACTATATGATCTTTATTTTCTTTTTCATACTTTAATGCTAAAAGAATTTTTCATTTCATATATTAAAGTGAAAAAATGATAAAAATAAATTACATACATATTAAAACTGTAAATGAAATAATGTAATAATAATGTAGTTATAATCTTGTAACCAAATATTTATAGTTCAGAAGATAATTATTCATATTTAATTAACTTATTTAATAACTTTAATCTAAATAAATATTCTGTGTGTGAATTACTTATTACATTTTATACAATGAAATGAAGTCAACTTTTCTTTGATATATATATGTATTAAAGTTAAATGCTCTAAAGTTGTATAAACTGCATAGTTTTTCAAGCTGATTTTCAATACAATTTTTTTGGTATTCCAGAATATTTTGTCACAAAGTTTTTATAAGCCTTAAAACCATCATTTTAATTTACAACTCTGTCCTCGTATGGATTAAAATTATAAGCCTTGTATATAATTTCAGCTTGGTTTTGGATGGTTGCTATTTCATTTCCTGTAGCATTTTGTTTCCAAACTCCTGATTCACAGAAAAAATATATATAAATTCTCTTATAATAAAAGACCAATGGCATAAGGTACACCCCCAGATCGTGCAGGGTGCAAGATTCTATAGCAAAAAGCCTGACTGATGCAAAGTACAGCTTGGGATCCAAAACCAGACTTTGCAAGGGGGCCCTACTATTCTCCGTTACGCAACTGTAAAAGACATGATATTTAACTATGCTATTAGTGTGAAAAACTTCTTTTTCTAATAAGTGTATCCTTTTACAAAATATATTGTAGTAATTGCATTATACAGGAATGTTTCACCCATTGTAATCCATTACATAAGATTATTCTGCACCTATTGTGAAAACTTATAGTAAACAACAAAATCTACCTGGCTAAATTGTCCTAAATCTCTTGAATATCTTAGCAGACAATTGTACGTGTCATTTATTATCAATGTGTCTAATTTTGAAATATTTACTTTTGAATATTTCATAAAAATTATAGTTTAAACAATAAGCAGCGTACAAGGAAAAAGTTATGCTGTTTTCTTAATTAAATACTATGGGTAGGAACAAAAAAAATTCAGACTCAGATGACTGGTTAATACATGAACATTAAAAAGATAACAATCCTTTTCAGTATTCCCAGTTTAAAAATAGCTAAATGGGTATTTCCAAAAATTATCTGATACAAGAGAATTAATTGCATTTTTATTACAAATTCTGTAATTATTGTTAAACTTAATCTAGATTTAGCTTATTAATATTGTCAAAATTTATTAGTAACCCCTTTTTACTTATTGAATTTGAATGTAAATTGATTTGATAACATCTGAATCAACACAAGGACCATTGGAAACAGACTGTGTAATTTTTACACTATAGTCAAGTGAAAAGTATAACACCTGAGATAGCAATTTATTATTAAAACTTCCACACACAGTCAATGAGAGGACTTTGAACCTCGACATATTTAACGTGCATCAACCTCTCTACATGAGTTTGCACAGTGCAACTTGAATCTGGGCTTCCTGTGATAATAAAGATTTTCATTTTCAGGTATTTTCAACCTTACTGCAAAAAACTACTGCTAAACTGTACATGCTTTTCAACACTTTATGTATTTTCAAACATTAGTAATTTTAATTTAGAGGCAACAAATATAAACATAAAACCTAGTAAGATTCAGCTAATAAACTTATTACATGTTTTATAATCCATAAAGAAACACCTGAGTCCTTATTGTATATACAATATCTACTTGGATATCTTATGAAAGGTGTATGTATAATAATCACACAATCTTTAACTATACCAGCAATATAGCTTGAATTTGGAAATATAACGAGTTAACATACCATCAGATCCCCATGATACATCTCCTATTTCAGTACATCATTATCCAAACAAAAAAATAAAATACAGGAAAAACATTATGAACAAATGAAATCCTTAATCACAGCAATATGACATAAGTATTTCATGTTAACTTATGATACATTACATAAGTTTTCTAACTTAGGATAATACTAACTTTTCATCAGCAACTTGCATTTTAAGTTCAATAAAAGGGCCAAAAGCATTTATTAAGTTTTTTGAAGACAAATATGTATAATTAAACTCACACCATTTTGCATAAAATATTCTAGTTGTGAAATGCAACTGATAATTGTAAAAAGTGTATCATTTAAGATTAAAGAATAAGATTTATTGAAATGAACATTTTGAGCGAGATGGTTTCTTTAGAAAAAGTTGTTCACGATACATTATTATTTGTCAAACATGACTGAAAAGGGCATGGTAACATTCCGGCAACAGGTTATCGTCCTTGCATGTGATCTTTTTGAACTTATATGATATGTAAATAAACATATGTTTGTGATTCAATAAATCGAAAGTATAAAATTTGAAAACTTACGAATTTATTTCTTCATGAATAAGTACGAATTGTAAATAAAGTTTCATCGAAAGGAAACTTGTATAATCGCCTTTGTTATCAATATTATAAATTTCTTTCACTTCCTTTTTAAATTCAAATTGTTAAAGAGCGTTAGATTTTTCTCGAGGAGGAGAGAAAAAAGCAATTGGTGGATGGCATGCTTACAGGGTTAGAATGCCAAACCATTTACTCGCCAATATAGGTGACTAAATACAATCCGGTGTGTTTTACTTATTCCTTTTAACAGTGTGAAACTGGAGGTACTTTATCGAAAGGACACTGGATTAATAAAGAAATGTGATTAGTTTTCGTAATTAACGATTTTAATATGTGTGTTCTACACAACGTTGTTTTAAATAAAATAAATCTCCTGATATGTTTTTAAACAAAAAACGTTTGATCAAAAAATAATCTTTATCGGTCATAAACAATATTATTAGCTCAAGTGGATTATTATAAAAATTTAACGTAAAAGCATGGCCGTGGTACTCTGATGGATACAGTGGCGTAACGTACACCCCCGTAACCTTTGCGTCGTGGGGTGCCCAGGCTTCTAGGCAGTGGCGTTAGGGAGAATATTTGGGCCCTTGCAAAGTCTGGTTTGGGGCCCCCTAGAACCCTGGGTTCTCCACAATACGGGGGATGGGGGTGTACGTTACGTCACTGGTTCTAGGGGGCCCAAATCCTGACTGCCACAGAGTATCAACCCTTTTTAAAATCCAACTTGGGGGCCCAAAATTTGACTTTGGTTGCTGAAAGGTTTTCCGTGCGCCACTGGGTGGATATGATCACGAGCACATGGCCGGCATGCTATAAGTACGAGCCCAAGTGTCACTACTGAAGACCCACCGTGTAGAGGAACTGATGCATGTTAAATTTGTCGTGGCTCAAAGTCCTCCTATTGGTCTGCTAATTTGGAGATGGGGTGGCGATTCAGGTGTCTTCCTCGTCCCTTGATTATGGTTAAAAATTACAAGGTCCGTCACCAAATAGCCCATTTGTTACTTTATAGCGCGACGTTAACAAGCACTCACTTAGCCTCAGTGAGAATTCTTATACATGTATTAAGCATTAAGACACAGCTAAACATTATTTATTTTAACCAGTTTTTCTTTTATAAATACAGTGAGCTTTCTAATTAATCATTCTCTTTTTAGTAATTTCAAAAGTAATGACGTTACGCAATTCTCACAAATTAAAAAATAGTTCTAATAAAAAACAGCTTATTTGATATTCAAGCACAAATTAATTTGTGATTTTACGAAAACCTAATTTTAATCAGAAATATATAACAGCCGCTTTATCCTCTAAATATAATTGGATTAGAAAAAGTTTTTTCTGGATATATATATATATATATATATATATATATATATTTCTGTGATTCTTACTCTCAGAAGTAAAAATGAAGAAATGAACTCGAATAAGGAATTCTAAAAGATAAAGAACCAAAGTAAAATGTCCTGTTAGAAATACTTTGTTTATAAATATTGCGTATCCTAAATTTAACATCGCAAAAGTTAATAAAATTATTTATTCAGAAAAGCCTTAAGGCCTTCCAGTTTTCTTTGTGCACTCTCATTCCTTATTTTAAGTAGTTTATTGTCTATATATTAACTGGAGTTTGAAACATAAATATATATGAGTCCCTTTTGTCAGTAATTAATTTTATGAACATTTACATGAGAGAAATTTTTTTAAAAATTAACAGTGTGTTTTTAATTACTTTCTTTTGAATTTTTTTATTTTATAATTCCAAGCTTGATGGTACACAATTTGAATGTCTTCCGCATATTATGATGTCTTAATGATTATGAACTTTCCTTAAATCTCATCTTAATCGTAAATTCTTTTTTTGCAACATCTGTCCTTCCTCAAAAAACTTAACTTTTTTAATTAATTTGTTAAAAAATGGTTGATGTAATAGTATAATGAAAAACTATATGCTAATCCAAAGATTAATTAATTGTTTAATTTTTATCGAAGCAGACGCTTCGATAAAAATATTTCTAAGATTGATTCCATTTCCGCATTACAAAGAATTAAGAATTTCTATACATTTTTACGAAGAGATTACCAGGGTCCATAAACTAAACTCAGTGGCGCAACAGCCTATTAGAGCCAATGCCTACTGTGCCCATCTCCTAACCTTAGGCACTAAGATGCACGAGCAGATGTTCCGGTCAGGTGGTCAGTCTGACATGAAAAATCCTAGTGTTTAGTTTCCAAGCAAGCCTGGTACTCATTTATCGACGCACTGAAGGGATGAAAAGCTCAGTCGACCTCACCCAGCCCGGGATTTAAACAATACCTTTTAGTAACTAGGAGGAGTTGGTTTCAGACCCGTACCTGTGGCGTGGAAGCGCGATACGCTACCACTCAGCCACTGGGCTTCACCAGGATCCATAGTTCTTGAAAATGTTGTTTTGAAATCTTAATTCAATAAATATCTATTTTTTAAGAGATAGAGAGGTTTCAATCATATATTTGTATGAATTTCTATTTTTAACTTTAAGGAGCAGCATTACGGTACTTAATAAAACAAAAAAAAAGGACTTTGGGCAATCGAATTCTTATTAGTAAATCTTTCTAATGATAAACAAAGTTTATTAAGAAGTCTCAGGGGTGTTAAATTTCTCTAGAGGTCTGAAAATATAAACGATTTTCAAGCGGGTATAATTCTTTTAAATTTAAATTAAATTATTCGAATCTTTTACAAATTATTTTTAATAGAATGGGGCTTCAGAAAGTATAAAATGTTTAAAATATAATCATAATTTTAAAAGTCATAAGCATATGAAAATTATATAATAAATATTAAGTATTTTTTGCTTTGCGCACGCTATTTTCTAAAATATTAGCTTCTGATGTATGGAACTTTATAGAATTATACAATGCATCATACTCTTTAAACCCTACCTAATTTCAGTATTATATATCTTTTGTATTTCAAAATATTTGTAAAATATTGCAATTTTTTAAATATTTTTTAAAAATGTATTTTTTTTATTTATTAAAACATGTAAGTTATTATTCTATTTATGTAAAAGTAGCTACAAAGTATTAAGTTTACATTTGTCTTTATAAATCAACTTATAGCTAGTAATATTAAATCTACTATTTTAGAAAATAGCATGCACGACGTAAAAAACTTAATAAATATTTCTTATAGAAAAGTTTCTTATTTTCATATGCTTATAATTTTTAAAATTATGATTATATTTTAAACATTTTATACTTTTCTGAAGCCCTATTCCATTATAAATAATGTGTAAAAGATTCGAATTATTTAATTTGAATTTAAAGAAATTATACCTGTTTGAAAATTGTTTATATTTTCAGACCTCTGGAGAAATTTAACACCCCTGAGACCTCTTAACGAGCATATCTTTATCTAACCTGATGAGTCATAAAACCAATAGTAAATTTGGGTTCGACAACATCCTTTATAGAAGACTACCTGCTACTCTCCCACATCGCTGGGTATGGCTATACAGTCGAACCTCCGTATAATGAACCTCTATATTTTGTAAATTTTTTACTGGAACCAAGAACATTTTTTCTATCTTCTTCGTAAAATAAACCCTAAAAAGTGAAGCACAATTTCTATTGAACAAGCTTTTTCTCTTGTGTGTGTGATTCGATTTTTTTTTCCTCCGCATTCTTAAAATATTTCAAGACGTTTTTCAAAATATTCTCTCTTTCAGCCCATTTTATGGGGATCGATGATCTTTAACTGGTTTTACCAGTTCAACAGTGTTCAACCAGTTCAATAAGTACAGTATGCTACTAACTGTATCACTCACATCGAGAAATAAACTTTTATAAAAAAATATTCCTAATATATATAAGATTAACAGATTTTTTTTCAGTAATTGAATTTAAGCGCACATGTGGTAGTGTCTGCTTAAAATTACTGGTTATCAGATAATGTGTGTTTAAAATTACTCGTAGGCTTAAAATTAGAAAATGTCATTAGTTTTAATATAAATTTATTTTTTTAAAGTTGAAAATACGCACAACGTTTTTGTTTCTTGTTTTCCTTGCAGATTTCTTTTTGATGGGTAAGCTGTATAAAATAAACAGAAATTAATTTACATAAAATGTCTGAGTAATTACATTTTAAAAATAATATAAAGTGTTTATGAATTTTAAATTTGTTTTATGTGGTTTCTAAAGAACATTAAAAGATGAATCTATTTAAGATATCCGACTACGTTCGGTACCGTGATTTTGCAAAAGCGAATAAATGGATACTTTTCATGATATTTAGTGTCACTTAGATTAGAATATATGCATAAAATTGTTTTCAGGACATTTTGACAAAAAAAAATTTATTTAAATACAATATTTTGGCAAAAAATTAACTTAGAATAATCTTTTTTTCCAAATGTTCTCCTTTTGAGAAAAAAGCTCCTATTCAAAATATATTTGGCTTGTATATAGCACAGACTTCTCTACAGAGGCTCAACTAGAATTTTTGAAATATATAACTTAGAAGTGGGTTTATTCATATTTTACAACAGAGGGGAGCTATTTTAAGAAAAAAACGCTAATAATTATTTCAATTGGTGGTAACTCTGAAAATAATGTGAATTTTTCAAAAATTTTAGTTGAGCCTCTGTAGAGAGGTCTGAGCTATATATAGGTAAAATATTATTATAATAGAACCATTTTTCACAAAAGGAGAACATTTGGAAAAAAGATTATTCTAAGTTAACTTTTTGCCAAAATGTTATATTTAAATAAATTTTTTTTGTCAAAATCTCCTTAAAACAATTTTATGCATGTATTCTAATCTGAGTGACACTAAATATCATGGAAATTATAGATTTATGCACTTTTTTAAAATCGCGGTTCCGAACGTAGTCGGATGCCTTAAATGTGAAAATATGAAGATAAAACAATGATCTTCAAGATCTGGAGATCAAACAATTCTCATAATCAAATGGCGAAATTTTTATGTCATGATCTCCACCAATTATGCATGCACAATGCATATTCAATCCTAAATTACTCAAATTGTTTCATTCGATATTGCATGTGATGGAACACGATCTCATTATATAAATTTTTTTTATCAAAATGTCCTTAAAACAATTTTATGCATGTATTCTAATCTGAGTGACAGTAAATATCATGAAAATTATCCATTTATGCGCTTTTTTAAAATCACTGTTCCGAACGTAGTCGGATACTTTAACCAATTTTCCACAAAGCGAAATTTTTTCCGGGATTTACCGACTTTGTTTTATAGAGGTCTGACTGTATATTATTTTTAAGCTATTGATATCTATATAAGTTCTTGTGTAAACTTCTGATTGTATTGAAAAATATTCTTATAGCTCTCACAATTTGATTTAAAAACTACAAAATTGGAATTTCTGTACCGGAAATATATCTATCGTATATGCCTTTCCTCTCAGAATCAATTTTCGCGAAATCCATTTTCAGCGAATTTCTACTCAACAAGTCTGTAGGTCTGTAGATGCTTCTCTATCTTTCAATATTTGCGACCCAATATTCAACCATAATTTCCATCGCACCCCCCTTCCATACAAATAACAATGCAGAAATTCAATAATACTATACTTTGACGCGAAAGCTACGACAAGACTTTAACCTCTTAGGTGCTACCGGCGTATGTATACGTCTCGCTGAACCGGTGCGGTAAATTCCTCGGACGTATATATACGTCTCGCTGAACCGATGCGTTAAATTCCTCGGACGTATATATACGTCTTTCCGAAGTACGATCTATTCTGTGCAGTGCTATCCATAAAATTATTCTGAAGGCTTTGGCATGCAGTAAAAGGACATTGACAGTGTTTGCGAAGGATTTACTTATATATCAGAGGATTCCTTTTATTTATTTATTTATTTCTCCCCCAATACATCCCATTCATGCTGCTATGTGGAAAAGGGAGGCATCGGGAAGCGAATCGCGTAACTTTTAATCGGTAGTTAAGGAATTATTTATTAACCCTTCAAATTATCAAGATAAGTGTTAATTATTATGTATAATTTTACATATGACACTGGGGTCACCGGTAATTATTAAACTTGTTCTTGACTTGGTAATGTTGAATTAATTATAAAATAAGTACTGATACATTTATTAGTGTATTATATCAGTGTAAATGTTAATTTTATTTTTTATTATGTCAGAATGAATTTTGCTTGTTTACTTACCGTAAATAAATCATTTTTTTAAATAATATTTTGTTTTCCACTTTTCAATACGCTTGCGCCCCCCTCGTTAAGTTATCACGCCCCTCTTGTGGAGCGCCCCCGCAGTTTGAGAAACGCTGCTGTAGGTCGAATAATTCGAAAACGGGAACTTTAACGCCCCCTTATTCGATTTCCACGAAACCCATTTTAAGCGGATCTCTACTCCCCAAAAGCAACATGCTTGCCAAGTCTGTACTTCCAGAGTCTCCTAATGAGTGAATAAATTAGCGAGTCACTTTTCTCTTATATATGTATAGATTACTGATAGTTGACGCTAGAATCGGTACCCACAAAAACGTCTACATTTTTACTAATCGTAGTCGCATTAAGTTAGATTGCCGTTCGTACCATTAGCAAATTAATTCTGCATTTGTGAGTTATGGATAATATACGAATTATTAACTATCGATCAAGATTAGGTAAAATTACAAAGTTCAAAATACAGCATACATCGCGCACGCCAAATTGGTAGCACAATTATTAAAGGTTGTCAAAGAGGACTTATATGTAATACTGATTAAAATATTATATAGAAAGTTTTGCAAGTATGAGAAACATTACTAAAAGGAAATTCTTATTTTGAAGCATGTTTCAGCGAATTAAGAAAATTATGAATTACCTAGTCGCGTGCCATAAGATCTAGACGTGTCATAAGATCACTGGCGTTACTGGCACTTAGTGGGCCCTCAATCAAAATTCCTTAGGGGTCCCTTTTGGAAATAAGAGCTTTGTAAATGAGACTATAAATAACAATTTTTTCGCGCCCCTGTTGCTTGGAAGTCCCGTATCATTGATACAGCGGTAGCTACGCCCCTGCATAAGATCTAAATAAGATCGTCCGCGCTCGGTGTTAGCATCAATTCTCATCAAAGTACTCAGGGAATTAGTTCGTCAGAATCTATGCTGGAAGAAAATTCTTCTTGTTTTAAAAATGGACATGTCAAAAAGAAATAGTTGTCACATAGTAAACTAAGATTTTAGGCTAAGAAATTATCGAAGAATGAACGGCCATTTTCTTTGATTGATTGATTGAATATTAACGTCGCACTGTTCAGCTACACGAGGGCTTTTGGCGACGGACCACGTAATTTTGAACCATGGTCAAGTGACGTGGACGACACCTGAGCTGGCACCCCCCTCTCCTAACTACCACACCACACCAACGGGAGGACGTTTCAGCTCTCGACAGATTTAACGTGCATCGCTGCCCTACACGGCGGGTCTTTAGTGGTACTGGGCTCGAACCCGTGACAAAGCAAGCCACAGTCCGATACCTATACCACTCGGCTACCGCGGCCACACGGCCATTTTCTTACAAAATAATTGAAGCACTATAGATGTATTTTAAGGCAGCGTGTCTTAAACTATAATCCGCATACCTCCGAGGGCCCTCGGCACCTTTTTAAGGGGTCAGTGAAGGTCTCGTATTTAATGTAAAGATTTCTCACTTTTACAGACTCTGAAAGGCCTCAGGGAAAGATGTGTCTCTAGACTAGATTAATAAATGACCCCTACTGAAAAACCTCTACTAGAACATATGTTTCGATCAATAATATGAATTCAGTTTTTTATTGTTTGCAACTACATATAGCCACTACTACAACGCAATATTTTTTAAAATGTTAAAAAATGCACGCGCAAAGATAAGGAACTAAATTTACAGTAGATGTATAAACAGGAAGGTTTTTCACATTAGATGAGCACAGAGGCGGTTAAGGTAGTTGGAGGCTCCTGGTGGTAAAACGTTTGAGGACCATGGGCTTAAGAGTCGAGAAACTAAAACAGAGAAGATATTCTCTGACCTTAAATTCTCAAAATAAAATGTATTCCTAATAATGAAACTCAAAAGCTAAAGAAAATTCTTAGTTGTATTTAAAAAAATTAAAAACCTTACTATGCAGAGCTGTCAATTTTGTTACACAATTTTACTTCTTGATTTTTCTTTGGAAAATTCATCCATCCTTTTTGTCATAACTATTTGTTCAAAACATCTTGTTCTATATATAATATGGCCATCTTGTTCAGTTTGTATTATCTCTCATAGTACTTCTTTAAAACTACAAAAAAATCTCCCGCCTGATACATTCGATATCGGTATTGTTAAAATCATTTTCAAAAGTATCTCCGAACAATTAACAAAGAAGACGAAGAGCAAATGATAACTTTCGAGAGAAAAATCTTACGAAAAATTTTTGGTGTAAAAGGAAAGGTGAGAAAAAGGAATCTGGAGAATACAATACAACTGGTCCATGGCGAAGGGTATTATGCAGCTTCCCTTTAGGCGAGGAACCACTTGGGTGGAAGAAAAAAGCTTTGGATCCTTCAATAGAACCTTTTCTTTCATTTTAAATTGGACAAGTAACCAACGTTTAAAGCGAGACAGCCCACTTAATTACATGCGTAAACATGGTTTTATTGATTTCAGTGTTGACACATCTACACCTTTTAGCTGCATCACACGTATTGATTCTTTTAATCATGTTGAATTCCGGGAGGAATTATTGACCAGTACTCTCAAGCATAGTAGCCATCCAGAATTACTCAGACAACTGGCACTTGAAGTAATAAATGACATACCCGATCAAGCCTTGATTATTTACACAGATGGTAGTCGTTCGGATACGGGTAGAGCAGGGAGTGGTATTTTTAGCAACACTCCTGGGAACGATGTTAAAATCAGCATCAGGAATCCTGACCACTGTTCCGTCTTGAGATCGGAACTCATTGCTATTAGTGGTGCTCTTGATCATGCTCTCAATTCTTATAAGGACAGTATCTGAATCCTGAATGACAGCAGAAGCTCCATCCAATATTTGAAGAATTGGCCAAAAATTATGGACAGTACTGTTCCAGATATTTTATCCAAATTAGTTAGGCTTGGTCAGAGGAAACAAGTTTGTCTCCAGTGGATTCCATCACATGTGGGTGTGCCTAGGAAACGAAGCTGCTGATGAACTGGCTGGTAGGCAGTGGCGTAGCGGAGAACATTTGGGCCTCCGCGTTGAATTTTACAAAGGGTAGGCACTTGCGTCAGTCAGGCTTTGGGCCCCTTAGAACCCTGCGCCCCCCCGTGATGCGGGGGTTGCGGGGGTGTACGTTACGCCACTGCTGGTAGGGGATGTGATCTCTAAACCCCAGTTCCACGGTCTTAACCCATACGGAAATTCCTTCCTTCCAAAGAAATAAAATGAATTTGACTTGGCGAAACCCTCTTGCTCACCACTGGTACGCAACTAAGAGTCCTGGCCTATCTATACAGTGCAGAAGTTCCAGGGCTCATCAGACGGCCTTGGCGCGCTTTAGAAGCGGTCACCTGTGTAGTATGACTTTTGTGCAGAGGGTAAAGTTTTTTTAACTGTCCCTGCACTCTCCTTGCTTCTCCTGCTCATCTTCTGGACTGCTGGGGCATTTCCCTGCGACAGTTGTTTGAAGAGCAAGGTCTGGTGTGTGAGACTATTACGCGGAAAGGTCAAATGGACTTGGTGAAGACTTTCCTGCTCCAAGGGGATTGGAAACAACAACAACAATACAACCTTGAACTTAATCGAAATATAGAGAACCCAACGTAATCAAAGGGATCAAGGCTGCCCAAATAAGATGACTGAGACATGTACTTCGATATAGCGTTGAAAATCCTCTGTTAAGAAAATAACTTTCCAAACTCCAGAGGGAAAGAGGAAGACCGAGAACAAGATGGATGGATAAAATAGATAAGTAGTTGAAGGACTTGAGTGTTAACCAATGGAAGAACATAGTATCAAATAGATCAAGATGGTCTAAGCCAGAGGTGGCCAACCCACGGGGCGAATGGCACAGTGGAGTAGTAACAGTGTCACGCCAAGACTTCTAAAAAATAAAAATTTGAAAAGAAAATAATAATAATTTTTTTATAATTCATAAAAATAGGGTTGTCTCAGACAAAAACCTCAAAATTTGGATCAAAATATGTTTGTGAATAAATTTAATAAAATAAATATAACTCATAACTAGCTGATATGCACCTAAAATAACGTATTTTGTAAGCATTTTCAAGAGCTAATCCTAATATAGATGACTTGGTGAAAAAACAAGAAAAAAAAGTCGATAACCATATATGAAAAAAGTACAGTTTAGTAACTATATTTAGAATTAAATGCTTTAAAATACTTATTTTTATTTATACCAAAACTAACTGATATGAGTGAACTTGTAAAAGGTTTCTTTAACAATGAAACCTAAGATTGTACAATTGTATTATTTATTATACTATTTTTAAATTTCGACTACATTGACTAGCATTAAAAACCTGTTACATGTGTAAAAATTCCACGTAATAAGTAACATTTTTTTTCACTTTTCTACCTTTTGTTTTTGTTGGAAAAGCTGGAAGTGGAATGCATATTTTCTTTCTTGAAATGAAACTTTTTTGGACTCGAGAGTGAATGAGAAAATTGCCCAGTTTTGCGTAACAGTGAAAAAGTGAACGGAAGTAGTCTTTCCCCCCCCCCCGAATCGTTGCCTTGGTAAGGAGAGAGCCAGAGGAGGAAAGGGGGGGGGAATCGGGGACACCGCGTGACTTGTGTCATATCGGTAAAAAAGTTGGATAATTGCCCACGTCTCCGACTGGTCAACTTGCCCACCTTCCGATTAGGGGTCCTTTTCCCCATACCCGGGTACATTATCAGCGGTCGTATCAGTTGTAGTGAGAGCATTACGGTGTAGACAAAATAGCTATCGCAGCAAAAGCGTGCCTTTTTGAAATTTTCTTTAGATTGTTGGCTACATGGCGATGTGTTCGGTGGCTATTTTATTTCTTTAATTTTCATTTGCGTTGAATTATTATTATTTCTAGTCAGAAAACCTAAATCAAATGCACAAAGAGGAAAACAGTTTCGTGAAAGAAAGAAAAAGAAAAACTAGCAGCAAGTCCAGTCGAAAAAGTGACAAAAAAAAAAAAACAGAAAAATAATGCAAATTCATCAAGTGCAACTGCCGAATCTCCATCAGAGTACACATGAGAGAATATCGATCATGGAAAAAAAACATTACAAAATACTCTCTTAATGCTCAGTTTAAGGGATGGGAATGCTATTGAGACTCTTCTTATGGCAGCACATATTAATACGGACTTTGTGAACCACCCTGTGCCGTCAAATACAGAACCCTCAACAAGTCTAGTGCGTGTTGGAACTGATGCATGTGAATCGATAGTAAATTCTATCTTACGTTACAATGACTATGATTTCCATAAAAATGCGTGGCCACGGTAGCCTAGTGGTCAAAGTATCTGATCGGGGCTGGTGTGTCATGAGCTCGAGCCGAGTACCACTTAAGACCCGCCGTGTAGGGGAGCGATTCACGTTAAATCTGTCGAGAGCTCAAATGTCCTCCCGTTGGTGTGGTAGTTAGGAGAGGGGGGAGTGCCAGCTCAGGTGACGTTCTCTTCACTTGACCATGGCTCAAAATTGCGAAGTCCGTCACCAAAGGCCCTCGTGTAGCTGAACAGTGCACCGTTAATATTCACTTACCCATAAAATGGTCACAAAGATTTCAAAAGCTATTCGTTGATAATCCTTTCGGTCACGGGTGTTCGATTTGTGATAGATTATGGTTTAGAGATGATTTAAGAGCGCCTGTTGTTGAGCAGAAAAATATTTTACTGGAAATTAACTGAGAAGGCATTAAAGAATATTACAATTCCCGACAACGTTTAAGTAGGAAAAGTATACCTAATTTATCAAAATATAGTAGTTTTGTATACCCAGAAATTCCAGCATATCTTCCTACTTTGGATTTGGTATCAGAAAGACTCAATTCACCACGAATACCTTTCATGCAAATTAGGCGATTGAGACATGTACACTATCAGTTTGGAATATTAGAGCAAATAATCAATGTTCCAATGTCGCCAAAGAAGTTTCACTTCTATCGCGTGGCGTTCCACGCACCACTTTTTTTTATCAAAGAGTGGTACGCATAACTTTTTTTATCAACTCGTCCCAAAAATATTGACCACCCCTGGTTGACTGAGAGAGCCTCTACCGAAAACCGGCTGTAGTGTTCTAAAAGAAGAAGACAAATGTATTGACGAAGTTTCATTAGTCTGCAATAATTTTTTCTTTCTTTGTGTTAGGATTTTTTCCCCTCAGTGTAAGATGTATCCCAGACTAAATAAGTTCGGCTGTGAACTAAACACGAACTTGTTCGACTTGAATAGCATTCGTTCATTCAAAATAAAATTTGTGCAAAGAAAAAAAAACGCATGCCAAAATTTTGCACAGATTGCAACAATACAAATGTATGAAAGAAGATGGCTATGACTACAACACGATTCCAATCCGGGGAAATCATTAGGGTTGAAATATTGGATAAAGATCTTTTTGTTACACGTTGAATTTATAACTGCAATCCATCAAACTTGGATCCCCTATGACGCTGGGGGCTCTTGGCGGCCGCCAGGGCCACCAGCCGCTAAATCCGCCTCTGGCTGAGCAGTTGATTACTAGAAAAGTTTTCCAATTTGATCCCGAAAGTTCTGGAAGTTCTAATGCCTTTCCAAACTACTTGTTTACGTGAAAGAACATTTTCAGCTTTTTATCTAAAAAATAAGTATACAATTCGTCTGGAAAGCGTAGAACTGGAATTGAGACTGTAGATTTCAAATATTACACCTGATATAATAGCACTTGTAGAAGAAATCAACACCATATTTCTCAAAATTTTTTTAATAGAGTTAAGTCTATTATTTATTTTCTTTTTTGTATTTTAATTAGATGTTGACTTTTATTAAAGGCGAAAAAAGAAGAGTTAAAAAGTTTGTATAAGTATCACATGAAGTTTTCGGATGTTTGAGGAATTTTTAAATAATTCAGCCATGGGTTGGGAACCAGTGCGTGTGAGGGGTGTTCAAAATCTTGAGGGTTCAAAATGGCACGTTGGTACATAAAAGGGGGCCACGGTGATAAAAAAGTTCAAGAATCGTTGCTTTAAGGCAAAAGCACCGCTACGGATGGATGCTTATTACGGCCGCAGACAAATTCTACTTAAGGACACGAAATTGTTTTGAAGAATCTGTCAAACACCAGTATGATCAAGTATCAGATGTAGATCAAGATCAGATTTTTTCTGTACATGATAAAAATCGTAATTCCAGTGAATAATTTAACTAAGAGAAAGTATACTTACCTACTTTTACGGAATTTTGAAATTTTCTTTGATAATTTGAGAAAAAATATCAATCAAACTGAATCAATAAGTTTCAAATGTGAGTGACTTTAATTAAGGACACAAATTATAGACACTATTCACTAACATTATAGGAATGTTATTTGCAGGCAAAACTTTCATATGTTGTTCAAGTTATTGTAATTTTATTGGCCTTTGATGATTAGCAAATAGCATGCTGAACTTTTTCTCTCTTGTGTCTTTTTGACAGGGCAAAGTGTGTCTTATGCAACACTCATGGCTTTATATTTTTCTTGATGTAATTATTTAGATAGCATTTGAAAGTTTTCCTTTCAACTCAAACGTGTCATGTTCATCACTTTTCTCAAATTTATTTTCGCTATTATGATTAATATGCATTATTTCAGTAGGTTCTTCCCTTCCTTGATTAGTTTCAACTTCCTTCAATAGAGATCACAGAGGCCCATTTCTTTTTTATATTCTGCTCACTTACACTTTTATGAATCATAATAAGTCGTACAACACAACAATAAAAACCCCTAAGTTATTCGGGGGGAATGTTGTACGTTCATAGAAAATATTTTGGAACAAAAGTGGTGTGGCGCTGGGAATTCAGTCTAAAGAAGATCCATAAGATTGTGAAAAAACGTTTGCCACTCCCAAAAAAGAGGGAGATATGTGGCGAATACATTTTAGATCCCATGAAGACTGCCATATAGGAGGATACTGACAAGGTCATTGGTAACAACTAAACAGTTTTCCCAGAATTAAAGATTTCGTGAGCCTGGGGTTACTCTGTGACTCACGCACCCACCCCTGGGTTAAAAATTCGACTACTGTGAATATATGCTGACAATTTTTATTCGTTGAACTCCCAAAATGTCGAAGTAAATGCATTTTATTGTTAATCTTTTTGTGAATTGTCATTCTAATTTTTTATTTGCCGGAATGCACTGGACACAGGGGCGTAGCTACCACCGTATCAGCCGTATCAATAATAACCCCAAGCTTCAGAGGCCCCAAAATGTACAAGAATAAATCGAAAAATGTTGAGAGTCCACCAAAAAGGGCTTCCAAGGAATTTTGATACGGGGCCCACTCAGGATTAGCTGCGCCAGTGACTGGACACAACTGAAAATGACATGTTCTGTATGATTTTTTAATTTGAAATGAAAATTCTTACCTGTATAATCTCTACAGTTTTTGATGCAGCAAAATGTCCTTTGTAGTTGCTTCTGACATTACGATCAAATTTCATCTTTTGGTGCAACTCACCAATTTAGATAAAAGAATTGCTATTTGCTCTCTTTTCGATGGTGATTTTAATAAGCTTTGGATGCTCGTCTAAATCTTTAGCAATTTTCAGTTTTAAAATTATTTCTCCTTGTGAATGCTTGGTTACCGGAATAGAAGCGCTTTTCTATTCCTGTAACCACGGAAATGTACTCAGTACTTGGGCATAATTCTTTTGGTCTTCAGTTTTATGAACAGTTTTATATTCAACTTCTTCAGAAATTAAGACCCATCAAGCAATGTCTAGTGGGAGATCTATCTTTTTGCCCATCATATTTTGAAAAATGATAAAATCTGTGACAATTTTAAATTTCTTTCCAGATAACAATATTTTTCTGGAAAAATTACGCTTCCACGTATACACACGCACGCACGCACACACACATATACACACGCACGCACACACATATACACACGTGCGCGCACACACATATATACACACGCGTGAACACACACATATACACACGCGCACACACACACATATACACACGCGCGAGCAGGGAGAGAGATTTGATCAGTTAGATTAGATAGATTAGACAAAAGGAGAAGAAAAGAAAATTGATTAATTGCTTATTATTCGTAAAGGCTAGAGAGAAAAGAGAATGTCTTTATGTATACCTTTGTTTTTGCTTCCTCCCAAATTTTTAATGTAGTATTCTTATTTCAAGAACGTATTTTAATTAAATTAAATCACGAAATTTGCTGAACAATTGTTTTTTAAGTGAAAGAAAAAAACAGAATCCTGTATTATTGCTTATATTTCAAGCATTTCATTTTCGATGAGTTATTAAATCATAAAAAAAAAATGCTGAAGCACCACATACTAAACAACTCTTAATAATCTCATTATTACACAAACACCAGGATTCGTAAGGCACAGTTGTTTATTGTTTTTTGTTGCTTATTGGATTATTAGATTTATATTAATTTTTAAAAAGAAACATTGAAACTTCATTTGCAAAAAAAAAAAAGTATTAGTAACTGTCTTTTACACAACCAGCATGTGTGAATCATTTTATTTCATAGTATTTTACAAAAGTTAAAAATTAAAAATAAATAAATAAACACTATTTACTTATAAAATTAAGTACACATTTAATTCTAAAATCAAAAGAAAATACAGTATTGGAGGAATAATAACAAATACTATTTTTAACATTAATAGTCTTATAATATAAACTCTATTATATAAAAAAATATTGTGTTTAAGTACAAAAAAATTTAAATGTTCAAATAAAACTACTAAAAGAATATACATGTAATAAAACTTTCATCATTTATTTATATTTATTACCTGAACATTACTCTTCGACACAATACGTAAGTCGATTAATTTTTACATTTATTTTTAAAGTATTATAAATTAATGTACACTTATAATATAAATTAATGTAAATTAATGTGTAATAAGAAAACTGGTAACTCTCGACTAATGATTTATCTCCTCTTTTTACTCACAAATATCAGAAGTTTCCTTTCGAAATTAAAATCATGTAATAAAATATTCAGATTTTTGGTGAAAGAAAAAAAATTGGAGAATTATATATATATATATATACATAGCTATATATTATTTTTAAAAATCACTCATTTTCAATGAATTACTCCAGCTTGTAAACAGCGATAAAGCACCAAATCAAACAACCCAGCATAAACACATGAGTACATACACGCCAATGAAAAACAAGCTCTTTCCCTGTGATCATGCCGTTGAGAAAGCAACTTCTCATTTTCCCTTCTATTTACTTTCCCTCCTTGTTGGGAAAATAACAAAATTAACAAATAGTCGTGAACCTAAACAATACTGAAAAGTTTAAAATACGAATGATTTACTAGAATAAAAATAAAAATGGAAATATAAATCAAATAATATCATTTATTGTAAAAAATCTAAATAATATTTTAAATTCCAATCACGTAAATGAATCAACAAAACTGAATGTCAGTTCCATTTTTTTTTATCACAGTGTGGCAACAACATTTGTTGTTATCATGTGATTTTCTGGACAGCTGTATTGAAAGTGACTTTTAACAAATTTAAATAAATAAAAGTTGTAATAAAAGTAATACTGAGCACAATTTTGTAAATATGGAGCTAGCACCGAATACAAAGCTCTCTACTTTGTCTGATGATATTGAAAAAGAGGGTTTGTAAACAGTTTTGATTTTTTTTTAAAAAAAAATATTTATGCAATCCTTCATACTATTCTTTTTATCTAATTAAATCGGAAAATTTTATAATAAACTTTGAAATCGTAGTATATGCTTATTAAAATTCAATAATATTTATTCCCTTTTTGAATTTAACCATCAATCGAATCTTATGTCCAATTATTTTTAATGTGGTGAGTTGGGAGGATATTTTGTGTGCTTGAGATCGTATTTAAATTGCAACTTTTTTAAAGTATTATTTTTGAAAATAGCTATTTTATATATGTATTATTTCAGTATGCTTTATTTTATATCAGAATAATTCACCAAGATTATTTATTGTTTATACTACACTTTAACCAATAAAAGAGGTAAAATTACCATATTTGGAATATAAACGTAGTTAAAGAGTTCGATGAGGAATTAAATTTAGCCATCAACTACTCGGTCTCTATACTCTGCAGACGATATATTCTTTTCAAAATTCCTATTAATTTGTTTATGGAATATTAATCAGAGTATAATTTTTCAAGTAATGTAATTGTATTTATGAGATTGTAAAGAATGCATTTATCTAAGCTTGTTTAAATTCAACAACTAGAATTAGTTTTATCTTATTTTTGAGTGACAAAGTTCATCTACATTAGTTAAGAAAATTTAAAAACTAACAAATTATTTGGGCTGAGATAGCTGTTCTGAGTGTGTGTATGTTGTTTAACTTTATTTTAATTGAGTTATTATAATTCATATTAATAAGACCAGTGAGTGTTTATTGTCTTTGAAAAACTTACCTTTTCATATTTCTTCGACTTTTCTGCATCCCCTTCCATAATTGATTCATATTTTAGTTGTCTTTCTGTAATTTAGAATTCAAATATTTTTTATAATACTCTTAATATTCTATTAATATTTGTTTTAAATATGTTTTGAATAAGGATCTTATAAGTATCTTATGCCTTTTTAAAATGAATCATATTTTTATTAATAATAAATTTAAGCATAGCTTGGTCAATAGAAGGTAAATTTTTATTTATATTAATTTTTTTAAATAGTTTGATTTTTTTTCTATAATTTGCTGTGCTTATTCTTAAAGGTATTCTTGATGCTACTGGAGCATTACAACAACGAGCTGCTCAAATTCGGGGAGAACAAGTCAATTGGATGTGTTACAGACAGTAAGTTACACTTAGTTTTCTGATAAATAAATCTGATTTTTGTGTATTATACTGTGGTCATAATAAAAGTGGGTCTGTCTGCCTTCTGTGAAAAATGAAATCATTTGATAGATAAAATGTGTTTTCCATTTCATTGAAATTCTGAACTGTCTTGTTATCAATTTAATACATTTAAAAAAAAAAGATTTTTTTTTCTATCTTGAGTTTTTTTTGTGTGTGTTTATTTAGTTTTTTTTAAAAAAATTTAAATTCAAAATTTTTTTTCCAAATTTTTTTTTTAAATTGCACAAAACTGGAAATTTTATCCAATCCCTAGAATTTTTGTATTGAAACAATAGGAAAAAAAGTAATGGTTAATTCAAATTTTGTTTTGGATGATTAAAAATGTTTGAATTATTCCTTTTCATTCATTGTGTTAAAAATAATATGTGAAACTTCTGTCTGACTTACATGGATATTTTGATGGTTTTTAAAAATAAAGGGTGTCATATGATTGTTTTATTTTCCCTTTTTTGGATTCCTGGGATTGATGTAAGGTCATTTCAAATGACCGTAGTCATTCTAGATGACCTAGGTTATGGTCAATACATGCATGTCCCTTAATAACCTTCCCTTATTAAGGTAAATCTATTTAATTTAATTGAAAAATGAGTACACATACATTGTAATAAACTATGTAAAGTAAAATGTGTTAAATCTTTCGATTATTTTAAAATTTACCTCCTCCTTTTAAGAAAACATGTATACCAGATGACCCGAAAGTCCATAAACTTTTGAAAATTCAATAATTCATGAAATAATGTAGATAGATAGATAAAAATTTACACAAATGCTTGAAATGATCAGGTTTTTATTTACCTCCCCCCTCAAATTGCAAAATATGGTCATCCACATTAGTCTTGCAAACCCTTTTCTTTAAGGAAAAGCATTATTTTTCTTTGAAAACTGTCAGCATGATAGATCTGAGGTGATGAACATGTGCTGTAAGGTACGACTATTATTCAGGATGGCATTCCACCCTATATTGCTACACTTGTGAAAGATCTCTTGTGCACATCATTTGGTAAGGATTGCGTGCTGAGCAGCCACTTCCATCACACTTATCCTCCCAAGACCTCAATCCAAGTGATTATTAGTTATGGGGTTACCTGAAGTCGGAAATCTACTGTAATCATCTAATCTTATTAGGGATGCTAAAATACAGTATTCAATTTCTCACCATACCTTCAGATATGCTGTACAGTGCTGTTCTCAACATTGTCCCTTGATTACAGGTATTGTAGATGAGTGGCAGTTGACATGTTGAACATTTCTCATGAGGAACATCATTTATTACTATGCTAGTTATTTCTTTTGTTATCATATAAAGTGCATTTAATGGTCAATTTTTGATATTTTAGTTTAAATCAAACCCCATGTCATTTTATGCATACAAGGCAATCTTTACCTTTCTGCCTACATTATTCCTTGAACTATTGAATTTTCAAATGTTAACAGACTTTTGGGTCACCTGGTAATTCCAATTTTTTTCTAGTTCCTTCAGTTTTGAACAGTGGCGCACACAAGGGGGGGGGGTCCTGGGGGTCCGAACCCCCCCAAAGCCCTTGATTTTTTTTCAGATTGATTATAATTCTAAGTATATAGTAAGTAAAATTTAATTAATTACTTGTTATTAATGATTAATTTTATTAATGAATGCTAATTATTTATTCAAAAATTAGTTTTTGCTATGTTTTGTTCCCGAAAATCTACAAAATTAAAAAAAGCATGATACAAGAATGGTGAACTTTCGACCTCGGATCCCCCCCCCTGAAAAATCCTTGTGTGCGCTACTGGTTCTGAATTATACAAATTTGACTGTATTGTATATTTAAATTTCACTATTGATAAAACTTATAATAGATAATAAAAATTACAGTTGTGAAAGAGCATGAATAAGAACTTAAAAAATGATTGATATAATGATGTCCAATCATCCCATATAGGAAAATAAGTATATGAAATTATTTCTGAGACATAGTTAAAGAACTGTTTCTATATCCTGCACTTCTTAATCAGCTGGAAGAAAATGATTTATTGTTCTTATAAGAAGTATGCTGGTTTTGCTGTAGTAATCAATCATTTAATTGATTCAACATATATAAAAATCTTCTTAATTTTCATTGCATTGAATTTCCATTAACATTCACTAATTTCTTCACAATTTTTTTTAAATATTAAAGGATAGTAATATTAGAAAAAAACTTTAAAAGTTTTCCCCTCATTTTATTTATTCTTATCTTATTTCTAAATAGTTCTGGTAAATTAGATTATTTTCTAAAGAAGATCTTGCTAAATCTGTTTTATGAGAAGAAAATGAAAATATTTTGATTTTCCCTGTTTTCAGTTACCAAGTAATAATTTAAAAATTAGCTATGAAATAAATTAAGCATTAAAGTAAGGGTTACATGGCTGATTTAATTTACAAATACATTGATTAATTACATTCTTGGATATTTCTGCTGAAAATTGGCATGTATTTCTGTTTTGAATCAATATTCAAATATTTTGATTCTTAAATAATATTTTCCTATCCTAATTTTTCATTTGTATTTTTATAGGGGTAATATGATTACACAAGAAGATTATGATTTCATTATTGCTTTTGACAAAGCTAGAGATAAAAAAGGAAGAGATGCTATTCTGGAAACGCAGGCCCATCAATGTTCTAAAACCTTTCTGAGTTTACTTGGGCACATTTCGAAAGATCAGACTTTGCAGTATATTCTTATAATGATTGATGACATGCTACAAGTAAACAAATATATTTTTCTAAATTATTTTTGTATTTATTGTGTATGTAATATTTAAATATTTAGTTTTCATTATTTACTCTTTCAGGAAGATAAATCTAGAGTTGAATTATTTAAACCTACCAAACACAGCAAAAAGAAAACTGATTCACTGTGGAGTCCATTTCTCAGCTTACTAAATCGACCAGATGGTTTCATTACAAATATGGTATTTGTTAAAAATACATTATTTTATATTTTTTAAAGAATTTTGTAGAAATTTTAAAAAAAGTTAACTGTATTATTTTGTATTATAATCTGTTAACTTTTATACTTTGTGCATACAATTTATGCTTTTCAGACTACATTATGTTTTTACATCCAGATTGTTTATTTTAATACATTTTTGCAAAAGTTCTGTCATTTGCTGATGATTTTCTCCCCTATAGCTCTTATTTATCATTTTTTGTTTGTAACAACTGGGAAATAAGTAGAATAAAAACTGTATTCCACTGTAAAACTGTCCTTTCCATTTAGTTTGAAAAAAAAATTATGGAATTTGTCCTTTCTCCTGTTTGTTGTATTTTGTTAGTTATTGGTTGCTAACTGAATTTATAGGCACAGTTTTGTTTATCAAAGTATTTTTATTTTTTCATCCTCTGTAGCAATTTGCTAGAACTCAACTCATTTTGTGCTTTGCACCTGTTTATGTTCTTTACAATTTCATGTAGCCGTATGATTTGTTTTTGTTGATTGTTTTGCTTAACATGATGTCTAACAAAGACAGAATATACTTTCAAACAAATTAGCAATGCTATAAAAATAAATTTTATTGTATCACTGCACATTCCCAAAAGAGAATGAAAGTGCATTTTGTGTCATACTGACATATGCATTTCTGGTTGTGGTGAGCATGCTATTGTTCACCACAATGATATTATGTGGACTCCAGTGCTACTACTTGAACTAAGTGAACTATCAAGTAGAAGTTTCTCAAAATTAGATAGTTTTTTCAAAGATGATGTTCAGTCAAATGTAATAACAGCTGATGTTATGTTTACATCTTTTCTTGTAATTCAATGTTTTTGCTCAGAAATACAAATGTGGAAAGACTAAAACATCTTTTATGATAAGTGAACTATATATATATAGCTTCTTGTGGGAAAGAATATATGCTCAAATGTTCATGAAACAATGTTCTTATCCATCAGCATCTGTTGTCTGTAATAATACAAAAAAATTACAAATTATACTCCATAATGGTTACTTATTTTGATACTGAAAATGTTTAATTCAATATGGTCTTTTTACTATTTCAAATTTGATTGAGGATTCCACTGAAAAATAAATTTGCCATGTCATTATAGATGAAATAAAAATTGTGGAACAACATTTAAACATTTAATTTTTTTCTGGTGGATTATGTTAGAGTAATACAAAGGGGAAAATAAAATTGTTAACAGTTTAAATTAAAAAGAAAAAAAAACTAAATTATGGGTTGCTCTTAACATTTGGCATTGTGAAAGGTGCTTCTTTACCTTTAAAAGTTGGTAAGGTTCTCATAGGTATATTTTACTATCTTTAAAACTTTCAAGGCTTGGACTGTAAAGAATCCTTAAAAATGGTAAAGAATTTCATGTATTTAATGGTTATTTCTTGATCGTACTCGACTTGGTTATGGTTACTTCTTGATCGTGCTCGATCAACTTCTAACTCGACCATTACCTTGTGGATGTAGTAATTTTTTGGGACATAATCCAAAAGTTGAGCTACTTTGATGTATTTTTTTACAAAATCTTTATTACATTACATTACTTTCTTATATGGAACAACATACATGTCTTTAAAACTAATTTAGTGTATGAGTTTTATGAATCAAGTTACAAAAATTGTCTCCTAGTAATTTTCGTATCGAAATAACTTTTTCAAGCAATTTTCTCAGCTTTATTTAAAACTATTTGTTATTATAAGAATTTGCTTGAAATGTTGTTCACACTTTAAATTTCCGTAACATGTCATCGTTTTGTTACTTCATTATGCTTTGTCATTTTTAAAAATTGGAAGGTACCTATTATGATATTTTAATTCAGAATTTTTAATTATACTTTTAATGTTTGCTGTTTTAAGTTGGTGAAATTTTCTGAATCTCTAATAAAATTTTGACAAATGTCTATTAAAAGTTTGTTTTGTGTGTTTTGTCCATTTTATATTAAGTTTTATAGATTATTATTTTAACTTTGTTTGCTATGAAATGTATAGTATATTTTGATACAATGTCAGTAAATAGTAGTACTATGATAGGATTTTATATATTAGCTCTGAAGAATTCTGTTATATGATAAGAATAGCTCTTCAGCTTCTAATTGATAAAACTGTAATTTAAATGTCCTCAAAAATTTAGTTTAATAATAAAAATTCACATATCTTTTTATTATTTTGTATACACCATAGTTCTAAAAAGTTATTTATTATTTTCTTTCTTTATTTGTAGACTAGCCGTATCATTGCTAAATTGGCTTGTTGGAGCAAGGAATTGATGGATGGCTCTGATTTGAATTTCTATCTGACATGGCTGAAGGATCAACTTCGTCAACCAGTTAGTATCTATAATATATGTGTTTCAAACTTTTAGGAAATTGTAAGGTATAATGCATAAAGATATTTCTTCCTTTTTATTGTACATTATCATTCGGCAAAGCTATACATTTTCATAAAATTTAGAGTTAAAATGTTCAAAATAAGATAATTTAAATAAAAAAATAAATAATTCAAATAAAATAATTTGTTTTTTAAAAAATACATACATTGTGTTAATTATTTTACAATTTTAATGGCTATAAAATATTATATTTTACAGAAATAATTTTAAAATTAACTTAATTTATAGTAATTTAAGTAATATATATATATATATGTAGTATTTTAAATTCCTTCTTTTTATAGTTTTATTTTTAAAATTTATTTATTTTCAGAATAATGAATATATTCAATCAGTTGCTCGTTGCTTGCAAATGATGCTTCGCATAGATGAATACAGATTAGCATTTGTTGCTGTTGACGGAATATCTAAGTATGCTATGTTAGAAAATATGTTGTATATTAAATATTTGATCTTATTAATTTTTGTAACAAATTGATAAAATTATGTGTTTGAAATTAAAATAGCATGTTAAAAACGAATAATAAATACATATAATTTATGCGTACGCAAATCAGGCAGTGGTATCGACATAAAAATTTGAAAAATATTTTTTGAATCCTTGAATCAAAGAAACAGAAAAAGAGGGAATAATGTAGTTAAAAGAATTTTTAACAGAATTTAGAAAGCCATCTAGATTAAATAAAAGCATATGCCAAAGGTGGGAAGTCTGTTAAAATAATCAACTCCTTTGATTAGTAGGAAAATTTTGCTCAACTCCGATTGGTCTCCTTCAATCTGAGAAGAAAAATATTGATTAATCGTTGTGTGCTCACTTACGGATGCGAATCATTTCAATGATTGTATTTTAGCAAAGGTAATAATTAGTCTTTCTTGCGAGTAATGAAGAATGGTGGAATGTTCTCCTTTTTTTGAGGTGTTAACTGGAGTGGAATTATTTTTGGCAGTGGTCTCTTCCTCAGAAATTGAATTGCTAATATAGGTGAATCTATAGGAGTGGGGTTTTGCCTATTTGTAGTAAAAGAATTTAAAGGGCATTCATCCTTCATCATCATGGGCTATGATCCTTTTCTTTAGATTTTCTGTAATCAAGCTGGTGAGGGAAGGGGTATGTGCTTTCCCCTCTTCTCTGCAATGAATGTCATAATTTTCTGCAGTGAAGCTGGGTTCATGGGTAAACGTAACAGTGGAATATTTACGATTGCTTGAATGGCTGAGTGAATATTGTTCAGCTCGCTTGTGCAGTGTGCAAACTCAGTGGCACCTTTTAATGTTGATAAGAGTTTACATATTCAAAACTGCATTAGTATCTCAGTTGGTTAAGTTGGAGGACATTGATCAGGTTATCAGCAATAAATTCCTTTGTTATTTTCACATGTGATGGTGAAGGGGTGATTTTTTAAGTGTTGGGTTTTCCATGGCTGGTTTCAGATCAGTAGAATTTTCCAAATCCATATTTGTTGCCGTATTCAAAATACATTCATTAATCTAGGATTGAGGAAAAATATTAGCCAAAGAACACTGAAAATTGATAACAATGATTAAAAGTAGATTCAGATCTCCAAGCTCTGCAAAAACTTGTCTGTACAGTTCGAATGCTCAACTGGGAATCTTTTCCATACACACAAATCATTTATGCTTACTATTTTATCCATCTCTTTCCATGCTTTTCATTTTTAGAATAATTTTTTAAAAAATTGTTATGTGTTTTTTTTAATATTAAGTATTATAAATTATTCATTTTTTTTATATTTTAAGATATTTTAGGAATCTTCTGAGCTGTTAAATAGTGTGTAATTATTGATGTTCTTTGAAAGTAAAAGCCTTATTTTTTAAATTATGTGTAGTTTGATTCTTATAAGAAGTTAGGTTTTGCAACAGTAGTGGTAATTTTTTTTTTCTGAAAAAACTTTGGTTTACTAATAGTTTTTATGTATGAATAAAACATTCCCAATTAATTACATTTATTTTTTCATTATTTAGATTAGTAACTGTTTTAGCTGGAAAAGGTAACTATCAGATTCAATATCAGCTTATATTTTGCATCTGGGTGATGACATTCAATGTCACTTTGGCTGAAAAGATGAACAAGTTAGTATATATAAACACTTTTTGTCCTGCAAGGATTTATAGTTAAGTAATATATGTAAATTTTGTTTGTATCCTTCTTGCTTAAATGTGTTTTTAAATTTTTTTAAAAAAACTTATGTTATAAATTATAATTGCTAATGCACAAGTATTCTTAAACACTTTTTTAACATTGGTTTAACCTTTGAAGTGGTGTGCTATCTTTCTGAATTCCTGAAATTCACTGTCCCAACAATATATTATTTAAATGCATGTTCATCAGGCTAATATTTAAAAAAATTTTTTTGTAATGAATGATATTAGTATCTGTTTTTTAAATTGTTCTTCTTTAAGCTTGAAGAAGTTATACATTATTTTTTAATTTAAATTTTTAAGATATTTTCAGGACTATGAGAATAATATCAATAAGAAAATGTCTTTAAAAGTTTTTTCTCTTATTTTGTATTTGTTTAAAATATTAATATTGCTTAGTTATTAAAAAAAGCTATTAAATTTTTTTTATGGTTTTTTAAGATTAAATTGTGTTTTTATGATTAAAATTTTTTAACCATTGAAATAAATTTATTAATTTCCTAATTGTAGTTAAAAATTTCTGAATTGTATATTTTTATTATAAAAAAGAAAATTGATCTGTTTAAAGTAATTTTAACTATAGTTTAAGCTAAAATGTGTCATTTGGGTTTAAAAGTTTTGAATCATACTTGTAAAGCAATAAATTTTATTGCAATATTTTATCTTTAAGCATTTCAATGAACTAAATTTTAATAATTATGATGTTTTTTTAAGAGCTAAAGTGCTGAGTGTATGTACTTTTGTAGTTTTCTTTAGGAATTCACAATTAATATTCATAATTATTATTTAACTCTTTTTATATTTGTATTGTTTCTAAATTGATTTCTGATGTAAAACTATATCTTAAAATTTAATACCATTTGCAGAACATTTTCAACACAAAAATCTATTGATTATCTGTTTCAGTTTTCTTATGTTTCATTGACATTCGTGATTGTGAGTGAATATGAAAGAAATACTTAAGAACTCTCTTTTTGGTATAAAATGTTTAGGGAATAAAAGAAAAATATTTTTAGAATAAGAACTGTGTATTTTTCATTGTATTTATTAACTTTTAAGTATTGATATATTTGCGATGCAGAAGTATTAAAAAAAGAATACTGAGTGTTGTACATTGTTCATTTTAAATTGAAGGTTTCATATTTTTTTAGGTTTAATGTGATACCCATTTTGTCAGATATTTTAAGTGAATGCCCTAAAGAAAAAGTGACCAGGATAATACTAGCTACTCTGAAGGTATTTTTTAATCTATTTTATTATCTACTATTTACTAAACATATAAGTATATTGTATTGCTTGCCGAAGTAAATATAATTTCTGCACTGTAGAAATATTTACCCTTTAGGTGTACCTTGTTATATAAATTGTCTACTAAAATATCTGTCCCATATCTTTGAATATTTTTTTTTTGGGGGGGGAGTGTTTAATTTCTATTGGTTCCAGAGAAATTTTATTTGTATTCATCTTCAGTGTTTTGGTTAAAGAAAAATTGTAAGAAATCAATTAAAGATGGTATAGCAGTTAAGGTAAAGTACTTCTGCATTTAAAAGTGTTGCCAAAATAGTGAGAAGTTTGATATATTTTTAAAAATAATTTTCATACATTTGGTAAAGTTTTTATTTTTTTAAAAATGTCATAATTTATTAATGTATTTAATTCACTATTTTTTTTTTAAGAATTTGATCGAGAAACCAGAAGATAGTTCCATAAGCAGAGATAATGCCATTGCAATGGTCCAGTGTAAGGTTCTGAAACAGTTAGATATTTTACAGAGCAGGCGATTTGATGATCCTGATATTGTTGAAGATCTTGAATTTTTAACTGAAACTCTTCAAACAAGTATCCAAGATTTGAGGTAAATGTGTTTTAAAAAAGATTTTTTTTTTTTGTTCAAAGAACAAGTTTCAACTTGTATGTTGTCTTAAACTCTCGCTTGCAGAAGTGTTGTATTAAAGCCATTTATAGAATCAACATTTTTATTATGACTATCAAATAATCTGAAGTCAACCTAAACTAGAGGAGCCATGAAATTAATTACTAATTTAAATATCTATAATCTATCTAATGTTTTAGTTTCAGTATGTTAACAATTGCCTACCTCTCATTAACTTCCCTCTTGTTTGATTTCAAATAGTACCTCTTACTAACATAAATTGCAATTCATTTACAGAAAGGGGTTTTTTAAACATAGAAAGTTTAAAAGGAATTTTCCATAGAGTAAGAATTGCAAATAGAACCCGCTACAATGTTAAGAATCCATTGGTTCTGAAAACTCTTAACTTTAATTAATTAAGGACGTCTTGAATACTGATAAAAGTTCAAAACTCATTCAAAATTGTGTTTCTTCTTGAGAATAAATATTGTATCAGTACTCCCACAAAGTCTGTGAAGATAATTTCAAAGATTTCATTCCTGAAGAATCTCTACTAGAATCTGACATGTTTTCAGGTGTCACAGCCATACAATATCGCTAACACAAATATAACTAAAATGTTTTATTAATTAAATAGCTTTAGAGTTTATGCTGGAAAGATCAGTGTTTGTTGCTAAATTATAAAGAATAAAACACATTACTTATCTGACAAAACAAGAAGGAATGCGTACTTATTTGAACTTGTCAGACTTGTCTTCTCAGATAGACTTGAAACTAATCATAGTATTCAAGTAAAACCTAAATTAGTTTCAAGAGAAATTTTGGGAGATAGCTTGTTATACAATCTTATGTTAATTTCAAAACAGTCATCTGAATTTCACAACAACTGTACAATTTGTACTGAAGCTATTCTCAGATTTATTATATTGAAATTTCTACACAAGAAAGAATCACTGAATCCCAAGTAAAAGCTTGCAACTTTCAAATAGTAAATAAAAAAGTAATTAAAACTTTAAAATATAGCTGTCCAAATTGGTATGCATATATTTTGTAAATTATCATTCTATCAAAAAACTACTAAATTTTGTTCATGTGATTGCAATTTCACAAGATTTTTGAATGAATAAAAATGATTCTGCTTTTTATGAATGATGTTACACTTTCTACTTTTAATTATAATGGATTGATTTATAGTGATAGTATATTACCCGAGATATTTTCATGCATATTCATTGTACACTTATTAATATGATGTATTAAAACAAATACTTATAATTATTTTGTACTGTAGGCCTTCATTAATTATGAGTTTTTTTAATATAGGAAAATTTAATTTGGTGCTTCTCTTTTTCAATTCATTATACTTTAACATGAATTCATAAATCTAGCAATGTTGAAAATATGGTCCATATTTTACTAATTGTAATTCTGGTAAAGTTTTTCCGTGAAAGTTTTTCTTCTTCTAAACCTATGACATTAGAGTAAAAGGAATTAATGTACTGTTAACTATAATTCTATCAGTATTAGATTAAAAATCCTTTTTTTTAGTTCCTTTGATGAGTATTCAACAGAAGTGAAATCTGGTAGATTAGAATGGAGTCCAGTTCACAACTCAGAAAAATTTTGGAGGGAAAACACTCCTCGTCTGAATGAAAAGAATTACGAATTGCTTAAGTAAGTTCCACATTATTTCACATATTGTTATTGATTTGTCTTAATAATTAATAAAATGTTACCTTATAAAGTATAAAAACTAAGGATTAGTAATGCTTAATATTTTAAAAATTGCTGTTTAACAAATATTTTTAATTTTCTCTAAAATTTGTGAAACAAGGAAATGAGCTTGAAATTACAAGTATGTTTTGAAGAAGAATAAACATTAAAGTCTATCAGTTTTCAAAATTAGTTTAATAACTAAGTGTATGATAAATATATTTAAATGTGAAGCATTGTGAGTGACTTAAGCAATTTTCATTACAGCTGAACAAAATAGTTGGTATTAATGTTAGAGGCTCATATGGAACTGAATTTTATGATGTTAATGGATTAAATATAAATTCTTAGTATATTTATAAGTTGGTATATAGCCCCTTAAAATCTTTAATTTCTGAATGTAATTATAAAATTAAATATTTCTTATATAAACTCTTCTGTTTCATTATTGAAGGGAATTTTAAGGAATTTCAAATTTAAATGTTTTATGCTGCAAAGAATTCAAATATCTTAGAATTTTGACATGTCCCAATTTACTTTTATTAAGTAATTTTATTTAATTAGTCAGATTTTAAATATTATTTTTTCTGTTTTCTCAAAATATTTTAAAAACTAGAAACAAATTTATTGATACATTTTGGCATTTTTGAAAAAACAATGTTATGTTGAAAACCATACATTTTTGGATATTTGAGACAGTCAATAGAGATTCTTTTTTAAATTCTCCATATCGGGAAAAATTTCGAGCAGAATTATACGAAATTTAGGCTAATTTTGTCAGTGAGAAATCAGATATTTGGAGGAAACTTTTTTTTAATTACCAGAAAATTTGGTTTTGAAAGTTAACCTATTAACGATTCATAGTTCCATCCATAACAAATTATTCCTCTCCCCCCCTTCTGCTTTTTTGATGACTGCATAAAAAAAACTTATAAGCTAATAAATTGCATTCTATTTTCCACAATTAATGTCCGAATTTTTTTCGTAATATTAGAATATGAATAATAGTATAAAAAATATAAACTCATCATTTTCTGTTTTATAATTTGAATGTTTTTTTTTTAAATACTAACATAAGAAAGGATTTTTTTTTTGTTATTACAATAAAATATATTAAGATAGGTTGCACCAAGCGTGCTTTGTTATATTACTTTTTAAAACAAGTTTTAAATCTATTTCCATTGAAAATTTTAATTTTTTTCCCTGTAATTATTTTTAGGATTCTCATTTATCTTCTTGAATCCAGCAAGGATCCATTGGTTCTTAGTGTGGCAGCTCATGACATTGGAGAATATGTTCGCCATTATCCTCGTGGAAAACAGTAATACTGTTATATATCTTGAGTTTAAAATTTCCTGTTTCTGTACAGGTTTTTGAAATAATTTCATCATAATTCAATATTATTAGCTGTATATATGTAGGAAATTTATGATTAATTTGTATTGTAAGCTCTAAAAATACCTTATTCAATAAAACTAAGCATGCATTTATTTTATTTTAGCATCATAGAAGGCCTTGGTGGTAAACAGCAGGTCATGCATCTTCTTTCTCATGATGATCCCAATGTTAGATATCAAGCATTATTGTGTGTTCAAAAACTGATGGTTCATAATTGGTAGGATCTTGTGTTATATGTGTATAAACCTAGATTATATTTTCCTTGTATTATATCTATATATTATATTTTATTGTATAAACCTAAATCTAACAGTATGCTTTACTTTAATATAATATATAAGGGATATTTTATAGTACATAATCTGTAAAGAAATTGTTAGAGTAAGCATTTTGTTCAATTTGAAAATAACACAAATGAATTTTAAAAAAAATTAATGAATTAGTCTTTCCCTTTTGGTAAGTTATTAAATATCTGTTTTATGCATGTTAATTAGTTTAATCTTTTTAAAGAAATTGAAATGAATTTGCTGCTACAGTGAAAAAAATGCAATTAGCTTTATATGAATGAGTCGAATGTAGATCTTAATTTAGTCACTTGGTTTTAAAATAGTACTTTTCCCTTCCCATATGTTTGTTTCTTGTCCTATTTGGTTTGTGGGTCCTTTAGTTGTGTGCCTTATAGCTATATGCTGTTCACCTTCCTCATATGCTTTGCACCATATTATCATGCTTATAGCTAGAGCTCTAATTAACTTCAGAGTAACAGCTATTGCATTTATATTTGAAATAAAAAATTAGAGAAAGTAAGAAAAAAATGAATATTTTCTTTTAATTTCAGTTTTGATTCCATTTAAATTCACATTAACTTTTTATTTTTGAATGGTTCAATTTGATATTTAAATTTTTTTTTTAAAATACTAATGCAATGGCAATGCATTTTCTGCTATCAAATCTTTATTTTAATATATTTTTTAAGAATTGCATCAAAATGTAGAAAAAACAAATGAAATACAATTGTATTATTCTCATTCTCTGGATACATGTTGCACATTACTATGTTTTATCAATATATTTCTAATTATGTTCATTTAAAAAAGACGTCAGTGAAACTACTACTGTAATAATATAAACTAAAAGCTTGAAAGAGTAATGTATAGTTCTTTATCTTTTGATGTTTATTTGTTTAAGAAAGTATTTAGAGCTCTGGCATAGTTAATGAACTTTATTCTGTTTTGGTTTTGGCTTACTTTAGTGTGCTTTTATGTTCTGTTTACTCTTATGTTTCTTTTTTTTAAGGCTGATTAAAACAGTTTTTCCCAGCTTTAAAATTTTTTATTCTGAATTTGAAGTGTAATATATATTTGTGTGTTTAAACTTTCTCTCCATGCAAAAAGTATTCATTGCTGTATGAGGATTTTGTGTAAAAATATTATAGTTTACATTCTTAAATACAAATTTAAAACTAATTTATAATGAAGTCATTTATCAATCGATGTTTCTAGAAGTTCCAAAATAGTTTTAGTAGACATTCTATATTGTTTTAAAGATCTCATTTGAATGTCCATAAAATTAATGAAAAATTAATATTAATAATACTTTATAAAGCCTTATATGTATTAATTTCCTGTATGAGAATAGTGTAGAAGTATGAATAATCACCCATTTAAAAAAAAAAAGAGAGAGAGAAAAACGTTTGTAATTTTTTCATATGGTATTTTTGGCAAATCACTCAGAATATTTTAGAGCTGGAAAAAGTTTTTATTCAGACCTTTTGCTTTAAATTTTGCCTGCATCCTGCTTTTCTTTGTTGTAATCCTTTGTTGATGTGTGTACTCCTACATATAGGGCTAGCTTGTGTTTAAAGTGTAATGGACTTAATTTAAACTCACGTAACAGAAGTCAAAATTGCAGTTTTGGAAAATGTTTTTTTAAAACTGATTTTACCTCTGATAAGAAATAGCATCTTTAAAAAAATGGATTTTCTTACATTTAGGTATGTTTTATTTTACTTCTTAAAATTTTGAAATATGGTTTTTTTATTTCAACATTTTATAATTTTTTTAAACTATATTTTTATTTGATTTTGGCTTAGTTTTACTTTAAAGTAGTAAGAATTGCTTATATTGATATAAAAATATATTTATTATTAAGTTTAAATTTTAAAAAAAATTTTGAAGTTGGAGAATTGATAATCATAACTTATATGATATATATTTTTTCAATCTTTAATTATATGTATAATTAAATTTAAATATGCAATAATGCAGAACTACATGTTCCGTGATGCACATTATTCCATTTACATAAATGGTAAGTGTGAGTAAAAAATGAACTGGAATTTTCACATACTTTTAAGATCCTGCTCTAGTATGTGTTCGAAAGTATGTATTAGTAGTAGAGAAGGTCACTGTTTCCATATGCATACCATTTTTATCAAGTTAGTAGAATTAATTAAAATGAAGTGCAGCAAACACAAGTATAGAAATTTTTACACATGAAATTCTAAAAGCTCATTGAAATTTTATGCTGATTGTCGGAAAAGTTTGATTATAAGACATTATCTAAAACCGAAGTATGTCATCCTGCCAAATTAAATGCAGGATGAAATAAGTGGAAAATGTGAAGTCTGACCACTATCCATCTACCAGTATCATACACAACAACATCACTTTTTTATTGATTTCAAACATAACAGACTCTTGATCATTTCTGTGTATTGTTTAAAACTTAGTCTAATCAAAGGCTTAAGTATATTTTACCAAATTGTGTAGAGGAAAATGTGAAACATGTATTTATGTCCGTCCATTAGCATCACTCACAACAACATTGTTGCTGTTGATTTTCTGTATAACGGACCACATGATCAGTGCTATGTGTTACTTCTGTGTAACTTTTAGACCAGTGATTTCCCACTTTTTTTTTTGTTGTGGTATACTTTTAATAATTTCGAAATTTGATGGCACACTAGCAATAAAAAAATGGAACGTGGAACCCACACGATAGAAGTGAAACTTCTTTGGCAACATTGGAACATTGATTATTTACCTTAATATTCCAAATTGACTGAGCACATGTCTCAATCGCCTAATTTGCATGAAAGGTATTCGTGGTGAAATGAGTCTTTATGATACAAAATCCAAAGTAGAAAGATGTCCTGGAATTTCTGGGTATACAATACCATTATATGTTGATAAATTTCGTATACTTTTCCTATTTAAACTTTGTCGGCAGTTGTAGTATGCTTTAATGTGTCTTCTAAATTAATTCCCAGTAAAATATTTTTTGTGCTCAGCAACAGACGTTCTCAAATAATTGTCATATTGCTCGTATCAATTGAACGATTATCAATGAATCGCTTTTGAAAATCTTTGTGAGCATTTTTATGGGAATCATAGTCTTTGTAACGTAAGATAGAATTCATTATTGATTTACATGCATCAGTTCCAACACGCACTAGAATTGTTGAGGGCTCTGTAGTTAATGGCACAGGGTGGTTCACTAAGTCCGTATTAATCTATGCAGTCATTAGAAGAGTCTCAATAGCATTCCCATCCCTTAAACTGAGCATTAAGAGAGTATTTTGCAGTGTTTTTTTCCGTGCTCGGTATTCTCTCATGTAGTCTGATGGAGATTCCGCAGTAGTACTTAATAAATTTGCAATATTTTTCTGGGTTTATTATTTTTTTTTGCTTTTTTCATGTCATTTTTTCGACTGGACTTGCTGCTAGTTTTTTTTTCTTTCTTTCACGAAGCACTTTTTTCTTTGTGCATTTGACTTAGGCATTCTGACTAGAATTAATATAATAATTCAACGCAAATAAAAGTCAAAAAACCAAATTAGCTGCCAAAAACATCATGTAGCAAACAATCTAATAAAATATTTCAAAAAAGCATGCTTTTACTGCAAGAGCTATTTTGTCTACACCGTAATGTCACTGCATCTCATACAACCGTTGATAGATGTTCCCGGGTCTGGGGGGAAAGGACCCCCAATAGGAAGGTGGGCAAGTTGAGCAATCATCGAACTTTTACACGGATATGACGCAAGTCATGTTGTGTCCCCACTCCCCCTTTCCCTCCCAACTTGCTATCCTGTCATAATGGTGACGATTCGGGGGATGGGTGTGGGTTGGGAAGACTACTTCCGTTCGCTTTTTCACTGTTAGGCGAAACTGGGAAAATTTCTCATTCACTCTCGAGCTCTAAGAAGTTTCACTTCAATAAATTTAAACTGAAATATACTTCCATTTATTCATGAAAGAATACCAAAAATATCCTTAGTTTATTTCTATAAAACAGCCAAATGATTTGCTTGAGGATTTTTTTTTCCTCTGAGTTGAGTTAATAATTTTAAAAAAATTTGGTAGTGCTCATCAAGAATTTGGTAACACACTAAAGTGCAATGGCACAGTGATTGAGAATCACTGTTTTAGACAATTATAAACATTATTAGCAGAAAGAAAACATTTCACATCAGAAATGCATGGCAATACTTGGCCTCTTATAGCTGCTTTACAACTCAAGAACTTGAGGAAATTCATTAGAAACACACAGTTAGAACATCCACCTTATAGTCCTGATTTATCTGAATGTGAATGTCATCTCTTTGTACATTTGCTTTTAAAAGAGCAAAAAGAGATTTTTTTACTCCTAATTGCTGTAAGACCAGCCTCCATTTTTTTATGACAGTGACATAAAAAAATCTACGTGAGTGTTGGGGAAAATGCACCAGAAAAGTTGGAGATTATGCAGAAAAATAATTTCTCATTTTCTTTTTTATGTTAAAATTTTTTTTTAAATATTAATTCCAGTTCATTTTTAATCCACTTTGGTAATTTAATAATGTTTTATTCTTTCATAATTTGAGAGCAGTTACATTAATAATTTGAATCATTGAGTTCACTCTCATTCTATCCTTTAGATATTTTCATTTTTTTTTTAAAAAAAATTTTATTCTTTGTTTGTTAAATTAATATTTTTAAGTCTTACACTTGTTTACAAAATAAGAACAAAGCAAGATATAAGAAAATTTAGATGACTCTTTTATACATCATTTGCAATAAATATATTTAGAATTAACTGTTGTATTCTATTTACTTGATTAAGAGTGCTTGAATAAATGGTAATATTATTTTCAAATTACAGTTATAAAAAATTATGCGTTTAAAAATTGCTGTGGTATTTTGATTTCCCGTTCATATGTACTAAAATTGATATTTTAAAGTTGTGAATTACAGGTATAAAATAAATAGTACATATGATTAGGTTTATGTTAATTCAATTAAAGTGTTCTAAGGAATTGATAATTATTCTATTCGCATTATTTTTTTGCAATGCATTGCTTAGTTGAGTATTTATATAGTTTGCTATAGTTATCCTTCATTAAAGATTCATCTTTATTTCTAACAAAAGCTTTTTAAAACTAAAACGAATTACCTTGCAACCAACTGTTTTATTTATAATTGTTTAATTTTATTTAAATTATTTCTGTCTCTTAATTATTAATTTCTTTAAATAATTGTATCTATTCTGGAATTCCCCCTTTACCAATTATATCAGATACTTAGCACTTAAGCTAGCTGAATTATTGCTTTGTCATTAAAAAGTCATTACTCAGTATGGCAATTAAAGGAATTTATAATTTATTAAATCAAATGATTCTTGAATATTTGCTTTACTAATATGATGTTTGAAAATACAGTTCCAGTTGAAGTGTTCATTAGGATGGATACCGGTTCATGGGGGAGGAGGGGAACTATCATCAATTGTGTTGTGTGTGTGGAACTTACCTATGTGGAAAAGATATTGTATGGTATGGAGATTAGGAGAAATACAATTTAAAAAATAACTTTCAATTTTATTATTACCACAAAAGTGCTGAAATTTTGGGGAAAAAATGGGAAAAACTGAATTTTGGTTTATTGATTTAAGACTCAAAATAAAATGATTTTTCTACAATATACATAACCAAAATTGAGGATTATTGATAAGTGAGTATCAAGTAGAGCAATGTGTTGAGTTGCAACGCTTCATAGCATCCACTCTCATTCTCTCCATGCTTTCAAATCAGTCCAATCCAAGCTTTTTTCCGTCTTCTTTTTTATGGTGCACTATAATTTTGACAGATTTTTCTTTAAAAATTTAATACTAAAGAAGCTTTTAAATGCACCTTAGATTTTTTTCTTGTGACAATTTGATAGGTGACCTCTCATTGCAATAAGTGCTAAAAAGTACTGAAATACATTTTTCTTTAATAAAAATTACTTTGATTTTTTACTATAAAAATGCCCAAATACCTAAATGTTTCCCTTGTGATCGACACTCCAGACTGCCCCCTCTTTGTCTTGGGGGAGATGCTGTGAATTTTACTCACTTGACAGTTTGTGTTTTCCTGACCAACACAGGTATTTTAACTTTTCTTCTAACAACTTTACTGCAAAGGCTAATTTATATTGGGCCTCTTGCAGGGAAATGGCCTATACAGCGTATTCCTCGTCGCAGTTAAAAAAAATTCTCTTGTGGTAGTTCTTGACATAAAAATTAATTTTTCATTTTATTGTTTCCTTCATCAATTTACCAAAGAACATCTTTTCTGCATAGGTAGATTTTTAAATTCTGAAAAAGAAATTTTTGATCCACCCTAGTGTATATGTATTATCTGAAATAATTAATTGTACCGCCAATTTATTTTGTTATTAGCATCAATTAAAAATTAAATTATGTAGGAAAAAAGTACATTTTTATAGTTATATTGTAGTGCCATTGATCTTCTCTTAAATGAATAATGCATATAAGACATGCTTAATCTGTTTTGCAGGGAATATTTGGGGCGTCAACTCGAGAAAGAAACCAGCCAGGCCATTCCAGCTAAAGGATAGATTAAATAATTTGCTAAGTGATCAAATAGGTTAGAGTCTTGGTTTAAGTGTTCTTCATGATTAAAGGGAAATAATTGCTTCATATATAGCCAGGAATCTGAACATTAGTGTGTTTTATGAGTATATTAATGTTTTGATGTGTAGTGGTTGTCAGGACTGTCTTGACTTTCTATACATTCCAGATGAACATCGAAAAGTGGTTGAATTTTGCGTGTTATCTGATTTAATTCGATAACTGATGTTATTTAGTAAAGCTGCCTGATTCTAGTCCTTCTTTTATTGAATGGTGTCTGCAAATTATTAATCTATTCTCATTGGAAGAATTTTTTGGAAATCTTTTGAATGGTTATTTATATAAATATATATATATGTGTGTATGTACTTTTTTGTTTTTCATAATTATAGAGATTTATTTCTAATTATTGTTTTGTAGTTTTGTACATATATATATATTTTTGGAGAATTTTAATTTATTGATAGTAAAATTCATCTCATCTCTATGAAATGTTCAGTGTTCAAAATTCCCTATTCATTAATTTAATAATTGAAATATGTTAGTTGTAGCCTACACAAAATGCTGTAGGCTATGTTTCTACGAATTAAGTTGTGTGAATTATTAATAATAATTAAAATTTAAAATGTACTTTTTGTATTTCTTAAATTTTATGTGTTTTCACAGGAATTTTTTTGAATGTGTTTTTAATCAATTTAATAAATATAGAGCCTTGTATTCCAGAAAAATGTAATAAAAATATTTTCATTTCATCTGTATTATTTCTTATTGGGAAGTGCTGATCAATCATATTTTGCCCACATATTTATTTTTAAAATACAAAGTAGTTAATTTTTTTTTCTTTTGAAGATTTTTTTCTGAAAAAATGTTATTTTAATTAATATATTTTATTTATATATTCAGTGCATGTAATTAACATAAAAATAAAAGATAAACATTTGTATCACATGCACACACAACTTTTAGAAAATGGTATCTTGAATTATACATTAATGTGAAACATACTAATATTTTATTAATTAGCCTTTTTGTTATTATACATAAAATTAAATGGTTGTGTATTCACCAAAAGTTTTTTCTGTGTGCTAAAATCTTTAATATTACAAATATCTTCAGAAAATTATTTATTAGTTAGTTTTGGTGCTGTCATACAGTATTTTCTCTAACTATTGCAGAAATGTAACATTTTATTAAAACAGACTTTTGAATTACAAAAACAATTAAAAAGATCAAATACATTTTTTAAAGTATAGGGAAAGGGGGGGATAACGAACAGATGACAACATGATAATTATCTATGAAAGTAAGATTTTAAGATTCACTTTTTGGAGGAATTCAGGAAAATGGAACATGGTGAAGAAGATCAAATTTAGAGCTCTATCAATCATATAAGGAATCTGACTTTGTTAACTTCATTAAAATACAATGAATTAAATGGGCAGGTCACATTATCAGAATGAATGAAGACCGCACCATTAAAAAAGTCTTCAATGCTCAACCAAATGGCACACAAAGGAAGGGCAGGCCAAATCTTAGATGAATTGATGGGCTAGAAAAAGATCTCCTAGTTTTAAGAACTAGGGATTGGAGAACACTAGCAGGAAAAAGACTGGCCTGGATAAGGCTTCTTGAGAAGGCCAAGGCCCACCCTGGGCTGTCATGCCACTGAGGAAGGAGGGGGGGGGGGAATAATGGTCAGATTCTTTTGAAAAGGGAAATTTGTCCAACTTTACCCTGATTTTGCAACTTTAATAGCTGTAACTAATTCAATAGCTCAGGAACAAGCTGTCTTCGCTTAATGTTAAAGAATCTGACCCAAATTTGAAATATTTTTTCAGATAATAAAAAATTCAAATATTAATATTATATTCTGGCTTGGCTATCCTATAGGAAACAATGTTGTTTTATCATACTTCTCTTTTTTATATGAATTGATTTATTTTTACTGGTATAAAATGCTTATTTTTTTCTCCTATACCGTAATATGAAATGAGACATCTCGTTATGTCTTAAAATGAAGAAAAATAAGCATTTATATATATGGAATGTTTTGAAATTTTAACGCAATATTATAAACAGATGTATGGGTTACATTGTTGCTGATTTTCATGAAAACTGAGACATTTTTCTGTCTGAAAATATGTTTCGTGTTTAGTTCAGGCTCTGTTACATTTGGCGAAGACAGTCTTAAAACATATCTATGGTTCACACATTTTTTCTTTTTTTTTTAAAAATTTAAACCGAATATAGAATTTATGATTTCATGTTATTTGGATGATTTATGTGATATAATTATGGCAATAGATATCTCTCCTTGAAATAAGATATGATATATTTTCATAAAAGACAGTTCTTTATATAATACAGTTTAATGTTATGGTTTATGTATGTTAATAATTAAAAAAAAATATTTTCAAACAAAAATTAAAACTTAAGTATCACTACATAAAAGAGCATTAGTTTTCTAGGTATAGTTTTTAAAATTACATTTGATGTTGTCTGTTAACATAGCTATTTATTTAGCTGTAACTATGAAAATTTGCTCCAAAATTTAGATTTTTACATATTTTTACAAAATTTTGGAGAAATGTTAGGATAAAATATTATATATTTTTTGTTTAAAGTCAAGTTTTATCTATTATTATTATTATTATTTTGTTCTTGAATAATGGGACTGAATGTATTAGTATTGCTAGTATAGTGAATTATGGAATTCAAGAGCATTTTTGTGGCTTTTCTGTTGAAAAATATGTTCTTGTGTGTACTGCAAAATTCTAAACTGGAGTAAAATCAAATCTATAAAACATGTTTGTAGTTCCCTTTATAAGATCGGTTATGACTTCCTGCAAATGCATTACTAAATTATTTTAAAATAGTAGAATTCAGTAATTTTTTCCAAAAGTTTTTGAAAAAATTGACTAAATGTGCTTCAGAAATATTAAGTATTTTTGTTAATATATAATACTAGCTGCATGGCCCGGCGTTGTATGGGCTATCTCTACTTTTATAAATTTTCCCTTTCCTTCACAAAATCAGCACTTCTAATACTCATTTTCAAAATGACTCTTCATCTCCTTCTCGCAGATAAGATATAGCTTCAAATTTTGATGTGTGACTTATAAAAAACAATATTGCGTTAGAATTAAAAAACTATTAATGTGAAGCAACAAAAAGAAAACGATTCTGATGCTAAGAGTAAAACAAAAAAACGTTCATCATTTTTTAATAATAGTTTTAATTTCTAAGAATCTAAAATAATAAAATAGATTTCAGATTTTCATGAATCAATCAATTGTTATATATAGTTAGCTTAAAAATGTCTCTGAAATGTATTTTGATCCAAAATAATAGACGATGTACTTTTTAATTAATAAAGAATTCCTTTAGTGTTGAAATAATAGAAATAATCCTTTTAAAAAAACATATATATTTATTAAAATCAAATTTCTATAAGTAATTAATAAAAGAAAAATTTACAGATAGCTATTGAAACGATTGCTTTTTTCTGAATGTTTGAATGTTGGGTTAAACATATAAATATATATAAGTTCGAAAAAAAAAACGGTATGGGGGAAAGCCTAGATATATATTTATATACATGTAATGAAAAAAAAACATTAAAAAAAAACCGATCTGATAAAAACATTTTGATATTTTATTTTAATTTTAACCTTCAAAAAATGCAACAAAAATAGTGCTTAAATATTTCTCGCAAAAAGGAGAAAAAACGAAAGTACTTTTTGAAAAATTGTAAAAAAAAAAAAGTTTTTGATATTCAATTTCGCCAAATCTGGTGATTTTCAATATTTATAGGCGCACTTCTTTTCTAATGTAACTTTTCATCAAACGTAGAGGGCCGAGTAGAAAGTTTTCTTGCGCTAAACAGGTTTTCGCCGCCAAACTCAGAGCTATTGTAAAATTGATTTTTTTATAAAAGTTTTAATTTGTTTTCGGGCTTCATTTTTAAGTTAATGCTTTCAAACTTCATATATCGATTGAAAACGGTATTTTTAAACAAAAAACTTTCAAAAAAGTAATGTTTACAATTTCTCGCAAAAAGGAAAAAAAAGGAAAAAAACATTTTTTTTAAAAACCGTAATTTTTAAGATATTTTATCAATCTTTGTACAGATTACGTATAATATTGTTCTACACGCGGAAAAAATGTTTCGTGAGATTATTTTTATTAATAAAGAAGTTATTAAGTATTTAAATAAAATTTTGAATATTTTTTGAAAAATCGTAAAAAAAACAGTTTTTGACATTAAATTTTTTAAATGACTGATTCTAAAAGAGAAAAGCGTGAACTTTTTTAGTTTAAAATATTTTTTTTCATTAAGGGGCGAAAGAAAGTGCAAGCGGAACAACTTAGAATTTTATATTCAAAAAAAGGAACCGATTTCGACTCATTTTAAAAAAATCGTAAAAAATACAAAACATAATTATTTTGCAAAAAAATTATAGCATATCGTGGCGAAATAAATGATCTTTATGAATCTGTAATTATTTTTTGTGTGAGTTTCATGAAAAAAATTAGATCGCGTTTTAAAAACGTCTGAAAAAAAAAGGTTCAGAGTTTCCCCCTAGCGGTCAAAAATGGTACTAATTATGCGTTTTAAGGGTTTTTAATTAATACATTTTTAACTAATTGGGATATCGGGATATAAATGGTCAAAACGGATTCCTCGGATCATTCCCGAAATTTTGGTACCTTTGGCGAGTTTCTGCGTCTTGTCGTTCGTGAGAAAATTTGGCATACATAGATACATTTGTTTACCTACGAATTTTAATAGTGTAGATAAGTATAAACTATTTCCATTTTTACTTAATGAAGAACTTATTTAAAATTAATTTCATTCAAAGAAAATGTTTTTTAAATGTATTAATGCGCAATTATATATCTTCATAAATAATCACCCAATAGGCCATTTTATTTTTAACAAATTGCTTTTATATAATATTTTTGAATTGTGTTGAGTGATTCTGATTATTTAGGTATTTATTTTAAATGTTTTCTTAAATTTAATTGTTGACTAAGGAAATTTCTCTACTTTAAAGTATATTTGTTAATTTTTATAAATATATATGTACCCTATATTAAAGAAACGTTTTATAATAAATAATATTTTTATTCATGTGTGGCTCATGAAAGATACTAACAATTTATTTATTTTAGAAAAAGAGAATTTAAAAAATTCAGTACATCTTGTATTACCAATTTGAAAAGACTAAGCTATGCTAAAATGTATTTCATCAAATAAATGTATTTAAAGGAATTATTGAACATTTTAATTTAACATCATGATGGGAAATTTTTTATGTGAGAAAAATTTTGCTGTAAAATAAAAGGTAAATAAAAAACTCAACTACTCTATTTCAAAGCTACTGACATATTGTAACTATTGTTCACATGAAAAAAAAATCCCTTTTTAATGTTGATCTTAGTGAGGTATAGGAATGCTTTAAAAGTTAAAACTGTTATTAAAATTATTCATGATTTTTCAAGTATTTTGTAAAGTGTTTTAAAATATACTTAGAAGTCCAGTACATTTCGAAATAATCGACACAAATAAAGAACAAAAATACATTTTATTGTAGCAAAATATCAGCCACAGTTTCACACTTTACTGCCAGTTTGTAGGAACCATTCAGACAAGGCATATATACATACAAGTTGTAAGTATAAATCTATAAAATTTAAATAAAAAGTAGAAAAATTGTGAAGTATTTGCACTAGAATGCAACTGCTTTGTCAGAACATTTATGATCAGTTATTGTTTTGTATTGGTTACATAAAAATGTGCATAAGTTACAAATGTAAAATGAATATTTGAGATCTCAAGTAGCATAAGAATGAGATTAGTTATGTCGTACTGTGATTTTTTCCCTACTCCTTTCCCTCATATTGGTTTTTTTAATTGGTATATTTTTTTGCAAAATTATTGTAGAAGTTATACCATCGAATTTCTGAAGACAGACATTGGATTTGTAGACATACTTGCATAATAATTTATGACTAAGATTACTAGCATGTTGACTTGCATATGCATGTTCTGTAATCATTATTTTATAATATGATTAAAATGACCACGTGATAGTTTTTTTGGGTAATGTTTTTGCTATGCAAAATTTAAATTTGTTAAAAAATAACCCAATAAACATTTTTAAGAATGTGTTGGTATTGTGCTGAGTATGTGTGTCCAATTGGTCAGCAGTAGCCTCAGTTCCCAGAAGAATAATCACAGCATTAGCTACTGAATGGTGACCTAGTGTTATACATTAAACCTTCGTTTCATAAATTTTCTAAACTGACTTGGTGTTAATGGATGTTTTTTTCTATACAAAGACACGTCTTATTTACATTCAAATAGTGGTTTATCCACTTTGGCATCTGTTTAAATATTTGTTTTGTTAAAATCTAAAACAGCGTTTTTTGTTTGTAGTGTTCCAAATAAAGAGGTGTTATTTGCTATAATACATTCGACTTCGAACTCAATGGACATAAAAAAAATTAATTGAAGTTTACAATAACACCCATTTGGAGTTGTTTGAAAGGGGGAAATGGCTATTGATAAAAAATACCACTTTGCAAATCACATGGACGTAACTTGCAAATTACAATGTCCACCACAAGAATTATCCATGATAAGTGGATTAAAATAATAATAATAATAATAATTGGATTTTCAGAGCAAAGAAATATCCAATTCGAAATATGTCCAACTTCTAAATTTTTTAAATGAGTTCAGATGAAAGAAACCTTCAGGGTTTTCATTTCTTGAAGGCGAAGTAGTCTCCAGTGGGGTCTTCTATCCAAGGATAGTTCTGTGGGCATTCCATGCAAGTGTGGAGTCGAATGGTTTCTCCTGGCAATTCTCGAGTGGTCAATGGACAGGCGTTGGGCAGAGAGCAATAAGCTTGACCTTTGACGTCACACTTTTCTTTCCAGGGTGCGAAGTCTCGGATGGACGAGAGCTCTGTTGGCGATTGCATCCATTGAAGTACTTGAGTCATAGTGACGAAGTAGACATCGTTCTTACCGAGGACCTCGTCGATCCATTGGACAAGGGCATCCAAATAGTCTTGGTTAAGTTTCAGCCAACCAGCGTGGAAATAAAGACCTATTGAAATTTAAAAATATTCGATTTCGTTTATTTAAAACAGGAGAAAAAAAGACAATCTCTGAAAAGGACAAGAGGAACGTTGACCGTAAATTGCATTGAGAGAACTAATTTAAACAAGGGTTAAGAGAGCTTAAATTGATTGGGGGGGGAAGTAAAAATAAATTACCCGTGCCTTTCAGAGTACTGTCCCATTACTTTCTCTCGTCTAAGCTTTTTCATATAGCTCAGCCCGTCAAATAGTTTCATTTAGAATATTTCTCTTATTAAATCTTACTCAGAATTAATCGACATCGTTCTGTACCAGCGGTTCTTAAACTTTCGATCGTTGCAGCCTCCTTTTGAGTGTTAGAGTGACATCACGAACTCCCAATAGTTTGAACATTCCTCCCCTTCTTGATCAAAATACAAGAATCTTCATCTCGGGCACTATTAGTAATCTAGTGTAGTATGGCACATTTTTCTAAGAGGTCTTTTAAAGTTCGTAAAAGAGGGAAATCTCAACGGTACATGACAGACTGCGGAACCCCTAGAAAGGCTCTGTAGATCCCCAAGGGTCCGCGGACTACAGTTTAAGAACCACTGTTCCGTACCAATGGTCTTCAAACTCCTTCATTAACGAAACCCTTAGAACTATAAGTTTTGGGGGAACTCCATTCCACACATACACACCCTTTGAAGAATATATCTTAAAATAATATTTAAAGTAGATCCACATGTTACAGATTCTTTATATAAAGACAGAAAAAGGTATTGTACTTGTAATTAAAACATTTTAACGCAATTTTAATATAATTTGCTCGATAATATTAATTTATGAGATCCAAGTGTCATCTACCCATGCAATATATTTAGTAACTGGGATATGTGCTAGCATTCTTTTATTTCAAAAAACTTAAATAGAACGATTCATTAACAATTTTCTTACCCAATGGTGCTCTGTTTGTTTTGTAATGTCTGTCGAAATTGTGGTTCAAGAAATTGTAGAACTGTTCTCCAGAAATGATGTTGCTGCAACTGTCCACCATAGCGCAACCGGCAAGTTCTTCATCGAAGTTGGGGTCGTCTCTTCTGTCCAACTCGTTCATGACCATTTCCCAGACAGCGTGAGATCTAGATTATAAGTATTTTGATATAGATGAGTTCATCTTGCTGTGACTTCTTTAAAAAAAATCAAGAAATTTTACTGAAGATCTATTTTTACGATGTGTTGACAGATTTCATCCGTGCACAGTACTCTAATTCTATTACACATGTTTTTAGAATAATTTATTTCTTAAATTGGTTTTGAAAAGTCGTCTTGTCTGGTGTCTATTTTGAAATTCACCGAAGTGAAAAAAAAATTAATTAATTAGTCATTGAGTGAATCGATTTTTGATTTAAAAATAGGGACATGCGTAAAAAATAATAGTTTAATTACACTTTTTACTGAATAATCTAAAAAGAACGGGGAAGAAGGAAAATAGCTTTGGAAAAATTAAAAAAAAAAAACCATTATTGCTTTTTTTAAGGTGTTTATTATTTTTGTTTTACTCTTTCTTAGGCAAACTCATTACTAAACATATGTCACTGAACATTCTTATTCGATACAGAGACATATAAAAATAAACATGATCTTAATTGTTACAAATATCTTTCACTTCTTGAAAGTTTGAGAAGAATATTCGTGTGACTGCCGATCTTCAAATTTAACATGCACTAATAATACACTAAATTTTTTAAAAAAATTAACGAATGCAGTTTTTTTAAAAATATTTTGAGAAGCTTTGAAAGTATTTGATGGGACTGAAGAGATATATATTCTTTTATAAAATCTTAGATGTATTATATTTCTATACTCGTGGAAATGAAAATTGCTGTAAGACAATAATGAATATTACTTTTTAAAAAAGAAATTTTTTGCAATTCAACGCTCTTCATAGTAATAAAGCAAGAAATAAAAAGTAAGGGATATATTCACCTAGTTGGGCAGTTCTGACCATTTCCGTGACATTTGTGTGGCATTCTGAAGTACAAAGTGTATGGCCAAAGTGGAGGATTGCTGAGGGGAGCAGTAAGAGTGGAATCGTACAAGAAAGCTTGTTCTTCCATCATAGAGAATTGGCTATTTCCTCCGACTCTCAAGTAGGGGGCTCGAACTCCAACGATGGAATTGTCAGTGATGTTTCCAAAACGTTCCAAAATCAACCTCACACCAGCCATTTCTTTAGCCCATGTATCCAAGCTAGCTTCGGTCCAGTATTTTTCTTGGTTTCTGTGCCTATAAAAGAAAAAACACTTATTATTTTACGATTTACATGCGCTGGAGTTGTTCTCATTACTGTTGCATTAGTACTTTATAATAGGTTATAGTTCAGTAGTAAAAGATATCCCCATGGAAGTAAAAATGTTATATTTATTTCGTTAATTTACAGATTGAGAGACTTTATTTTCATGCTTATACTTTCGACATTAATACCCTTGTTGGAGGTTTTTTTCCATAACAAGTCTCAAATGCCTGAATGATTTCTTCAAAATAACTGTAAATTCTAAGCATAGATTGTTATGAAACTTTAATTGATGCATTAGCCCAGGGTGGGCAAATAGTGGCCCGCAAAGAGTTTTTTTACGGTCCGCCAAAACAGTCAGAAAGTTAAATAAGACAGAAAATGTTCTCTACATTTGGGTCAGCATATATTTACAAGCAAAGTTTTACTTGCATCACGATCAACAAGAGTCAATATAGATGCAAGTTGGCTGACATTAACTTGCAGGCTTCAACAAGATGAGAATTTCAACAAGCAAACACACTCCTGATTTGACAAAAAAATGTAGAAAAGTGTGATTGGGTATATTTGTCTCTCATTAAACTGATTCTAAAATTAAATGTGCTTGCAACATAGATATTAAATTAGCTCAGTAAATATATAAATTGAATAAAACTGCCACTATATTTTATGCAATTTATATTTATCGATTTCTATATGGTATAATTTATATCTCTTCTGATATACCAACTTAACTAATGAATGCAATCATTTAAAAAAAAATTGCAGACCTTTGATATCCCTCGCTTCCACAATGCGGCCTTTGACCCAAAACAATTGACCCTCCCTTAACTAGCCTCGATTGAAATTTGTCTATGAATCAAAGAATTATCTCAGAAGATGGAAATTATAAAATCAAGTAATGGATTTAAATGATATATTAAGGTTTTTTGGTGTGTCTGTAAATCAAAGAATTATCTCAGAAGATTGAAATTATTAACTCAAATAATAGATTTAAATGATATTATAAGGTTCTTTGGTGAAAACCCATCCTGTGTTTAAATAGAATCCTTAACATAAAGCATCATAGTTCACCGTGCATTTGACGGTACCGAGATTCCAGATTCGATAACTTACGTGATAGAGTGAGCAGCAATCTCGTGTCCCTTCCTGTGCAATTCTTGAACGGCAGAGTAGTTAGTGTACTTGTGTGATACGAAGAAGGTTCCCTTTGCGGAGCATCCATTGGGGTTGTTGCGACCGTCTTTGAAGATCCTTTCATAGACGATGATGTTGTTGTTGTTGACGGCGTCATCGAAAGTGATGGTGATCATCTGGGGAACGGTATTGGGCTCCAACCTGCCAGGGATTTGGGTTCCGTCGGGGGAGCAGAAACAATCGGGAAGAACACATTGGGTTTGGTCACATGGAGGAGCTCGGTTTGGATCTCGGTCAACGGCTGGTGAAAAGATAAAAAGTCCAATTAGGATTATGTGAAAATAATGCGACTATTTTTAACACTAATAATCTTTAGCAATATATTATACTTCGTATTTGTTATAATTCTATGAAATAAATATCACATTTTTTGTTATTAATTTACCTATTGATTATTTATGCTGTAGTTATTGTTATATTGTTAATTAGACGATTATGTAAAACCTTGCCAACCATGAAAGTTGAGCAATTTCCTCCTCAAACGTATATATATATATATATATAATCTTGATGAAATACTGGTTTGTTTGGAATTTTCTATTTTAGTTCAAAAGAAATTTTACAAAATAATGTTAATATTATGCTAATTATATTAAAGTACTGACTTAATCTTCTTCAAATTGTTATACATTTTACTTGTGTTTTTACTAAGATATTTGGAAGAAAAAAGGAAGAATATCAAAATGTTAATGCGTTTTTGTTATTCTTATGCCTTTTCTTTTCACTTATCAGTTTGTTTCAAAATAGTGTGAGATGTTATTTTTTATTCATTTCAAAAGAAATATTTAAGTTTTGCTTCTTTTAACATTAGTCACCTGCATTTCTGTTTATTTTATCTTTTTATCAAGAATAATAATAATAAAAATAAAATTCCTTTTTAAATAGCATTTGAATAACCATTTGTTACAAAACCCTTGAAGGAGAATAGTACGATAGAAAATAAAAACAGAGGAAACAAACGGCGCAGTATTCACATGCTTATGGCTTTATTATCCCGTTTGCCATGAACATATTTTCATTCTTAACACATAATCACATATTTCAAAGTTTCAAACGGCTGCGTAAAAATGAATACGCTGCAAAGTAGGCACTATAAGAATGAATTATGACACTGAAAAGTCTAAAAATCAGTGGCAAGATTGTGCTGTTTTGATTTTATAATAAGACTTTCAAGAAGTTTTTTTTTAAACCAGGGTTATATATAATTTAGCTTAACTTATTGAATATTTACCATCTACCAATTTCTTCCCGAATGAGAATTTTTTTCAACACAATCGATATTATTCGTGTTTTTGAGCTGCATTTAAAGGACAAGGACGGCATCAACATTGGAATTCACTCTACACAACCATTTTGTATTATCGAGAGATCTTGGCGACATCTTATCGTACGCCCAGACCATTAGAAAAGTCATCTTATGAGCTGTGTGCTTCTAAGCAATGATTTGGTAATAATATACTTCGAAAGCAGCAAATTAAATGAAATCAGAGTTATTTGAAGATATTACCAAACATGCCATTTGCAATTTTTTTATTCGCTTTGCAAGTTTTATAAGATCATCGATGTCTGAGAGTAAAATAGAAGTGTGAAACATACTTCCAGTAGAGAATGCCTAACAAAATAAAGGGTGCCCTACCCTTCAATCTAATGGACTGTAAATACTTTACAAGGTATGGAAAGCTGGTTAAATATCATCCACATAATTTGAATGCTTTCAAAGCTGAAAACTCATCATGTTGCTCCAGCAGTGACGTACACAAACCCTATCCCTCAATCAGACACGTCTTAAAACTTCTTGAGGCCCTGGTCCCCTTCACAAATGTAGGTTCTACCTATGACCCTTAAAAGTACACAGCATACGTTGTCAAAAACTCGTATAATCAATAACTCGAAACAAAACAAATGTATATAATTTACAATCGCACAAACCGACTGGACCTACTGCCGCCTTTTGATTGAATGAGCAATGATGATGTATGGTGATAGGATTAAGCCTGTCATTGGACGACGGACGTCACATGAAGCCAATTGACATATCGTCCGAAATTTCCAGTTTTTGGGGAATACAAACGGAAATAACATTTGACCGTAGAAATGATTCGAATCGTGATCTTATTAAGGCTGATTTGAGAACGAGACGAGGTCCCATTGTGGCTGAGGCCCTGGGCTCGGACCCAGTTGGCACTTGCCTTAGACGTCCTTGCCCGCAATACCAAAAGATTCTTAATATTTAGCATCAAGATTAGGTCTTGGGATTTTCGTCTTTTCGTTTTCTTTCGTGTTTTTTAAAATATAATTCCCTCTTCCCTCCATGAAAGTGATCTGTTGTGCGACTGTACCCTAGCGTGACATTAACCCTACAGCTATGAAATTAAAAATTCCATAGCATGCTAAATAATTTTCTAATAATATTTTTAAATGTTTGCTTCTAAACTGCAATAAAACATCCACATTTTCAGGGACATGAATTATTAAATTTTTCTCTGTTTTACGTATCGTCTTCTCAGTTGTGCTGAGTTTAGAGATAATTGGTATTAAAAAGTAAAACTTACTGCAAGCATTTTCGTCAGATCCATCGCTACAGTCTGGCAATCCATTGCAGAAAAGCTCTCTTTCGATACAGTCACCGTTTCCGCAAGCCAGTTTACCAGTTTCGCACAAGGGCTCGTCAGTGGCTAGCAGAGGCGTGGCTAATCGAGGTTCTGGAAGAATTAAAAATAGAACGTTATTAATGGATATTGCAATCCAAACATTTAAAGTCAGTGCAGGTTGTCATCGGATGAACTACTTTTGAATTCTGAAAATAAAATAATAAAGGCTCTCTCGAAATGAAAGTAAATAGCGGGGAACATTCATATTTATCTTTAAATTGAATAAAAACTTTATAAGTGGTAAAATATTTATCGAAACAAGTACAGCTTAAAAATCTATTCCTGTTATTGTTTTATTTCTTACTCATCGAACAGCTGATATGAACAGAATTTTATGAGTACTTAAAACTATAGGATATCCGGGAGGTCTACCTTTGTAACTCAGTTTTTTTCCGTTTAGTCAAACTGACACTTTGAGCTTGAGCAACTCCACTTCTAAAATGCACGTCACTGAATAGCATATAAATAGTCAGTGAGACAATGAATAGTTGTTATATGGACAATATAGTGACATTAAGGAATTCCTGAATTATAATCGCCATTAGAACACAGAGGATTTCTCTTTTTAAAGTTGCATCTCATTTCAGATGACTAAACGTTATTTCTGATTATTTAGTTGTCTGATCAGTGTATCACGTGCTTACATCTAATGCTTAAATTAATAAAAGTGAATTATTGCGAATATCTGTCATCCTTTCGTGTCTGATTTAATGTTTTTAATCCATACTGTGTTCGGCCCCCCCCCTCCGGGAACCTGAACGATCAGCGAGATCTTCACTTCTATCAACATGAGGAAAAGGTACAGTGACAGACTTCATCATTAATCATCTAAACATTAGGTACTCCTCTAAGATAATAAAAGTTACATCAATACTTTTTTCTATTACATTTATAAGTTAAGAGCATTCACCGCCTATCTTTTTATAATTGACCATAACATTTAACTTTTAAAAATTCATTGTATAACTGAGGGAAGTATGTGGTTGCGCAGATGTTCGAACATTTTACATTGCAAGCTTCTACTTTTCTGTTATTAAGATATTTTAAACATCCTTTCTTAATTAAGTATTTTACAGAATGGCAACTCTTTTTCCCGATATGAATTTAAAGTGATACATGATACATTTGCTCAATCGAAAAAGCTTATCTTTCGAATTGATAAAATCGGACAACAGATATTGCAATTTCAAATTATCATAAGGACTCTTTTGGTCAATCTTTATATTCAGAAAGAGAGAGAGAGAGATTTCTCGTTTAATTTCAACTCAAATTAACTGTTCTATCATTAAGATTTAATTTCTTTTTCACATTACTTAAGTGCATTGAAAACAATCTCATTTGACATTGAGTGCGTCATGAATTACACATACGACTATGTCTAGACACTTATCAGAAAGCGATTATCAGAATTTACGGAGTAATGTATAAGTTTACTTTTTCATTCTCCCTAGATTAATAATTGCACATGCTTGCTTTGACAGTTTCGGCATAATTATTGGGACAATATTAAAAATAAAAGCAGGCTTACTTTCTAACTGCTCGCAGTTCTTGACGTTGTTTTTCCAGTCACATGTCTGTTTTTCGATGTCAAAGGCCAGACCAGAAGGACATCTGAGGGCCAGGAGTCCTTGTACGGAACATCTTACCACATCTCTGCAATCATCCTCCGCCGTCAGTCGAAAGTAGTCACCAGGGGACCTGTTATTGCACAATTCAGCATCGTTTTGTCCATCAAGTTGTCTTTTGACGATTGAAACCGACACGACTGAAAGGGAAATAGAAATTTAAAATGTGCTGATATTTATTAAATGAGAAGAATATGTAAGTTAACACAAAGATAGATTAAATTATCTTTTAAAAAGAAAAGAAAAGAAATTATTTATAACTCAGAATCAATAGCTTGCTTCGTTGTATAGATCATCCTCTGAATGGTCATGACCAAAAAACTATTTATATGTTTCTTTTAATGAAAAAGTATTAAAGAATATCAAGCCCAGTGACTGAGTGGTAGTGTATCACGCTTCCACGACACAGGTCCGGGCTCAAATATCGGGATGGGCAAGGTCGACTCAGCCTTTCATCCCTTCATTGAGTCGATAAATGAATACCAAGCTTGCTTGGGAAGTGAGCACTGGTAGTTTCGCGTCAGGCTGACCACTTGACTGAAACATCTGCATATGCACCCTAGCACCTAAGGTCACGAAAACTGAGATAGGCACAGTAGGTCTCGGCCTTCATAGGTTGTTGCGCCACTAAGTTCAGTTCAGTATTTAAGAATACTAGGATTATCTTCAGATAATCTGCAAAAGTTATACCTAAACTAGGAACGCCTCCTTTAATTGAAAAATCTTTCAGTAATGATTTCAGTTTAATTCTTTATTACACATGTGCTCTAAAATATTTATCATACATCGCGTCTTTAAAATTTAAAAATATTTGATAACAGCTATTAGTTAGTAACTTAATGACGTTTCCATTATGTAATATATAAAGTTATAGTTTTGCTCTTAGTTGTAGGTAAAAAAAAATATGGAGTAAGTTGAATAACTTAATATAATTTAAGCTATTAAATTACTAACATATATATAAACTTGCGTTAATAATTTAACAATCGTACACAGCGTTTTAAAAAACATTGCTTCGTATACAAGAGTGGAGTTCCAACATGTAACTATTGTTCTTTTTCTTTGTATTTGAAAAAGGGATCAAATTTTGCCTCTTTTTTTAATTTTAAGCAAAGTAGTTTTGAAAAGTTTTTTTTATCTTCTCAAGGAGATATGAATGAAGAGTTCCCACTTTTTATGAAAAATATATTTAAATAGTAAATATTCACCCAAGAAAGAGATTGAAAAATATCAGATATGCCGTAAAATTTTCAAGATTTTCGTATTGAAAAGGAAACATTGATTTATTTCAAGGAAAACAACAAGTATCTTGTAAATGCACCGACCATCATTTATCTGAGGTTTTTTCTCTTGATTAAATTGAGATAGTATTCGCTAACTCTTTGATCCCGAAACAAGGTATAAGTGAAAATTATACACAAAATATTACTTGATCGTACCATTAAAAAGCCAAAAATATAGCAACTAAATTACAAAATAATGGAAGATATTTCCACAAAGTTGAATTATTTGTGCCATTTTAGCATCAAGACTGATTTAGTTATTAATTCCTGTGCATATCATGATGATATATGCATGGCTACTTCCCTATGTTTGAGGTCAAATTGCTGGTAAATACCACACAGACCGAGATTTTCGTGCCCTTTGTAGATTATGTGTGAGCCAGGATTTGATATTTGGCAGTGAAACCTTTAAAATTTTCAAATTGATTAAATTGACATGGTGGAATAGATTTGCTTTCTCCAACTCATGTAAACCCTGAATCTTAAACGGATAAAAAAAAAATTACATTAATATATCTTATTAATTCTGTTAGTTCTGATAATGTCCATGATCGTATTTAAGATGTATTAACCAGTCATGTTTCGCATATACATGTTTTATTACAGGTGTAAGGAAATAATTGTAGGATATTTTTGAGTTTCTTACAGGGGCGTTTTGAGACTTCCTCAGGTCCTGGGACCCTATGCAAAAGTAGGCCCCACCTGTGATGTTTTAAAGTAGTCAGTATATAGCACACGCTGTCAAATGTTCGTGCAATGGGTAACTTTGTTTCAAATAAACGTGCGTGACTTGCAGTCTCACACATCTAGACACAAACCAAATTGATCGACTGCTGCTTTTCGACTGAATGAGTAATGATGCTGTTTGGTGGTAGGCCTAGGCCAAGACATGGACGGGGGACATGACATAATGATTCAAACCAGACACTATTGCCAGTTGAAATATAGTTCGAAATCCAGATTTTTAGGAGAATATGTCTAAGAATAATATTGGTCAATCAAAATTACTTGGATCATGATTTTATTGAGGCTGAATCAAGAATGAGATGAGCCTCTGGGCCAGGCCCACTTGGCCCTTGCCTTATCACATCCCTTCTTCTTGTTGATGTTATACCGAAAGAATCATCGATCTTGCACGCTGTTCTCATCAAGTGTAAACTGACTCCTAGTAGACCATGGAACAATTAAAAGTTACACAATGAACTTTTTCTCGGGGAAAAAATATTGCTTTTTTATTTTCTTTAAAAAATACTGCCCGTTGAGGAAGTGGTATAATTGGAAGGTAAAAAAGACAATATAATAATTGATGACTTTTTGCAATTCAACTTCTGACCAAAAAAACTGGACTTCTAATTAGACTACTCAAAACTTTTGCAACAGCTCCCACTGGCGCCCCATTTTAACCTAAATCCTCACAAAAAATGTTTAAATTTATGTCGATTTTATACCAGTCAGACTTCATTGTTTCTACATAACACGTCCGCCGACGTCCTGATCTAAATTTAGGAACTTTCTCTCGGCGTCCAATTTCTTACAGATTAAGAGATTTATATACCCTCTGTTGCCACCTTGAAATAGGGCACGGGGAAAAAACACCATGGAAATTACTTTGGGGTCTTCTGGTGGCAAGTGCTAATCCGCCCATGTGCCGAAAGCGAATTCTTGGTGGGTAAAAACTAGGGAAGTGACGGCAGGAAAAAAAGAACAATTAAAAAAAAAAAGGCTTTCTTTGCGAAAAGTGACGTTTGACATAGATTGAGAGTCGGTGGTTGTTGGAGGGCGTTTGGTACATAACTTTGCAGGGTTAGCGTCACTTTTTCCTCGTCGTAAATGTCTCCACTTTCCCATTTGGAAACCTGTTTCTGCATTGGTGTCAGCAGGGAACTACTTTTCATCATTGTGGCTGCTTACTTTACTTCTGAAGAAGAAACATTTAATCGCTTTTTTTATCTCACTTAATGTGATTTAGGTCTTGCGTATGTCACACCGAGTGAAGTTGCGTAACTTTCAGGATATTTCCATGCGATTGGTTTCACTTCCGTTGAGATAAGCTGATTTATCTTTGTTCAATTGATGTCTGTTATCGTCTGCTTCAGTCTTAAGGACGCTGGGTACAAGAACAAAAGTTTTTAATTTTTAGTTCGTGATAAGGCGTAGAATTTGAAGTCTGCTTGATGTTAGAGGCAGAGATGTAAACCTATTTTGAAAATAAATATTCTTTCGGAATGAGAGATTGACGTCTTATTTCTAAGATTGGAAGTATTTTATTGGCGAGAATCCAGTTCAGATGGAAAGCAGCCGATGTAACTGGTTAATAAAGAAGAGGTTTATAAATAAAAATATAAGGTGTTCGAAAAGTATGGCTATACTTTCAAAAATGAATTAAAAATAAACAAAAAATTTCGCTTACGGTTTTTTATTTCCATAAAAAAAAAATTAAAGCTTATTTTTAGTAAAGTGCAAACTAGACGGCGTGACAACCACATTTTGGAACATTCTTGCTTCAAAATGGCTTCACCGCAAGAAGAAGCATGGTTTATCAAATTATAATCTGCTACACATGCACAGCGTATATTTCAGACTGCCTATAAATGAAGTCCACCTTCAAGATCCACAATTCATAAGTGGCATGAAAGATTTCTGACGATAGGCAACGTACTGTGAAAAGCAAAATCTGGCCGCCCCAGCAGAAGCTCGGAGGACGTGTTGCGCATGACCAATGGTGCGCACATGAAAATCGTGCAATTGTAAAATAAAACATTGTAAAATAAACTTTGCTTTTTGCTTTATGGAACATGAAGAAGACGTAAGTGAATATCTTTGTTTATTTGTAATTAAAATTTGAAAGTGAAGCCATACTCTTCGGACACCCGGTATACTAGTTAAAATCTGTTGATAATTCTTGGGGGAGTGAAAAGAAATGCAACTCACGGAGTCCAAAAGTCTTGTCCAATGAAAATTTTCTTGCCTTTTTGCATATGCAATATTAATTCTATTTTTTCAATTACATAGGAATTATTATTAATTATAAAATTATATATAACTTATTATATAATTTGATCGAACAAATTTATATTTCATACTACAGAATTATACATTTCATGTGTTAAGGTAACATAAATATAATATAAGGGTAACATCCTTATTTTACTATCAGAAAAATAATAAATTATTTAGACCTCTTTTTTAATCAATGCGGATGATATTTTGTACATTTACTCTTAAATAATTACGAACTGTTATTAACTATTTCCTGATAACGCTACTAATCTGCGTTTAATGTGGAAGAAACCGATTGTTCTTTTTATCAGTAACATTATGACTTATAGAAGTGTCTATCTTGGCCCCGACTTTTAAAAAATCCTACAAAAGCCCAACTTCATTCTTTCAACTATTCAAATTCTGGATAGTTAAAAAAAATATTTAAGTAGAATAAAATTTTTTCTCTATTAAAGTACGGTAAGATATTTAAAAATATGCTTAACATGCGTTTTTATTTTCCACGAATGTATCTTTTTTACGAAGTATAATATTTTTTTTTTTTTTTTTTTGTGCTCAAAGTATCAAGTGGCTTAAATTTTCAGCTAATGTTTGTGGCATTACATGAAGTAAAAGCAATCAATCTCTTAATATTTCCTTCGTCCTACAGGGGTTCGATATTCAACTTAATTTATAATAACAATTATAAAAGATAATATTGAAAAGGTCTATGAATACAGACTTGAATACAGAAAATCCGTACTTGTCTAACTAAATTTTCAGTTATTTTTTTATTATGTAGTTCATTCAATGAGTTTTTTTCGATTAATATTTTATAAATTATCAGAAAATTATAATTTTATATTAGTTAAGTCTTTAACATTTATATCCTAATACAAAATTTATTAAAAAAAACTGCATACATTCACTTGAAATATTTATTTTGAGTTTTGGAATAGAAGATGTTCTTGTTATACATTTCATGACATATTTTTTAGTATACAGGCGTTAACAAAATATAATATTTATATCAAAGCAATATGCAAAAATATCTGTCTATTAGATTCAGTGAATAGATTAAATAGAATAGATGCTTATATATGAAATTTAAGTTAAGTTCTTGTGTATGTAATAAAAATTCAGCGGTATTTTTTTATGATCATGCTCATCAAATAATAAACTAAACCGAAACAGAATAAAAGAAAAATAATGTTCAGTATCACTATTAGATCATGCTTCTATAGCTATCTCTCCAGTTTGATACATGTTTTTTGAAATTAAGCAAAAACAGCCTCAAGCAGTAAGTACCCTGAAGTTATCGGTAAATTCTTACTAAATTGCTGTTAATTTCCAGAAAAATCTGTTGAAGTGTCTTATAAAGACTATATGTTGGATCTCCAGCGAGATAAAACGAATTTTTGGAACGCATAAGCTAGCATGAAAACACCGTAAAATTTTACCCTGGCTAAAAATGGTCCAAGAATTCGGAGCTTGTCCAATAATTGTTCTTTTATCTGGGTCCCAAACAGCACTACAAGTGGGTTACTGGACCAAGAATATAACATTCTTTTTCTCATATTCCAAAAAATACCTTCCGCATATTTTCCAAACCGGACATTCGCTTGAAATTGATCGTCATGTTTACGTATTGCCCTGCAGTGTCTTCATCGTGTGTCAAAAAGCGGGACGACGTTTTAATTAATTAAAATACCAGTTCGATTTCTCTTCTCTTTTTTTTATTGCAAAGGTATGAAAGTGGTTGATCAAAGTGGGATATCAGGCGTCTGAGTTGTTGAGAAATGTATTTGAGGTTTGTTTTCGTGAAAGTGTTGTCCTACTCCGTTGTTTTCGAGTTTGACAAACAGATGACGTATTCCACAGAGAAGGAGGGAGAAATTCCATACAAATTTCTGAGATTAAATGCGAAAAGGATTACGGGCTCCATGAAGGAAAAAGACCCCTTGAAGAGCTTCATGCAGTTTTTTTTTATAACTTTAAAGTTTCAGTCTACTTGTAAATTAAAAGAGGGATGGTGGGTCAGAGTACAAGTTAAATGTATTCCGAGCAATTTATTTGTTTACCGAATAGCTGTTTGCTTAATCACAATAATTATATTTCTCTTTCGAACGCTAAGAAAATTTTGAACAAGAAGTCTTTAATAAATAGATTTCCAATCCTTTTAGATATTATAATAGAATATGAAAGGAATGTGAGGAAAATCCAAGATTTTTGTGTCAGGATCCAACGGTAAGAGATTTTTTTAAAAATAAAAATAAGATAAACTATATTATTAAATTATATAGTACAGACCCTCAAGCAAATTCTATCGGTGGGAATCGCAATTATTTTTCTTTAAAGAAGACACTGTAATTTTTACTATTTTTTTCTTAAATATCCAATATTTTAATTTACAAATATTGACCTACATTGAATAATATTCATTGACTCTTAATTTTTTTTATTCTTTATGCATTAAATTAATGGAAAAGTTATTTGTTTCATATATAACTAAGCCAATAACTAAACTTCTTAATTTTTAGCAACATTCTGAGTGAAGGTAAGGTAAAGAGGGAGAATTATATAACATAATTACTTATTAAATTGCAAACTAAATTTAAATCGGATTAATGACTAAAACGTTAATAATACGGAAATTTTGTCAGTTGAAATTAACTAGACGACCAAATGACCTTATTTTATACTCATTTTTATTCTGATTATCGTATAGGATTCAAATTAAATTCACCCAAAGTTAATTCTTTGATCTTATTTCTATATTTTAATTTTTTCTTCAAAATCTCTGCAGATCGTTTTCCTTTTATTCGTGCATGCAAAGGGTTAAATTTTAGTTATATTTATTAAAGTGAAAAAATATTAAAATTAAATTTTAATATAAATGGGAATTTAATATTAATATTAGTATTCTCTAGAATTTTTCACAAATGAGAAGTTTATAAAAAATAAATGATGTAAAAAAATGGTCGCCATAAAAAAAAATTACTTCTTTATGATTTTTAATGAATATTGTGAAAAGCGTGCGAGCATTTTTTATGTGGAACCGTTCTATATTACGGACATCAAATTTCATTTTCAGATTAAAGATATAGAAAATACTCTAAGTAAAATTCTGTATTAATTTTTCATTTTATTGTTCTGTGTTTTAAATTGGAGTCATTTACATTTTACTCATTCATTATTATTTAAATATGTTGCATAGATAATGCGCAAAAATATTAAATTTCTTTGTTGTTTAGAATAAAGATTATTGAATAATAAAACAAAAACACACTGAATATTTATTTTGGAATACAAATTTTTATCCATATAAACTTCTCTGAACTTCTCATGGAAAAATATGTATCTCACTAGTCGCTTTTTTCAATAGCACAGATTGAACACTTTTGGGAATGAATATTATTATGTTCTTCAAGTATTATGTAAGTTTTAACGCCTTTCTTGAAGAAAAATTCGAATTGTTGATACGCGATTGGTTGCTTATTTCTTATTGACTCAATACAGCTGAATATTCAAAGAGTATTTTGAAATCTTCTTTTCGCGAAATAATTGAAGGAATTCTAAATATTTTGCATCGGAAGGAGAATGTTAAAATTTATATAATATTTAGTTTTCACACACTATTGTTTTTATATTTATTGTTTATATGCGTACATATATATACATGAGATCAAGTGCTTCTCTGTAAAAAAAAAAAAAAAAGCGGACTCGATAAGTTTTTTTGTTTGAATTATATATTTTTAAAATATAAACAAAAATTCAATATCAACAAACATTATGACTCAGAATATAAACACAGACATGAATTTAAATATAAAGTTATTGTGCTTTTTAAAAGTTTAATAACAATTCGATATTTAACGTTTGTTTTGAGAAACAAAAGATCTTGTTTTTGAGTAATAATCATACTACCATAACGTATATAAATAACATTTAAAGTTGAAATATATAAAAAATAAACATTTCCTCGCAAGAAATAAGAGTCTGACACAAAGTAATTTTTTCCATAAAAGTTAACGCGAGGTCGCAACTTGCTTACAAAACATCAACTATCAACAAAAGTGAAGGTTCCTGGTTAGAGACAGAAAGGAAATTTGAGAACAAGGTTGAATTACCGATTGTGATTGTTCAAAGCAGCGAAGAACAGTATTTTGTGACACGAAAGCTCCAACGACATGTATTCAACTTGAAGATGTGCTAAGAAGATAAGGATATCAATTACTGTGACAAACGAGGTGAAAACGGACAGACGCAGAAAAAAGGAAATTTGTATATATTTCAAAGTATTTTAATTTAAAACTATTGTTTTCCATTGTCTAGTTACTTTCAATGAAAGTCGAATGAATGTAAAAAATTTTAATTCAACTCTTTTATGTGAAAGTGTTAAAAAGAAGCTAACATGTATTTTTCTTTTTTTGGACTGTAATAGACAAATATAAAAATTCAAGGCATTATAAATTTGTAAAGAGCTAAAGGTATTCATAAATGTTTTCCAGAATGCGTATATATTTTTTTTTTCATTAATTCCTAGAAAAATCTATTCCTATACGTTGCATTGAGATATTTTCATGGGGTTATCATAAGATCATTAACATATGCTTATAAAATCAATGAATAAATTAAAAGCTAAAAATTATTTAAATAGAGTTCAAAATATTCAGAACTCTAAAACAGGATCCAAATTAAAATTGAATTTGGCATTCACTTTTTAAAAAAAATAATCCTAGAATAAATTTTTATGTACAAAATACTGTTTGCTTTCTAGCGGATGGTTTCAAAAATTCGTAATATTAAACATAATCATAATTTTTTTAAATTTATTTAAAGAATCGTGTCTAGGGATAGAGAACTATAATATATTTATGGCTTACAAAATTTGCGAAAAGAATAAACTATTTTTAAAACAGTAACATATTTTGTATTGTTTTGTTAGTTATATTAATAATTAACTGAAAGTGTTAAACCTAAATATATTAAACCTAAGGAAATATTTAAAAAATACTTATTAAAATCCAAGACTCGAAGGCTTTAATAGAACAGGAGAAGAAAATAAATAGAACTTTTCATAAAAATGAAATTTTATCAGTTTTTATATGTGAGATTACTTCTAAAAATCTTTCACGAATATTAGAAAAAAGAATAAATTTAAAAAAAAAAACAAGATAGTAAAATGTACATGAATTTATACAGAAGGAATTAGATGTTACTTTTTATTGGAATGTATTTAATAATTCGAAAGAATATTTTTAATAACTTTTATTTTAGATGATTTTTATTTTTTTACCAACTCTCCTCCTAAATATAATTAATAAAGAATAGCACATGTGAAATCAAGATATTTTTGAGAAATGAGTGGATACTCTTAAATCTGACCAGGTAGCAAAATCATCATGCACATCCTGGACTAACATTCAAGACACTTGGAAAAAGTTTTGTCAAAAGCCTCGTAAAGAGCCTGTGGTAACAGGCCATGATCACATGGCACATTATCTTAATAAAATAGGCAACCTTCCATCTAGTGTATGCCAAATTTGCAATTCAGGCATCATGAATGTGGAGCATCTGCTTATCTGCACAGAACTAACTAGATAAAGAGTCTCAAAAACGAGGTGAGATAAGCAAACTATTCTGGAATACCAGAATTTTCATGGATTCCTTGTATTCCTTCCATGGATCTCTCAGATTTTTCTTATTGCTTACATTTTCAGCTTTTTCTTTTGTTTCCATGTCAATTCGTCCCACTTCTTAGTTTAAATGGTTTTTTTTTCATTGTTCTTGTGTGATACTTAAGCTGTTCATATGTTTATGTTTGTTCATATGTCATATGTTCACATTTTGCAGTTGAATATTAATGGTACCCAGAGAAAGATTGAGGAGCTCACTGAGATCCTCAACGTAAATAAGGTACATATTGCGTGTCTACAAGAGACCAAGCTTAACCCAAATCTGAAGCTAAAAATCAAAGGCTTTACTACTTTGCGAAAAGACAGAAAAGACCGGGCAGGTGGCGGCCTTGCTTTCCTTGTTAAATCAGCAGACATAAAATTTAGAGAAATCATAATGCCACCAACTACAGATTACGATGAGAACAGCACGGAAGTACAAGCAATCACTGTACTCCTACCGCAGCAGGAAGTAACAATCATTAATACCTACCATCCAGACAACTCTGACATCAACTTAGATCTCCTTAACACGCTTTTGGACATAAAATCGGACACAAAAATTCTTTTAGGAGACCTTAATGCCAAGAGCCCATCTTGGGGGTCCAGGACTCTAGACTTGAAAGGCTCACAGATTGAAGACCTGCTCTGTGACAACGATCTCTCCATACTAAATGACAAGAGAAGTACCTACCTCTCCAAAACCAACGGCACAACATCAGCCCTTGACATCACGGCCATTAACCACCAAACAGCAAGTCAAGCGACATGGAAGATTCTAAAAAGTGCTATTAGCGATCATTTCCCTATTATAACTTCGATAAATCAAAGAGTTGATGGCACCATCCAAAGCAAAAGATCCTGGAACTTTCGGAAAGCAAACTGGAGAAAATTCACCTCTGAACTTGAATTGCTCTGCTCCCTTTCTTCGCCACACACCCTCGACGAGAGACTACGGTCCTTTGCTTCGCATATTAATGCTGCTGCAAAACGTTCTATCCCTAGGGTCAAAAGAAGAAATGACTGGGTCCCGTTTTGGAAAGACACCAACATAGAGAACTTAATTAACGAACGTGACAAACTAAGTACAGAACTTCAGAAGAATAATACTGAAACAAACAGAATAAGATTCACGAACCTTTGTCACGAAGTTGAAGAGGTTATTTCCTCCTGCAAGCGTAAAAAATGGACTGAATTCTGTGAAACTTTAGATCCCCAAAAATATCTCAGCATTGGAAAGTCATCAAAACTCTTAATAATCAATCAACACACCAAAAAGCAGACATTCCTACTAATATCATATCATCCTCTGGAAGAGATGCAGCCACAAATAAGGAAACTGCTTCCCTGCTAGCAAAGCACTATGAAAACAAAAGCAAGTTAACTTTCAACGCAAATGACAGGAAACTGCTGCGTACCTACAGGAATACCATCCAAGACTCAAAAAGTTATAACCATAAAAACATCTTCACCATACCATTCTTAATGGAAGAGCTAGAAGCTGCCATTGCTAAAATGAATCCCGGCAAAGCCCCTGGCCCGGATGTTATTTTTGGCCGCATGGTCCAACACTTTGGAAATCTTGCAAAAAAGAACTATTGGAAATTTTTAACCTTTCATGGGCTACTGGCAAATTGCCCAAAATCTGAAACTTTCCACCGTCATTCCAATTTTGAAACCAAACAAGAATGCTTCAGAGTGCAAAAACTATAGGCCAATTTCCCTCACCAGCACCCTCTGCAAGCTCATGGAACGGATTATCCACCGTAGGCTTATGAACTGGCTCATCGAAAACAAAAAGCTTCACTTCTATCAAACAGCTTTCCGAACCCATCATAGTACTACCGACCAGCTCTTTTACCTGAACCAGTCGATAATTGATGGTTTTCAAGAAAAGCCTCACAAGAAAACTTTAGCAGTATTTTTAGACATCTCAGCAGCATTTGATAGAGTTTGGCGTCAAAAACTGGTCCATACTATCCAAGGCACCGGAATTAATGGCAAAGCGTTATTATGGATAAATGATTTTCTCAGAGGAAGAAAATTTTCCGTTAGATTTAACGGGGCACTTTCAGAATCTCGCAGAATGTGGGCTGGAGTTCCTCAAGGCTCTGTCTTAAGCCCCTTGCTCTTTCTCATCTTTATGAACACCATCCACCATCATATTCACCCAGACACAAATATCGCCTGCTACGCTGATGATATTGCTATATGGCACTCACACAATGACATTACAGAATCGGAAAAGGCCCTAAACACAACACTGAAAGGTATTGCTGAATGGGCAGAGAATCTTAAATTAACCATCAACGCAGACAAAACAAACTACTGCATCTTCTCTACCGATAGACGACACAGAAGCAGTTTTAATGCTAATATCAAAATACAGAACTCTCAAATCAAAAAGTCGACCTTCCCACCTATCTTGGAGTAACCTTAGATCCTGAACTCCGCTTTTCAAAGCACATCGAACAAACTACCAACAAAGCTCTTGAAAACTGAATATTCTTCGAAAGCTATGCGGAACTTCTTGGGGCTCAAGACCTCAAACCCTAAAAAGCACTTTCTGCACTGTTATCAGACCGGTTTTAGAATATGCGACCCCAATTTGGACTCCGGCCTCTATTTCTGTTAAGCGGAAACTTGATTCTGTACAACACAGAGCTGCCAAAATTATTATTGAGCAGTGTCATCAACCAATAATGAAAAGGCCGAACAAGAATGCGGCTTGCCTCCGCTAGAAAGCAGGCGCAAACTTGCCACTATCAAGTTCACTAATAAACTACGCTCATATGGTTTGGACCATATCTCTAGAAGAGTTTTTGATAAATGGAAGCATTCTACAAGGCTCAAAAGATCTTCGACTCTCCAACTTGATAGTGAATTCAGAAAAGAACTCAATTTGGATCATTCCTCCTTAGAGTTCCTTCAGGAGCCCTCATTCCAAAAAAAACCCACCAAAGAATACTTGTTTCGAATTGGAATTGCTGCAGCCATGTTCCAAAAAAGAAGACCCTGTAACTCTCAGACAAAAGGACTGGAAACGATAGCAATACTCTCTCAAGATAACTTTGCAATCGCCTACACTGATGGTTCCTCAGACAGATCCCTCAGCAATGGAGGTGCCGGAATCATCTTACTCCTCCCAGATGGTAATAACTACAAACACAAAATTAACACAGGCATAATCGCCTCAAACTTCACAAGTGAACTCGTGGCAATTAGAGAGGCCCTTTTATTATATCAACAAAACCCACATGTTATTGATTCTACAGAAGGATTAGTAATCTTCTCAGATTCTAAATCCGCTATAGAAGCCATAAGAAATGGAGAGGCTAACATCTCCTGTGATATTATTACCCTTCTAGAACAGCTGCACAACAAAAGAAAATCCTGTATCCTGCAATGGATACCCGCACATGTCAACATTGAGGGTAATGAATGTGCAGATAGCCTCGCCAAAGAAGCTAGAGACATCGAACATAAGTGCACCACCATCACACTTGATGATGCTAATGCAGTAGCCAAACATAGAATTATGAATCACACTTTTAAAAAACCCCTAGTTACGGAATTTGACTGTCCCCGAATTATAACATCCACAATTGCCAGATTGAGAACTGAACACCTTAAGGGCATGAAGATTCACCCAGACAAGACAAGATCATATGTTCAATGCAAACACTGCCCAGATCTTCAACTGACGCCCAATCACACCTTGAATGCCCAACCGTCGCAACAAAGTTACTAAAAATGGGAATGGTCCCTCTGAGGGACTCTTTGCGGGAACTCCTGTACAGCCCTGATGCTCCCAGAATAGCAGAGGCAGTGATCAAGACTTTCGACGGAATCTAGTGATATCTACTGCATTTATTCATGGACACGAGAACAACAACATATGTTTGGATTGATCTTTCCAATAAAGCCATATGTAACAATAACATAAATTTATAAAAAAAATTGTCCTGGTATAAATGAAAGTTGAACAATCAAAATAATATTTGAATAAATATCGGAGAATAAATTATTAATTTTAACAATACTCTCTCTCTTTTTTAACCAAAAATGACTAAACTTTGGAATCTCATGTACACTTTTCTGTAATAATATTTATTTTAAAATCCCTCTTTACGAAATTTTAGTTTATTTAAAAAATCGAAACTTATTGATTATATAAAATATCAACCAGCTTCATCATAATTAAGAAGAAAATGAACTCCAGAGATTGGTATGCATTTAACAAAACACATCTTTACCTGCTCAAGTGTAAGGCAAGGTTAAATGAAATGAGCAATTTCAATAATTATAATCAATTCGATTATTTAATCATGTCTAGGAAAGCTAAGACTCATGTGTTTGTTACGATCACGATTCGCACCACTGCTTTGGATACGCGCTATTTTCTACTTTCCCGCTGAGATAATTATGAATGAAATGTTCTCGATGGTCTTCTAAGCGGAGAACACCGATTGTTGTTGCGCTTCTCACGATTTAAAAAGTGTGTATTCGAGAAAATGTAATGCGGTCAAGTTCGGCAACGAAGCGATGATAAATTCTTTAGAACACAAAAGAAGGATACGGATACATAACGCTTCAGGAAGCAAACAGTCACGGTTAAAATGAGACACGAATTGTTCGAATTGCCGAATAAATTTTCTTTCAAAAAACATTTCTTTGAGAGTTATTGGTCTGTGAAAGAATAAGAAATCGGTGTAATCAACAATGAATGCGTTCTGTTTGCAGAGAGAATTGAAACTTGGCATAGATTCAGCCATTCTAAATTGTTTTTAATCTTTTTATAATAGAAGTTATGATCAAATTATAGGGACTGAAATAGTTTGAGGGATTAAAATAATATCTTCGAATTTCAAGGATTAGATTGATAGTAGAATTATTCTGAAAGATGAACTATTTGGTTTTTCGAACAATGAGCTTTTGTTTTGATTTTTTCATTTGTGCTATTTTAACTTTTAGCATAAGCAGAAAATGTTTATTATTTGGATGGAAGACCTACTTTACTGCAGTATTCAACAATTTGTGCTTTATTTTTTCTTCCATATTTTCATTGTATTTACCGTTAAATTTGCAAATAATTACGAAAAAAAACTTCAGTAATATTTTAAAATTATAATCCTTTTAGGGAAAGTAGACTATAATGATGAAAAATACACAAAAACAAATATTTCATAAAGCAATATAATCGAATTACATATTCTTCGTTCAATATTTAAGCTTACTCTGAATAGTTTGTCTCACACAGGCTAAAATATTACCATAGTCTTTTACTAGAAAAAACTTAAAAAGACCAGCTTTGTTTTAAAAATACTAGTTTGTGAATCCAATATAGAAATCAATTAATTACTTTGTTAGTTATTTCTCTTTCTTGCAGTTATTTATACAAATACCATTTAATATTGTATAATTTGTTTCTCTAAAGACATATAAATAAATTACAACAACAATTCACTAAGTAAACGAAATTTGCAGTAGCTGTGCAAAATACTTATTATTTTCAAATAAAGGGAATGAGATAGTGAAATTTTGAAAAGGATAAATAATTAAAAATAAATCAATAAAATCTTACAATGATTTAATTGACAACTTAGTACATATGCACAAAAGAAATTTTACGCTCGAAATACTTGAAGTGCTTTCCCCGCCCCCCACATTCTGTTAGAAGTAGAGTAAAAATAATGGGAATTTTTTTATTTAATTATTTGTGATAATATATTAAATTATTACACCAGAAACAATTATATTTTTAGTGGTAATTCAAATGATTTAAAACTAATTCTAATTCCCATGGAAACATTTATTAAAAAAATGAAAATAATCGTTCATTGTCAAATGACATTTATTTATTTTCAGAATTTTAATTTAATTGGCATAATTAAAAATTATAAAATTTATTTTTTAATGACTATTTAGTTAATTTACAAGATTTGAATTGCTAAATTGTGGTAATATCCGGCTCTATTTCCTATTTAATATCTTATTTCGATGATTTTGTATGCTAAGACAATGAGTAATATGTTCCTTGTGTTTAGGAGTGTCTTGTACAAACCTTAATAACAGAAATAAAAATGGCGAATTTTGGTTTTCAAGAAATACAATATTCGGAAAATAATAAATCAATGCCAAACGATTATTAATAATTGTTAAAATAACGTTTCTTCTTATATAAATCATTAAATAAATTATATTTTTTCCAGATATGTGAAATGTATTAATTTAATTAAACGCAGTGAAAGTATTTTTAGTGTTAGAAAGTCACATACAAATAAATCTATGGCGCAGTGGATATATGAAATATTCGATTAAAATTGCTAGCATGCTTGTGGCGAGATGAATGCACGAAGTCAAGGATATAATTAGCATATGGTATTTAATGCAGAACGGTTATAGTAAATCTTATCAATATAAGAACTATGTTTAGCATGAAATTTTCACATACTACAAGTACCTTTCGAACCAGTCTTGGAAGAAGAATTAATAATTATGTTCGAACACGAAAGCAATGCATCAGCTGCATAACAAATTGCCGAAAATTACTGGTTTATTTCATCACATCTCATTGATAAATATTTAATATGTCCAGGATAACCTTGAACAAATTCTGGGGATTTGCCGATGACTTTACGCGTCAAGGTTATTTAAAGCTTTTTACAATCGAATTGTTCCAACAAATGCAAAGTTAGAGTCTATGTAAATACCTAAAGGCTGTTTGGTTAATAATTAACAAAAATGTGCTAGCTTTTGGATTTTCAGGAAATGTTAGAGGAAGTGTAGTGCACAGAAAGATACGAGCGGACCGGAACATTTCGTGACTAGAAATTCTTTACGCAAAATGGCAATTTCCTTGACCTGAATATGCCGCGTCTTGGAGAACAGGCGATGCAACTTGGGAATCATTCGATTGATTTGATTATCGTCTTTGAAGGATTCCTACAACTTTAACGAATTTTAAAAAAAATGAAAAGAAAATTGATTAGAAAGTAGTCTTACGGGAATGTAAAATTGTTAAATTATCTTTTTATCGGTAAATAAAAAAAGTAATATGAAAATCATGTTTTAATTATTCTAAAGAACGCTTTCTGTGATTTGACTTTTTTATCATAAATGATCATTTCTCTAATTATGATAATTTTAATGAATAATTAAATAAATTAAAGTCGTTACTTTCAAGGAAAATTCCATGAATTGAATGAAAATAGGTTTTGCATATCAAAATATTTCGGTATAAATAAAAATTATGCCTTTGAAAATAATATTTTTAAAATATGCAGCATTTTTTTCAATACTATTTTGACACATGTTTTTTTCGTTCATTTTCGGCGAGTTAAGGAAGCATAAATAATGATATGCTTAATTTTTTTTTCAATTCCATTTTTTTTATTTAAGTAATTCGACATTGTTAAAAATTCGGAATGAATATTTTAGGAATAGAAATGTTCATAAAATCTTAACAACTTATGAAGTCAAAATTTTTTGTCACAGCAATTTTTTAACTTTCAATACAAATCATAATAATCGTTTTTAAGAGTATTTATAATCCAGCTTAATTATTTATTTTATTTTACAATAATTACAATAATTACAGTATTATATAAAAACAATAAAGTTGTAAAACAAGAAAACGGATACACAGTTAAATTACAATTTTTGTACAATAAATATTTAACGAATTTTACGTTTACAGAAATACAATATTCCGAAAATAATAAGTAAATACCAAATGATTATTCTTTACTTTTAAAAGAAATCATTAGAAATAATTTTTTTCCACAAATGAAATATTCTTTTTGTTAACGTTATTATTCTTTAAAAAAATCAGAAAACATTCAAACAATGTTTCCCTTTTCACTTATGATTAGTAATTTTGTCTTGCTTTTAAAATCTGAATCGCTTTCTTGTAAACACCTCAACTGTTGAAAAACTGGTTAATGTTATTAAGTAAAAAGTCAAAGTTTTCTCCAGGTTATATCACAATTATCTAATTATATCAGAAAATATCCCGAAGCTTTCCAATGATAAATGCTTTTCATCATCAATAAATGTTATTAATAACAATAATTATAGATCATAAATAATCTTGTTGTCACTTTCGTTAGAGATATCCCTATTAAAGCTGTAGTAGGAAAACAGTTAAATAGGTATTTCCCTAACGTGTGTAAAGTTGGTTTTCCCTATTTTACTGAATGAATAAAACTTCTATTTTTGCCTTATGTTTTTATGTTAGACAAAAAGTCTACTGTAATTATAAATATGAAAAAAGAAAATTAAAATAATTTTTTGGCTTCTGTAAATGTATCCGCTAGATAAAAATAAAATCTGAATATTCTATTTGTTCCTTACCCGAAGATAACCTACTGAACCATGTATTATGATGTTTATTAAAAATTGCAAACATCAAAACAAAAAAGACGTTTATTTTGATGTTTTTCGTTTAATGTTTGGTTACGGCGTCATCTGTAATGGTAACTCTTTTGGGAAACTAAAAAAATTAAAATTTCTTATTTTATGCAAAAGCTAAAGGTTTGAAATTTAATTTACAATTAAGAATTTTTTTAAAAAAAGAAGAAAAGGTTTTTTATAGAAAGAAGTAGTGTATAATAAATACATTACAAGCCTCAATTAGTAATTTAATATTAGTAAGCATTAAAATGATAAAATTAAATATTAAGAACAAGTTGGGGGAATATCTATTTATTTGCTATGGTTTGCTGCTTGCTTTAAACATTTGCTTTTTTAAATAATAATTTTAGGATCATTAATTTTATTCCATTAGCTGATACGATTTTTCTTTTCGAGTGAACGATAGCGATTAAAATATTTATCTAAGAAAATGAATAAAATATCGTAGCATTATGTAGAATTTAGATAACATCTCTGAGACGTTATCGAACAGGAACCAATAGTTGTTAATGGGAATTCAACTCTGAAAAATCAACCAAGCATTGAGAGTATAATTTCCTTCCCAGGAAAACCTTACTGGTTGTTCAGGTTTTATCATACTTTGAGATAATTTCCTGGTGTTTTTATTCAAAGTTCAATATCCTCAGTTTTTCGTTTGTTTTTAAGACAATGCGTTACTAATTATCATATCTTTCTAGTTGATCGACCAAATTAGATGTATCTTTTAATAAATATCATCCTATTTTAATAAATATAATAGTTATTTGCTTTATGAAGTAGATAAGAAATATTATTAACAGAGAAATAAAAAAAAACAAGAGTATATATGTAATATAACGATGAAATGGTATTCATTTTGTGAATTATAGTGGTAGCAGTTAAAAATTTTCTTGATATTGATCGCATTATAGTTTATTTAATGAATTTTAACTTCTGATAAAAAAACACAAGTAATATAAAAAAAAAATTAAGTCAATTTCTACTTAGATCAACAATGAAAAATTTTATTTTAGCTACTTTTTATTTAATAAAAATATGTTTATACATAAGACAAAATCACAACGTTAAGTGGTAATTAATTTTTATTTATTATCATTAAAGTATCGTATTGTCATCCAAAACAATCGTGTATGTAAAATTTTAGTTCAACTGAATGCTTTAAAACGTGAGAAAAGAAATCTTTTAAAGTTTTGACCCAAGTCGCTAAAATGAAACCAACGTGGCTGTATCTGTAATTGTTTAAATAATTAATTTTAATTAATTATAATTAAATTATCGTATGTTTACCCTAAACAATCGTGTATAGAAAATTTCAGCTCAAACGAGCGCTTTAAAATGTGAGAAAAAAAAACCTTTTCATGTTTTGACACAAGTCGTCAAAAATAATGCCAACATTTCTGTATTTGTATTTCTTTGAATAATTAGCTTTAATCAATTAATTTTTATTAATTATAATTAAATTATTGTATTGTCATCCAAAATAAAATCGTGCATATAAAATTTCAACTCAATTGAGCGCTTTAAAATGTATTTTATTAACGATTGAAAATTTCACGAAGATAAATAAATAAATAAATAGAGAGTGTGTGAGCTAATAGTAGGAATTGAATTAGGCATTTTCATGATCAAGTGCGAGAGAAGCAGGAGAGAGAATTATATTTGTTCTACATTTAAATATAAGGAAACATATAACGGGAAAAAACATAATCACGTGCTCAAGTGAAGGGAAACATAAGTTACTTATAGGAATTGCATTAGTGTTTTAGGAAAAACTTTAACCCGCACAGTAACTCAAGTGTAAATTATCAAGACAATTTTTTTTACTAAAAATCTCGAATAAGTCAAAAATTCAAGGTGTAATCATTTTATATGTATATATATATATATATATATATATATATATATATATAAGATTTACTAATAAATCTGTCAAAATGTAGGTTTCAATCCTTTAATACGAGATTAAATGAGAGTATTCGAAATTATGATTTAAAGAAAAAATATATACGATCAGAATTTTAAGTGAATATTAAGTTACTGCAGGAGGTTTTTCTTTATTTCTGTTTTATTGAACGGTAACTGAAATAGTAATTAAAATCTCCAGCTGAATTCTCACTAGTAGAATTGATGCTTTGTAATTAAATTAAGAAAAATAAACTCAACTATAATTAAAATCTTTTTTGATTTGATAGAAATTCTAAGAATCGTCATACAGATTTCAGGGAAATTTTAACGAATAAATATTTAGAAAGCAAAAAAAAAAAAAAGTGATTTTTGTTTACTGTAAAGCAAGTAATTAAGTATCTTTGTAAGGTTGCAAAAGGTTCAAGTTCATTAAAATAAATAATAAGACCTATAATTGCTTGGAATAAATTATTTTACGCTGCTACCCAATTAAAAATACCTAAAGATTTTTTTTTGATAACATTGAACTTAACAAAGTGTAATTTACGCGGTATGTAAATGAAACGAGTTTATAGAAAGCTTATTTTATCACAACACCGTTCGTTTTTATATCAATGTTTTACTCATTTAAATTAATTATCGATTCACACATGATTTATTCGAATTTGTTATTTTCTAAAATGTTGCTGTTTTCCTCCAAAAAGTTAAATTAAAAAACAGTGAATTTTCGATAGTTGAAAAAAGGTTTTTTACGTCTTTTTTTTTCGAAAAAGAGTATCAACTAATTCTAAAAACTGATATTCCATCTTTGTTTTCTGCATGAAAAGTCAAGGATATAAAATAATGTCATGGGGAAAACACATCTACTCTTAAATGAACAAAATTCTATTTTATTTCTATAACTAGATTAACTAGTTACGAAGAACGAAAATAAATTACTAGAAAGCCGCTTTAAAACGAGATAAACAAGAATAAATTTTTGTCTCAACATAATTATGCTTTTAAACCTAGCAAAATACGGACTTGAGCAAAAATTCTTGATTTTAGTTAGAAGTTATCATGTTACGTATATTTTCTAATTTTTTTTATGCTGATTAAACTATAATTTAGCAAGCATAATGATAAACTTGTTCCATCTTTACGTCGTTCTCTCAAAAGTTTAACTAATGGTTTACAACTATTTTGAATTGTTTTTATTAAAAATACAACATATCACTTTCAAATTAGTTTTCAATTTTTATAACTATGAATTTACTTATGCTTTTAATGATATGCTAACTTTTTTAATTGACATTATAAACATCTCTTTCAATACTGATAACGGGGTTTATCTATATGTATCTCTATCTTTTTATATGTATATGAAATTAGTAATTGCTAACAGTAAATGCTCTTTTCAGGGATATTGACTAAATATAAGTACGTAATCAATATCTTGATTTATGTAACATTCAGACGCACTTTATTTTGAAATTTTATACATTATTGTTTTAAGAGATGCAGAATAAGAAAAATTCTTTATTTTAAAATTATTTTACATGCATGCTCAAAAATTACAAAATATATATTTAAAACTGAAATTTTTTGTGTTTTTTTAACTTTTTTAAAAACTCTTGACAAAATACCTTTTATGATCCGCAATAAGTTTCTAGATGGTTATATTTTTTCAGTTTTTATATTTAATATTAACTGTTACCCACCCGCCTCGCTGGGTATTTTAGGATATTGTAAGACTATATATTGGTTTGAAGCTATTGTTAATTTAAATCATAATAAGAAGCTTTCGATGGAAATCAAAAACATTCTGACAGCCCTCGCTTCTTGATTTGAAAAAAAAAAAGGAAAAAACAGGATTTGAATTCTAAAACGGAAGTTTATTTTTCATTTACATCTCAATACCCCCCTTCCTTTGAAACTGAAGAAATATTTTTTGCCAAACACCCCATTAGGAGTCAGTTTTCAAAAAACCCGTTATTAATGGATTTTTACTCAATAAAAGAAACATATTTGACAAATTTCATATCTGTGGATGTGTTAGGTAGAAAAGAAATTTTTTTTGTCTATAACACCTCCAAAATCTCAAATGAAAGTCAATTTTTGGTAAATCTGTTCTTAGTGGATCTCTACTCAACAAAAGAAACATGTTTGCCAAGTTTAAAATCTATGGGCCTAATAGAGGTGGGAAAGGAAATTTTTGTCTTAAACGGCCCTGTAACCCCCTTAGGAAGATGAAGACGATTTTCGCAAAACTCGTTTTTAGCGGCTTTCTATTCAACAAAAAGAATATCCCTACCCAATTTCAAGTCTGTAGGTCTAATAATTCCGGAGATCTCGTAATGTGTGAGTGAGTCGCTCCTCTCCTATGTATTTAAATTTCAAGTATTTTCATTCATGAACTTTCTTAGGGCGTTGACCAGAGCTGTTTAACTGAGGAGGAATGTGGGCGGTTCCAGAGAAATTCAACCAGATGCCTCCGTTTTAACGCTCCTCTTTTATTTTCTTACGCCCTGGGATGGGGCGTTCACGTTCCTTCTGCCACAAGCAGTGAAAGTTTTCTCTAGTAATGCGAGGGCTGAGGATGAGTGTGCGGGCTAACATGGCAGGCATCAGCAGAATTGGTCTTTCAAAAATGAGGGCGTAGAAAGAGAAAACATTACGACAAATTTATCTTCTTCTGGGAATATCTTTTTACAATTCTCGTATTTCATTACAATGTTTATTCATGCAGTCGCAGAAAATGAAATTGGAAACTTGGACGCCGCCAAAGCTGTCAGCTGGTGATGGGCGTGTGCCTTAACAGTTGACGATAATCCAACGAAAGTGGCAGGAATTTAACCACATAAATGAGTCCGCATGAAAATTTGTTTTGCAGCGCGTCAAGCAGGAATGGTTTTTCTCTTGGCCTACTTCAATTATCAGCTGGTAGAAGCTTTATGACGCAAATCCGATGTGAAATGAAATAACGGGTTTAAAATTTAAATAAAAGGAAATGGATTTAGGTTTTAAAATTTAGGTTTGTTGGACTATTTAATCAAGAGGATAGGATTCGTTCGATGACGTGTTGAATGTCCTATAATACAATGACTAATGCTTACAAATTGTGTTTTTACATAAGAATGTTATTAGTTTTCTGAATAAGTTTATTAAAAGGGAGAATTTTGTATGCGTATATATAAAGATGGTTCGTATTATTTATTCATATTTTTGATAATATCTATGAGATATTTTATACACAAAAATACTTCACTAAGAAGCAACTAACTTATTTTAAACTTTTCATATACATGAAGAATTTTGAAAATATATTGATTAGACATTTTAGATTAAACTTTCAAAATTTATTCAAATTACTGATAAAAAAAGGTTTAAAAAGAGTTTTTCCTCATGTAATGGGATAAAATTGACATCTTTAATGATATTTACAAAAAGCATTAGAAGTTTGAAGAACACCAAAATTCAATGCATTTTAAAGTACTAAAACTAAAAAGTAAGTATTTTTAGTAACGTATATACGTATTTTTATTTGTTGATTTATTTGATATTCAAATGAACCAAGTGGTTATTTGTGGAAGGAATTACAAAAATAAAATAAAACAATTTGCATAAATAATTCTGTATAATTATCTTCATAAAATAATTACAGTTCTTCATTCATAAATATCTTTGAGTCTGTATATAAGCGATTAATTAAAATTTAATTATAATTCCTGAAAGGAAAAAGGCATTAGCCGAAGTAGGGCATTTTATTTTAATTTTGGGAGATGCTAATTCATTTAAATACATTTCAAATAAAAAAAAGTTTTCTAAAAAATGTAATTGCAAAATGGACGGTCAATTTATTCTGAAATACTTTATTTCAGAGGCTATTCAACTCTTAGCGTGAAAGTGAATGAATTCCTATGAATAAAAAAATATTGTTAAACTGCTTCAAATAAATCTTTTTAAGATTTATTTTTTTAGTTTTGGAAAAAAACGTGAATTATTTTATTTTTTCCATGATTTACTTTTAGAATTATATTAAATATTTAGATAATTATTATGATATTTGCTTACATCCGTTATTATGTAATCAACAAATAATTCTTTATATATATATATAGGCTTGAGTTTAGGATTAATTTAAATTTTATTACGAAATTTTAATTATATCCCATCACAAAATTTTTGTAGACTGACAGCTGTTTTGGATACTTAACACAATTTATTAATTAACACAAAGGGCAATACGATAAAAATCACTATAGTGAAATAGGAAAGCATGAATGTTAAAAATTCCCACTCTGTATATAAAAGAAAATACGTAAATGAGATAAAAAAATGAGTGCATTTCTCAACAATAAAAGTTCTTTCTTGCTTTAAATGCAAAAGAAAACTAACTCTGTCTGTCAAGTGAATATTTTTCATGCTTCACCACTTGCGTTAACAGCTGCCTCTAAATTGTACAATTTTATGTGGAGAAAACAGACAATAATTGGATTTAAAATCCTTCAGAAACTCAAGATCGTTGTATAAGGAAAATGTAACAGCGATTGTGTTAAAAATAGATTTGTTTTTCTCAAATCAAGTAAAAAATAGCATTATGAAAATAAACAATTGAATTTGTTTTATATAGAAAGGTAGTTTTATAATTTCATTTAAACTTCTCACGTATATTGATTCTTATTTATTCAATAAGGGAAATAAGAAGGAAACAAAATAAGGAAATGATAGTGTAATAGGTAGATATGGACCATGCATAATATTAAAAAAATAATTTTCGTTAAAAACAACATGCATAATGATAATAAGTTATGAAAATAACATGCCAATAAAATAAATAAAAATAACGTATAAAGAACATATATGTTAATAAAAACAACATAAGGTTTGAGTAATCCTTTAGCTTATGATTAAGTGAGGCTAGAAATACAATCTATGTGAATTACATAACTTTAGATTCAGCATTTGAGCGTGCATTGATTCAGTACGTGAAATTATACTTAATGTTTCAAATTTTTACAGTTAAAATAATTTTTTTTTAAAAATTAATTTTAGTTTACTTTTTATGGATGACGGAATTGATTTTAGAATAATAAAACCCATGGATAATATACAAATAATAAAAATGTGATAATAATTATAATACAAATGGTATTTTTCCATTAGAGGAAAAACGAGAATACGTCCTTATCGTTATATAAGTTCAAAATGGAACACAGAGTATAGTATTTTTTAATATTGTCTCCTAACATTAAATAATAAAATATTCAGCATTTATTTTTATTATAAGAGAAAAAGTTGTAAATTCACGTAAGACTCGTTTAAAAAGTATCCCCTGAAGTAAATCTAAAATACATTATGGCATATAAATTTCTAATTTTAAATCACAAATACAATTTTACCACGAATTAATGTCAAATATGTATGCTTATTGCAGAAAAGCAATGAACTTTAGGAAATGAATTTTTAATTAATGGAATAATTTTAATTGAAAATTATAAACAAGAATAATATCAGTTCAACTCAACGAATAATCTAAATTTGAGTCTCAAAAATATGTTTCATTCTTGATGAAATTTCAGTTTTTAAAATATATCTCATGTACTTCAAATTAAATCATTTAAAATTAACGTTTGCTATAATTTTGTATACAGAAGCCTATTTAATATACGATTAACAGATCTAATTTTCAAAATTCAATCATATTCCTGTATCTATGAAACGCAAATAATTCCAAAATGTATTTTTCATACTTCGAAAATGTTTCCTAAAACGTAATAAATAAGTTTTAAGGGGCTATATAAAATAAGGAATATATTAAGAAAGAAATTTCCATTTTTTTAGATCTTATATATCAGCAAATCAAGTAGTAAATAATCTTAGCGATAAAATTCAATTTTTTTTTAATACAATCCACAAAAACACCATGATTTATTTTTACAAAGCAGTAACAACGGGGAACAAAGAATTCTGGAACTGAAATGTATTTTTATGAGTCAACTCATGCGTCAGAAAAGAACTCCTGGAAGATTTACTTATGGTTGCTTTCACCTTCGAATAGGACCCAAACGGGAGGCTTTTTACAGATTGAAAAATTCTCCAATATTAATATAAATTCTCGTGATTTCGATATATATATTCATTAACTATTATTTAGAAGAATTCACAGAATCATTTAATAATAATTCAAGTTTCCCTTAACAAACAAAACTGAAAAATTCATTCGGTGTTAAAATGTATATCCAAACCACAGAGAATTTATGCATAGGAGAAAATGAGTTGATTAAAAAAAGTTAGCATTATATTTAAATATGTGGGCCACTGAAATCAGAATGGGAAATCAGTGTTGAAGAGTTCTTCCAAATTTAATAGTAATTCCAGTCCAATTTTTTAACATCAAATGGAGACAGTAAAAGACCGAACTATCTCCGGTAGCAAAACAAACAGACGAATCTGTCAGAGTACTACAACTTCCACCAACAGTATATGATGTCTTACCTGCGGAGACGCAAAGTGCGGCAAAAGCTATCCAAGTTGGTCCTCCCATAGCAACTACAGTTCGAAACTGGATTTGGGGACCCCATTTCTCTATATATGAGGGAAGCCGGAGCATGACGTCGATCTCGACAACGTCACTGACCTAGCTACCTCGCTTCTGCACGCGAAAAGAACCAATTGATGGATGCTTCATCGGACATTGGAAAGAAAAGAAAAGGAATGGAATTTGGATGATTTCTGTTTCATTATTTCTCTTGTTTCGGAAGATAGTAAAAGTATAAGTTGAGGGAAAGGTTGGAAAGAGAGAGAGAGAGAGTGATAAAAACAGAAAAAAAACATGTCGTGCAAAAAAAATATATATATATGAGACCAGAAAGATAAAGAATGTCGCCGGTGATTTTAAAGGTAGTTCTGATGTCATTTTTGTGGGGAAAACACATCACGTGTTTCAGATTTTAGAATCGTGTATTCACCCAATAACGAAACCACTCTAATTTCTAATCGTTTACAAGCAAGTGAATTTTGGAGTTTATTTATTTTTCTTACCATTAATTCAATATGAAAATACTTTAAAATAATAAATGACTGTACAAATAAATACAATAATCATTTAGTTTTTCGGACAGCAAAGGTTAATCTCCCCCATCCCCCTGCTACTTTTTGACTTACTTGGATCTCTTACAATTAATAATGAAAGCAATTTAGGATTTGTAATGGATTTTTAATTAGAAAAAATTTAACAATATACATATAATAATTAAATAATTGCTTTAAAAATTCTATGAAGTTGGAAAAATTATCTTAAAAAACTTGAAGTTTCATTAATTATTTGATTTTTTCAAGAAATTATAGTTTATTGTATTGCAACTTTGAAGACATTTTAATAATTACTATCCTATTAAAAATTTTATAACATTAATTTTTATATTTATTTCTATAACCACGCAGTGTGCCGATTTAAGCTCATTTCGGGCCCTGGGCGCAGATGATCTACAGGCCCCTTTGGCACTGGAGGATCGAAATTTATAACCAGAAAATTTGGTTAAGTCCAGCTTATCCGGGCCCCTGGATAACCCTGAGCTTATCCGGGCCCCTAGCACCCAATGGATAAACCGGTACTGAATCCACGGAAAATATTGCAAAGAAATAAGTTTGTACAAAAATTGATTTTCGAATTTTGAAATCTTTTCTGAAAACTACTTTATTTAGAATACGAAATGGGGAGACATTTAACTGCATTGTTCTTGTATATACGAATATTTTATGGATCATCAAGATCTAAAATGGAGTTTCGTAGGATTATAAAATTGAGATTCTAAAATAGAAGAACTTGACGACACTTTCTGAAAGCTAATAATAGAAATGTTTCATAAAATTTCAACCCAAAATAACTTTATTTTTTAAAATCTCTCTCTGAAAATTTCAAAAATTCTCTAAAAGTCTAAAATGTTTTGAGTTTATAAAATGATCCCCACAATTACATAATTAGGAAATTCCAGAATATCCTTTATATTCTGAAAATACTTTTCCTCGTAAAAAACAAAACAGATTACTGGAAGTATTGATCTGAATAATTCATATAATGTTTCAGTCTATTTGTGTGGCGGAATATTATTAGAATTTTAAATAGAATATATTACAATGTCATACAATAAAACATCTGAAAGTGATAATCATTTGGATGAAATGTTCAGATGACCACTAAAGAAGACTTAGATATGTGAGTGACTCTTTAATTTATTTAACATATTCTCAGTTTTGACATTCAAACAATTATAACGTTCTAATAATTAAATTTTTTGTCTGTCTGTAGTAGAAACAGGATACAGAAAGAAATAGTGGATATATTGTGGTTGGATCCAATATTCATTTAATAAGCCTTAATTTTGTTGTATTTGTTAGTTTCATTATAAATATTAGGTTGAAAGCTTATTACTTAAATAGTATCAATTTATCCTGTTATTTTATTAATAATATTTTGTAAAAAATTAAACAACGGAAAACTATATATTTATAAACTTGCAGATTTTATTTTATAGTAAAAAATATTCATATACGTATATACAGTGGTGGCCAAAATTATGAACACTTTTTAAAATTGTTATGTTTTTTAAGTTTGTATGCTTATAGAAAATTTTACGTTGCAAAATGCAAAGTATTTTATATCATTTTAAAGAGAATTTAATACTGAATTCAATAAAAAAAAACAAAATTCAAATATTTGCAATGCGAAAAAGGCTATGCTGCCATAACTATCGATATACATTAGATACTGATGATAGAGGTGAGTTATTAGAGCTTAGTGAGGTTGCCTTTATTCTTTATTACAGCTTCATATCGATGTTTCATTGAGCTGAAAATAGTTTTAGGCACTTCCTTCGTTATTACATGATCCCAGGAAAAAACTATATCCTCAATTAGTTCCTTTTTATTTCATGGGTGCTTCATTCAGACAAGAGCTTTCAAACGGTGCCACAAGTTTTCGATGGGATAGAGGTCAGGACTGTTTCCTGGCCAGAACAACAACTCAATGATCTTAGAACGGTACCAGTCTTTCAATTACTTTACTGTGTGGCAAGGAACAGAATCTTGCTGAAAAATAAATGAAGCGTTGTTGGTAAATAGATTCCTGATGGGAGACAGAAGTTTGGGTTCTAGAATGGTGTCTATGCATTTTATGGCATTCGGTGTACCATAGATAATATGAAGGCGACCGAAACCATCTGCTGATATTCATGACTAAGTTATAAAACTATGTATGTACTTCACAGTTGCTTGGATACAGTCAGGAAGTAGCATTTCTTTTATTCTACGTCTTACATATTTTAGGCTATCGCTACTTAGTAACTATTTTTTTGTTTCGTCCCTCTATATAACTTGTGATCAATAATCATTTATTCCATTAATGTGTTTCATTGCCCACTGTAGTCCCTTTTAGTGCTGCTGTAAATTGAAATAGGGCTTTTTTCGTGGAATTCTACCTGTTAGTCTTACATCTGCTAATCTACTTCTGATTATTTTTGAACTGACAGAAACACCAACATCACTCAGATTACTTCCGACGGCTGTCCATGAAATTCATTTATCTTTGAAACACAGTATTTTTGTTTTTCTGTCATCAAAAGTTGTTGTTCACGTTGTTTACCTTTTTCGGTCTTTTCCTGCTTTTTTTTATTAAATTAGTCTCCCTGACATCTTAAACAAAACTTTCAGTCTCCAGATGTAGTCACTGAACTACCCACCTGTTCTGTAATTTTAAAACATATGAAATACCCCTTTCTCATCCCACATGAGTACAATCTACTCTTCTATTTGAGAGCATCGAATTTTGACTAAATATTTTTGTTATCCTGACCAGGAAACAGTCCTGACCTCAACCCCATCGAAAACTTATGGCACCGTTTGAAACCTTTTGTCCGAATGAGGTACCTATGAAATAAAAAGAACTAATTGAGAATATAATTATTTCCTGGCGTCATGCAATAACGAAGGAAGAGCCTAAAACTATTTTCAGCTTAATGAAACATCTCTGGGAAGCTGTAATAACGAAAAAAGTCAACTTCACTAAGCTCTAATAACTCACCTCTATCATCAGTATCTAATGTATATCGACGGTTATTGCAGCATAACCTTTTTTGCCTTGCAAATATTTGAATTTTGTTTTCTGTACTGAATTCAGTATTAAATTCCTTTTAAAATGATATAAAATACTCTACATTTTGAGCAACGTAAAATTTTCTATAAGCATACAAACTTAAAAAACATAACAATTTCAAAAAGTGTTCACAATTTTGGCCACCACTGTATATACGTATATATAATATTTAAATTGACAGATATTAATATACTTTAGGGAATGTAGCAAATTTATATAATTACACAAATGATCTTTGAATATCACCAGAAATATTCAATTTATTTCCTTGAGGCTGCTAGCAAAAATCTGTAATTAGTTATGTAAAAGAAGGTCGATATTTATTTTTCTGTCTAATAAAGTTTTGATTGAAGTGATTTCGATTATCGTAACTACTTCAGTTTTTGTAATTGTACTTCTACAACTACACACTGCGTATTAATGAGCTATATTCATGTAACGTCACAGTCACATGATAATTACCATTACGTATTTCCAGCCAATCAGTTCATGCCTTTCGCCGTTACCAATTTCTACTTTAAACAGAAACTTTCTTTTAAAAAGTACACATTTTTCAATAATAATAATGCCTGTAGAAAAACAAAATGCATATGATTTAATATAAAAAATATTTTTAATTTTGAAAACTTTTTAAAAAATTTTAAAAAATACTTGAACATCTTTTTCGAATTATCAAATTTGAAATTTTATCTAAGTTTTATAAGTAGAAAAACAAGAACAAGTCTAATGTCAGTTTTGAATTTAATGGAGAACACGTGATAGCATTTATCAAGTGACCACCCTGAATTTGGTTAATTTTTCTATTTGTAATAATTTTTTAGGTATAAATATATAATTTAGTACTTTCTGCTATCTTCGTGATAAACCTAAATTCATTCAGCATTTCATAAAATATTTTCTTAACTTCAAATCATGCCGATAACACATACGGCGATTAATTTTTCTTTTATGTTGCATGCAGATAAGTATATTAAAGATGGTTCAAATTTATACATTTTACACCACTTCGATGAACAATTATGAATTGATAATAATAAACCTATGTGTGTATTTAAGATAATACTCTCAAAAACACTAAATGTACCTTCTGTATTTTTGATACAATAAATTCTCGATTTGATATGTACTTTTCTTATAATTTTCGAAATAAGATATTTTGGATTTCTGCTATCCCAACTGTTTATATTTAGTAAAATAATATTATTATATATAATGAGAGAGGAGTTTGACTTGTAACTATGGCAACCTACCTTTTCAAATGTATATGATAATTAAAAGATAGAACCACCATTTAATTTTAAAAGTTTATCACAATCCAGCAAGTAATTATATTCATCTTATAAATCAACAACTTATTTTGTGAGTTATATTTCCATGACTGAATGCCATCAGTTAGGATCACCAACGTGATTTTGACACATAATGCATTGTTAACTAAGCAGATTTTCTTTATAAAAAACACTATATGGAATTATAATTTGATGAAATGGAGAGATATGAATAGCTGTCATCAAAATATATTTTTTTAAAAAAACTAAATGTTGATGGATTACAGAACATTAACATATTTAAAGAGTTTTCTTCTTACTGTACACTTTTTAATACTTTGTATTACTTTCAGGAAGATATAAAAGAAATTACAGTAGATATTTAAAAGATGGATGATATCAATTGTACGCGCGGAGGCTAGTAAATCAAGCAAAAAAAACCCCCTCTAATGAATATTTCTGTATAATGTTTATGCAAACATGATATACGCAAATTATAAATATTAAGTTTGAAAGTACTTATATTAATTACATCAATAATGAATGCATGTAAGTAATACAAATGGATGCAGGGCTTTTTCGTTAAGCATGAAACATTACATTGGTTTCTCTCCTAAATTCAATAAATCTCGCCCATTATATTTGGCCATATATATTAATTATTCGCCCATTATAGTTATCGAATCGTGGGAAATTTCAAAGAGTTTTGCTTTGGGAATGCTTTGCTGCTTGGGAATTAAAATATCTTAAAAAGCAAGACTTAAATTATTAAAATTGCTGTAAGTATAACTGCTCTCTTTTGATCATTTCCTCATCTGATTCAAAATTTCAAAACATATTGCAAATACCCCTTTGGAGCAATAATAAACATAAAACTAACAAGTAGTAAACTATAATTGAAAATATGAACTATATTGCCCAATAAGGAAAGGTACAATTATTTTATGCACAATCTTAACAGGTCACCAAAGGATCGTACACACATGAAATACGCTGATGAAGTATGTTAGTGTTCAAAATTAAGAGAATTTGCCAATTTAGTTGAATTTCGTGAAAAGTACTGAATGGAAGGCAAAATCAATGCTTTCAAAAAAAGAGACAAATTCTTACGATTACATATGTAAGGACCATTAGAGAAAAATTCTTTGTATGCGCATATCTTGCCTACTTTTGCAGTGTGTATCTTTTTTTCAGTGGCATTCAGAGAAATTCAAAAACAAATATTCAAGTGAGTAACCACCAATGTTTGGATAAAAGGAGGTGACGAATCGTTGGAAGACTTGAGCCAGGTCAATCTCAAAATACCAGATGCTAAAGGCTTCAGTACTCTTAGCGTATTTTGACATTATTGGGGAAAATTTAATAAAACTGAATACCCAAACGAATCTTGGACATTATGGTTCAAAAGCCTCATAGGCCAAAGATCGATATTTGTTCATTACAGCGAGTCATAACAGGAGTACAAAAATCAATATTCTTATGTTTGTCTCTTAAAAATCACGTGTCTATATGGATTTAAATTATAATGGTTGCTGTTTCCAGAAAACTACATGATAGATGTCTGTTTTTCTACTATTTCGTTCGACTGATTCGTCTGTTTTGTGCACAGAAGAATCTTTTTAGCATGGTATAGAAAACATTGAGATATGAGTAAAGATTATTGGATCTTTTTGTTAAATAATGAATCCAGATTAAGCTACACTATTGGTTCTCTTCATACTATCATCTGAAAAAGAAATCGGTTTCACGTATTCAAGCATCCAAGAAACAGACCGGCATCGGAAATTTGATGGTCTGTTTAGGTATCATGTTAGACAAGTATACAGAACTTCATAACTTAGACAAAGGCTTTGTGGCTGATGTCCTGCTTAGGGGTCAGGGATTTTATCTCGATATATTTGTTCAATTCTCAAAGCCTTAATTTGACACGTACAAGTTTGTGTGACCTCTAAAAGAGATTCTGGTTCGTGTAATAAATCCCACCTCCGTTATATGTGTGTTTTAAAAAATGTTTGATACTGGAGGGTTCCTTGTTCCTCCCAAATCATAATATGAAGGGAAAAGGACTTCTTAAAATTATTCTAAGCTTATCTGTAAAAAGTACAGATTGCCATTCATCTCTTATGTAATCGATGTGCTTTTTACAATACAAACTATAATACTGTAACTGTGTGATGTTAACAATTGTAGTACATTAGTTTATTTAATATCGCTATAGTAGTACTCAAAAGTTTATGGAAATTGATTTTTAATCTGAAATTTGAGCTAACGAAGTGTAGTCTTGAAGATGTGTAAATATTTTTCATGAAAGCATTGTTGTGTGTGTGTTTTTTTTAAAATAAGATAAATTTTTCTAAACATTTTCAATATATATAAATAAACCCCATCAATATATTTCGCCAAATCAGCCTAATATTAATAAATAAATACGTGAATAGGAATCATAAGAATGGACCTAATATAGTGTCAAACTAAATTGGTATCCAAAAAAATTGTAAAAACAAATGTTTTCTTAGGTAATTTTCAAAAAATATAGGAACATATATGGAAACATTTCTCCTTAAGGTGGTTTTCTTCTAGATATGCTTTTACGATAAAATGATCTAAGCAATATATAGCAATATACATATATATGTACTAATTAATCATATACTAAATTATCATAAAGCTAATTTAAAGCTAAACTACAAATAGATGTACAACAAAACAATATAGATCAAAGTTAAACGTCCACATTAATATAATTACAAAACTTTTGACCTTAGAAATTAAGATTGTAGGCTTAAATTTAGTTTTAAGGCCAGTAATCTTTCCCCAATATTTACCTATACTACTGGAATGAAAGAAAAAGAAAATTGTGTAAGAATAATTTAGTTTCCAAAAATAATCTAATTTTAATAATATAATATTTAGCATAATTAATACTTAAAATACTCTAAGTGAGTTTCAAAACCAAATGTGGTGCAGCTTGGCCAAAGTTGGCCCTTGCGCCATTAAAATTAACAATCAATCAATCAATCAAAATTCAAAACCAAATGCAATTATAATATCATTGATCTATCATCGCATACCATCACATTCTGATACCATCAGAAAAAAAAATTAAAAAATACAGAAAAATTATAAAAAATTAAATTTGCACATTAGTGTGAATACTACTGCACTATTCCACCAAAACAACAAAACAGAAACGTACTTATTGAAGAACTGTTAGAAACGTTTTACAAAAATATTATAAATGTAACTAAGAAGAAAGAAAACAATCTAAAAATAAAAAATGATTAATTGGAATAAAAAGACCTATAAAATTAAATGATAAGAGGTTTAAAGAAATTAAAACTACCAAATAAATAACCTGTGGTGTATTCTAGCGAAAGTACAATGATAGAGAATGGAGAAATAAGAACCAATTCGTAAATTAAAAATAAATAAAATCTTAAGAGACACCAATTTTTTTGAACTTATTACAAATTTATGTGTGTGTGTGTGTGTATAAAGATACATACGAGTATATACCGATAATTGATTCGAGAAGTGATCTAAGCCTTTTCTAATGTTTTTCTTGTTACGTAATATTCTATTAATTAATAATGAATTTAGAACATTTATCCATTGTATTCGTTATGATTTCTCTCCATAACAACAACCGTGGTTCCAAATTACGAAGCCTCAAATAAGTCTCGTGTAGCTTTATAATGCATAGTTAATATACCTTTATCACTCTCCGTAACATAACATGGCATGGTTTAATAGCCACAAAACTAATTCTAACCCTACAAAGCAGTCCTCAGTCTGTTATGGTTTTAGATATTGCAGCATCCATCCATCTTTAATGTGTACAAAACTTTAAATTATCCATTTCCAATTCTTTAGTATTTCTGCCTAGAATTTATGTTGGTACATAAAGAAAATGAATGATTCTCTTAATATTTTTGACATGTGGGGAGCAATTTAATTTTTTAAAATGTTTATTTTTATACTTAATAAAACATTTAAGTTTTTTTAAAAAAACTAAAATTCTTTTAATATTACAAAGTATTTTCTTTCTTTTTTTTCTTATGTTTTCCATTATTCTGTTCAGTGAAAAGATGACTTTGTATGTATATACATCTTTTAAAACTCGAAAAGAATTAAACACTTTTAAAATGGCAAATTTAGAGATCTAAGCTAACTGATAACTTGTGATTCCTTATTATCAATCCAAGAGGGAAAGATAATTTTATAAAAATTTTAAGGCAAAACACAAAAAGGTAAAATTTTGATCTCTCTGAATCTTAATAACAAATAATATACAGTATTATTCTTTCCTTGTGAAAAACTATACTGATAGTGCAAAGTTTATGTAGTTACGATTTATCTTTTTATCGAACTGCTTTCAGTAGGTATATATGAATAACTTTTATTACTTCTTACAACGCTAAAGAAATACAATTGAACACGTGTACGGCCATTGTAAGGTAAGTTGTGTGTTCTCCTCCGCTTCCTATTTAGTTGTTCATTTCATTTAAAAAACGTTTTCATGGGGCAAAGTGACAATGACATCAAAAAATTTCAAAGCTTACGCAACGACAGGAACCGGTTTTTATTAGGTAACGTATTAGTTTTCACCTCAAACACATATAACTGAGAAATCATAGGCCGTGACGCATTTGGGTGTATGAAAAAAATTCCGTTCGGTGAGAATTATGTTCCAGGATTACATGATATTTCAAAAATAAAAGTATGAAAAGAGTAACAAATTTTCAAAATGGCATCTCACATATTTTTTTAAATTTATTTTTGTTCCCTGACATCTTGGTTTTACAAATTTCAAATTTAAAATTATGCAAAAATTCGTGAGATTGTTGGAATTATTGAAAAAAATTTGTTGGAATAAACATAATTTTTTTAAAGAAGCTTCTGCGCATGGAGCTGTAGTTTGTAACTAATGCTCACATGTCAGTGTGTATGTAAACAATAGGGTACACAAGAGGAGGGGTTTAACCCCTCCATAAACCAATAGATTTTTTATTTTGCCGTAGAGATCAAACTCGGCATTTTCGTCTACGTGTTTTTTAGAATGTAAACCCTTTCGTACCAAAGGTCTGTGTACGTCAATGCATGTAAGAGAATATATTTGCAAATAATAAGTTGTGTCAAATGTACTATTATATCTATTTATAAAATTATGAGCTTAAGAAGGACTACTTTCTTTTATATATTTTCGTAAGACCACAAAAAAAGATTATGCATATTTTAATGCATTATTTGTAAAAATGAGCTACTTAAGTTTTCGTTAATAATGGAATTGTATATTAGCTAACATATTAGAATAATTTGTTTTGATTTACATTGGCGACAGATCTTATGATTCTGAGTCATAGGAAAATGACGAAAACAATACATGAGCTGGCATCCACTCTCCAAATTTCCTTACTACACCAATGTAAAGACTTGGAGTCTCTACAGATTTAACTTGCATTAACCCCTCTGCAAGGTGGATCTTCAGTGGTATTATATGACTCGACAACGCCGTCTACTTGTTCATGACCATGACCATGTAGCACATTACATTAAAGTTGAAGAACTATTTATGCGTTATCGAGCGCTTTCTCACAAACCAGGTTGCAAAAGTAAATTTAGCCTCGAAATTCTCAAAAGAGAGTGGTTAGAGTGCAAGGTACCTACAGAGGTATATTAACACCATCAACGACTATTAATTGAAATTGTAATGCACTTTTTAAGTTTTTCATTCAACGTTAGTAAAGGCAACCGATTAAAATTAAAATAATCTGTTTGATTTACTTTTAAACTTTAGTTTAATTTTACATAATTAATAATATATTATCAATAAAATATATCATACTTAACTCAAAGTTAATTGAATAAGAATCAAAAGCATTTTAAAAGATTTTGAACAGTTATCTCTGTAAATGTTTTTTCTCCTTCTGCAATAAAGCATAGCAATGAAAATGATTTTGTATCTAACACCGAAAGATGGCGCAAGTCAAGGTAAATGCATACTTGATAGTTTGATGTTTTCGTTCATATTTTGAAATTTCTCTTGTATTATCGTATTTAATGTCCCAATCTATAATCAGTCATGATAGGATCGCTGCAAATAATACTTAATTGACGAAATTGATTTTCGGTGAACTGTTGTCTTCGGTTAATGTTAAAGAATGGGATCCAAATTCGGAATATTTTTTCAGGTATAAAAGTACTCAAACATTAATATTATATTCGGGCTTCGCTATCATGTAGAAAATAATTAATTTTATCATGTTATTCATTTTTAGTCGAGTTGACACATTTTTTATTTTATAAAATGTGTTTCACAATTTTTCTCCTATTTTGTAATGCTAAATGAGCATGTTAAAAGGAAAAATTGCATGGATCCCTTTGCATGTTAAAAGGAAAAATTAATTACTTTTGGAACATTTTGATATTTTAAAAATGTTATATTACGTATGAGTACATACTTATGTATGAGTTGCAATGATAAAAATTTTCATGAAAATAGAGGAATTTTTCTGTCTGAAAATGTGCTTCGCTGTTACTTCAAACTTTCGCACATTTGGTGAAAACAGCTTTAAAATATAGAAATTTCTAACAATAACTCTGTAATTGAAAGAATAATTTTTTTAAGAAGGAAGCAACTTGTTGACACAATAATTGTCCACTTCTTCGCCAACTAAAAGCTGCACGAGGATTAGTCAGATTTAAGAAAATCACTTTAACAAAATACACAGAAATATAATAAATATAATGAACTATAATAAATGAAATAATAAAAATTTAGAACATATTACATATTGAAAAAATAATTATTATTAACTTTAAAGATGAATTTCATAATTTTATATTTAAGCATTTATAATTAACTATTTTGTATTTTATGTTAATTAACTGTATATCTGTTTTTTAAAATATTTTTATAATTACAAATATTTTTTGTTAACTTTTAAATTAAATTTGCTAATATTTAAAATTTAGCTTGTAAATCTAGAAACAATTTTTTTAAAAACTTTTTTGCTTTACCAGGTTGGAACAGTCCGAGTATTGACATTAACTAACTTGCAATGTTTCTACAAAAGCGGCAGTTAAGCCTAACGAATAAAAAGTAATTTACTAATTCTCACGCAATCTTTCTATTTTTAAAATATAAAGAATCAACACACTGCATGTGACTTACTTTTGTTAAACGTTAGTCCAGAAAAACTTACCAGAATAACAATGTTTTCTTTCGTTACTTTTTTTGCTAAATATTTAAACAAACGATTCTCTTTTACAAAATTTCAGTTTACAGTTCGACAAAATTTTAAAAGCTCACGTGACGATTAAAATTATTCTTCTGATACGATTGTATTAAGAATATTTTTCTGATACTCGTCATCAATCAGCCAGAACAATCTAATTTTTTTTCACGCGATTAAGTGGCAACATTTGCTTCATTAAAAGAATAAATCTTTTTCATCATTCGATTTCACAATTGTTTTTTTAAGCTGGTTCGAATAATAATTTTAAAAAGTCATATTTTATGGGATCATTTAATGTAATATTTTCCCGCCAATCATCGGAGATAGGTATGTGTTCCAAGTTTTTCCTTAAAATATATATCGATTTATTTTATACAAATAAATCATTATTTGTATAATAAGTTTCTTTCATTATATTACTATTTCATAGTTTGATATTTAGGCTTAAACCAACTTTTAATATTTTCGAAAGACTTAATTTTAGTACTGACTTTTAGTTAATTCTAGTTTAAGAAGGTATAAAATTATTATTATTATTTTTTTAAAAAAACTTTTGGTGCAATTTTTTTTAAAAACATTTTGTTTAATACTACAAAGCAATAATTAATCGTTGAGATTTCATATTCTAAAATTAAAAGTTGAATAAGATTAATTGTAAATAATAAGACATTTTTATAAAATACGCATTAAGTCACTTTTTTGTAGATTTCTATTACTCTCGAAGAACTTGTAAGATGGAATTAATCAAATTCTTTACTATTTTAAATATTAATTAGCTTTTATTAACTGTCATTGTATTCTGAAATGTGTTTGCTTTTAATCCAACATTTAATTTTAAATTAAATAGTAATATATCAAATTAATTTTCAATTTTCACCGAAATCATCAAAACAAATGTTTTGGATTCTAAGCGCAGATTCATTTTTTTAAAAAAAGGGCAATCACAGTGACATATTTAGATCATGTTTACTTGAATCTAATTAAAAATACCTTCTTAAAGGTCAAAATCATGCTTAATGAATATTCATTCCCATCTTGTGCATATTTAGTTTAAAAAACAATCAAATTTAATCTAAATATTTGTCATTGTACTGTACATTTAGAAGTACATCTGGTTTTAAAAAAACCTGATAACTTTAATTACATTAAGAACTATGTTTTTTTCGAGAATATTCTTTAATTTCCTTTGAAAACATACGCTAAAATAATTTTTTTTTTACTGTGAAGGACCTTTTTTATATACTTAGATTAATTTTCCTTCTAAACTCAAGGTGAATGAAAAAAACAATTATGATTTATAATTCAGAATAAATTTATTTAATCAAAATATTTATAAAATACTAGGTAAAATTTCTTCAGTCATACTAAGATTTTTATCGGTAAAATATTTAAAGGAGATTTCAAATCTATCTTTAATTTTAGATATCAAACATCGCTAAAAGACTTGCTGAATATTTCCTATTAATTATTGTGTCAATAAATTTATTAGTTTTCCTTTAATATTCCATCAACTTTCAGGGAAGCAATTTTACTTTGCAAAGGAAAGTAAAAATCGAAAATTTAAAGGATTTTTTTTTATATATAAAAAGATGTCGTTATATTAATGTTACAGAGATAAGATAATGTATACGATATGCTACAAAAATAATTAACTGTAATTTTGTTTACTTTATATTTGAGATAAGGACTAGTACACATGTATAAAAATCTACAAATACTTCCTTAGTTTACACCGATACACATGATTTGATTCTAAACGTAAAGCACTTTATTGTCATTCTGAAACTTCTGGCGTTTCACAAATTCAGTAAAAAGTACCTCAAAAGTGATATTTAAGAAAAATCAGCTATAATTGAAAAGCAAGTAATTGCTGAATAATCAATACCGTATGATTATTACTATCAAAAAAAAATTTGTTACATCAATGACTATAGCTACTATATAAATAAAATTTTTGATAGAACCTTATTTTTTATTCTTTGAAAAATTTTCCTTATCGTACAACCAACGACGATATCAATTTGCGCTAAACTAGACTTTACCTCCGTCAAAACTTTTTACACATAGTATTGATCCACAAACCCGCTTACGTACAATCAGTTTTAATAAATGCATGAACTTCGACATCATAGCGAGCTTTAAGAACTTTTTTTCTTTTAAAAAATAAAAATTCTGAGACTCATTGGGAAAAAGAATGGTATCTTCATCACTAGACGAAACTCTCAGAATTCCAGACGCGCTGGTAAATACATTTTTTTTATATTTCGTCCTGAATGTCCTTGAAATACTCCACACTGAACCCGTTTTTCTCTTTCGGTACTTACCCTAACGATGTTGCAAGAAACCATCATCACCTGAGGAAAAGGGGGTCGAAAGGAATTTTTTTCTTTGTTGCTTCTTTTTTTTTCATCTCAGGCAACCTCTTAATTTTCATTCAGGTGTGTGGAACGCATAAAAATTGCCTTATATAACCCTGAAAAATTGCATTTGAGTTCGCAGATCGTGAAATGGGAACAAAAACAAATTGCAGTTCCTTTTGCTTTCAGGAAGAGGGTCTCTAAGTGTGGTGAAATTATGGCCCATCGTGTATACTATTCGCAAGAAAAAGTACTAAATAATTCTAATAATAGGTGTTTCACAGTTTAAGATATATTTTATTGCTCCTAGATGCAATAGATTATGAGGATTAAGAAACTCATTTATATTTTGTAACTGTCAAACGGTTTTGTACATTTGGGTAATTTGGGCGAGTTCGTTTTCAATTAAAAACTGCAAGTTTTTCGGCATTCAGTTAATTTTATAAAACACATTTTTTCAAAAAGGAAAGAAAAAGATTTTGCTGTCTTAGCGATTGTTTTTGGTAATTATATTGTTCTACGATTGGTTTTTAGAATTGTCTGAAAACTGATTGTGATTGAATAACCCAAATCATAAATTTCTAATGATTAAATTTAAAAATTCTGGTAATTTTTTTAACATTATTGAATAGATCATAAATTCTTTTTTAAAAAGAACTAATCATGACAATCATATTGTACCCACTAAATTCACGAGCACGTAATTCTGACCTCAATTTTAAGCTCTGATCTCAATTAATTTGTAAATTAGCACACACACACACACAGAAAGTAATCCAGGATATAAAAACTGACCTTCGACTCACTTATGTATGACTTGACCTTTGAAGTATCATATAGAAGGAGATATAAGCATCCATTGTACTTTTTTTAGAGAAAAAAGATAACTCTTCTTAAAATTAGGAGGAGAAAATTGTGTATCTTCATGATGCTTGAGAAATAAATTTGTTTTGTGATATTTTGGAGATTCAACTAAATTTTATCACAAATTTACCAAGTAGTAATTCTAAAAATTTAGATTTCCTCTCACAGTTAGTGCTAAAAGCAAAAACTATCATCAGTGAGCTTTACTAATCTGACTGGTGGACAGCACAGTTTTCATTTCTAATTCTCATTTTAACTTGTCATCTTAATATGTTTATTTTTAGAATAAATTAATCATAATAAAACACAAACAAATACGAATAAAGGAAAATAAGAGCATTTTTAAAGAAATTTAAATCCTGTAAAAATACCAGATACAAAAACTTGTGAAGAGTTGTTAGCTTCTTTCTCATGAAATATATAAACTATCACGACAGCATTATTATTCAAACACTAAGTTTAAAAAATGACCTATACATATTGCCCAGGTACTAGGTCAAACTAATAACTCATAAATGGTACATAATTCTAGGTCAAAATCACTGGCATATTTAGCTCTGAGGGGGCTCTGTATCAAAATTTCTTCGCCAGACCTTTTTAGATATGGGATTCCTGTTAGTAGGACGGTAGTTACACATGTTGGGGGGGGGGGCTCCTGCAGCATAAGGGCCCCGTATTATTGATACGGGGGTAGTTACGCCCCTGGTCAAAATAATAAAGCATAAAAATTTTAAAAACGAGTTGTATCTTTTAGATAAAACGTTGGATTGTTAAGTTACTCTTTAGTGTTTCTATTCTAAATAAGTAATCAAAGTCCAGTAACTATGATTATCAGCTTCATTGTAAAATACATTCGAATAGAACTTTGTGTTGCAGCACTAGATTAGAATTACATGAGAATGTGGTGCATAACATTCAATTGGATCATAAACCCAATGCATTGAGTGGTTAGGAAGTCTGGAGAGAATTGTATAATATCATAGATGTCACCTGACATCGACTTGAAATCACGATGGCTGCTGCCAAAAAAACCTCGAGTTGCTCTAAGCCTATCAAATATATCTCAGGAGAATAATTTTTATTTAATAAATCTAACGAGTTTAAAGACCGGCACATGAAATCTGAAAAAAAAAATGAAAAAGTATGAATTTTAGAAATGACAGAGATAATATAGCAAAAATGCGCATTTCTTGAATGTCATCTATGTTTTTTAAGTCTTTTAATTTCTTCTAATGATTTATACTACACATTCATTACTAAATAGATAAAAATTCGTTATTCAATGAAGAATAAAACATCACTAAATTCTCCTGCCTCTGAATTCAGCAATTTTAGCTGATTTAACTTGTTTGTACATTCGTATTATTGTTACTAAAGTTATAACATAAATCCTTACTTAACATAATTGATAACTTTTTAATATTAATTGTTTTAGAAACTGCTTGTGAATCAAATTGACTTACTTTACAATTAAATGCTAAATAAAGAAGGGAAAAGTCACGCAATTTAACTTAAAAAAATTGCGTCTTAACTGATGTCACGCTGATAAAGCTAACTAGTTTAAATTTCATTATTACAAAAAGAAAGAGGAAAATAAAGTAACTGATTCAGATGTAATGTACATGATAATACCATAAAATTTGGTATAAATGTAGAACTTTAAAAGGAAGAATAACTTTTAAATAATAGGGATGCAAATATTTATATTTAAAATGAAAAAAATGTGATATTTTTTTGTAAGTTACAATAAGCCAGAAAATAGCAAAGTTATTTTTAATCGCAAGATAAATATCCCCACTTTTTATTCATGGAAAAGTAATTTGCATTATGACAAATGTGAATGAAACGAAAATATAATTTTCTATTTACGTATATTTAAAAAAAACAACAAGATATGTTTATTATAATTTCCCGAAATCTTTCTCATTGACCTTATTTCTTTATTATTCGAAATTTAATAGGGATGCAATGCAAATCAGTTTTTCCATAAGCATTATTCACACTTTTTAACTACATTGTCAAGAAAATAAAAACCAGGAAAGAAGTTTGTAAACACCCAGGTTTTCTTAATCCGAATCTCCATAAACATTTAATTATTACTTTTTAACGTTGAAATGTTTTTAAAAAGATTTCATGTCATAATAGTTCCTAGTTCAATTTTTTAAAAATTATTGCTGTTATTATATTTGAAATAATTGCTGTTATTTATATAATCCTGAACTTCCACTCGATATTGGAATGATGTTCTTTTTGTTTCTTGTTACAAAATGAAAAATGTGATTACTCACAAACGAAGGATTATTACTTTGTTTTCATATTAAAGAATGTACAATTTGAATAATACTTTTCTTAAATAAATTTCATATTGTTTTGAACAAAGATAGTTATGATAAAGTCGTGAAGGAGACATTTTAATGCGATGTTTTAAGTAAATAACTATAGTGGTTTTAAAATTTCTATTTGAATATACAAATTGTTTTAGATTTATACTGATAACACGGCCCATTATTTGAGTCATAACAATTTCTAAAAAGTGGTGGAAGCTTTAACGGACAAAAGAACTATTTGAAAAAATCCTTATTTTAATCTTCTTCTTCTCATAATTCCCTCAAAACTCCAAATTCAGCTTACTTCAATTATGAATATTTCGTTCACATTCTACATGTAACATTTGTTGAAGAAGAAAAAATAACCTTTAAAATTAGATAAATTTAATTTGGAAAAGAATTTTGTGAAAGACTGATGTATGCATAGTTTTCTTTTCCTTTCAAGGATATAGCGCTGAAAAAGTTTGAAATAAATAAATGGAAACTATATAGTGCATAAAACCCTTTCAACTAAAAAGTTCATTTTAAAAAAACACACATAAGTGAATGAAACAGCTTCATTTTATTCGAAAAGAAATTTAAATATTTGTGTTGTGTTGATTTCTTAATGAAGTCTATTTATTAAGATATTAACAAATAAAATATGTTTATCTATATGCTTTACAAATTTTCCTTTTTAATTTGATATAGAAAAAACATTTTGACATGATATTTAGGTATCAAATGTAATTTTTTTATTTGATTGAAAACTAGTTTCTATTGAAGAGTTTATTTTGCTTTTCACAGTAAACACTCCAGGATGTTTATTACTAAAAAAATGAGTGTACGAAGTTTGAACTTGTTTCGAATGTACTAAGAACAGTTTCCATGATTTCATTATAGGAAAAACTTTTGTGTGTGTGTATTACATTACTTCCTTCAAAGAAGCGTCGTTGAAGAATAAGAAATCGCAGTTTCAGCGACTGTAGTCCGAAAGTCTGATTGAGGACTTTTATGCAATATTTTCAACAATTTTTTGCAAACCGTAAAAAAATATTTTAAATTAAAAATCCACGCTTACTGTAGAATTAATTCAAAATAAAACAATTGAAAAAGCAAATTGGAAAAGAACATATACACTTCTCTGAAATAGAACACACACAAATTTCGATTTCACTCCGTCTTATCAACCAATCTGCCATGAAGAACAATAAATTTTGTTTCTCCACGAAGGATCTTCACTGCTGATTTTGTTGATGTTCCATTTTAGTGTTTAATCCTAGAAAGATATTCTGCAAATATCCTTCCCACAAAGGGTGAACTTTGGCTTCACCTTTGATCTCGAAAGAACTACCATCGATGGTGAACATTCTTGTTCATCTTGTTTCTCCAGTTGCAGGTTTTTTTTTGCGCGCGTGTGACTGAGGATATAGAGAGGAAAAAATCGGGGTCAGACGGAAAAAAGAACTTAAGAGATTTAAATTAAATCCTGTTTCGAATCTCGAATGCTTCTTTGAGGCGATGGATTTTAAGGGCTTAGTTATTTGAGGTTTACTCCCATTTATGCGGATTTTTTTTTATAAAAAAACTAATTAAAAAACTCCTAGCCCTGGTTGAATTAAAAAGAATTTATTATTATTATATATCTTAATTTAAATTTATAAACTACATTCTTGTACTATGAAGCATAGGTCTCCAACCCCCGGGCCACGGACCGGTGCCGGTCCATGGATCAAATAGTACCGGGCCGCACAAAGAATTTTAAATGATGACTATTTTATTTACTATGACGTATTTCTCTTGGGTTTGTTTTAGAGAAATCACTTTATATTCCATGTTAAATCATTTTATATTAATTTTTGGTGTAACTGTATTTAATTCTGAAGGAATGTTTAAATACAATTAAATCAAAACAATCTAAAATATAAACAATCAACATCTCCCCCTACCTCAAATGACCACGGTACAATAATCAAGCGTTGACAGGTCCGCAACGATATAAAGATTTGGTGGGTCACTGATATAAAGTACTTGGAGTAGGAAACCTTGTAAATACTTTACGTAAAGATTACTTATTGTAAAAATAAAAAAAATTATAATCAAATCAAATTTTTAATATGGATTGCTTATTTGAGTAGTAACTACGAATAGAAGTTTATTGTTGAAACAGCTTACGATGTTGAACCGCGCGTGGTCAAGTGACAAGGACGGCGCCTGGGATAGCTTCAACTCTCCTTACTTCTACGCTACATGGCGATGTGAGAATTTACAACCCAAATTGATTTAATACGCGACAAACCTACTCTGACTGCTGTACCGTAGGGCCTAGGTTCGAATCTCGGAGAAGGCATTGATGTTTGAAAATGGAGAGTGTGGCAGAGGGAGGGGGTACTCTAATTTGCTGTCGAGCCACAAGTCCTCTCGAGTGGTAGGTGGGAGGCCCCTGACCACCTCCAGGATTTCTCCCTCAAAATTGGGGTGGAACCGAGCCAAATAGTACTGTCACCTGTATGGTGCTAAAAGCTACGAATAACTACAGGCGTACATCTGGTTCTTTGCCGCGATGAATTTCGTGGAACTCGATCTGACACCACCAGACTGTGGTGGCATTAGCAGCAACAACACACAACAGCGTAACAAAACCCTACTGAATGGAAATCTTCGGTAAAACGAGATCTTAACCCGTTGCCGATGGATTGTGAACCCATTGCTCTATTAACTAGACTACTGAGGTTGATATATATTTTTTTTAAAAAAAAATTAGCAATAATAAATAGGAAGTGGAAATTTTTTTAATGACTCAATTAAAAAGATATAGATGAACTTTTGAATCAAATGTATATAAGCATTGAAAAATGCTGTTCAAAATAATCTTTAAATTGGATCTTTGAAAATTGTTTTCTAGTTTAGAGAATTAGATAACAAATGCTATTATTAAAATATTATGCTATAATAAAGACTGAATACATACTTATATGCTACTAATAAAGTACTCATACTATGAACATAAAATTATTATAAGTATTTAATTTTAATTTATTTTACCCTCTGAAGTATCATGAAGGCTAATGGTGACGGACCTTGTAATTTTAAACCAAGGTCAAATGACTGGCACTCGTCTCCAAACTTTCACACCTCCCCAACAGGAGAACTTGAGCCTTGATAGGTTTAACGTGCATCAGCCCATCTACACGAACAACTGAATTTCAGTCAAAAAGTACAAACAAAATTGACAAATTTATATTGAAAAAAATTTATGACGCATGAAATGTTATTTGAAGCAAATATTTTTTCATCGATTTAATCAGAAATAATAACATTTCAACTCTTTTACAGACATTTTCCATTTAACTGAAAGCAATATTAGATAATTACAAAATTCATGGCGTATAATAGTAAAATTGAAATTCAAAATGAATTTTTCTTGCCTTGTGTGTCTTCTAACAGCCATTATTAAATTGAATTTTTTGCTGATAAAAACAAAAACGTAGTTTAGAAAAAGCAAACAAACACTCCTCAACTTCTAACACATTTTGAAACAAGTTATATAAAAATTGAAAAACAAAGATCAAAGAAAACACCAATTATTTGAACTGACTGAAGTTTGAAAACAAATATAACAACAAGCAAAGAATTTCCCATCATTTAAAACGAAAATAATACTCATAAACTGACTCTTTTCCATAATGAATACTTTAAGTAATTCTGTATGCATGATAGGTTTATTAATGTCTTTGAGTACAGCTGAAAGTCAAAGCGTTTAAGCTTCCCTTTCTTTTTTGCTTACAAACGTGTTTAATTTTTGTTCTAAGCAATTTGAAATTCTAATTAAATGCTGGAATATATTTATGTTACTTTACTTTAGTTCTTATGCAGTTAAAAATATTTGCAAGGAAATAGTATTTAATTTCATCTATAAAAAATCCTTATGTTATTTCCTAACATCTAAGAAATCTTTTTGTTCATTTCACTATACGTAATTCAGCCTTATTATTGTGTAAAACATACTATATAGTATGACGCAATGCTCATTTAAGATTTTTTTTAAAGATAATTGTATGTAAACTCTACGGCAGTTTTACAACATGTTTTATCACTCTTTCTCAAGGTTTTACTATAATTTTTGAATTAAATATATTTAAAAGCATTTAAAAACTTGTACGTCAGATCATGAAATATTCGAACAGGTTTTAATAATTTCGCTATGAGTGATATGCAAAATACGTTCGCTAAGAGAAAGTGCATTTTAATTTTCTTAACGTGGCATCATTCTCTCAAATACGAATAGGGACAACATGTATAGATACCGGATGTGGTTTTCGAATTTTTTTCCCCTTAGTAAACATTCGAACGTCTGAAGGTCGGCGGGAAAAGTTTAGCATTCTGAAACTGTATAGTGAAGCTAATAAGGCCAACCGGTCAGTTATTCGGAATCGAATTCGAAATAAAGTGCAATAATCTTGAGGTCAAAATGTGACGTGCTTCAGGGTTTCTTAAACCTTCCTATAGAAGTATTCTGTGCAAATAAAATTGCCATATTTTTAGAAAGATCAGGAAATAAATAGATCCTTGCCACGTTTTGATTTTTTTTTTACTTGATAATTTTTAAAATTGTGTAATTTGACAAGATTTTTATGTGAAATGTTTTCAAATTTTATATATTGAGTTTTTAATGGTCGAAATGAAAGAGTTTGGCACCATTTTTTCTCTCTTTTGTTTCTAAAATTTTTTTACTTAAGCACTTTAAGAATTTTTAAAAATATTTGTTCTCATAACTTAAGATAAATTCTAAAAATTGCATAAAAAGAAGGAAAATTTTGCAGATTAAACAATAATTATAAATATGTTATTAATATCATTCTTCATATAAGTATAGGAATTTGTCATTAAAAAGAAATAAATAAGAGAAAAACAGTTAAAGTTTTTTCATATTATCGCAAATTAACAGTGATGATTGATTTCAGTACCCTTTAGACTAAAATTTTAAATATTATATTTTTCAAAACTATGTGTCATTAGAATTTAAGTTCTAGAGTTGTTACACTTCCAGCTCTTAAAATTTTTTAAGATAATTAAAACGTAAGCTGGTTAAAAATGTTTACGGTATCATAAAAAACAGTGTTAGTTGAACTAAAACTGTGAAATTTGCTTTTAGCTCAATTCTCCTGTGGAAGTCAAGTTAAAATAACTTCTCCGATTCATTTCATTATTAATACATTTTAATTTCACATGACTGAATAAAAAATATAAATTCTTCATCTCTTTTAAAGTTTTAAGAAATTATAAAACATATTAACATGTAAAACATACTAATTAAATATTAACATTTTCCTGTTTCTGATAAAGGAAAAGTTTGCATTATTAATGGGCTAAATTCATATGATTTCATAGTCACATGAAAAAGACAATCACGTGTTTCTAGCCAAATAGTTAATAAATTCACGTGACGTTATAATCATACGATAAATGAAATCATGTGTTTCCAGCTAATCAGTTCTTCATGCCCTTCGCTGTTGACAACGTTTGTTTCTAGCAAAAACTTTCTTTTAAAAAGCCCATATTTGTCAACAAAAATAACGTACATAAGTAAGCAAAATATACTTAATATAAAAGAATGTGAAAAGAATAAAAATTTACTAAATTTAAAAATATTTTTGAAGATTTTTTTAAAAATATGTATGAGCATCTTTACCCAACATTGAAATTTGAAGTTTTATGAAAATTTTACAAATAGAACGAGTACAAGTTAGCTTTTATCAGCTTTGAATTCAATGTGGAACACGTAATTGCCTTTATCATGAGACAGTCTTGAATGGGCTCAATTTATATGACGTCTTAGTCACATGATAGTGAAAGCCACGTGATTTTAGCCAATCAATTCAAAAACACATGTGACATCATAGTCACATGATAAAATCTATCTTGTGTTTCCAGCTAATAAGTTCACGTGCTCCGGTGTTGCCAAGTTTTGCTCTTTGCGGAAACTTTCCCTTAAAAAGTACATTGTATACAAAATCCATTTTATTTAAAAATATAAGCATAAAATACGATTTTTTTTTAATTTAAAAAAATCTTTTTGAAGAAATTTTTTTTCCAAACATTTAAACATCTTTACCCAAATATGAAATTTGAAATTTTATTTGAGTTTTATAAAAAAATAAAACAACAAGTACAATTAGTTTAATGTTTGTTTTGAATTTAATGCAAAAAAAACGTGTTTGTTTTTATCATGTGACACCATGAATGAATATGGTGAAATGAAATAATATGGGTATATTTCCATTGTGCTTGTAGGAAATAATACCAAAGTAAATAAAAAAACTACTAGGGAACTTTCTAACGGTTAGAATGAAATTTTTGGCAGATGCGCAAGGAACAGTGTGTAATTACATGAATTTTGCTGCGTTCTTTCCTTGAACTTTTCAAATCATAAAATATTTCGATTCTACATTAATAATACCTATACGCATTGTAATATAATATTCCAAGGTTTTATGTAAAATACTTGTAATTGTAATTTTTGAAATGGGTTGCCTTCGACGATGAACATTTTGCTTTTTAAATTCAACCTTTTGCTATTCAAATTCAACTAATGGTGTGATTATTTAGCTATTTGCAAATAAATTCATAAATTTATGATATTAAAATTAATTTTTGTCTAGTATATAATTATAACGGTAAAATATTTAAGCATATTTACAAAAATAAATTATATAATAGAAAGATTCGCTTTAAAGCTCTTAATATTTTCAAGGCGAGCTTGGTCTCACAGGATAGTAAAATAAGTAAACACAAAAAATAACTCTTTTAACTGTCATGCCCGAGACTATCTCGGGAACGACACTAGTGCTCGATAAAGTGCTCTCTTCTCTAGTAGTATTATACGGAAATTTTCTTCTGAGTGCATCTTATTGCTATATCCGAATACATATCGGGAGAAGTTTATTTCGGCTTCATCTTTTTGTCAAACCCGAATCTATACCGGGAAAAGTTTATTTAGGCTTAATTCAATAGATGGAGTTTTATGAGTAGTATTGTGATACATCCATGATCAACCTAAAAAAAATGAAGATATACTTAAGCCAAAGATTGTTTTTGAGTGTAATCTGACTAAAGGGTGGAGAGTGTAGATCGGTATGTGGTCAGGAAATATCATTTCAACTGACAATCCGAAAACGCCAGAAAAAAATATTATAAAAAAGATATTTTTACATTTACTAGAAAAGGTACTTTGGAACTCATTTTTGCTCCATGAAAATGTAACTGGGAAAAGTATAACATTTTTAGAATTCTGTACCTAAGTTGCAGAAAAGTTTTTTTTATAAATATGGTGTTGCAGCACCTGGCAGACCACATATAGTAGATAACCTTGCCCATCTTAGTGAACTCATATTTATCCTACTTCTGCGAAACGGGGGCCTATAAGACAGTTTGTTGTTCAAAAAAGGATGCAAATGGAAAAAAAGATAGGGGAGGAAATACAATTCTGGTGCTATGATTGTGGTGTTGGAATGTGCTTGAAAAAGTATTTTCAGTTATACCCCCACTAAACTGAATTATTGAACTTCTAATAGCTATTCATTTTTATTTATTTTTATTTTAGATAAAAATGTTCCAGCAGAAACGAACTTAATCACTGCCACGCTGTGCAGCAGCCACCTCAAGTGACTATACAGTTGCTACAAAACCTTACAATTATTTATGCATGTAATTCAAAATATCACATTTTAACGCCTAAGTATATTTTAGTTTTGTACTAAACATTTGATTTTTGCAATAAAAAAATTTGAGAGTTTTTGTAGCCAAATCATCAAAATAACTTGACAGTTAAAGGGCTAAAAATTTCTGCTTTTCACAAATACATATCAGGTGTTTTGACCTTTGGCTTGTTTTAATCTCTTACACATTACAGTAATAATAATATATCCTAATGAGAACATTTTTCTATTATTATTCTTTTAAGAAAGTGTAATTTTTCTTTCGAAGTTTTATACACACAAAACAACGAAAAATCTAAAGATTTTGTAAAGCTAATTTCAATAATCTGTACATGATTTTAGAGTAAACTTTATAACTTTTTAATTTTAGTAGCTTTACAAACGATCATTTCGAGAATTGTATTTGATTTTTATTGATGTTGTTCTCCGGAACTGCTCGAGGGTTATTAGTGACGGCCTTCGTAACTTTGAACCTTGGTCAAGTGATGAGAATGAGGTGGCTGACCACTCTTCAAATGTTCATTCCGTGATAAAGTGTGAACTTAGACGATAAATTTAACGCGTATCAGCTGTACATGGTGGATCTTCAGTGACATTCAAGACTCGTTTGAAAAAGTTTGTTTTACTGAGCGGATTATTTGCTTTAAGGTATCGGAACACGTTTGAAGAACTTTTTAACAAAATAATATACTTAAACATTATCGATGCTCTTTTAGGATGCCGTACCAATAAATGCTACTATTTAACTAACAATATTTAAGATAAATTAACTGAATTTTACAAAAATCTTTATTATAATTGAAATTTTAGCAATATTTTTGAAAAACTTCAAAGCAGTTAGAGAAAGAAGTAATAAACATACATTAGTAATAGTATTGCAAAACAAATTAGATACATTTGTCCAGAAAATGTACTAAAATTATAATGTTTTATTTAAATTTAAAAATTTTAGAGCTGATTGAGTAAACGTTACATGAAATATTACATTCTTTATGAGACCACTATTTCAGTAACAAGCCATATAACTCAAAAAGTATTTATACTATAAGAAATATTTTAGTACAATCTCCAGAAAATAACATAAATTGCAGGTTCAAAAAGTTTTATAGAAATATACATTCGTAACATTTTGAATTATCAGATTCGCCATGATAGATTTTCAGCAATTTAAATTCCCACTTCTGGTAGATCAAAGATCCACTTCCGGTTTTTCTAACTTTATAAAATTGATTGTAACTTGGCCTCTAGGTAGCGTAGAAACAAAACAAAGTTTTTTTCCTTAATCCAAAAAATAACTCCATTCAATAAAATTTTTTTTAAAAAATCTGTCTTGACCGAATTTGGTCATTTTCAAAGTGTTCGGATACCTTAAATTATTTTTGAATTATCGAAAAACATGAAAAATGAGTATTTTTTCTTGTTTATGAGTTTAGATGCACATTTTAAAAAATAATATAATAGAAAGATTTCATAATTATGCGTAATTTTCCATTAATACACCTTAGTAACTTTGCTTAAATAAGTTTTCATTCACTTTTATAATATAAAAGATATCTATTGTAAAATTTTTCTAGTCATATAAGACTCCTGAAGTTTGAGTACTTTGCATCTCTTCTTCAAAATCTAATTGATAATTTACAAAACACGGCAATAATTAAAAATAGCTTAGAGATTGCTAGAGTTACTAAGGATATGTTAATTTTTTCCATGCATGGTTTTGATTTCGAGGACCTTTTTAATTCTGTAGATATTGACGATATGATTAAGGTTCTACAGCTAATTTATGATAAATATGAATTATATACTTCAATGAAAAAAGAAAAATTTGATATTCTTGTTAACCTCATATTAAAAGAAAATTTCATTGCATTTTTTGATCAGAATCTTTATAAACAGATCAAAGGATTACCTCAGGGTGGTCCAGCTAGTAATTGTTTAGCGAACCTATATTTACATTTTTTGAAATAGATCATGTTGTAAATGATTCTTACTTAATTTATCGTTATATAGACGATATAATAATTTTTGGTAAAAATAGTGAATACAAACTAAATATTACGTTCTACCCTGATTATCTCAAGCTCCTTAAAACTAACTTCAACTCTAATATGGTGGAATTCTTGGATTTAGACTTGCATCTTATTAACAATAATGTAGTCAGTAACATTTTTGACAAAAGAGATTCGTTTAAGTTCCATATAATTAAAATTCCTGTATGGAATAGTAATTTGCATATATCAATTTACAGAAATATCATTTTGAATTTTTTATTTAGAAATGATAACTTAACTACCCACAAAATAGATAAATACAATAATATAAAACAATTTTTTCAATGTTGTTTAGATCATGAATACCCTTTTAATTTCTAAAGAACTTATATTCATCACAAATACATTAATCGTCTTGCTACTTCGAATTCCAAAACCACCACACAACAATAGGATTTCAAAGTCAGCATGTTAGTGGTCTTGCTGTGAAGATTATATCATAACACTCATATCACAGGTTACATTTTTCCACACATCTTGAACATTTTACACATTGTTGACAACCAACCAAATTAGAGCCTAGCAAATTTACATTTTTGACAATCAACCAATTCAAATTCTACCGTATTTGATTGTCGTCTTTTTATACCTGTCTTTGCTGGATGGTTTAAAAGTCAGCTCAAAAGATGTGTTTATGTATTTTCGAATTTTTTAACTTGGTGAATAATCGATTTTCATTAATGTCAAGACGCTTGATTCTCCTCGTAAAAGCTCTGTGAGTAAAGAAATTTTGTTAAATTATTTCTTGAAAGATACTTTTCTTTTGTAATTGTTTTACCATTTTTCTACTTTTCTTACGTAATTATTTTGTGATTTTTATGCATTAAGAGTTTGGGAGAGTTTGTTACATAATAGTAATGAGTGGATTTTTCATACTCTCTGAGTTATCCAAACTCTGAAGTTTTGTTTATTTTATTTTATTTGGTTTTCCTACCGATTTGCAAAGGGGAAAGTTGGCGCCTTCAAACTAGTTTAACCCCACTTATTCGGTCCTAAGTCCGAAATTGCTTTCTGACTCGCTAGGTTCTTCTTTTTGTAGTTTCTTTTTTTATTTCTCTATAATTTTGTTCTTCATGTTCAGGTTTTATATTTTTATTATGCTATTTCTTGTTATGTTCTTTATCTATTATTTCTTATTTTTGATATATAATACATATTTCTTTATATATATATTGATGGGAAGCGCGGATCAGAACTTCAAAATTTCGAAGTCAGTTTTGTGGAAGTCGTTTCTATTTCCCTCACTGAGGGGTTGAATTCCTCGGCAAGGGTGTGCCGAGAAGGTTCCCGCGCCTGGGGATCACTGGACCCATCAATTGTGGGGTGCGCCAACAAATTTTGCGCGTTTCCAAGTTCATCAACCCTCGGGGTTTCGAACAGTGTATCTCTGCGCTGGTTCTGGACCAATCAGCGATAATTACGTGGACAAGACAAAGAGTCCGCTCTAGAATTTCTAGGTGAAGAGTCGTAGAATAAAAACGGGACGCACCCCGATTTTGGGAGACTCAGACTCTGATCACGATTTTGAGACACAAAAGAGCCGATCCCTGAGCTATAGACTATCCCCGGGGCTCCGGGCGTCGATCATGCCCATTCTCCCACTCCGTGCAACCTCTCTCAAGCTAAGTTAAATTTTGATTTTGTATTAAAGTAAATTCACAAATATATGTGTTAAGAAATAAATTTAATAATGTTTAAAAACTATACGATCAGTGTATAATTTATTGTGAGATGAGTTTCATTAATTTATTATTTAGAATTAGTTAACTTAATTAATAGTCATGATGCGATGTGAAATTGGAAATATGGGTTAAGTTTATAGAAATTAAATAAGCTAATCATAGCATCGCATCAATATATATATAAAGCATGAATATATTAAGTATTTTCTTGAATAAATAAAATTCTACTCCTTATTAAATTTTAGGTACAATTTACTTCACAAAATTATAAACAATAAATTTTGTGAGTATATTTGATGAGTATATAATATATGCTTATCATAAAATATTTCTAACAAATGTTAATTTTTACACCTCTTCTGATGTACTACTATGATTATACCATACCTTATAAAATGAAAATATAACTAAACTTTGAGAGATATTTGGTCCATAATTTAATAAGTTAAATATTATTTGCAGTACTTCAATTTAGTACAAAACTATTAAGTGGCAAAGAACAAGTGTAAGCTTAACAGTCGTGGTCTCAGATAAAAAATGGAAATATGAGGTTCTGACTCAAGTGCTACTTTCCTTTCCTTTATCTTGAATAAAGTCTTGCCGTATATTCTGGCTTATTACGCACACCTATACTTTCAAACTGCATTTTTTTAAGTTTAATGACCGCCTTTTTTTGTTACGATTGAACCCGAAATTATACATGAGTCATACTCCTATCTGAGTGGCGTAACGGAGAATATTAGAGGCAACCTGCAAAGTCAGATAATGGACCTTACGTACTTGTCGTCAGTCAGGCTTACGCCCTGGGCCCCCTGCAATGTAGAGGTATACGTTACGACTCTTCTGTCTTATCTTTTGAAGTATAGAAATTGAGTGTGAGAGGGTAGTAAAAGTATGGAATGAAATTAAAAAATCACACTCTTAAAATATTTAGTATACCTAAAGTTTTAGATGGAGCGGAGGGTGAGTATTTATTTATGGATCAGAGTATCAGTGATGGTGAAGATTAAACAAATTTCGATGATATGCCTAAACATATAACGGTAGACGCATATGATGAATTTTCCACATCTGCTAGTGAAAGTTCATAAGGTATGTCATTTCTTTTAAATAAACGGTATTCTGATGCAGGTAGGAATCCCATTTTTTTAATATGCCCATTTTTTTTCTTTACTTTATACTTTTCTAAATTAATATTTGACTGAATTTCAAAAATGTTTTTATCCTTGCCATTTTGAATATGAAAAAAATCGAGCTGTCAGAAAGAAAAAAAATTTATTAAGATAAAGAGGAAGGTTTAAGCTATAAAAGTGGCGAATTTTAATCATCTAATATTTAGCATTATTTTAATAAAATAAGAAATCGAAACTTTTATGAAGATTGTATTTTTTGTCAAAATTATGTTACTTAAAACCTGATATTTCAAAACCTTGTGAATGTATTTCTGTCATATTTTGTATACATGTTACAAAAAGTATGATAAAGGCAATTAACTAAGGATTTAGCTGTAACATCAATAACTTTTAAAAAAATTTCTAACAGTTCATTGTTTCGAACACCATGCATTTCACATAATTTTTTATAAAAAAATGTGCAATGAGCCATAACTTTCTGGTAAATTTGAATATATTTTAAATTTTAGTTACTTGTCTTTATAACGGTGTTAAGTATGTTGTGTAAAATTAATTTAAATATATGGCCTTGAAATCCACGTAGTATTTTAAAATTCGTATAATTTTCATCGCATTACACCTAAAATACATCATTTTAATAAATTTAAATTTTCATATAATCCTGACTGGTGTTTTTCACTCATTTAAGTCATAAGCACCCACAAAATAACATAAAATTAATAGTAGCATGATATTTTAGAAAACTTGTCTGTGAACGTAGGCAGATACCTGAAAGTTATCGCTTCTATGACGTGCACCCTCAAATTTTGAGCTTATTTTGGGAGTTAAAACTAAAAGTTATACTCCGGAATATATGGTATATAAAAATATTTAAGTCGTACTCAAAAGATAAATGTTATTAAAATATTCCACTTAAAAGAAAATTTTATGGTTATATTGACTTGATAGTAGAAACAACGACCACTACCAGAAATATTTTTTGTATAAAAAGATGCTAGGATGTTAATATTGCGCGCCTATCCTGGATTAGTAGCTTATTGTTACATATTTTTTATTATATTTTACTTCTGATTGAAACGGTTAATTTTTTCTGTGTACAGTATGTTTCATATTTCGTTTCTTATAGCTATATACTAATAGAAAGTGTACAAGTCATTTTGCTCTGATGTAAAACACAATATACTTATAGGAATTTTCTAAATTTGAAGGATTTATCATCTTAAAAGAATATATGCCGTACCACACCATGCGGAATTATATGAAAATTTTAAAAATATTCATCAGATAGAAAATATTTTTTGCTAAAATTGCTTGAATTTTAGGTTTCACTCATAAATAATTTATTTAGTCACTGTCATATTTACTAACGAATTAACACAGTCAACGACCGTCTGATTTTCTCAGCCATCCCTCAAGTAATCGGAATAAAATATTTTTAAACTCATTGTTTTTCGCACATCCTTAGCATTTGGACGAAAACCTTCCCCAAGTTGCGTGCGGACAGTAAAATAACCGAGCACAATACCTCCACCACAGCCTACAAATGTCAACGTCGAATACGGTAATGGTTTACTTTTTATGTGTCATTCGACCTCAAAAGTCTTATTGTAATGTTGATCAAACGTGACCAAATTTTTGTTTTGCTCTCCCCTTCCGTGTGTCATGGAAATAATTATGTGATTTTGCCCACCAAAAAGGACGATTTTAAGTTTTTATTCCCTATTTCCATGCACTTTTATAAAGGTGAGAAGACGATTGGACTCTTGCATTGTCTACTGGAGCGCTCATCTACTGAATATGCTTGACCGATATAAATATTAAACGTTGGCAACGCTGATTCGATGGAATGGAAATATTGGTTTTTTGTTAAATTCGGAATATCTTGAATGAAAGAGGACACGTTTTCATGTTTTTGTTATGTATTTAATTGTCAGGTGTTGAATTCAAAGTTGTGCTTGTGTCAAGTATTTCAGTACCGTTTATTTTATGTGAAACGAATGCTTAAATAAACTTCAACTATCAGTATTTAAAATCGTTTTTACTCTTTTCCGAAATTGATATTTGATGCGCATTTAAAGTCTCTGAACACGTTGAAAATGTCCAAATTCGGTCAAAGATATTTTTGTTTTTTATTTTATTGAATAGATCTATCTTTTGGCTTAACAAAAGATATTTTGTTTCTACTCTAACTAGAGGCCAAGTTATAATCCATTTTACAAAATTACAAAAACCGGAAGTGGGTCTTTGATGTATCAGAAGTGGGCATTTAAATTGTTCGAAATCTATCATGGCGGGTCTGATAAATCAAAATGTTATAAATGTACTTCTGTAAAGCTTTTTTAACCTGGTATTTATATTATTTTCTAGAGAATGTACTAAAATATTTCTTATTGTATGAACACTATCTGAGTTATGTTTACTATCTGAGTTGTTTAAATAATGGTCTAGTAAAGAATGTCACTTTTCTAATAGTGTTTACTCAATCAGTTCTAAATTGTTCAAATTTTAATAAAACATTAAAATTTTACACATTTCCTAGATAAATGCATCTAAATTTTTTTAGTATACGTATACCAACTTACTTTTTTTAATTTTTTGAAATTTTTCAAAAATATTGCTAAAATTTTATTTATATATAATTGTAATTTTTGTAATATCCAGATACTTTTTTTAAAAAGTATTTATTTAAATGTTGGAATTTATTAGTATTGATTCCTAAAAAAGCATTTGTGATGTTTAAATATGCTATTTTTTTTTTTAAAAAAAAAGTAATCCAAACGTGTTCGAATACCTTAAATGAAAAATAAGTCGATTTTGAAGGAAAAATCTCGTTGGAGAGTTGCAGAGTACCTAGCCCTGTCGGTTTTTAACCTCTATTCCTTGCAATTTGTGAGTGATTGTGATGTTATTAACACTTGCTCATTGGTAATTAAGAATACATTGATGTAAAAACATGAAAGCCAAATTTAAAGGAATCCAACATTAAGATAATAGAAATAGATTATTTTAAGTTAACAAAATATTAAGTTAAAATCAGTGAAAACACCGAACGTAAGTTAATATTAACAAATCATGAGGTAAGCGGAGTTTTTTCAATCTAGCCACTCGGGGTGTAGCTAAGAAAGCCGAGCAAAAATTGAAAAATCTTGAGTACACAAATACCGAAGTGTAAAGTGAATGAAAAATGAAATTTTCATAAAAAGAATACTTTTTAATCTCATTCGGATTAGGATTCAGAATTTCGTCACATGGAAAACTCTCATTAAAATTAGATTTATTACTATCTGACGATACGCTAAGCATGTTATTCCAAAGAGATTGAAATCTTTTGAATAAGATCCTAAATGTTAACGAAAATTATTTCGCTTTAAATATGGAAAAGTATTGTTAGAACAGTAGTCGCCAACCTTAAAAACTTCGTGGACCGCTAAATGCATAATTTTTCGTTTATTGGACCACTAAAAAGATTTACCACTTTGTGGTGGATTAGCATAAATAAAAAGGTCACTTATGTCTCTATTCCCATTTTTAAATCACTGAAAAGAAGCTTAACGAAAATGAAGAACAAACCGATAACGCAAAACAATATCAACAAATTGTTGTGCCAATTTAACTTAGTCTCCAACTCTCAGTTTCAAATTTTCTAGATACACGAAAAAATAGCTAAAACATCTCTAAACTCGCAGAGAATTTCACTGAAGGTAATAACTTTTAAAAAAGTATAATTCTCTTTTTCTGCGGATCACACCGGTTGGTGACCACTGTGTTAGAAGTTAAGAATGTTAATTTACACGTATTAGATGTCTTCAAAGTATGACAGATGAAAAAAATATATTATCAAGGTCGAAGAAACCTACTTTATAATTAGAATATATCAATATGGAGGAAGTTTAGCAGACTTAAAAGACTTCGCTAAAGAATATAAATTACAAGAATATATTTAAATTCTAAATTGATTGTTAAGTTTTTGGATTAATAAAAATATAAAAAAAGAGTAGGACTTAAGACAAATTCGAGACATATAATTAGGCTTGTAATTGTAAAAATAATCTGTCATAAGGATAAAAAATTTTTAAAGAATAACAGTAACCTTGAAAGACATCGACGGTAAAACATATCATTAAAAGACGTTTAGTATTTTGACTAAAAAGACAAAATAAAGTATAGAATCACCTTCCTCGAAGCAATTTGAAATAATTAATTAACAAGAGAGTCACCTCACTTCTAAATAGTTTATTTTAAAAGGGGGTCCCACATTTTTAAAACTTCCAAAGCATTAAAATGGAATTTTAAATATTCTATCACGCCGAAACATTGTGGAGCTGGTTAAGCCTCTTTTGTTTGTTACTTTGAAAAGCTAATCTAATTTTTATTAGATGCATTTACTAACTTTTCTTCTTAATAAGGGTTGGCAAAATACATCTGGTAATTCTTAAGTCATTTTAAATTACTGGATTGGTTGCATCCAAATATTTTTATCTGTGTAACATAAAGGAAAAATTATGGAAAAATGAAATATTTTTCTTCAGATATCTTTAAATACCAGTTTTTCTCTAACTTGATATCGAATGTTTTCAAAAATATTAATCTTAGAAAAATGCTAGTGGCCCTTAGAATAGCTTTAATATTTATAAATCTCTGAAATATATTTTAAAGTGTAAACTTCATTATTTTGAAATAATTTTTTCTATTAATACTGTAAATTAAAACAAATATATTTTTTATTCAAAATGTACATCAATGAATTTAAATTATTGCCAGTGAATTAATTTACTTTGAAAATGAAATCTTCCAAACATGTTGTATTGAATTACAAAATAAGTTAAATACCTTTATTTAGAATAGTGTTTAGAATACAAACAATATAGGTTATAAAGCAATAACGATTCTAAAATCCAAGCTTTCTATTGAGAACACTTTTAGTTTAACCAAAAAGCTGGAGAAATCAACTTTAGGCTTAAGAATACTCTAAATGTTCATACAGCCACATTTTATTTCAACCAGAACATTGTAAGCCAAGCATTATAGTACAGATATCTTAGTTTTTCAGCCATCAGAAATATAAATTGTATAATCTGGCACTATAGAGCCCCCAAAGTGTAAAGAAACCTGTTATATTTCACTTAAGGGAACCAAGACATCATACACATTCAAAAAATCAATTTTTCAATTTTAGTATTAAAAATAGAGCATATGTTTCTGTAAAACACTTATATGTTCGTTGATAAAATAACTTTAAAATATGAAAAAAGTAATTGACAAAATTGTAAAACATTTACACAAATGTTTTATTTTTTCATTTTTTCTCCTAATCATAATTTTTTTGCTTTTAAGTACACTTTAAAAAAACTATTGAACTATATATATATCGTTCCAAATTTTTATACACTTTTATACAGAATACCTGCATATAGTGAACCTATTTTTTCAGTCGAAGTAGTACATGATTTTTTTTAAAAAAATGGTTTTATGTATAAAAAAAGGGGAAAAAATAAAAAATTTAAAATTATAAAGATTTAAATTTTTTAAGGAAATTATCTTAATATTTTACTAAAAAAATAGGTTCACTATATTTTGCATATTGTTTTAAGTATGTGCAAAAAATATTTTACATATTTAAAAGATACTTTTTTTAAAAAAATGGTACATAAACATAAGCATGTATTATGAGATCTCAAAAATTATGTCCAACTTAAATTAAACAGAAAAAAAAAATTTTAACTAAAAATTATTTTTGTATTTCTACAGAATGATTAAAATCTCTTTATTAACACTAGAAAGACTGAAATTTAGAACGTACCTACATTTCCCAAAATCAGTCAAAATGACTGCATTGTGAAAGAATAACTAATGTGTAAAGAAATTTGTTTAAAATTAATTTTTAATATTTTTTATATTATTTACAGTCACATAACAAGTTATTAATAAATATTAACAAAAAAAATTTCTTCACTTGGGAAAAAAAATGTATTTTAAAAAAGTCTAAGGAATTGTGTCACTATATACGTAATTATTTTTTCTAATTGAAATTAAAAAGCAGTCAAAATGACTTCCTTGGGCAATCTAGTGTTAAGGTATTCGACTACGTTCAGAACCATGATTTTAAAAAGTGCATAACTGAATAGTTTTCATGGTATTTAGTGTCACTTAGATTGGAATACATGCATAAAAATGTTTTAAGGACATTTTGACAAGAAAAAAATATTTGATTACAATATTTTGGCAAAAAATTAACTTAGAGTAACATTTTTTCAAAATGTTCTCCTTTTATAAGAAATGCTTCTAAAATAATAATATTTTGCTTATATAAAGTAAAGATTTTTTCAAAGAGTCTGAACTATTTTTTTTTGAAAAATTCACATTATTTTTAGAGTTACAACCAATTCAAATAATTATCGGCGTTTTTTTCTTAAAATTTCCCCCCTCTGTTGTCATAAAACATGGATAAACCCACTTATAAGTTATATATTTCAAAAATTCTAGTTGAGCCTCTGCACAGAGGTCTGAGGCAAAATATTATTGTAATAGAAGCATTTTTCACAAAACGAGAATGTTTTGAAAATTGGTCATTCTATGTTCATTTTTTGACAAAATATTGTTCATTTTTTGACAAAGTATTTTTTATTGTAATAATATTCTTAAAACAATTTTATCTACATTTTCTAATCCAAGTGACACTAAATATCAGAAATATTATCCATTTACATGCTTTTGCAAAATCACGGTGACTTTTGCAAAGCCACGATCCTTAAGATCACAAAAATAATCCAAGCTCTATTGGAAATTTTTAACAATATATGTCTCATAATTAAAACGTCTTATTTTTGGCATTTGGATGATTTGAGCATGTCCTGGTACCCTTAAACTCTAGATTTTATTGTTTAATACACCTTTCCAACAGACATCTCCAAAACCATATTACCTTTAATTGCAAAATTATTCTTCACCGACCCAACCACCAGATTGCAAGTTACCTCAAATATCACTGTAATCGAAAGATCTTGGCACAATTACTCAGATACGATCTCACACTTTCGCTGCTTACATAACCCACCTTTAGAAAGATCATCATCATTACTGCAGTGGGAGTAGACGTTTGTGCCCGAGAGAAAATGAATTCATCTTGAGGGGAGTTGACGGGAAGATCGAGTCACTGCGGCAGGAATTGGGTCATTGGTGAAACGAAATGATGTCACACAATCTCCCTCATGCTGTTATTTAAAATAACCTTTTTATTTAAAATATGCGAGCCACAACACCTCTTTTTTCGAACCTAATATTGTTTGGCCTGATTACCTATGCAGAGGCTTCAATCATCAAATTGATTAGAGTTCTACACACACACATCAGTCAAAGTGGAGGATAGAACCGATTGTTTTGTTAAAGCAGGAAGATTTATTACCTTTAATTTGTTTTTGACATTTCGCTGGTTTTATTATCAGTTATTTATACCCATTTGTGCAATTTTATCAAAAAAATTCTGCTATTAGAATAATTCTGAAACAGTAAACATCCAAATTATATACAATACCTTAGGTGCATTTGTTATCAAAACCAATGCTGTAAATATTTGTGTTTACAAATACAATACAAAATATTCTAAGAACTTTTGTAATCGAATAATATTGTTAGTGTTATGAATTGCAAATGATATTGAGTAGACGATAACACGCCATTTTTCCATGATGTAACTTTTTAGAATTATTTTACGTAGCAGTTCTGTCAATAATGATTTATTACTGGAAATACATTGACATAATTTATCTGAGTGTGTCAAATTCTATGTACTTTTGAAATTTAATTTTTCTATGAAAATAGGTTTGAATCGGTCGATCAAATGTGCATTTAACTTGAAAAAATATTAAAAGGAAATTTTTTAATAGTTTAACCTTTAATTTTGCTTGAGCTACGCCTATATGGTGTTTTCCTTTTTTGCTTTTCATTTGTTCGATTCATTTTGAGTGTTGTAAAAATCTTTCTTTTCAGAATTATATATCTTACTTGCATCTTCAAATGTATATTATATATGAAGTCCCAAATTATTGCAGAAATTATTAAATAGTCCAACAGAGTTCTTCATTTTATTCTAATGTAATTCATAATAGAAATCTATTTTTTTTGTGTGTTACTTTGCTTCAACATGTAATTGTATAAAGTATTAGCGTAGAGGTAATGAATAAAGAACTGTTGATATGGAACATTTTCGTTTTCATCCTAATTTTTTTTAAAGAAAGGAAACACATCTGAGGATTATTTTTTAATATTTTAAACTCTCATATCTCATCCAGAAAACTATCTGCGAAAGAAAACAAAGTAAAGTTTAATATTATTTATCGATTCAAAAGAAAGCGAATGTAGACGATATTAAATAGACATGTATTATACACTTTTATATAATATTCAATATTTTCATTAAGTAATAATATATGTAATACTAACAAGTATTGCCTTTTAAAAATTATAAAACTTTTCCTTCTGGTCACAGATGTGTCGTAAGTCAATGTGCAATGTTCAGTGCAATTTATTTGTGCTCCTTACAGAAAAAATAGACATGAAATATAAATCTTAAGTCTGTACTGTTGGGAATTCCTTCAGAGCGGTCATCAGCCCCCTTGTTACAGAAAGCAAAAAAAGAAGTAACATGGTTGCTAACTATAAATGTACTAAAACCAGTCATCTAAGTATGGATTTAACACAAATATTCCTACGCAGGTTGCGCCATTCCAAGAATTATTGGGCATTGCTCTGAACAAGGTAATATAATTTGAATAATTTTTAAATACTTCTTAGAGTCAGTAAGTTATTTAAGTTAAAGCGTTCAATGTCAAGAAATTTTTCAAGAAATAAGAAGGAATATAAATAATTTATTATGGGTTTTTGCTTGTGCTGCTTTGACTTTATAATATAAAATTAAATAAAGGCCTTCTTCTGAAGTCTGGTTCCTAAGAACTCTGGTTTCTTTTTGATCCGTGCTAGAGGAGTTTGAGAACAGTTACCTTTAAAATATTTGCAACTCTACTTATTCCATGTCAATTAAATTTTTATTCCAGTGATTGTTTTGCACTGATATTGACTGTGTGTATTCCAGTAATACATTTCTCAAAACAAACATGTCTGTAAGTTTGTTTTATATATGTAATGATAGTTTAGATCTGACAAAAAAGTTCTTTTATAATTTTCTTCCTTATATATTTTTAAAGGTTTATTTCGGTTAATGTACCGTTGTAGTAAAGCTACTGGATTATTAGAGGTAATTCATACTTTCGAACCATAGTCTCTCACATAGGGTGAGGACTTTAATCTCTTTCAACATTCATTAAACTTCCATAGTATATCATATGAGGACTTTGAAACCAGACTAAATTTGAGAACAACTTTCCAACAATTTTCTCTAAGATAAGGATTTGAGATTACAACTACTGGGCACGAAACGTGTGACTTGTCAGCGTATTTTGAAAGCCCATAGTATTTTAATTAGAACTAAAAATATATTGTTTCGTCTGATTTTGAAGTGGCTTTACTCATGTAAAACTTGTAATACACATGCATATATTTAAAGGATAATAATACATTCATATATTCTTGTTCTACCATAACTTATCTTACTCCAGTTCTAGTTTGCGACCAACAAAGCGTAAATGTGTTTATCATTTTCTAATTTTTCATTACTAAAATCGTTTTATTATATGTTACATTGGATAGCTGTTTACAGCAACTTGGTTTACAAGAGAAGATTTATTTTTTTCTTTCCATTCATTATCATTTAATTTATTTCTTCTTTTGTCCCACTGTAGCCCATCGGCTTAGGTTACCATCGATACTTTAGTCAGATCGTATGTTCAGCTAAGACAGTCGTGAAAAATTAACAGGATTTATTCAGTCATCAAATACAAAACACTCTTCTTGACGTGGTGTGGAAGCTTGACAAATGAGGTAATAATATATATCTTCGTCACTTTACTATACTTAGAAGCTACTTATTCCGGTGTTTTTGCCCTGGTATTTTTCTGACTTAAAAAAATTTCAATACATAAATAAAAGGATAAGTTTAATAAAAATACAATTATAGAGATTTAAGTTCTTTTAATAGTTGCTTTGAAACTCTAATTTTAATTTAATTTTTTTTTGTTCAGACTTATTCGAAACAGATCAGAAAAATGTAACTGTTCTTAAATACTGAGTAACGAGCTTAAATTTTTTTTGAAAAATAATAACTTAAGTATTTCACCTTTTATCCAATATTCAATCAGTACGAAATAAAATTGTCCCTAATTCAACATCGCAGTATGTGTGTATGTGTGTGTTCATTCTTTCAAATAATAAACATGTGTATTTAAAACTCGAATAAAACATTTTCGTTCTTTTAACATTTCTTTATTTCTCTAAGCATTCATATTGATTTTATTATTTTTTCTGAACTATTGTAATTAAATTAAAGACAAATCCATATTATTTAAAGAACAAGATTAATCAAAAAGAATTAATCAGAGGTAAGCCGCAAAAACCTGCATGTGCATTGAATATTTTTCTTATTATAACACTACAAGCGCACAAAAAGCCCTAAAGTAATTAGGAATAACATTGGAAGTTATTCCACAGAATTTCTGAGAACAATTCTGCTCACTGATCTCACTACTATTAATGAGTAGGACTAAAACTATTTTGTTTAATGAATTAATTATCTGTAAATGAATTTAAAAAAATAAACTTTTCGTCCCCACAATAGATTGAAGGAAAACCCAATGAAATTCAAACTTTATCTCACGTATATTTCGCTTATGTATCGATGACCTTGGTGCACAAGATAATTGCTACTCGCGGATAAATCTTATTCATTTCATTCGCTTGTAGCATGTTATTAGTATGGTTAATTAACATAAAATCAATGAGTCTGTATTAGTCATTGGCAAGCTAGTCACAATGGAAAATTTTTAAATACAATGTTATTTTTATGTATACAGGTAAAATGAAAGAGAATGAATTGAGCACGGTATGCTTTATCTCTTAATAGGTGGTTAAGGCATTAGGAGATATTTTAAGGCAATCTCCTTAAGCGGAAATATGAACCAATTATTTTTTTGTGGTGTAAAAATGCTCTGGCGTTGCTATATTTTGTTTTTGTCATCGTAAAAAGATTATATAGCCTATTATTATTTAATGTTCAATTCAATATATTAACCAAACTCATCCATTATTTGCTATTTAATGAATCATTTAATTTATTATTCCTCTTTATTATATTATTTAATACATTTTTAAAACTATTATTGATATTCAACATATAAATCTACATATTATAAAATTAGTTCCATATTTTGTCTTTCATGGTGTGATGCCAAATGTCTTGTCTCATTAAACGTTGTATCAGGCTATTTCGTGAGGATTTCTTCTTAAACTAAACAGATTGTTCTTGAAAGTTTTACTTCGAGTTTCATTGTCACCTCCTTACAGTAGAAATATATTATGTAGATTATAGTTCTAAGATATAAAAGGGGGATGGAAAGAGAAAGAAGAAAGTGGAAATAAATAGCTGTTAGTTGAGAAGTTATCGATTAGCAAAGGCAGAGGTTTTCAGATAGATTCATCAATCAGTTAGTATTTTGTTGCTTAAACCAGACAATTGATGCGGATAGTGAAGTGAAGTCCACTTACGAAAGTTCTAGGATAAGTATTGCTGATCATTGGAACCGAGTTACAATTTCTTGAGTACGGAACCCTCGAAGTTAGACAGTTGGATTTTGGAGGGGACTTTTACAGCATATTCAAGCGAAAAATTGCGCATTCTTTGATTATTTTTCAAATGTGAAGCATATGGTATAAGGAACAGATGTTGGTATTTGTGTAAATGTTTTTCCTTTTCAAATACTGTTTTTAAGATTATAAATCATGACACTAAATGTTCAAATATATTCTTTAAGAAATAAATTTGTTATAATTTTCTTCTGATTTTTTAAAAAAAATATGATTATGTAATTATTAACCAGATAAAAGGCATAACAACTTCCTGTAAAACATAACGGTTACATATAAAAAAAATTATCCTAATAAGATAAAATATCTCAATTTTTTTTGTGAATTATAATAAATTTATAACCTGCAAAATATTTTTAAACTCTATGAATTGATGTTTTATTTTAATTTATAAGGAGAGAAATTTAAAGAGAGAGAATCGTCGAAATAGGGGCATATTAAATGCTGGTGTATTTGGAGATGTCGTTCTCAAAACATTTGAAATGTTTTCTTCTTAAATTAACTGTAGTCTCTCTCTTTACATGTCTCAGGTAGAAGATGTGTTCAAAAACAAAAGGTTTTATTTTACTAAGTTTCGAATAATTTTTGTCTAGTTTTATCAATATATGGCTATTTTTGTCTTGTTTATAGTATATACTGCCTCCAACAGTGTTTTCTTAAACGTAATATTATCCTCTATTGAATTATTAATTAACTTCATACGTATATATTATTAATTAATATCAATGTAATGCAATGTACTCAAAAGAGTAGATGATTTGTCATTTTATTTTATTTTTCCAACAATTTATTGACAAATATATTTTTTTAAAAATACGAAAAGGGAAAGAAAAAAATACGTGGAAAGAAAATCATCCCCCCCCTTTTTTGGAATGCATTTCAACGAAAACAATAGTTTATATTTTTGATAAGATGATTATATTATTAATATCATATTCATGTATTTAAAATCATTATTATATTGGGTCTTTAATGACTCTCATTAATCCACTATATTGAATTCATGTGTTTTTGGTGATAATAATTTGGTTTCTGACACCTTTTAAATGTAGTCAATTGTTATTTATTTGATTGTAATAGAATGAATCTGAAAGAAAAAAAAGAAGAAGAAAAAAAATTTACTGGCTTACTTTTTTCCCTTATTTTCCTAAGCATTTCTTTGTCCATTTTAGTAGTTCAGTGCTAAAGTCTCAAATTTTCAAAAAAAAAAAAAATATTTTAAGCGTACTTTTAAAATGGCGTGAAAAAAATAATAAGAGTAATAGGAAATTAAGAAGGTAAAAAAACTCTACTTTTTTCACTCTCCAGGAGACACTTTTAAAATCATAATCAAAATTTGAAAGAAGTAATATAAAATTCCATAGTGTCAAAGTTTTTTTTCCGAATCCAAAATGTAAATCTAATATTCAACCTTAAAAGTAAATATTTGTTGCGCATATTGTGTCTCATATTATTTACTGCTGACTTCAGTATGTGTTGGATTTTCTTTTTGTTGAAGAGATCCTTACACATGGTTGTAAGCTGTGATCCTATTTGCTATTGTTAACTGTTAAGATTGACCATCCAAACTGATTTCCTTTGAAAGAGTTTTAGTGCCCCATAAGACCTTCCATTGTTCTCGAAAAGGTCCATGAGCAGTAACTGAATTGTTTCGGTGGCATATGATGGCAGTGGAACAAATTTATTGCGTGAAAAGATTGCTTAACATAATTTTTTTTTGAAAAAAGTAACTGAATCAAATAAATATTTGTTTAGTTTATGCATTTTATCCCTTAAGATAATCCTTACTGATTACGATTTTTAAATGTTTTTTAATCTTCTCTTAGAGCTTTAAAATGTATACTGCAAAAAATAGTATTGTATAATATCAAAATAGTTGACAGAGACTTCAAGGAAATCTAAAAGTATATTGCCTGAATCTCAATTACCAGCTTAATAATTCTATTTTAAGAAGAATATAGAAACAATGTTGATTGGACATATTTAAACATTTTTCAAAATAAAAGAAAGTATAAAATTCATATTTTGTGGTAAGATATTTCTCTAATTATAAACTGATTTTAAGCTTATATAAATTTTTTTCATACTCTCTCTATACATATATAAAGGAAAAAAAGCAACTCCCACATACACGTTTACTCACTCATTCTCTCATATCGAGTTCTCAGAGGCTGTTAGACAAAGAGGCTTGAAATTTGGCAGGAATTTTAATTGCGTTGAGCAGACATCCACTAAGGATCGGTTTTGTGAAAATTGTCTCCCACCGCCACACAAAAGAGAGCATTTAGATGCTTGTTTAAAGTAATATTTTTTTGACTGATAAATTTCGGAACTACCGAGTTATTCAGCTTTATTTATTTACTTTGATTCTCTATTTTTGGCTAAATCTTCGTTCTTTAGGCTTTAATTTGCAATTTAGTTACAAGTTTTCAAAAGTATAATTTTTTTAAATACATTAAAAAAAATTTTCTTTCTATTTTGATTGCTATGTTTTTCATTTGTTATACCTGATAGTTCTTATTATAATTGGATACACGAGAAAAAATGAAAAAGTAAAGGAACTTTTGCGTTTTCTCTTACCAAGGTTTGGCAACAGCACTAGAATTCAACGTTGAATGAGGGGTAGTCGGCAACATTTCTATACAACGTGTCACACGTCTTCTCTATTAGTCGTTGAAATGTAGGAAACCATTTAACATATATGGCAGCTCTATTATTGATCTGCAAAAACAAGGAGAGTGATTCGCTTTTTGGTTTGCGGAAGGTGTGACACATGCACTGGATACTAGACATCTCTTCCATCACTATACCCTCAACAACTTGCACATTGTTCTCAGTGGTTGACGTCAATGGACTGCCCAATCGTTCCCTGTCACACAAAGAAGTTCTTCCCTATTTGAATCTCTCTATCCACTCGCAATAAACAGCTGTCACCCTATTGCGCTTGCAAGCGACAAATAATTTCTGCAGGTTTTGCACCTTTCACAAACAAAAAGCGAATCGATGTTTTCCCTTACTCTTTGGTGCAGATAGACCATGGAACCTCTTTGTAGACATAAGCATGAGCTGCGGTGCCTAATGAAAATCCTAATGCACTCATTAAGTGCAGTAATGATTTTGTACCTTCATTAAACTTTCCAGTTGCAATGTAAGCCGCTATTTCAACAGATTTAGAGCCACATGGAACAATTTTTAGAGTTATTTTCCATATATTAACTGATTATAACTCTTATTATTGTTTTGTGTAAATCTACCAACACATCTTTCCAATAATTTTATGTTGCTAATGTCTTCATAAATTGGATACATAGCTTCAGCAACATCAACTGGTAAAGTTGCATAATTATGGGTGTAAGAAGATAATGTATCTGTTGCTAGAACTTTCTGTCACATTACGGGGCTTGCTGCCACTAAACACACACATTTACGGGGCACTTTTATAACTTTTAAATAAAATTTACTCCAATATAAAACAAAAAAATCACGAAAAACAAGTTTGAACTGAACGCATATGACTTTACAACGTGGCAGAACTCTTTAGACTGACGAAATACTTTTATTTTTTTAGATTATAATAACTGAATATGACCTTGAAGTACTTAGTAGATCTATTATACTCTCCTTCTACGAGAAAACACAATTGAAAAAGGAACCTCAGGTAGCGGGTACAGTGAGTGCAGCTGCTACTCCCCGTTTCTTACTCTACCTGCTTTCTAACACTCTGACGTGGCCTTACAAATTCAGATATATTTCCGAAAATATTTATCAGATTGGCTTCAAATTTTCAGAGAATATATATACATTTCAAAAATGCAAAAAAATCGATTTTTTGTGAATTTCAACTGCGTATAAACTCTTAATTAAAGACAAGCAAACACTGTACCTCTATGTTTCTTCATCTATCACTGTTCAAAAGTGCACGACATACCTTTGTGTTCAGACAAAAAGATTTTTTTTAAATGTTCATTTATTTAAATATAATTTGATAACTGATAAAAAACTTTAAAATGCTTCCAAAAGTTCTTTTTAATTTATTTCCTGGAATATAATGAATATTTTATTATTATTTATTAAATACATTTGTGAATGAACGTGATTTGGCTCATTTTACAATTCCACCCAATACACAGCTATGTGTTATTCAGAACATAATGGTTCCTGATTTTTTGTAACATCCGGAAATAAAAGAGAGAGTAAGTGGTCTTCACTTTGTAAAGAAACATTACAAGGGAATGAATGAGCATTTATATAGAGTATATACAAAGGAAGTTTCGAAAGTAAGTTTCATTTTTTTCACATAAAAAATTTAATTGCCGAGAAAAAGTACACCATAACATCACGAAATACACTTCTTGCGCTAATTTTTTTGACAAAGTGCTACTGTCATTGGTACAGTTGATCAGTTTGAAGAAACCACTCAATAAAACCCGGTACCCTGTGATTCTAGGAATTATCGAATAGCCTTCTCCACTTCGGCATTGTTTTAGAAAGAGCAACTTTAAATGTATGGAGCAGGTGAAAGAGTTCAATGGTGCAATGTTATTTTCATTTGTGGACGTTGAGGGATGCCTATTTCGACTTTTATCTTCCACTGTCTGCCTTCTTTCTTTGAACATGCAACACCTGGGGCCAATCATTTGTCGATACATGGTCTCTTCATCATATGCGATCTGTAGGTGTCTGTGTGGTCCCACGTGCCTTTTAATACAGGATAACAATAGGCATTTCCTTTGGCGACCACGTTGTTAGCACATGTCTGCCTGTCACAGTGATTTGCACTCCAATAACCCCGCTGAACCAACATCATAAGCAGTTTCTTACGGCAATTATTTTTTCATCTGATGTACCGTCTTTCCTTTAAAAAATTTACGAAACTTGGTTTCGAAATGTCTCTTGTCTATAGCTAATTTTTGTCGTATATTTATGTTTGACATGTAAAATTATTTCAAAATTCTTTCTTTAAGGCAATAATTTAAAAATATAGTTATTTAATTCAAATAGTTATGATGTCATATAAATGGCTTAAATTAAAATAACTAGAGTGAAAATATAAACAATTTAAGGAAAGTAGTACGCCAAAGGAATTAGAATGTGTAAAATGTATAATTTACATTGAAATGTACCAAATAATGAAATTACCATTCTTTGCATTGCATTTTTAGCACACAACCATATTTGAGTAATTGTTTCCACCTAAATAAAAGTAAACCCGCATATTTTACCTAAAAACTTGAAAGATAGAATTCCTGTCGTAAATTTCATCTTTAACATTATGTGCATCCAAATTCATAAATTAAAAATAAATCTAGATTATTTTCAGACATACAGATAAGCATTTCCAGATCAGTATTGTCCACAACTTGTTTGCGCCTTTCAAAAAAGTTTTTAACTTTCCCAAACAATACAAAAACTAGATAAACTCAATCCGAAGCAGTTATTTTTAACGAGACTTCCTACTTCCGAGCATCGTTTGTTACGAGATACAGGAGACGCTGTGATATTTATACGGAAGGAGTGATTCTTTGGCTTCTGTTAGAACAATAGACTTTCTCTTGAGCATCTGATTAAGAGAAAGGAAATGATTCTTTTAGATCGTGGTGGCTACTTGGGAGGGTGGTACTGTCAACACCCATGGTCAAAGCTCCTGAAGTAGGTGAGTCTGTTGGATGGGTACAAAAGCTAGGAAGACTTTCCAGACAATAAAAGGTATGCGAAGGCTATTTATTCTTTGGGTGCTTTTATGGTATTTTCCATTATTCTAAAGTAGATTAGGAAGCCTGAGGAAAAAGATAAGATACTTTAATGTTAATTTGCTATTTTTTCTCTTTTTTTGAGAAATTAATGAGATAGAAAAAAAATTAGCTTCAAAAAAATATGCACCTTTTATGAAAAAAAAAATGTACTGAAAGCATAGTACCGTAAAGTCCGGCTCACTTTGAACACAGAAAATAAGATCGAAATTTACGGATACGCGTTATTCGCCCAATATGAAAACGATAGCTTCAAAAAGAAAAAGAGATGATCTCTTTTTTTTAAAAAATAACTAAGACTTTTACATAGATTGGAATGCTGTTTATTTTTAAAAAATGACATAGGGAATGAACTTGGGCTGTATATATATATAGTTCTAGAAGTATACTATATTTTTTCAAAAGCCTGGGATAATACATAGAGTAAATGGTTTGAAAACATAAGAGCATTGCACACGTATATTTCAGGTTCCAAGGGGGTGCGCGTTATACGGTTAGTGTACCAAAAACTGAAGAAATGTAGCTTGAAAGTATAGGTGTGCGTTATACACCAGCGTGCAGATTTTACGGTAATTTTAAGTTTGGATATTTGCTTATAAATGGATTTTGGATATTTGGATTTTGCTTATAAAGTTAAAAATTTGGTTTTAAATAAAGACATAATTTGTAAGTCAGCTTGTCATGAGTTCGAGCCCTGATTCTGGAGAAGCCGATGCACTTTTAATCTGTCGAGTCCCAAATTCCCTTCGTTGGTGTGGTGGGGAATTTCGGAAATAGGGTAACAGCTGAGGCGTCGTCCTCGTGAATTGACTATTGCAATACGGGGTCTGTCGCCAATAGTTATCGTATTGTTTTATGGTGCGACGTTAAGAAACACTCACGTAAGCAAAAAAAGAAAAAACTAAATTCCAATAAAATGATAATCTCATTGAAAAAAGTTAATTTTGCCCCCCCCCCTTTCAAAGAAATTCGCTTCTGAAATGAAGCTCAATATTTAAGGAAAATGTATATTTCTCACTATATTAAGGAAATAATATCTTTTAAATTGAACAAGTAAAAATTTGATTTAATTTTCTTAGCGTCGAACTGGATTAGAAATTCTCATGCATTTAAGAAATGACATTGTTGATTTTTACTGGTTTAATTTTTAAAAAGTACTTTTAAATACGAAGACTAAAGTACTATAAATACTTCTATTTCTCTTTGAATAGAATTTCCCTTGAAGACAATCTGGAGCTAAATCAGTTATAAAAACATTTTCACAGTGATGCTATTTTAGTGAGTCATTTCAATTTCCTTGATTCAAGGTCTGTTGCGGTTTTATAGGTACGGCTTCATCAACGCCCCTGTGACTTCCAAACTTATTTTATGATCAGTTTTCCTAATTCGGGACGCCCTTGCGTGGGACGTTAGTAGTCATTTCTGAGCTCATAAAAGGCACCCATTTGTTTTCCAAGAAGCATTAAACTTGAACCTGATTATGCACTCAAGATGCCGGCGAAATTAAACATCAGGAGATAATAAAATTCAGTTGTGAAAGTCAGAGCCTTTTACAGCCATCGGCAGATAGCATCTTTCTTTAGAGATTTAATAGACTTGACATGTGGTGAATCTATTTAAATCTTATGGAATAGAGAAATACGCTTAAATAACCATAATCTTACTAATTCTTTTGACTTTGGGTGTGCATTTGGGTATCAGGTTAAAGCAGTGTTTCTCAAACTTTCAATAGTTGCGACCCAATATTCAATCATAGTTTTCATTGCGCCCCCTACAATAACAATGTATTGATTTCAAAAATACTATACTTTGACGCTAAAGCTACAATACGATTTCTGCAACCTGCATGTAAACTCGTGAGTTCTTTTCCGACCGTGTTCGAATTGTGACAAGAAAATAATTGCAGACAGGATTTGGTCCCACTGTTTATTCCATACCTTCTATGGGACATTTCTTAAAATCAAGAATATATTGAGATGTTACAGGATTACGATACATCGTTCAGCCGTGTCTACTTTTCACGACCCCGGCTTTTTCGTCACCCTCTCTCTTCTCTCCCGTTCCGACCTTTTTCTCCTCCGTCGTTGCCAGATCCCTTTTTTCTATATCGTCTCTCGTTCGACCTGTTGCCAGGTGCAGGCAGCGGTTCCTTACACGCCCCACCTAAGAGTAAAATTTGCCCCTTGTGGCTGATTTTACCATATCAGACACCAGGAACAGAAAATTCACAAACCGTGACACAGAAAATCCACAAACAGAACACACAATAATTGCAACAGTCAAAAGTCTTGATGATTGTTCTAGTGAAAGTTCCTTAATACAAACACATGAAATAATATTAATAGTTCACCCAATTGAAATAAGTGACTATGTTCCCAGAAAGATCTAAACTGTAATGGCATTGCAAACAGATACATGGAAAACACATTATACAAAAATAAAAAACACTAAATATATACATTACAGTTTTTATCTTAATCTAGACAATGTTTATTTCATTAACTCATGAATGAATGCTCAATGAGTTCACTAAATCTATATTAAGTACACAGTAAACTTTCCTATGGCTCTAATTTGCCTTTGGCCAGTATGATTTCCGACCCAACCCATCCTAATACAAAGTTAATTCGCTTTACACGATTTTTTCAAATTTGCATCAGAATGTCTATATCGACTATTCGAGATACAACGAACTGCTCTAACATTCTTAAACCCTGAGCCGTTAAATTACATCCATAAGAAGTGTATTCAATCTTAAACCTCACTTTTTTAGTCATGCAAATTCCAAACGACATAAAGCATGCGGCATAATTCTTCGTGAGAGAACGACAAAAATACCACTTCCACAAATCCAGTACCGTGACCCACGATGCTGCGCTATTCTTTTCTATAAAACCTTCCCTTTTCAACAAAAGATAAATCCCGGTTCTCGAAAATATCTTTAACAAAGCTTAGGTTAGGTTACAGGTTACACACGCACTTCACAGGTTACCTTCGCACTGAGACTAGTCAACGGCACAGCCTCGCCCCACCTAGTGTGCTGATCAACCAGACATAAAATATATTTATGTCCCTTTAAGCTTCGCGGATCAATTGGACCTATCAGATCCATATTCCCCACCTCAAATGGCAATTCAGGCCTTGCCACAGGTGTACTGGATGATCGGTCTTTAATCCTAACCGATCGTGTGAGCTGACATTCTTTACATGACTCACAAAATTTCTTCACATCGGCCCTCAGACCCTCCCAAAAGAAAGAATACTTTATTCGTTCAAGCGTCTTCTTGGGACCCATGTGACTACTGAACACGGAAGTATGCGCTAGTTTCAATACCTCAGTTCTTCTGCACTTCGGAATTACCAGCTGCCCAATGCTCTCCCCGAGTATTTTATCCCTACGAAATCGATACCCATCTACTTCGTAGTAGTTTCCTTTGCCTTCCTTAGCATACTTCCAAGCCAATGCTAACTCGGCACAACACTCATGTTCGGAACGAAAACTATCAGCCACCATGCTTCCTTTATCCATCTCAGCGGTCACCTCCTCATCCTTAGTACCCAATGTTCCCACTTCATTCCGACATGAAGTAATATTCCTTTGAGAATCCTCAATGTGCTCCTGTGCTTTCTCTGGCAGAATACCCAATGAAACCTCGGTTTCATCTACATTTCCTGAGTCAACCCTCAGGTCCTGAGAGCTTTGAGCCAGTGAATTCTCTTCACTCTGGGCTCCTCCCAACATATTCAAAACATCTGGTGGAAGCAACACGTCTTCTACCAAAACTTCTGCCAAAGCACATAACACTTGCTGGTGCACCACATTAACCTGGCCACCGGTAGCAAGACCAATTGGAACATATACTAAAGGACATTTAACCGCTGGACCGAAAATACCTTTCAAATAAATCGTGGAAGCTCCTTCAACCGATATTCCAGGAACTAAGTCTTTCTTGATAACAGTAATTTCCGTACCAGAATCCACTAACGCATGGACTAATTTCCCATCTACACTGATAGATGTTTTCACTAATTTACTTAATTTGTCTTCACTAGCCCCCTAGGAATGACTTTACCTAGCAAATCAACTGTAGCAGTGACCGTTCCATCTTCCAATTCTGTCCCTTCCGTTTACACCTTATTTACATTAAGTCTTTTATTATCTACCTCTTTGTTTTTCGGACAATCCCGCTTAAAATGTTTATCTGATCCGCAGGTGAAACAAGCGAATTTTTAATTTCAGTTACTTGGCCCTTATCAAAGTTTTTCCTAGAAGAAAAATTATCTGACTTTTTCTCCCCAAATGGCTGTTTACCCCACTACCATTAAAACTTCTCTTTTCACTATCATTCCATTTAGCTCTCTCAGGTTCATCGTAGGATTTCCCTTTGGAAGCGTAAAATATATCACATTGTTTGCCCAAGTCCCTGGGTTTGTACCATTCTTCCCCTTGGAGCACACCAATATGGGTCGCCGTCTCAGAATCCAACATTTCAAACATTTTATCTGCTACGATCAGTTGATTAACTGACTCAAAATCATTCGCACCTCTTAACTTACAGTAGTATAACCACATCGATGTTAAACGGGACGCGAGCTGAGAGAAAGTTTCGTCAGAGCTACGTTTGGCCTTTCTAAAATTTTCTAAACATATTTTTGGTGAGGGTTCATACTCCTTCAGTACAACCTGTTTTAAAGATTCGTAATCTTTTAATTCTTCTTCGCCTAGGTTAACTAATAAGTTTGACACTTTGTCTCCTAACATGCATAACAAAACCTTCGGTTTTAACTCGTCGCTAACCATTTCACTAGCGAAAGCCTTTTCAAGACTAGAAAAGAAATATTCCCACCTGTCTGATTTATTGGGTACCTTTACAGTTAAGAGCCTAACCATTTTAACTATTTCATCTAAAGATTTTACACGTAAGGTTTGACCATTATTTTGAGTAGCACTCTGATTAGCGATCCTAGATAATTCCATTTCCAAGCGTAATTTTTCAATTGATAATTGTTCTTGTTGTTCTAGTTTTTGCTGCTGTTCTGTCTCTAACCTTTCGGCTGTAATAACTTCCAATAACTCTTTTGCCTCTTCCTCCTTGTAATATTTACTAGAGATTATTAAATTCCTTAAAACAATTTTAGACATAGACGGATCAGGTGACTCATCTAAGTCCCGCGCTAATTGAATTAAGTCAATTTTCTTACTTCTAATGAGAAATGCCATTTTTAATCAAGTTAAACCTAATGCCAAATTACCTTCTGACAAATTTTTATATATATATATATATAACTACAAACACTTAAATGACCTAGTACTATATATTTAACAAGCAAGAAAAAATTCTACTCGTTTTTCTAAGAGTACTCAAATTCCAGAAACACAATACGAAATATGTTTACAATAAAACTTATATGAGACGCAGTTATTTGTTACTAATCAAAACCTTTTTCAAAATTAAAAAAACACAATTAACAACATACTTTAGCTACATTACCATAGAATTATTTCTCAAATCATAAATCTACTCTTAGTTTTTTTTTTTTAATTAAAAGAATCTTATGCAGGAAACAAAAACCAATATACATATACATCCTAAATTACGAGCAAAGGAAATAACCTCAGATTGCATTAAACTATCAACTAACTGACAAATTGCAAAACTTTTGCTTAAAATGAAAAACAATCATTTAATATTAAAAAAACATGCCACATTCTGAGTCATAAATAACCTACAAAATCTCTTATTTACAACCTTTTAACAGGAAGTCTACTTGAAATACATATACATTTTTTAATGGATATTTTTACCCACTCAAACATACATTTTTTGCAACCATTATTTCAAGATAAATTAATCTAATTCTTTTTTTTTTTTTTAAATTCTGCAAACTGAATTGTTATGCAAAACACTTTCTATACCCAGATTTTAATTTTTGAGACAACTTCAAAACAGTAAAGAATGATGATAAAAAAGAAATTATAGTTTAACACTAGAACTCTAAATACCATATTTTACAACATTTAAAATGATACCCTATCATTTCCAGGTAAAATAAGTACACAATTTTCTTATTTCATCTACACAATAATCCAACAACATAGAATATTGCAATAAACCAATGAAATTTTCTTTTTTTCAGATATATCTGCTTTTTCTATTTTATTTTTAAAAAACAAATTAAATATGACTGCATCCCATTACTTTTTAAATATTCACACAATATTTTAACTTAGGGGAACAATAGCCACCTACCTCGACATGAAAGCTGTTTCAGTACCTGAACACTTTTCAGATCACGGCTCCATTCATCAGAAAATGAAGAAAAATACGACATCTGTTCGTTCATATCCCAACTCGGCAGGTGATGGTAAAACTCCATATGAAGAAGGTCTTGTTTTTTTCACTTGAAACTGCTGCAAGGCAATTCCCGGGATGCACGTGGTCATCAACTTGAAGATACACTGCAGGGTTCTATTTCCTTGTTAAAATTTTTCTTTCAAACTGAATGTCCACTAGAACCTTGTTCACAATTATGTAGTACGATCACCGATCAATTTGAGATATTTTGTTCATTTAAATTCTGCTCCATTGCATCGCACTTCTGACACCAGTGTTAACTCGTGAGTTCTTTTCCGACCGTGTTCGAATTGTGACAAGAAAATAATTGCAGACAGGATTTGGTCCCATTGTTTATTCCATACCTTCTATGGGACATTTCTTAAAATCAAGAATATATTGAGATGTTACAGGATTACGATACATCGTTCAGCCGTGTCTACTTTTCACGACGCCGGCTTTTTCCGTCACCCTCTCTCTTCTCTCCCCCGTTCCGACCTTTTTTTTCTCTCCGTCGTTGCCAGATCCTTTTCTCTATATCGTCTCTCGTTCGACCTGTTGCCAGGTGCAGGCAGCGGTTCCTTACACTGCATATATAAATGTCTTGTTTTTAACTCATCCAAAGCGTTAATTTCCCCGGACGCATATATACGTTTTTTCCGAAGTACTTTTCTGTGTAATGCTACCCATAAAATTATTCCGAAGACTTTGGAATGTAATAAAAAAGACCTTGACAATGTTTGCAAAGGATTATAAGCTGATCTGTCATTACTTCAGATGATTTATATTTACCCCCTCCTCAATACATCACATACGCGCGCCTGCGTGGAAAACGGTGGCATTGGGGAGCGAACCGCGTAACTCTTGATCTCCAGTTAAGGGATTAATTATAAACCGTTCAAATAATTAAGATAAGTATTAATTTTTGGATATAATTTTGTATACGACAAGTCCATGGGGCTACAGGCACATTTATAAGTGTATTATATCAGTGCTTCCAACCTTTTTATCGCCGCGGACCGGTCAACATTTGTTACTTTTACCGCGGCCCATTGAGGGGGAGGATGTTGATTGTTTATATTTTAGACTGTTTTGATTGAATAATTTTAATTTAATTGTATTTAATCGTGACTTCAGAATAAAATATAGCTACACCAAAAAATGAATAAAGGGATTTAACAAGGAATATAAAGTGATTTTCATAAAAAGTAGCCCAAACTTAAGAAAAATATACCACAGAAAAAAAAAGAGAAATAATTTAATGTTTTTTGTGCGGACCGGTAGTATTTGAACCACGGACCGGGGGTTGGAGACCACTGTATTATACCATTGTAAATATATATTTCATTTTTTATTATGCAGAATAAATTTTGTTTACTTACTTTTTTTCAGTTTTTTTAATAGATCTTTTGTTTTCAACTTCTCAATATGCTCGCGCCCCCTTTGTAAAGTTATTACGCTCCTCTAGGGGGCGTGCCAGATAGTTTGAGAAACGCCGGGTTAAAGTAAGTAATAACAAATTTTACTTCCATGTTCTTAAACTAACTTTAAAGTTGTAACAATCTCTCAATACATGTAAGATATATCACATGAGATCATTTTATCATGTAGATAATTTTCATCGTGTTATGAGAATGTAGATTAACTATCTTCTTGTCATGCAGCAGAAGTTAAACACGAATCAGTTTCAAGAAATTGAATCTGGAACTGAAAAATGACGAACAAATTTCGTAATATTGCTGTATATACCGACAAAGAATGTGTACAAGAAGTTAGCATGTGTCCCAAAACTGCCAGCTACGAGATATCTCGTAAATTATAAGTTAAAGATAATAATTTTCTTTTAATGAGTTACAATTTAACAATATTAATTTTATCATCAGTTACACAGTATTTCTCTGAAAGAATAAACATTTTCTAAGACATTTTTCTGTTAGGAAAAATAATAATAATAATAAAGCGGTTCTTTTGGGTTTCTGCACATAGACAGAAGGTATAGTATCAATCACTGGTTTATAAGAGACAAAGTGTTTCACTTTCTTTTCAGAGATAATAAAGAATCCAAAGTCAAGTTAAGCTTCTCAACATGTTTCGAAGCAGCCGATGCAATTAATCTTAAAAGATTTGTCTTAGCAAGAACGTTACACAACTCAGGGCTTGAAAAACTTGTTCATCGAACGAAGAAATACTGACTTCATTTTCTTTTGTGTGTGAAAAAAAAGGAAAGAAAGGTTAAAAGGAAAATAAGATTTACCATGCACGCCTTTTCGGTTCGAACGTTTCTCTATTCAGAAATTTTAAAAACAGGAACGCGTTTAACCGGAATCCTCAGCTAGAACAACAAAGGTAGGTTGGTGAAAATTTCTCAGGGATGCGTTCAACCCTCTCTATCTTCGCGTAAATTTCGGAGTGTCTCATACTTTGAAAATGCTAACTTGTTTTTCGTGAGATAACTCCCGGATGCGAATGGCTTTTAAACCTGCGATATGTATTTTAACTTTTTTTTCCTTTGAAAGATTAATATTCGGGCAATTTTGGGAAATCATTAACCCTTCATTTCTTGATGTTGTAGAATATGATTAATGAATTATCTGCATTTTCTAATTCTGAATAGCATATTTACATATATTTCATTGGGATAAAACCCTCAACAATAGAATTTAAGTTAGTAATTTTCTTAATTCATATTTACATTTATAAAGAATTACCTTGAGTAAATAAAACACTCTTTCATATTTAAGCATTTACAAAACCTTTTCAACAAGACAAAATATTTAATAAAATGTTGGGGGTTAAAAATAAGGCATTTTACCATGTTTTTATTAAGCCGCTTTCTTGTTTTTCCAGGTGGAATTTTCTAATTAATTTTGAACTAATTTCACGATGAGCTAGGGACTTGAAATTTGGACCATAGCTCAGATGTGGATGACAATGCATGAAAATGTGAAAAAAGAAGTTACCCGGGCCCCCGAAGAGGCGGGCCACGATTTCGACAGGGGCCCCGTAGCTCCTGAACTTACACGAACAAAGAGCTTCTGTCGATAGCACGGTTCGAGTTGCGTCTACGTATTCAATTTCGTGGCTCTGGAGTCAAAAAGGTGCCTCCAGGTTACCCTGTTTTATTATTAACTCGCTTTAAAAAATCGCTTTATTGACAATAGCTCTTTTGACCGTGTGAACACTTAAACAGTTGGCCTGCCAGCTGGGTGAAGAAAGCAGATGCAAAAAGCCCCGCGCGAAAACCTCTCGTTATTGTTTATTATTAACTGCTTGATGTATTGCAACTGTGCTCAATTTGATTGTGAAGGAGTTTGAATTCAGAAATGATGAATTAAAGTTGATTTGAGCTAACTGCAATAGTAATACTTTGAGTGCAGTTTTATAACTTACGCGAGGCAGTTCCTTGTATTTAAGCAAAATATAAAAAAGAAATAAAAAAAGCTATCTCTCTTATTTATATTCTAAATATTAATTACTAATTACCACTTAGTCGTTATTTTAATAAGTAATCATTTAAATAAATTAAATAATTATTAATTACCATGTTTTATTAGCTCACTTTCTTGTCTGTCCGGGTGGAATTTTGTAATTGATTTTAAACAAACTTCTCCATGAGCTAGAGACTAGAAGTTTGGATCACAGCTCAGAAGTGGGAGACAATGCAGGAAAATGTGAAAAAAGAAGAAAAAAAGAAAGAAAAGGAGGAGAGAGAAAGATGAAGAAAACGAAAAAGACGAAAACAAAAATTATGCCTTTTAGTCCGTTATAAAAACATGGTACATTAAAAATTTTTTAGATAATATACTTGTTCATATTATATTGCCGACCAATTTCGTAAAATCAAAGTGACCAAAAGACGTCACCAAATGCTATCATTATGAGATCAAAATTATTTTCTTTGTTCATGGGTGGGGATAGTTTTCCACTTTTGGCTGCATATCGTGGTATTCGGCGGCGTATTTTTATTTGGCAAATCGGTCGATGGTATAATATATATACCGTAAATAATAATAAAATTCAAGAAAGATAAAAGATAAATAACACCCACTAATAAGCGCAGAAATGGATTTCCTCTTTTAAGCCTTTTCTTTTAAAGATACTCTGGAGTGTAGTCAAGTAACCTACATTAATTCTATAATTATATATGATATATTCAAGAAACCTTTTAGATTGATATATTGGTTCTTACGCATTATCGTAACGGTATTGGTGACATTATATAAAACGAAGCACATGCTTGGCAATTCAATGCTTACGACACATGCAAAATTGAGGTTGCCAACTTGGCGAGTTACCTTGAACGTTGGCATTTTTGCGGTAGTACGTAAGTACCGATATATCTTCATTTAGAAATTCATCAAATAATTACATTTTCTCATTACTTTTAATCTAACATTTTTGTTGGTACTTTTTGTATTCTCATTTATTAAGCTTGTGAGCAACTTGCACCCAAAGTCTCTCTCTCACTGTCTTGCCAACCTAAGGGTGTGGGAGGAATGAAAACAGAACCAGATAATTCCATAATCACACTTATTTATTTAGTCAAACACACTAACCAACAATAATCTATCCTCTAAGTGAATGTCAAATGAGTAGCACGGAGAAAGCAATGATTATTTAAGCAAATATGCGGGACCAACTTATTAAGCTCAACCTAATCTATCGTTGATTCCTAACATCAAATCTACTAATTCAACATAGTGGCGAAACACCCCTCTTAATCTTTGTATGCGAAAGTAAACCTTTTCCAATCTCACCTGCGTAGCGAATGCAACTGCTTCCTACCTCCTCTAGAAATACAAAACTCTGATTTTATATAGTCGAATTAATCTGAATACCATGGTTTCTTCTTGAAAGGGATGGCTGTGATTTAAACACGAATGCTAGCCCAAAGATTCCCCAAGAGGATTAGTGAGAGGACGCGTAAAGATCCATCACAAGCTAAATTAAAAGAATATATATGAAGTCAGATATATTCTTTGAAGAGTTAAATAAATACAATAGATTCGTCTTCGATATAGAGGACTTTTGATGAAATTATTTTATATCAACCATCAAGGGAGCTATAGTTAATTGTTTCGATTACTAATAAATTGGTAAGCTCTTAAGATAATCTTTTCAATTTTGGTTGTATTACATTCACGTTTGTTTTCTCCAATAATGAACTTAATTTTAAAAATATATTACACCAGTGAAAAATATTTTTTTGAGATTTTATTCGATTGAAATATTTTTTTATATCTTAGACCAGGGGTGGCGAACATTTTTAGATGAGCGTGCCATTTTTTTCTAAAGAAATGTTTAATGAGGTACAGACGTGCCATCAAATAATTTTGACTTGTGATTATTAGGAAAATAATAAAACTAAATACTAACAACTCAAAACTCTATATTTATTACGAAAAAATACATTTTTCATTGCATAGTAACAAATGTTTTAGTTATACGTGTAATTCAAATTAAAGTAACATTGATGGGACTTCTGTTAATGCAGATTAGATGTGATAAATAACATATTAGGATTGTAAGATGTTACTTTTAGCAGAATACATGCTGAACTGAAATCATCTGCCAAACGGTTTCTAAGTGAGTCTTTAATGTTATTCATCTCTGAAAATAATGACTTGCAGGCATAATGAAAATTTGTTTAAAATAGCATGAGCCAGCTTCTTCAAACAGTTAAATGCGTCTGGAATCCGTTTTACGCAGGCGATGTTCTACATGCAACTGTTCCAGAACATAAAATACACACTGCTTTGTCGCCTTTACTTATCATGCCATATTTCTCGGTCCACCAAAATTGAAAAAATTCTCTGTTACACTAACTATTTTGCACTTTTTGTTTTTGCTGAACTATCCGCGTTAAGTAATGGTTATAAATCGTAAATGTAACACAAGAACCCCCTTTAAAAATACAGTCGCATCAACGAAATTTACTATGCTATGCGTAGATAAAACTTCGCACATTAACAGTTACAGTCCACGACGAAACTAAGGCAAAACATTAACAAACGGCTGGGCTCCTCGCCGCACCGTGACCAATCACTCGCGTTTGATCGCAATAATTCATTGTAAACTTGGTTACTTTGAGCTAAAATGCAAACCATTTTGATCAGTGGCGTGCCCAAAATATTACGTCACGTGCCATCAGTGGCACGCGTGCCATTGGTTCGCCATCCCTGTCTTAGACCTTTGGTGATGAAAATTGCTCTTTTGAAAACGTTGCATAGGACAGTTAAGCATGTAGTGCTCCAATGTCGTTAAGCGAGGTGCCAGTTTAGTGGCTAACCTCATTATCTGATCGTGTTTTTTAAAAATTATAACATGTTGTATTTACGTATTTTTATTATAAATTGAATGAAATATTGCTTAAAAGTTTCAAATTTCCGAATTTATGCGAAATGTTTTGACATTTTATTAAATGTAAATAAACTGAATCAAAACTTTTATCTGTAATCTTTTCCATGAGAGCGAAAAATTCTCTAACTGTTGTACTCACATTCCTACGTGTACACATGCAATTTGATTTTAATATTCATTCAAAATCTTATTCTTACAAAAATAACAAATGATACGATAACTGAATTTTGTTTAACGTAAATGTAACTACTATCTTATTTTTACTGTAAAAACAGGGATAAAGGAATATTAAATATTAAAGGTTGTGCTAGATACGTCTTAAATATGTAAACATCATTCTTATTGGAAGACTGGTACTTCATCAATTTGTCACAATTGATTTCAGCTTATAATAATAATAATAAAATGTTTCGAAAGTAATCATTACTTACAATATTGTCAGCTGAATTCTTTTAAAACATCAACAAAAAGCAAGAAAATTCTTGAACGTATTACATAAAAAAGAAAAGTTAATGGTTAAAATTTCAGAAAGGTTAAATGTTTTATTTGAAAGATACTATTACGCAAAGCAAAAGAATCAATAGGGCACTGTACCACTCCTGACCTTTAGACTAGCTGTTATCGGACTTGGCATTGAATAGTAGATGTTGGTTTACCTTCAAAACTCTCTCCGGTGATTCAGTCAGATCTACGTGATCCTGGAATGTATAGAGGCTCCTGTTCATCTGACTCTAAAAGTGTTCCGTTGAAGAGAGACGATCAAGAAAAATGTTTGATCATCGCAAAGATAGTTATTTTAGTTAGTGCTATCAGAGGGATTCAATTCTTTACACTTGTAGCGGTGTGATATTTATATGAACTAGTACCAACATCACTCGAAGACGATCTTCTTGGCGTGATCGGTATAGTACTCGCATTCGTTCGGAACTAAAGGTACCCAGAACAAACCTTCCTTTTTTCATTGGTGACCCTGGCCATGATATGAACCGCACCCTTCGCGCGCCGCAGTCATGGCGCCATCTATCCACCGCAAAAGCAACCAAATCGTCAAACATTGACACAAATAAGCCATTACTTCTCAAAGCCATTTCACACAAATGACGCAATTAAACCATCACACAAATGACTCAATTCTCAAGACGTCATGCACGAATGACACAATTCTCAAGCCGTCTCACACAAAGGACGCAATTCTCAAGCCGTCACGCATGAATGACGCAACCCACCAAGTAACGCAACTGCTTACATGCTCGCCACGAAAATGGTATCGTTCGGGTGTTCCACGAATATGGTATCGGGAGTATGTGACGGTGTGTTACCTATATGAACTAGTACCAACATCACGCGAAGACAATCGTCTTGGCGTGATCGGTAAAGTACTCGCATTCGCGTTCGGAACGGAAGGTACCCAGAACGAACCTTCCCTCCTTCACACTTTTGCTGTTCTTATACAATAAGATTTCACCTAAAAAAGCATCAATAACAATAAGAAACAAAAAATTAGAGAAATGTAATAAATAATCCAAACTCACTATATATCATTGGCGTAACGTACACCCCTGCATTGCGGGGGAGGCAGGATTCTAGGCGGCCCTAAGCCTGACTGACGTCAAGTTATAATCCTTTGTAAAATATGGCTTGGAAACCAAACCCTGACTTTGTAGGACGGCCTTAATACTCTCCGTGTCACGCCACTTTTATATATATTTAGATAATCAATTAAAACTGCTTAGAAAATATATTATGGATTGCATCTAGTGAACCTACATAATCTTTGAATATACAATTATTAACCTAATTAAACTGAAAAGAAATTTCTCTTGATGAAGTCTTTCTGTGGTGCGAGGAGGAGCATGCTGAGCAAGACCACACGTGTTATTGATTAATTCGATGTTAATAAGCAATCAATCAAAATAAATCAAATAACCGTTATCTACTATGTAAAATTTATTTTCCAGTACAAAATATTTGTTAAACTTACATTAAGGTTGAAATGGGATTATTCATATCAAATTATGCAAATTTCATGTCTTTTTTTATCATTTTTCCTGTTATCACATTCTTTTATTTCTTATCATTTTTTTTTAAATTTTCTTCGTAATTTTGTGAATGCTATTTATTATCTGTAGATTTGTGACACAGTATTCATAATCTAAAAGTGCGAAGAAAGGAAAAAACTCATCTCTTTATACTTTTGCTTCACTCTTAATGATTCAAAACTTACAACAAGTTTAATCACTAAAATGAAATGTATCCATCAAATTTTGGTATATTTTTATCTTTTATGAAACACGTTCTTGTCAAGCAGTTTAACTAATTTAAGAAGACGGATCATTGAAAATTCATTACATTTTCAAACTTTGAGGACGATTTAAAATAAATTTAAAATTGAAATTGCCAGGCCCAACCACATTTGGGTCAAATGAAACGAATGACTGAGTTCCAGTTGTCACGTGTAGATGAAAAATTAAGGGCGTAAAAATGAGCTACGTAAGTTTGGCTTTAAAAGTACTGATTGCGGTTTGATGAAATAAGGTCGTTATAATCAATATGACAGTAATATCAAATGATCAAAGTGACAAAATCTCTTTTTTTATGAACAGCTGTTTCTAGCATGGTTAAAGCATATTACATGGAGATACGTGGCAAAGACGCTATGAGTAGGGATAACAATATCGGACCAAAAGTTCAATACATGTATTTTTAGATCTTAATATCGGGATGCCGGTTTTAATACCGGTAGTAGAAATTTTAGAAAAAGAAAGAAATCACAGGTTTTTCTTTGTTTTATTTGCCAGTTTTATTACAGAGTGTAGTAAATATCACAAAAAATAATTTGTAGCTTGTAAACTATAACAGTATATAATGAATCACAAAAAGGTAAAGGAATATCTTATTTATTTAAATCACAAAAAAGTGTAAATATCACTATTCAATCTGAGGTAGTATAGCAAATTTGTTAAATGGGACTTTAAAAAACATAATGCATCAATTGTACTGTATGATATGCAAATACAATGTGAATAGCAAACTCACCAATTTAAAAAAATATTGAAATATTACCCACTTCTTCACAACTACAACCTTGTTTTCCCAGATATGAATATCGGTCTACGAATTCTGCGCGCGTTCAGTATCGCTCTGAGCTGCAGTAGAATAGTTTTGGCCCGCCTCCTTGAATGATTTCCATATTTTATCACTTTGATTGTACGATGCAACTTTATATTCACAATCTAATTAATTTCGCCCGTTAGGGAGATAAAAACAAAAGCGTATACTATTTTGCTATGTTGGCGATCCCTGAACATATGGTGGAGAAAATTTTAAAAATTTCTAGTAAATACCGAAAAAACGGTATTTAAACTTGTGAATACCGGTATTGCAATCCCTAGCTATGAGGTGTAGAGTATTGTAAAAAATAGTATTATTAAATTGTCAACATTTTCAACTTAATTCTTGTATATGATCTAGCATCTCCTTTAAAAGTAAACTACTGAACAATAATAATGATGACAAAAGTAACTAGAGTCTTTTTATCGGAAGGGAATGCAAGTATTTAATAATAAAAAGAATGTAACGGTCAATTGCATTGAATTGAGTTTGCAGCATTTGTTATGTGAATGTGTATGAGTTTGGTTTCAAATAAATGAACGTATTTCCTGTTATTATTTCATCCCTTTAGAAAAATATGACATAATATCCAGTTAACGTCCATAATTCAGCAAAATATATGACATTTGTTAGCAAAATATTCTAATATAATCTTTCGTTTGAAATAAAATGAAGCTAGGAGCATAGCTTGGTGCACGTATATAGGAAAGCTTAGTGTATGCCCTGCCTGCAGCTGTTAGTCACTGGCAGACCATTGGTGGATGAGGAAATGTAAAAGAGCACCGTCAAATTATTGGTTTTAATAAAATGACAGAAAATTTGAATAGCACTGCAGAATTATTTTTACTGTCTCAATAATATTTATGCTAGTATATTGGCCTATTTTACATTCATATGTATTCTGTTCTATTTATATAAATATTGTATTTAATTCTATGATCATAACAGAATCGCGATGTCCTGGTATTAGGGTTTAAATCTTTGTGGCCAACCTTGAATAATAGGTTCGGGTCCCAATTCCATGAAAATTCGAATGGGGAAAAATAAAGATTATGACTTGTTAAGTTTAATACAACATTTTGTTGTGTGGATGTTTAGCGAAAGAAGTGCCAATTAAAATCTTGTGTTCACCTGCTGACGGGATCTATTGTACAGAGTGTTACCGAGTTCGACCGACAAATTCAGGGGATAGTTGGCAGCTTGGGGACGACAAATCACCAGTGGCGCACACAAGGGGGGGCCTAGGGGTCCGGACCTCCCCCAAAGCCCTTGATTTTTTTCCCGATTCATTATAATTTTGAGTATATAGTACGTAAAATTTAATTAAATATTTGTTATTAATGATTAATTTTATTAATTAATGTTAATTATTTATTCAGTAATTAGTTTTTTACTATCTTTTGTTTCTGAAAATTGACAAAATCAAAAGGAGCATGATACAAGAATGGTGGACTTTTTTGACCCTCTCTCCCTTGAAGAATTCCTGTGTGCGCTACTGCAAATCACCATAGAACATCTCCTCCATTGGTATTCTTAGCTTGACGTAGGCTTGAGTATTCTGACAACCCTGGGAGCTATGCCGGCGGTAGTCTAACTACCAGTAGGGCCTCCCATGCCGAACAGGTCCTCGTAGGGTAGGAGTCAGACTAAATGGGATACCACCTAGAACTAAGTCGGTCCTCTACCTACCTTTAGATGCTCTAGTCCAGTGACTAAAAGAGGCTGCAACTTTTCCCTATCCATGGACGATCCCTTGCTGGTGTTGGATTTTTTGAAAGTGCACGAAGTCATGGACCTGATCTAGCACTGCTGACCAATGGGGGCGGGCAACAACGCCGTAGAGCATAGGGGCGGAAACCACGTTTAGTCGGGGAAAATCGCGATACTAGTAGCCGTCTGAAGGACTATGAGGGGATGAGTCAGGTTAGGAGAGTGCCCGTATCTTCAGCCCGCAATCCTCAGTGGCTGAATAAATATTATTCAACTGCAGCATGTCCTCCCGGAGTTGTTGCAGGGAGTACCGGCCATTGCGCCCCAGAACGCGTGGCTCATTCAAGATGGTGCACCAGCACATTTTTTTGATAGCGGTACGAAACCATCTTCATAATACATATCCCTGGAGGTGGATTGGACACGGAAGACTTTTTGTTTGGCCTCCACGCTCCCTGGACCTCAATCCCTTGTATTTTTTCTTCTGAGGCACCTGAAATCACTTGTGTATGAGACGCTGGGGATTACAGAGGAGGCTTTCACGAGACGGATAGTCATCGCTTCAGATAACATCGCCAGCCAACCGGATTTATCTGAACGCGTCCGACAATCCTTCGTTCCTCAGTGTCTGCTGTTCTATGAACTACGTGGCCGCAACTTTGTACAATTTCTATTACAATTACTTGTCGTTGCATTTCTGACGTCGAACTGTGAGAGGCATTGTTCATATTATAAACATGCTTTACGTCTAACAAATGTGTTTCTCACCACTTATTGCCCCTTTTTTATCCTATTCGATATCCAGACCTTCATAACTGCTTTTGCAAATTGCTCCGACTAACAGGGGTGTGCGACCACATGTTCTATCTTGATTTGTTATCTCCATGCTGCCTACTGTCACCTCTCTGAATTTGTCGATCGAATTCAGCAATACCCTGCATATGGCTCGTTTTGATGCTTTGGTGCGACGTCAATACGAAAATTCAAACTAACATACGGTGTAATTTTGAAACTTTTCATTAAACTGCATTAATCTGAAAGTTCTGAAGATGTTTCTTCATTTTTAATTTTCAGTGTCCATATAGTAAAAAACACTTTAGCAAACCGTAAGAGCTGAATCCTTTTTATTATTCTACAAATTTAATTTCAAAACTCGTGGGACTAGTTTGTGGGATGTAACAAAACAAACCTCACAAAACATAAACAATTTGAGTGAGGGAAACAAAAATAACTTAATTTTTCGAAAAAATAAGCCAAAAGTTGCAACTAAAATTTAAATTTAGAGAATTCTGTATTTTAAACTAAACTCGGCGTATCTTAAACGATGACAGATGCTGAGTAAAATAAAAAGTGTAATAACACACTTCCTATATTTTCACGACCTAAACTCAACTGATAAAAATTCTCTTTTGAGTTCTCCTTTCGACTACCTGTGAAAGGAGTCGTATAGGAAAACAGGAAGACGTAATTCATTTCATTTCCTACATATTTGCATAAACTAGCTTCGGGGAATTAAGGTGCACTCCCTGGAAGAAGTAGAATTGGTGTAACAAAATAAGTCATACTTAATGGCCTAACAGAAAAGCTTATCCTCACAAGCTATCAGTTTTCAGAAGAAATATGCAGCTGGAAATACATAACACAGTATCTCGGAGTTTTCTCTTTTCTGTGATAATTAATAGAATCATTCATTAACCCTACATAATTCTCTCTTGATGTTTTGATCATCTGTCAATAGATGGTGTTTGCTAGTTTATGAACTGAAGCTGCTCCAACGTATTTAATTATTTTAGTTATTCGTCACGCGTGTGTCTATTCATGTAAAATATTTGGAAATATATATATATATTTTGATTATTCGCGATATGTTCTTATTCGAATCGAATCATGGAATAATGTTAGGTACGTTGAGACTTTGTTCTTGTGAAATTCGTAATGTTAAAATTCTTTTTCTGTTGAAATTCTATATTCTTAATGATCTACTTTAAACAATTCATTCAGGCTCTTCAGTTCATTAGATTAATTTTTTTCTGTCGATTTAAAACTCGCAGTTTGCTTATTCTATTTAAATTAGAATTTCTATATATGCTTTAGCCAAAGCCCAAAATCGGTCAGTTCACACATTGTCTGGCCAATTCGCATTTTGGTCAACGTTGCTGTGAAGGGAAGCGAGTGATAGTTTGTTTTTAAAAGACCAGAACCATCCAGATTGGTGCGGCATACGTTAAAACTGGTCTGAGGATTAGTGTGCGCTCTCATTGGTCAAATTAAATAGCACACGTTTACGTCACTTCCTGTTACTCATTTCCGTCCCTTTTCACGAAATCACGCCAACAAATATCTAGCGAGCGACAGGAAAGATTTTGCACATCAAAAACTTATTATACTCATTAGCTCTAGTATAGAGATTTATCTTACTATATAAACTTTAAATAGAGACTTCTAAATTCAGAATCAGTACAAAATTTATCCACATGATAGTTTTATATCTGCAAATATATATATATATATATATATATATATATATATATATATATATATATATATATATATATATATATATATATATATATAAATATATATATATATATATATATATATATATATATATATATATATATATATATATATATATATATATATATATATATATATATATATATATATATATATATATATATATATATATATATATATATATATATAAAATCGTTTTTTGGGGATTGAATCTTAGACAGTGCTCTGAGACGAACATAATACCTTATTGATGATCAAACATTTTCTGATATTTGTAACGGTTTAGTTGAAAAAAATTCATGATCTTAAAAAAATTTAGGTCAAGGTAAAAAAGTTGTTACTGATATTCAATCATACAATTCGATTTTTAAGCATACTGAGATTCAAAAATAAAATATATCAACGTATATTGGATAATAAATATAGACAAAATGTCTAAAAAATAATTTAATAATCTTCTATGATAATAATCTAAGATTTACTAACTAGAAAAAACAAAACTATATATATATATATATATCGAAATCCGAAAATGACAACATCATTCAAAAATACCCCACGGAGCTCCATAAATATGCCTTCTTCCGTTCTATACTTTGCTAATGACTATTTGTAACAAATGATTCATATACTCACGAGGCATTTATAAAAAAAATTAATACGTGAATAAGTTTTCTTTTATTTTTTTGTCACTTATTAAACAACATATAAATTTTCAAGCGTAAATCCGTAATGAGTATTGATTTTACTATCTCATCTTAAATTTAAACTATTTTAGAAAGATAGGAAATATACTTTCGAGAACACAAATTTATCAAAAAAGTTTCCTTTAGTTTTAATTGTAATATTATTTTTAATTAAATCTTCTCCAGTTATACGAGGGGGGGATATAGATGAATTTTCGAATTTTATAGAAGCATAATTGTTAAGAAATAATGCTTCATTCACAATGAAATAATACTTTCGGAAAATATAAAGGAATGCCATTTTCTTAGATAAAAGCAAGAACTTTCTTTCTTTCCAGATGGATTGTCTTTGACATTGGCAAAGTCTGGCAAACTTCCTACAAAGGTGTTGCAATTAAAGCAAAATAAAATATTTGCAGAACAGGAAATTCTATTCAATGAAATACTTTTCGTTATATAACCTTATTTACTTGATTCTTTCAAGCAAATTCCAATAACAGGTTGTTAAAATATGACTTTTGTATAGAAAATGAAAAGAAACACTGATCTATTGTGTTATTAATACTAGTTTTAAAAGTAACCTTTCAGCTTAACATCTGAATACCTTTTTAAGAGAAGTATGAGAATTTTTGCTATTTTTTTTTAAAAAATCATTTTGTTCTGTTGAAAGTAATATTATTTTAACTAACTTCTTTGTTACTAATCAAACTCTTACTTTTCAACTATGACTATGAATACTCTTAAGAGACGCGTATGTTATCTGATATTTGTTCTGCTTAATTTGCTTAATTATTTTTGGAGTTTTTTTTTTACAAAAAACTGTTTGAAAAAGTTTAATATCAATTTTATATATTTAATATTAAAAGTTGTGTCTATCGAGATAATTAAGTGTAAAGCATTAATATTTCTATATAATTTGCTTATTTGATAATATAATTTTATCTAATATTTTTTTTTACTTTCCTCTTGTAAACGAGGGATTATCGTAAAATTTTGCTTACGACCATCTAGACAGACACTTAATTTTTATTTGTTTTTCTTAACTTTTCTCCACATATATAGCCGTCATTCAGACTTATACAATTCTTTCAACTTTTCCTGATCTTTCGCATGCCGTCGTTGAAACACTCAGAAGATTACGTCTAAGACCATTGTCCCACCTCCTAAATGACGTCATTTACGTTGTCGAATCTCCACCCAAGCAATGGCTTTTTGAGTTCTGAGAACAAGAAAAAGTTGTCAGGGGCGAGATTGGTTGAAGAATGCAAATGTGATAACATTTCAAAGCCGCACATTGCTTTGATTTCAGAGCTGCACTTCGAGGTGAGGGAGCAGGCGCATTGTCGCAAAGAAGGCGAATGCCTTTGGTGATCGCACCGTTTCTTGATCAAAGCATCACGAAATTGGTTCAGCATTCTGCAGTAGTAAGCAGAATGTGTGTGGAGTGGTCTGTAGTAGGGTTGTTCAACCCTAACCCTTCTCCATGTAGTCTGCTAAGAGAGCTCTACGGCAGTCCCACAAAGTAAACAACATGACTATCCTTGTAGACTTGTACACCTTAACTTTTTTACTGGAAAGTAAGTTTCCGTGTTTCCACTCCGTATTCTTCTCTTTGATTCCTGGATCATAATGATGGATTTAATCCCTTAATTGGTTTGTACCGAAAGATGGCCATACAGCGTACGGGCAATGATATTTTCTTCTTCCTATTTTTGATTTGCGCTTACGAGTACTTTTCATTATAATAGTGAAATTATTAGTGCTAGTGCTTTTAAGAGATGCAGTTTGTCCATGGTATTCAAATGCTTTTCATCCTAGATTTTCCTTGAGGTGAAGGCAGGAATTTTTCATTGAAGGCAAGAATTTAGATTCTAGAAAATATTCGGTAAAGAACAGGGGTTGGCAAGGCATTGTGCAACTTGTTGCTTGAGAAGAAATGAAAGTGGAAAGATAATTCTAAGAAACCGATTTTATCTCTGGCCCCTTTGCAATGTAAGACTGAGTATCCTATCATGTTTCGAATTGTTTGTGCATATATGCACACAAACACAAAATCCTCAACCATTTGAAAAAGGGGTACGACAGTGCTTCTCAAACGTTCAATATACGCGACCCACTGTTCAATCATCATTTTCCTCACGCCCCCCTCCATACGATAACAATGGATTAAATTCAATAATACTATACTTTGACACTAAAGCTACAACACACGACTTTAACCTCTTATGTGCCACCGACGTATAAATACGTCTCGCTCAGCCAAAGTTTTACTTTTCTGGACGTATATATACGTTTTTCCGAAGTACGATCTTTCCTGTGTTGTACTATTCATAAAATTATTCCAAGGGCTTTGGAATGCTATAAAAGGACCTTGACAGTATTTGCGAAGGATTTATTTCAGAGGATTTGCTTATTTATTCCTTTTCTCCTCCCCCTAAAAAAACATCAAAACACGCTCATCTACGTGGTATTGGGGAGCGAATCCCGTAACTTTTAATCGGCAGTTAAGGAATTAATTATAAACCGTACAAATTATCAAGATAAGTGTTAATACAAGACCATGGGGTCACTGATAATTATCAACTTGTTCTTAAAATTTAGAATTGTTAAATTAATAATAAAATATACATTGTACAGTACTGTACATTTATAAGTGTATTATATCAGTGTAAATGTGTATTCTATATTTTATTATATCATAAAGTATTTGGTTTGTTTACTTTCAGAAAATTAAAAATTTTTTAAATAATCTTTTGTTTTCGAGTATTCAATATGCTCGCGCCGCCCTTGTAGACTTATCACGCCCCACAGTTTGAGAAACGCTGGGGGTACGAACATGAAATTTTTGTGTAAGTATGAGAGAAATTCTTTGAAACATTCTTCATAGCATGAAAAGTGTTCTTATAAAAAGTAAACATTTGGTGGGGGGTCCACAATTATGAAATAAAAAATAGCATGAAAACTTTAAAATTTAAAATTAAAGAAAAATTCTTCCATTTTCGCATTCTTTTAAGTAATATGCTTATTTATATGCAATAAAAAATGTGCCCTTTTTGGGACATTTTGGGCAAAAACATTGACAGCTTAAGGGGTTAATAGCTATAATTTACAATGTTATGTGTACATAAGAATAAACTAATACCTATAATAAATTTTACCCTTGTATTTCAGTTATATTTTTAGCAATAATTAAAGATGTTCGATACCCTTAAGTATGTTATACAAACATTATATAGGTATGTTTTTTAGTATTAAAACTCTTCAGAGAAAATATTGTGTCTTACGAAATGCAAGTACCATATGAAAATTCAGTAAATTTCATAAATATGAAAATGTGATATTGTCTTCTATTAGCAGTTTTTTTGGGGGAGTGGGGATTTTAAAACCAAGGAAGAACTGAAATCTACTTCATTAAACGATTTCTTAAAAACAAAACTGGAATATAAAGGACTTCCTCTTAAACAGGTGTCTTTGTCCAAATACCTTGGAATCAATCTAGACAGTAAGCTCCACTGGGGCACTCACATTGCAGAAACATAAGAAAAGAGCCTAAAACATCTAAATCTCCTGAAGAGACTAACTGCTACCAAGTGGGGAGCTACCCAGGATGCTTTATCCACAGTGTATAAAACCTATGTCCGTCCAGTGTTGGAATATGGTTTTGAAGTTGTGACCCTGGCAAGTACAATCAACCTCGAAAAGTACAACGTCGTTCAGAACAGCGTCCTCAGAATTATCACCAGTGGAGCCAAATCAACTTCAATTATTGTAATGCAACTCCAAACCGCATCGAACCTCTTGATAGTCGTAGAGACAAGTTCACTCTCAAATTTTGGAAGAGAGTCAGAAGAGTAGATTGCAGGAACTGAAACGAGTACAGATGTGCAACACATAGACTCAGGACTCAGACTTCTCCTCTTTCACATGTGGAACTTCTTATGAAGAAACACCAACTTCCGCTACTAATAACTCGCCGTGCTCCTATACAGTCCTATTCCATAATTGCTACTGCCCTTCCATCTAAACGGCTAAATCTAACCAACATGAATTCAAATAAGGCTGATACCATTCCTGAAGAACTAAAATTCTGCGCTCAGGAAATGATCGAAAAAGGTAACCAGCAAATAAGTGGCTTCATATCTACACTGACGGCTCATACCTGCCAGAAACAAACGGAGCCGGCACGGGATGGTTCTGTCGGCTGTTTGAGGGCTCATTGGCCGTGGAAATAAATGCCACCAACTACGATGGTGAGGTCTTAGCTGTCTGTGAAGCTGCAACGTAATTATTATCTGCATGTCTAGCTCCTGCAAAAGTTGTCTTCTTCATAGACTCCCAAGCTGCAATTTTAGCTTTAAGCAGTAATACATCAACTGACTGCGTTAAAACAATTCAGTGACAAACTAAAATTGCTGAGCCCATCTCATATGGCTGAACTGTGACCTTACAGTGGGTCCCAAGTCATGTTATTATCCTCGGCAATGAAAGAGCCGACCAAAAAGCCAAGCAGGGAGCCGAGTTGGCTCAACCGGAAGTTCCCTTGACCCTCAGAAGAGCAAAGAACTTCATCTCCACATACATTGACAAATATACTGTCATGACCCAAACAGTTTTGGAAAGCCATGGGAAACTCTGGCCACTGTCGGCCCGATCCCGAGGCACCTGGAGAGAGCCGAGGCTGTTACTCGCTTTCGAATTACCGGACATGAGTTTTGGGAATATACTTCCACTGGCTTAGCATGGCTATTAACGAGGCCTTTCCACTTTACGGCCATGCCTGAATAGATGGCGACCACCTGCTCCAATGCACTGGACTCGATGAATATCCGACTGATGACATCGTCATTCGGTACTGGGAGACTCAGCGTCAAATGGTCAAGAAGCCATGCACGGGCATTGGATAAATAAAATTAAAAGCAAAATCACATGAAAGATACATATTTCCAAATCAAAATTTATAAAAGAAAAGTGGTACTTTTTCGTTTCGTCGACGCAGTGGATAAAGTCGCCAAATTGTACAACCGACGCCAAACCGAATATTTCCTCTGGTAACCTTTAACCACCACATTTTCAAAACAAAATGTAGCCTTTTCTGATCAGTAACTTCTTTAAAAAAAAACCATCAAAAATAGATGAAAAATCAATGAGAACTTATTTTTATTAATATTTGTATGTGTATATTGTGTGTTGTCACCAACAACGACAACTTGGCAAGACTTGAGCCGACGAAACGAAAAAGTACCAAGAAAAGTTGCTAGTTGGTGACATAACCCCACATCTGGGATACTTAAATTGGTTCAGTTTTTTTCTATTCCTGTTAAGATATCAATGTTGATAAAATCAATTAATCAATTAGTAAAAAATGCATAATTTTTATCAGAATTTAATTTCAAACCGTTAACTCTATTAAGAACAAAGTTTTTGAAAGTAAATATTTTTATATTGGAATGGAATGTTGCCAAAAAAAGTTGTTACTGCACTTTTCATTTTATTGGATTCCTGTACATAGAGTGAAAATCGCTTAACTCGAAACTGAAGAGACTGAAATAGTTTTACGTGTTAAAGTATATTGAAAAAAAAGCCCGTATATCAACAAATTTAAATTTATTAGAAGTTGTTTTATACTTCCAGTGAACTTTGTTGAAGACCTTTATTTGTGAATCCCATGTCGAATGAATGCTGCCTTTCAGACCAAAGGTGGCCCAATTCTTTATTTATAAAAGAATTTAATTTTTTCACAAGTGTTCCTATTATTTTGTCCTATACCTGCATGTGTATATGCATATATTTAATAAAAATCATTGAAACAAAAACATTCAAAAGAACTTAAAGAAATGTAATACTAAACTTTCAAATTGAAAAACCAAACATTTATTGAGTTTTGGAAAATAATCTGATATTTTTTCCTTACATTCCTTTTTAGGATCAAATTGTCAACAAATTCTTCTATATCGCCCATTTTGTTATTCATTTCACCATTGGAATGTGCGTCTAAATAACTGCGCGTACTTCTCGTGACGTTCCTCCTTTCGAATGGGGAAACAGGAGTTGCATTATTCATTTCATTTTCATCGTCGGAATCTGCATCAATCGTATTTTTTGAGCTTTAAACAAACTCCATACTGTCTTTATCTGCCATAATTGGGGCTGTACACACATTATCATCATCTACTGTAATGAAATCTTCCGATAATGCAATAGGACAGTCCAATCCGGCTGGTGTTTTCCGTATTTCGTTCATTCCCATACGAGAAATCTTTTCGTGTTAAGCGATTTTCATTTCACGTAAAGAGAACAAAAAGGCAGGAAAGTACATAGCTGAGATTCCGTTTTAAGCGTGTTCGTGTTAAACGTATTTCACTGTGTTTTAAAAATACACTCATGTCCAAAATTATCTTTACATACCCAAAAATGATGATATTCAATGAAATATCCAATCAATGTCATCCGTATTTGCAGGGAATATGTGAAAACCAAGCCTAATTACATTATCCAATCAAAAGTAATCAAACGGTTTGTGATATGCAAATCTAGGCGTTACGTCATCCAAGGGTGTGAATCAAGCGCTTTGCGCAAACTGAATATTTGAGTGAATTTCTGCAACATAGCGTTTGATTTCAGTGTGTAGGGACTCAAAGTGGTTTGTTATGGCTTCGAGGTATCATTTGAAGAATCTGTAAAGTGGCGAATTATCGGCCGTTTAGAAGCAGGGCAGTCAATCACGGAAACAGCCACATGTCTGAATATTTCAAGACAGACAGTCTTAAGCTATGGAAACAGTTTCAAAATGATGGAACTGTTGTGGTGGAGGCCTCCGACAAGGTCGAAACGAATGACAACTGCTTCTGAAGATCGGTATCTGGCATTAACTGCCCGTCGTAACAGAAAGGCTACTGCTCGCCACTTAAGTTCAGAGCTTGCAGCCGCCACTGAGCTGTTGCATCACAGCAAACAATATACAGAAGGCTTAACGAAAAAGGCCTTATGCCAGAAAGCCAAGGGTATGTGTTTTACTGTTTCACAGAAAAAGAGGGATCGCTTTAATTGGTGTAAAGAACATCAAAACTGGACTGAACATCAATGGTCCCATGTTCTCTTTACTGATGAGTCGCGGTTTAGTTTAACAGGTGATTCTAAACGTGTTTACATCTGAGGAGTCAGGAACACGAAATGATCCCTCGAACATTGTGGAACGTGACCGTTTCGGTAGTGGAGGTGTGATGGTATGGGGGAATAATGATCGATGGACGTACGCCTCTACACGTGTTCAGAAGCGGATCTGTGACAGGCCAGATATATCGGGATGAGGTCTTAGATCCTTATGTAAGACTTTTTCAGGGGTGCATATGGACGTGACTTTTTATTTATGGATGATAATGCTCGTCCACATCGAGCAAACCTCGTTGATGAATTCCTTGAAAGTGAAGACATTAAGCGAATACCTTGGCCAGCAAACTCTCCTGACCTTAACCCAATAGAGAACTTATGGGACTACCTTGGAAGAGCCATTGCACGTAGACATCCTCCTCCTAGAGATGTAAATGGCCTGAAGACTGCATTGCTGGAAGAGTGGAGTTTAATTCCCCAGACTGTGATTAACAACGTTATTTCCAGCCTTAAAACACGTTGTGATATGTGTGTACGAGTCAGGGTAGATCATATTCCATATTAAATTCGTAAGACTTAATTCTTTTCTGAATCATTCCTTTTTTTCTTTAACTCTCTTTTTGTCACAATCTTATTACCATTTTTATTGTTTCATGCTACATGTGGTAATCTTCAATTTTTTCTTTTTGCATTTATGTGTCATAATGTTATGTATCATTCCACGAAAATTCATTAAATTATAAGTCATAGTCTCTGAGAAATCCGTGAATTTATGCATGTAAACATTATTTTGGACATGAGTGTATCTGCAGGAAGAATATCAGACAATACACGACAGTCCTGAGAACGGTGTTAGCTACTTGGAATTGTTTACATGCTTTACGAAAGCACAAACCCATTCTAACCTCCAAAGACTCCAGTGAATCGCTATGTTTTCTTTTGTCCGACCTGTTATGGTTTGTTGCATCACAGGGTAAGAATTGAGTGCACAGTTTAACACTTTTATGCCCTTCCTGGTCAACGGATGCTTCCGATGGTGGAATCTATTCTTTATCCTCCATGCGGAACTCGGACAGATGCAAATAAATTCTCTTTTAAGAAGGGACATCCATGTTGACACGTTATTTTCGACACGGTAATATGGGCAGAAATGGTTTATAAATGCCAGGTTAACAGTTTAATAGGAACGGGAATGTTTGGAATCGTCGCACTTCGGGATTTTGATAACGTGAAGGATCAATAGTACTTGAAGAATGACGGATTTTTAATTAATTTGAGGGTATTTATGAATCAATTACCGAGGAAGAAAATATCATCGATTCGTGTTAAATAATGCTTCTTATGCAAATTTTTTTTCCAAAAAGAAATTTACAATGCATTGATTTTTTTTCTTGAAAATACATTTATCAGGGTCGGCCCTAGCAGTTTTGACACTACAGACAAAAATGGAAAATGCCGCACTCTCTCTAAGGCGAAAAATTATGATTAAAAAAGATAAATTGTTCACATAGGTACACACCTATGAACTTGAATAATTCTTGCACAAACAAAAAGAGGCAGCATAACAATATATATATTCTGTTATTAAAGTCTTAAAAAATACAAAATAATTCAAAATTAAGTACATTATTACCTGTTATTATTTCAAACGAGTAAAATGTAAGAGAAGAAATAGCCCATTCCAGCAGGCCAATTTCGAAAAAGAGTCTACTCATGGTGGAGATCACAAAAGCGTTTATTTCAACTTATAGTAACTACACTCAAGACTGAAATAAAATATCTCCTGTGGCTCTCTATCTACTAAAAACTCTTATTACCCCTGTCTCCTTTTGGATAGCTGACACCGGACATCGTATGGGTGAAAGAAATGTCCGTTATGACCTCATTCCTGGATTGGGAGAGAGTTACCAGTAGAAGATGGGTAAACATATCAAATTTCATGATTTAACATATATTTTGGGTTTCAACATAAAAGAAATATGGCATTAAACGCACAGTGTACAAAATAAGGAAATAAGATACGTTAAATGAAATATCATATTCACACCCAATATTTCAGAAAATATATCAAATTTTTTGTAACTTTAAAGAATAATATCCAAATTCGATCCAAATGCCACCCTTAAAATTTGGCGCCCTGGGCAGGGGTCCGGTTTGTCCGGCAAGGCCGTCCCTGCATTTGTATTTTTGGACTAGCATTAAATCGTTGTGTGAGTGTTTATTGCGACCAGGACGAGACCTGAGCTGCCTCTTTTCTCAGAGCTTTCTCAGAACTCGCCCAAAGAGGGTCTTTGAGCCTTAGAAGATTTAACTTTCATCAGTCTCTCTACACAGCTGATCTTTAGTGCCACTAAGGCTCGAACCCATGACACGCCGGCCACAAGTCCGTAACAATGGTCAATAGGCTGCCGCGGCCAATATTAAATCTACGAGCATTTAGTATTACAAATTTCATTAAGTTTTGAGTTAAGATTCCAAAAATAATTGAAAAGGAATAAAAAAATGTATAAACATAAATGTTTATCTACATTTGTTACATACATTTGTGACCGTATTTCTAGTCACCCATCCAGTATAGTGGTTAGTGATACTGCCTGCTGTGCCATTGTGTCTGGGTTGGAATCCCGGTGAAGGCATCGATGTTTACAAATTTATAGTGCCTTCGCAGCATGGGGTACTGTAAGCAGCCATCGGGACACAAGAGTCTTCTCGAAAGGTTGGGGGAAGAGAGGTGGAAGGCTCCTTACCACCCCAAGAGTAATCTTCTTAAAAATCGTGGTGGAACCGATCCAAATTGTATTGTTAACTATATGGTGCTCAAAGCTACGGCTAACGACAAGTGTACGACTAGTTTTTTCCACGATGAATTTCGAGAGCCTCAATCCGACACCATCAGACAGGTGTCATTAGCAACAACAACATTTTTTGCTAAATAAAAAAGCGCTTTTTACTTTTTTTGCCTTCTGTTGCACTTTACTACTTAACTTGTCTTCAGAATATGAATATCTCTTGAATGAATAATCTTGATGTAGTTTTTTTAGATTTAGTGAAAAAACGAAAAAGCCATGCTTAGGTTTCATATCGAAATAAAATATTATGACATTTAAAAAAACTTCAATAGACAACGCGATTTTAGATTTTACGGTACTTACGCATTATCGCACACGTATTGGCGACATTATTTGAAACGAAGCACAAGGCTGCCGATTCCGCGCGAATGACACATGTGAAATCGGGGTTGCCAACTTGGCGAGTTATCTTGAACGTTGGCATTGTTGCGATAGTGCGTAAGTACCCAAATTTCGTCCCATATTAAAGTATGTAATTTCCCGGATCTAAAAGAGTAGCTCTGACACAGATAGATGACTTTGAATGATATATGACTTATGATAGAATCAAAGAAGTATATACTTCGAATGTTCGAGAAGTATACACTTCGAGATGTTCACACTTCAAATAATATAAAGGTCACAATGGCACAGTGGAAGGTTCGTGATGAACTAAATTTTTTAAATTCCTTTTTTTTTAAAGAAAGCAAGAATAGAAAAAGAAGAAAAAAAATTTAATTTATTAATTCTTGTTTTGAATAAAAATTTATACATTTCATTTTTACATACTTGCACTAACATAAAATATTTCATTTCGTTCCTTTTTGACTTCGGATTGCAAAAATATTTGAAAAAAATATCAGTAAAATATTTAGCTATTATACTTCATTATAAATTGACAACCTATTTTTCTTTAATATTCCGTAGAGTCATGGCGAAAAGGCACATTAAATCGAACTAGGCCTCAACATGGCATTTTGTAACATGAATTCTGCGAGATGCACCGTGTGTTTAACACTAGATTGCCCAAAGGAAGTCATTTCGACTGCTTTTCAATTTCAATTAGAAAAAAAATAACATATATAATGAACAATTTCTCTTAGAACTTTTTAGAATAAATTTTTTTTTTCAAGTGAAGAAAAAAAATTTTTATTGTTAATATTTAATAATAATTTGTTATATATGACTGTAAATAATAGAAAAAATATTAAAAATTAGATTTTTTTTAAACAAATTTCTATACACATTAATCAGTCTTTCACAATGCAGTCATTTTGACTGCTTTTGGGCAATATAGGTGTACACTAAGTTTCAGTCCTTCTAGTGTTAAGGAATCAGTGTATACGTTGTCGTCATCCCTCGCGTTATGTAAAATACTTTGTAGGATATGGGCTTTGAGAACATACGAGTTACTCGAATTCCTTTGATAGTTACAGGACATAAAATCTTTTTATATATTTAGTCATTTAATGTCTGAAAACAAGTACCGTGATTTTTCAACTTTATAGAGCTTTTCAAACTGTTATTTTTGTGATGAATTTTTATAATCAGGGCAATATACTTTTGGTTCACCTTATATATTCACAATTTCACAATTCTGCAGCGACTAATTAGTTTTCCTTTTTTAGAATTCATCTTTTTCAAGTTATAAATTTAAAAAAGCAATTTTGAACTAACGTTGAGAGAAAATGTGAGTTAATATAGAAACATGTAATTCGTTTTTATTTTATTTAAAATTCCTTGAAAATAATTAACAGCTAAAATTCAATTTACTTTTGTTAGCAATATTTATATTCAGGGCATTTGAAAAAAGAATGCAAATAAATGTAATTGAAAAAAAATGCCTAAATTTGAAAATTAAATATCCTAAAGTGAAGATTCTTTTAATATAGCAATCAATATTCAAAAATCATTGTATAAAGAATATTAATACTTCACAAATTCTGTATTAAATCCTCACCTAATTGAAGAACCGCGCCAGGAAGTTTTATACCATGATAGGGACATTTGCTTTTTTAATTCCTACTATATATTAGCTCACACTCTCTATATATTTATCTTGGTGGAATTTTCAATCGTTCATGAAATACATTTTAAAGCGCTCAATTGAGCTGAAATTTTATGTGCATGATTATTTTGGATAACAGTACAGTAATTTAATTATAATTAATGAAAATCAATTGATTAAAATTAATTTGTAATTATTCAAAGAATTACAAATACAGCCACGTTGGCATCATTTTTGGCGACTTAGTGACCCTTTTGGCGACTTGTATCAAAACTTGAAAAGGTTTTTTTTTTCTCACATTTTAAAGCACTCATTTGAGCTGAAATTTTCTATACACTATTTTTGGGGGGTAAAAATACGATAATTTTACTATAATGAATTAAAATAAGTTGATTGAAACTAATTATTCAAAGAATTACAGATACAGCCACATTGGTTTCATTTTCTGCGACTTGGGTCAAAACTTTAAGAGATTTTTTTTTCTCACGTTTTAAAACATTCATTTGAACTGAAATTTTATATACACGATTGTTTTGGATGACAATACGATACTTTAATGGTAATGAATAAAAACTAATTACCACTTAATGTTGTTTTTCTGTCGTATGTATATACATATTTATATTAATTGTAACTATTTAATAAAAAGTAGCTAAAATAAAATTTTTCTTTGTCGATCTAAGTAGGAATTGACTTAAAAATTTTTTTTATATATTATATTCTTGGTCAACTTGTTTTGACTCGAGAGCTACACTGGTGTCCAAAAGTTAAGCATAATTGATAATTATTTGAATAAAGAAGGAACTGTAAATCAGAATGCCGGGAAACGTGATATGCAAGTGTAAAATGGTTATAAAATAAGGAAGCAAATCAAAAATGTGATCATAATTAATTTTACTATCCAAAGTAGCAGTTTGAAAGAAAACTGAGCATAGCAAGGATTCACACTTTAAGGAAAAAATGAAAGAAAACATTAAATAAAATACTGATGCTGCAGTTTAATAAGGCGGGTGGTCACCTCTGACAGCCAGGCACGCTGCACAGCGATTTACCATACTTGCTATGAGATGATGAATGAGTTGTGGGCTGAAATGGTTCCAAGCTTCTTGGAGAGCTCTCTTTAGTTCTGTAACGGAGCTTGGTGTGTGCGAAAGGGCTGCAATTTGTCTCCCGAGCATATCCCATACATTCTCGATAGGATTTAAATCAGGGGAGTTCGCAGGCCACTACATGCGCTGGATGTTTTCCGTTTCAAGGAAGTCATCAATCAGCACCACTCGGTGACATGGAGCATTATCATCCATGAATATGAAGTCAGGAACCAACAGCATCTCGAAACAAGCGAACATAAGGCTCAAGAACTTCGTCTATGTATCTTTGAGCAGTCACAGACCCCGTGTCAAAGAAATGGAGGTCTGTGTGGCCGTCCATCATGATACCTGCCCATCATTACTCCCCTTGATGGAAAATTATGTCTTTCCGTTATGTTTCTTGGTTCAAAACATGTTCCACGTTCTCTCCATATCGTTACCCGCTGAGAATCATTACTCAGACTAAACCGGGACTCGTCACTGAACATCACATTGGCCCACTCTCCCACAATCCAATGTTGATGTTTCAAACTCCAGTTCAAACAAGCGTGTTTATGCGCAGACGTGAGGGGAATGCAAACTGCTGGTCTTCTGGCATACAGGCCAGCATGATTGAGTCTCCTGTAAACAGTTTGTCTCGAAATTCGTATTCCTGTGGCGACTGTGAGTGCCGAACCCAGTGCTATGGCAGTACTGCCCCTCTGACGTTGCGCTCTTATTACCAGATATCGGTCTTGACGAGGGGTTATGACTCTTGGTCGATCTGATACTGGTTGTTGGGTAACATCTCTCGTTCTTTGAAACCTCTGCCACAGTCTTGAGATCACAGACTGGTCCACATTCAGAATTCGAGACACTTCGGTTTGTGATCGTGAGGATTCCAGCATTTCAACGATTCTTCCTTTCGTAAACATGTCCAATTGGCGTCTTTGTGCCACCATTCACCTTGTTTGATGGTTAACAACGTTCCTTGGCACAGCAGTTGCACGCACGAAACTTGTCTGAACTTCCTATGCTGCTTGAATCGGTTTCTCCGCGTTCCGACATGCACCGGTGTTTCGCGCAGGACGTAGTCGACTGAAAAGTTTTGCATAAACCCAATGTTTCTTCTTCACCCAATTAATATCCGCTAGAAAAATTTGGAATAATTTTACGAATATTTACTCCATGTTTTTCGCATTTTAAGATTAATGCTTAATTTTTGGACACCAGTGTATATTGTGAATGTAAAGGATACCGGAGTACCGGAGGGAGGCACGTTTTTTAAAATGATTGCATGCATTATAAAACAACAATAAATATAAGTTATGACAATCCACCATATCGTGTCTTCGTTGTATTGAAATAAAGAAACCTTTTCATTACTGGAACAAATCTTATTTTTATTTTCTTACATTCCACAATACAAGGGGTCACTTAATAAAACAACACACATCTATTAAAGTAGTTATAGAAAACAGCTTAAAGACTAAAAGGAGGGAAAACAGGTTTTCCCTGACTCCACGTGCACACATCTTTCTCCGGCGGCGATCCAGGGCAGCAGAGAGGGAAGCACGAGTTCCCGCTTCTCAAAAGAACAAGTGGTGCCCCCTGGCTGTCGTTAATGGTCAAGGGAAGGCAGGGTTTAAATGTAGTTGTTACAAAGTTAAATAAAATAGTGATAGTTTTATTCAGTTCATTTATTGTTCTATTTCCATATCATCTATATTTGCAAGCATATTTAATTTTAGAATCAGTTTAACGATACAAATATAACCTATCACACTTTTGTACATTTTTTTTTAAAATCAGCAGTAGATTGCTCGTTAAAATACTTATCATAGCGTGCAAATTTATATCATCTTGTTGTACGTCTATATTTACTCTTGTTGATCTACATGTAAAAAAACTTTGCTTACAAATATATGTATATTAAAATATAAGGAACAATTCTCCCCAGTTAATTTCTTCATTTATAGAAATGTTTCAGCCGACAAACAAAGATTTGTAAAAGTCAACTAATGCCATGCATAAAACATACAGTGATCTGACTTCAAGTCAATAGGTTCAAGCTGCAGCTCCTTAGATGCTGTATCAATACATACAAACAATGGGATAACAGAGCAAATTGAAATTATTCTCAATTTTCTTAAATTTTGAAATATTCTTGTGATTTAATCCTCAAAACTCTGAAGATGGTCTCTTAGTAGAAACACTTCAGTTATACTTTGTTTTCCGAATAAAGGGATAAAGGAAATCTGTTTTCTTAATAGTGAAAAAAACAAGACAAATCTTTGATTATGCTCGGGAAAGAAATTTCGATACAAAGCTGATTTCCTGATGGTCTTGGCGAGCCACTATATACACTCTGTCGCAAAAAATATATGCACCCAGAAGAAACCAAGCTACAATCACGAAACTCGGCAAGAATGTAGTCTGGTAAGAGATATGCAAATGATTAAAATTTCGAAGCCAATGAGACAAGGCTAAAGTGTGCTATGCGCATATTAGTTGCGCAACTGGGAGAATTTAAAAGCATGAGTACGAGCGCCATACGGCTATCCAAACGAATCTGATGACTTTGATAGACGATATTGAGACTTAGGATGCCTCTAAGACGTAACCGGCGGCAGTACGAGCAGCTGACGGACTTTGATAGGAGCCGTATAATAGGCCTCAAAGAAGCAGGTTGGTCGAATAGACGTATCGGCCGCCATCTCGGTCGGAGCGATATGGTAGTTGCTCGGTGTTGGCAACAGTGGATCACAGAAGGTAGAGTGTACCGTCGCGGAGGGTCAGGACGTCCCAGGAACACAAATGATCGCGAGGATCGTGCAATCAGAAGAGTGGCCACTTCGGCACCAACAACGTCGCTAGCATCGATTCAACGCCACTTACCTCCTTCCAGACATCCAGTGCCATCAAGAGAAACCATAAGGAGACGACTGACCGAAGTTGGCTTGAGGAGCCGACGTCCGCTAAGACGCTTACCACTGACCCCACATTATAGGCAGTGTCGACTGGATTTTGCCGACCTCGGGCAACTTGGAGTGTGACAGACTGGAGACGTGTCATCTTCAGTGATGAATCCCGATTCAGTCTCAGTGCTGATGACCACCGCACACGTGTCTGGAGGCGCACCGGCCAGCGATCCGATCCGGCATTTATTGTCGAGCGGCATACAGCAATTTCACAAGGTGTGACAGTGTGGGGAGCAATTTCTTGGGACACACGATCATCTTTAGTGGTCCTTCAAGGCACTTTGACAGCTCGCAGATACGTGGACGATATTTTAACGCCGATTGTGCTACCCATGCTATCCAGTCGCCCAGGTGCTATTTATCAACAGGATAATGTTCGTCTACATACTGCGCGACTCTCCCAACAATGTCTTGAAGGATATGACGTCCTACCATGGCCTGCCAGGTCACCAGATCTTTCGCCAATAGAGCATGTCTGGAACGCTGGGAAGGCAACTGCAGCCGTCCCGAGATACAGGAGAATTAACTGCGCAGATGCAAAGACTATGGCAGGATCTTCCACAGGGGGTCATAAGTGATCTAATTGAATCGATGCCACGCCGAATTTCGGCTTGTATAGCTGCCAGAGGTGGCTTTACTACTTACTGATTTTTAACCTTTTGCAAGCTGTAACCGCTTAATAAAATGATATTTTGTTCTGAATTTTTAATCATTTGTTTATTTTCATATACACTACATGCATACCAAATTTCGTGAATGTAGCTCAATTTCTTCTGGGTGCATATATTTTTTTGCGACAGAGTGTATATATATATTTACACACCCTTGCTTTTTATGCATCGTCACACATGCTACTATCGGAATCGCTATTATGTGATAGCACCAGTTAGGGCCGTGGGTAGCCTAGTGCTTAGAGCATCGGACTCCAGACCGGAAGGTCTGAGTTCGATGCCCGATGCCACCAAATACCCTCCGAGTACACGCGGAGTACGTGCTCGTTAAATCAGTAGGACCGTAGTCTTGTGGGCTGAGTCACGAGCGCAGGGAGTGGAGAATATTTCCCTCCCCTTCAGTTCCAAGCAGTAATTGTGGAGGTGGAGATAGGTGGTGATGACATCCATCGTCCCTTCGGGGAATTTCGCCGAGCTAAAATCGTTCTGTCACCTGTATGGTGCTCAAGGCCAACGACAGGCGTACTTCTAGCCCCTTGCCACGATGAATTTCGTGGGCCTCGATCTGACTACGTCAGACAGATGGCATTAGAAACAGCAACAACCAGTTAGTAATAAACAACAGAAAAAAAATTATAAAGCTAACTGAATCTAAATTTATCCTAACTGTTTTAATTTAAAAAAAAAACAAGTGATATAAAACAAAAGAAAATTTAAGTTAATTTCTACTTCGTTACAAAAACTTGCAGCCGCCCTCTGTTGCAGATAAATCTAACTCCACCAGTAATGACGCAGAATAAATCTAAAATTTAAAAATAAAATTTGATCAATGAATTAATATTTGAAAAAAAAACTGTATTAACATCAATTGTCCTGCAAGTTTAAAAGTCGCCCAACCGGTATAGTGGTTAGCGATGCTGACTGCGGTGAGGTAGGGACTGGGTTCGAATCCCGGAGAAGACATGGATGTTTGTAAACGTATAGTGCCTTTGCGGCATGGGGGGACTTTAAATAGCCGTCGAGCCGCAAGTCCTCTCGTGTGGTTGGTGGAAGGGAAAGAGAGGTGGGAGGCCTCTGACCACCCCCAGAGTGTTCTCCCTCTAAAGCCAAATTCTACTGCTACCTGCATGGTGCTCAAAGCTACGGCTAATGACAGGCGTAACTTAGCCCTATTCCATGATGAATTGGGGCTGCGGTAGCCGAGTGGTATAGGTATCGGACCGTGGCTTGCCTTGTCACGTGTTCGAGCCCAGTACCACTAAAGATCCGCGGTGAAGGGCAGCGATGCACGTTAAATCTGTCGAGAGCTGAAATGTCCTCCCGTTGGTGTAATGTGGTAGTTAGGAGAGGGGGTGCCAGCTCAGGTGTCGTCCACGTCACTTGACCATGGTTCAAAATTACGTGGTCCGTCGCCAAACGCCCTCGTGTAGCTGAACAGTGCGACGTTAATATTAAATCAAATCAAATCAATCATCCATGATGAATTTCGTGGGCCTAGATCTGGCCTTTGCCGATCAGGTGGCATTAGTAACAACAATAACAAGTTTGAAAAATGTATTTGAACTTCAGTGGATGAATAAAAAGTATTTTATTAATGATTGAAAACGTGAACACGATATATATATAGATAGGGAGAGAGTGAACAAATAGAGAGAGAGAGAGAGAGAACGAATTCAAAAAATAATATAAGTATCGCTGCACACACCAATCATTCAAATTCTCTTAATTTATGGAGACCGGGTATTCTGAAATGCGAATATTAAAATATACTTAAAAAGAAATAAATTCCAGATTTTGGCTCACACACACAAATTTTGACTACAAATTTCTTAAAATTAAAAGGCCGTCAAACACGTTTTCTCTACGTTGAAACTCGTTTCTCAAATCAAGAGAGTAACTTTCTGAGCTGAAAGAAAGAAATTTTACGTTCTGTTTTTCATTCTTGCATATTAATTATTTTGAAGCTGCTAAAAGTATGAGAAGTTCTATTTCCACAGAGAAGTCGTGGCATTTGAACTCGCGCTTGTTGACTTCTGTGACATTAATAGAGATGACGGAATTAATTCAAAGTAGTACACGAAGAAAATATGTTTGCGTTCTTTCTTGCGCATTTGTTTTCACGTAACTCTTTTCTTTCTTTTTGCTATGTTTAGGAAGGCCGCTGAGAGTTAAAGAAGAATTCCGTTACTTATATTTAATATGATATATCATTTAAATAAAACTGCATCACAATCTCTAGATATTTTCGAAGTTGTTTCTTTTCGACATTTCTACTGTTAAGAACATGAAGAAAGGTTGGATTCTTGTTACCTATTTTTTAGCTGCACAAGTAAATTTATTCTTTTACTTGCTGGTGATAATTAGATTATAGATCACAAAAAGAAATGGTATAATGATTGAACTACAGATACTTATCCGTAAGACTCATCAAATTTAGAACGATTTATTTAGTTTTACAAAATCCACAAAACTATACAATGACCAACACGTTTGATTATATGACTAATTAAAAATTACTGACTAAGTTCAGAGCCCTGATTTAAAAAAAAACTACATAAATGAATTTTAATATTTAGTATCAGTTGAATTAAAGTATAAAGATAAAACTGTTTCAAGAATATTATTACAAGAAAAATTATTTAAAATTAATTTTTATAAGGCAAAAAATAAAGAAAAAATGACATATTCTTTCCCAAGACATTCTCTTTTTATGAGAAATGCTTCTATAATAATAATATATTGTTGCTGGAATTTCGATATAAAGAGAGAGAGAAGAGAGAGAAGAAGAGAAGAAGAAGGTTAAAAAAGGATTTTTGAAGGATTCATAATATTTTCAGAGTTACGCTCAATTGAAATGATAACGTGTGTGTTTTGTAAAAAATTGCTCTATTGTGATATAATAAACTATGAATAAATCTCCTTATAAATTTTGATTCAACTTACTTTGATACAGAAGTACTAGCTGTATATAAGCAAAATATTATCATTATTATAGAAGCATTTTTCATAAAAAAAACGTTTTGAAACATGTTATTCTTTCTTGATTTTCTGCCGAAAAATTGCACTAAAGTAATTTTTCTTGTATTTATTATCTTGAAAAAAAATTTATATGCATATTCTAACTCAAATTATACTATCAAAAAGTTATTCATTTATACTTTTTTTTTTCAAAATCATTGTTTTGATTTTAGTCGGTCACTTTTTATACGATTGTTTATTAACGTCACATTTATATGCGACACAAGATCTATTGCCAACGGATCTCATAATTTTGAACCATGGTCACGTGACAACATTTAAGATAACACACAATGTTTCAAATTTCTTCTCCAAGCGAACGTGAAAGCTTTGAGACTGAACGTATTTAATGGAAATGTCATAATTTTCTCTACATGACAATTCATTTGCGGCAACAGGACTAAAGTTACACGATTTCACAGAAACAATATCGGCTATGAATTCGCAACCAAGAACACTTGATTATTACGGCGCTTCGGTTGTATGACAAAGATGGTGAGTGTATCATTTGTATTTTCAATATAATTTCAAATGCGATTTTTACTTTTAATATTGTTTGGTTTGGAAGACTTTCAGTGATATTTACTGTATATTATAAGTAAGGATTGTCATACTTGTTTCCATTGTATAACATTTGATAAGAAATATAATTTTTTAAACATGCATATAATTACAATTACTAAACCTCTTTTTCCCATCAACTTCCTCTTTTGTGGCGATTAAAGACGAATTGGCGATTGTTAATGTACTTTTAATTTAATGTTGGATTGTACTGTTTTCTTTCTGTGAAATTTTCGATGTAGAAGCTATCTAACTCCGAAGTTTGACTGTAGACGTCAAACTATCATTTTAAACAATGTTAGTTAAGAATGTCCGAGGACAGATTCTGCGACCTTTTCCTTCAAGTCGATTCCAGCTTCAGTTCCGACCACGCCTTAACCCATTCGACCATGATGCAGAGGTAAAATAAGGAAATAACCTATTACATAAAAACAAAGTGGTCAAGATGTTTCTTTCAGTTAAATCGGCACCAGGAAATGCTGTAGGGAACAGACTTTCACAGAATTCAAAATGGGAGTCCATTGAGATTTTCGCGAAAAATAGAGCCACAATTTAAAACTTTTTTTTCATCAGTTATAATCCCAATGTCCAGCTTTTAATTGCAAATGCGTAATATATATATATATATATATATATATATATATATATATATATATATATATATATATATATATATATATATATATATATATATATATATATATATACAGGTGGTATTCGACCGACAAATTCAGAGAGTTGTTAGTAGGCAGCATGGGAACGACAAATCAACATAGAACATGGGGTGCTAACCACGTTTTGTCATTGAAAATCACGATAATATTAGTCATTGAAGGGGCCAGACGAAGGGAGTGGTCAAACGAATGCGGAGATTTGGGGTGACTAAGTGACTGACTGAATATTAACGTCACACTGTTCAGCTACAAGGCTACGAGGGCTTTTTGGCGACGGACCACGTAATTTTGAACCATGGTCAAGTGACGTGGACGACACCTGAGCTGGCACCCCCTCTCTCCTAACTACCACACCAACAGGAGGATGTTTGAACTCTTGACAGATTTCACGTGCATCGCACTCCTACACGTCGGGTCTTTAGTGGTACTGGGCTTGAACCCGTTACAAGGTCAGCCACGATCCGATATCTTGACCACTCGGCTAGGGGATTTGGGATGAGTTTGAAGAAACTTGTACTTATGCAAATTTCCCACTTCTCCCAAAGTTGCTGCAAGAACTGATCACTGCGCACCAGAACGTGTGGTTCATGCACGATGGCGCACCAGAACATTTTTCAATTGCGGTGTGTAACCACCTCCATACTTCATATCTCGGGAGGTGGATTGGACGCAGCGGAGCTATTGCTTGGCCTTCACGCTCCCCGGACCTCGATCCCTTGGATTATTTCATCTGGGACCACCTGAAATGGCTTGTGTGTGAGACGCTGGTGGCTACATTGGAGGATCTCATTGCACGGATCGTCGTTGCTTCAGCTGTCATCGCCAGCACACCGGATTTATTTGAACGCATCCGTCGGTGTCGGCTGTGCTTTGACCTACGTGGCCAAAACTTCAAGCAGTTCCTGTTGCAATCCCTTATCATTGCATTTCTGACTTCGAGCTGCGACACATTGTTTGTATTGTAAACATGCTTTACATCAAATAAATATGCTTCTTACCTCGTATTGCCCTTTTTCATTCCGCTCAATATCACATGCTTCATAACAGTTTTTGAGAATTACCCCGACTGAAGGTGGGTAATGACTCCATGTTCTATGGTGATTTGTTGCCCCTATGCTGCCTACTGTCACCTCTCTGAATTTGTTCGAATTCGGCAGCACCCTGTATAAAGACTACATTTACAATTAGGGCTATTATATATAAAAGAGGGGCCGTGGGTAGCCTAGTGCTTAGAGCATCGGACTCCAGACCGGAAGGCCTGGGCTCGATGCCTGATGCCACCAAATACCCCTTGAGTACACACATTCGTGAGTACACACGTACACACGAGTACGCTCGTTAAATCAGTGGGTTCGAAGTCTTGTGGGCAGAGTCACGAGCGCAGGGACTGGAGAATATTTCCCTCTCCTTCAGTTCCATGCAGAAATTGTGGAGGTGGAGTTAGGTGGTGTCGCGCGCCATCTATCATCCCTTTGGGGAATTTCGCCGAGCTAAATCGTACTGTCACCTGTATGGTGCTCAAGGCCAATGACAGACGTACTTCTAGCCCCTTGCCACGATGAATTTCGTGGACCTCGATCTAACTACGTCAGACAGGTGGCATTAGAAACAACAACAACAATATATAAAAGAACACCATAAAAATAGTATTAGTAAGCAAAAATTTCAGTTTTTTAAGTAATAGTCATTTACAACATCAAGATAATTTTGAATTCTTGTTCGTAACGGTAATTTTTGAAGTCTCTAGTTTCTTCCTCAATCGTGGCCTAAAGTATTTAATTCAAAATATTCAAATGTGTTCAAAAAAATAGGGAAGGTTTCTTTGGAATTACATTGATATTTGAAAATATTTTATCATTAATATCTATTTATCTATCTGTATAAATATATAGGAAAACAATGAATCTCATTCACTCATCACGAAATCTCTGGAATTATTGAACCTACAGACTAGAAATGTGGCACAGGCATGCTACTTCTGTTTAGTAGAGTACACTAATAGCGTTGTAGACAAAAAGTTACGTTTTTGAGCTAAAATACTTACAGATTTGAAATTATTTATACATATTTATTTTTATTTATTTATTTTGGTTGTATTGGCCTTACAAAGTTGTAAATTAGCAAACATGCTTCTTTTATTCAGTAGGGTTCCGCTAAAAATGGTATTTGAGGAAATTGACTCTAGAGGGAAGGTTACAGGGGCGTTAATGGTAAATATATTTATTTCTGTTTTAGAAATCCGAGTCTTTTTTTAGTTCTATAAGAATATATCTGAATACAATCGAGATCTTAAGGTATCCGACTACGTTCGGAACCGTGATTTTAAAAAGGCGCATAAATGGTTTATTTTCATGATATTTAGTGACATTTAGATTAGAATACACGTATAAAGTTATTTTAAGGACATTTTGACCAAAACATTTATTTAAATACAATATTTCAGCTAAAAATAACTTCGAATAATATTTTTTTCAAAATGTTCTCCTTTTGTGAAAAATGCTTCTATTATAATAATATTTTGCCTGTATATAGCTCAGACCTCTGTACAAAGGCGCAACTAGAATGTTTGAAATATATAACTTAGAGGTGGGTTTGAAGTGGGTAACTTAGAAGTTTAAATAAAAAATAATTTAAGTACAATATTTTGACAAAAAATGAACATAGAATGTCCCATTTTCAAAATATTCTCCTCTTGTGAAAAATGCTTCTATTATAATAATATTTTGTCTGTTTATAGCTCAGACCTCTGTATAGAGGCTGAACTAGATTTTTTGAAATATATAACTTAGAAGTGGGTTTATCCATGTTTTACGACAACATAGGGGAGAAATTTTAAGAAAAAAGCCAATAATAATTTCAAATTACTGTAACTTTAAAAATAATGTGAATTTTTCAAAAATCATAGTTGAGCCTCTGTACAGAGGTCTAAGCTATATACAGGCAAATTATTATTATAATAGAAGCATTTTTCACAAAAGGATAACATTTTGAAAAAAGGTTATTCTAAGTTAATTTTTTGTCGAAATATTGTATTTAAATAATTTTTTTTGTCAAAATGTCCTTAAAACAATTTTATACATGTATTCTAATCTAAGTGACACTAAATATCATGAAAATTATCCATTTATGCGCTTTTTCGAATATGTTTTATTGCGTTCATATTAATTCTCTAGTCTAGGTTTGAAGAGGAAAACATAAATTTCATAGAATTAACATTACTTTTACAATTTCAAAACGGCCGATAAAGAATGATGTGGTTTATGTTGCGAATGAATTAAATATTATATTCTACTACACGACAAACAAACTATTGTGTCATCAACAAACGTGTAGTATATTAGTCAAATTATTGAGTGCAATATGTCACGGGCAAGAAGAAAAATGCTCTAAATAAAGTGAAGGTACAATCTTATGAAATAATTATACTCTACAGCACAAGTGTGTTTTAAGACTGTCACATGATGATTGAAATACGTGTTCTTCAAACAAATCACGTAGAATATCGTGAGCTTTTTAAAGAACGCGTATTTTCCCCTTAAATAAAAAGATACAGGATGTAGATGTAGAGGAACCTTATAAAGGTTACCTTAATTATTTCATTCCATTCGCAAAATGAAGCTCACTCCTAATGAGATATGCTGTGCATTGGCTTGTGAGTACTGAAAAAGAAAATTAATTTAACTAAGGAATGAATAGTTTTTTATTAAAAGAAAATTATAATTGTCTAAACAAAACAAAGGAGTCCTCTGTTATAACCATATATATATACCTTCCATATACATTTCACCTATAATCATATATTTCACCTTATACATTAAGAGGTGGTAACGAGGCAGCACGAATGCGGTTTTCCAGGTGGAACCACAAATGTTCGACTGAATTCATTTTACTTGGATTCGGAGGCCAAAAACTTATTTAGATCACACCCGAATGTTCCTCGAACCTCTCTTTGACTACTCGGCCCTTATGGCACGGTGCATCATCATGTTGGTAAACGCAATCACCCTCGGCGAACACCGTTGTCAAGAGGGTGGAAATAATTTTCACATAGCGCACTTACATCAGGGATTTTTCTATAGGGATGATGAGTGTGTCCCATTAAAATATTGACCACACTATAATAACGCCACCAATTGTGCACTCTAGTGCCAGGGTTTCTGTTATAAATTGGTGTATTCTCATTTGTGCGTCAATATGATGGACCAGAGAGCTTCTTTCTGTTATTCCTTGGTTCAGTGTCTTCGTTCCATGGCTCATACCCAACACTGTTTGGTGAGACACACCGTCTGGGTCACTGCTATTGTAGCTTCTGCTGATATCAGCCGTTGTAGTCGTGGGGCGAACAATGTGTAATCTGCTCTCCTCTCGAATAATTGCGCAATGACCGGCAAACAGCTGTCCGGGAACTTATCGTTTCACCTCTTAAACATCACTTTCAATGTGTACTCAACAACGGCTGCATATGAGAAGCCTGCCAGAAGTGTCGCTTCTGAAATCAGTGTTTCCTAGATGCCGATCCATAACGATCTGCATTTATTAAATTATATCAATCAGCCTTTTTTCCCATTATTAACATTCTACATGTGGTAATACAGTGCACGGTCACACTTTATAAATTCCAGCATCATTAGCGCGTGTGAGGTGGTTTTGTCTCCGGGTGCTCATTGCTCTAGATGAGGGATGTCATAACGCAATGGCTCTTCGATATAAGTTTTATTGGTTAAATAGAACAAATTTAAAACATAAATAAAAAAAATAATTTCTAATATGGCAATTAGTTTTTGATTCAATTTACTGTGTGAATATTTTTTGTTGCCGTTCATTTTATATTTAATTATCGAATTATAAATCTCTTTACACAAACAGTGAAAGGGAATGATTCATTCAGCAATAGTGAAATCTATACCAGTATTGGGTTTTAAAGAAAAAAAGTAATACATTTCTATAGACAAACTGTAATGGTAGAAATTGGTGAAATAATTTCCCTTTTCATTAGCAGAAATGAAATTTCCCAATTTTTTTTCGGAATGTTCATCGTAAAGATTTTCTTTCGTTCTTTATATGAAAACAAATAAACTAATTTCTGAGTACCGCAAATATCATAGAAGTTTACAGAAGTAAGTAAAACAAGATTATCAAGAATCTGTGACAAAAGTTGCCATACGGTATTCCTCATTGCTAAGAACGTTTACTCTATGCAAATATCAGGAAGTTTTTTTAATCAACAACCTGTTCATGCATTTTCCTGAGATAGGAAGCAAACTAATACATCTATTATTACCTAAAGGGTGTATTCCATCTTCTTTGTCTTTAAAAATAAGTATCACTTGAGCACTTTTCCAGACACGGAGAAAACATCAGTGTTTAAGCAGGTGTTAAGTAATTCATAAAGAATATAAGGAAACACAACACATGAAATTCCTTTGCAATTTTAGACGGAATAGAATCAGGATTGTTTATTTGACCTTAACTTGGCAATTAAAGTGTTCACTTCCGGATAAAAAAGAATTGCTTAGAATATGAAGAATGAGCAGTTTGAGAAATCAGACAAGAGTGCTCTTGAAAGTGTACTCTCGTTTTTTTAACAACTGTAGAGAAGATTGTTATGAAGAACAGCATTCATTGTCTCATAATGATTTCGTTAAGATATCGCATTTGAAAGATTATCAAAAATCTCCACTTCCTTCATAGAATGTGTAGACTTTTTCAAACTTTATGAAAATCAATTGTTGATGTGATTTTTTCCCCAAGAGTTAAGATTTGCTTGCAAAACATCTTATTTTATTCTTTCCTGTAATAAAGACATTCAGATGTTAATGTTTCTCTTAAAATTTCATTTCATGTAAGTTGAAATTTTCGTCCGGCAACATTCCCCTTTTTTTCGTATACCTCCGATTTCAATGGACAACTGTGCAATGTTGAGTGAACTGCGTTTCTTGGTAGGCATTGATGAAACATATGCCTGAAAAATATTGAACCCATGCATATTGAGACACCTAATGGTAGATTTGACATAAGTATTACAAATATTAACCACTCTTATGTCTTTAGGTTGGAACTTATTGCAATCTTTAAGGAACTGCAATTCATTGACACGGCTTCTGAACTTGTCTTCAGGGACATTTGGATCCTAACGGTTAGTCGTGCCTCTATATAACACCTTTCTCATTGAACAACTGTTGGGGACATGTTATGGCTGAATATTCTGAATCTTGTCGTTAGGCTTTTGTTACGACCCGCATGTGCAGAGGGCGCTAGTAGTCCTCCTTGTTTACATTTCGTCAGTATGCTTGTAATGCATCCTCGGAGCGGACGTACCTACCGTCCTCAATAAACAAACCATTTTTAAAGTATACAGTCCACGCCTTTTGCTTGAGCAGTCAAGTTATACATAACTCAAAGTCTGCTCATAATCCGTTCTAGACATTTCTAGAATAACCACACCATTTGTGGTTAAAATCAGAGCTATCGACCTCACCCAGTTTTGTGGTCCGTCGAGCCGGAGCCAAAAATCAAAATGGCTCCAAAGGAACTATCAGAACTCACCGTGTTTAACAGAAGGAAAGCACATCTGCTCGGTCAGATCACACGCATTAGAAACTCCTTGGAAAATGTGGATTCACCATTGAATCAAGTTGAAAAGAGAACTAAACTCGCATCGCTTTTTCTGAAGTGAAAGCAAAAATAGACAAACTTCGGACCGAAAGCTACGGGGTGCTTTCGGATGAAGAGCTCATGGATTTCGAGGCCAGTTTGGACACGATGGAAGAGGACGCAGATAATTTAGAGGTGAGTCTCAATACCTTACTTGAATCTTCTAATGTGGATACCTCTGAATTATCTGTGAAAATGATTTCGCTAATTACAATGTGAAACTGCCACCCATTAATTTACCGGAATTTTCGGGACAATATATTGATTGGTTGCAATTTAAATCCCAATTTGTATCATTAATTCATGATAACGCTTGTTTATCAGACTCGCAAAAACTATATTATTTGCAATCTGCCCTGAAAGGCCATGCAAAACAATTGCAAACTGTAAACGATTCTTACTCATCTTTATTTGAAGCTTTAGAAAGTAGATACGAAAATAAAAGATTAATTGTAAATAGTCATATTGCTGAACTTTTTTTAAATCCTAACAAAATAAAATTTGAATCTGCTTTTCATCTCAGAAGTTTAATAGATTCAATTCAGAGTCATCTTAGAGCCTTAAAACAACTAGAATTAGAACCTAACGCTTTGTGTGAATCAATGTTAATTTTTGTTATAACTCAACGTCTAGATGATGAATCGCGTAAACAATATGAAATGGAATTACATTCTAATGATTTGCCTAAGTGGAATAATTTTTTAGACTTTTTAATAAAAAGGAGCCAAGCCTTAGAAAACGTACGAAGAAATTCTTCGTTGAAAAACAAGAACGAATATTCTCCAAAATTCAGATCATTTGTCGTGAAAAGCAATGAAAAACCTGTCCGTTATGTCCTTCAGAGACACACCCAATTTTTAAGTGTAAAATGTTTCACGAGATGTCTGTTGAAGAAAGAAGCAACAAAGTGAGATCCTTAAACCTATGCTTTAATTGTCTAGGCCATCACCTTATTAAGAACTGTTTGAAACTGAACAGGAAATGTAGGGTTTGTAATGCGAACCACAACTCTCTTCTTTGCAAAACAAGTGTCCCCGAGCGATAAACAGAAATATCACCTCTCTACAGAGTTCATCAGGGGTCATTTATGACCCGAGTCCAGCCGCGACGTGTCTTTACAATGAGAGTGGGGAGAAATCTATTTTGCTTTCGACCGCGAAGGTCAAAGTTCAGAGTGCGACAGGGGTTGGCTTATAATGAACGCGATCCTCGATTCAGGAAGCCAGAAATGCCTTTGTAGCTTGGAAGCGTCAAATTTCCTCGGGTTGGATAAATACTCTATGAATTCAACTATTGTAGGCTTGAATGGAGCTTGCATTTCAGTGAGGAAAGGAATTTCCGCTGAAATTTCGAACGGAAGTTCATTTAAAGAAAACTTAACTTTTCTCATAGTCCCTAAAATTACTGGTTGCGTTCCTACACAGCCATTGGATTTAACAAAAATAAAATTGCCTCAAAATATAAGATATGCAGATGCGGAATTTAATATTCCCAAACGAATTGATATTCTCCTGGGAGGTGAAATATTTTATGAATTATTAAAAAGTAAACAAATAAAATTACATGACAATTCAATAATATTGCAGGACTCCGTATTTGGTTACATTGTAACAGGTTCCATTCAAAACGAACCATCGAACTATTTGGGATTTAGAAGCAATAGGAATTAAAGCAGTCTAGTTGTGACCCAGACGACCAAGCCATGCAACATTTTAAATCTTCAGTACGTTTCAATAGTGGTCGTTATGAATTGGAAGAGCCATACACAAGAGTTAAATGACAATTTTTCCGTAGCAGAAAAACGTGTAAAATCCTTAACAAGAAGATTCATTCGTGATCCAACTCTGTACATACAATATTCCGAAATTTTGAAAGAATATGAATCTCAAGGAATAATTGAAAGGGTTCTAGAAACTGAGAAACCAACTGATAGAGCAGTATTCTATTTACCGCACCAAGCGGTCTTTCGCCAAGAAAGCCTAACTACAAAAATGCGCATTGTTTTCGATGCAAGTTCCCATGAAGATGGACAACCATCTCTTAATGACTGTATATGGTCAGGTGAGAATTTAAACCCAAACATATTCCACCTGATAATTTCTTTTCGCTTGAACACGATTGCTATCACCGCAGATATAGAACGTGCATTCTTGCAAATCTCATTACGTGACGAGGACAGAGATGCAGTTAGATTTTTTGTTTCCAGACATTAGATCAAATCAAACAGATCCCTACAAGTTTCAAGTGTATAGATTTAAGCGTGTGATGTTTGGAGTCAACGTAAGCCCCTTCTTGCTCTCCGCAACAATTAAGCATCACATCGAGAATTACCGTGAGCAATATCCAGCAGCAACGAAATGCTTGACACTTGTCTCTATGTTGATGACGTAATCAGTGGTGCTGATGACATCTCCCAAGCCTTAAAAGTATCAAAGGATGCTGAAACAATCATGAAGAATGCCAGCATGAAATTACGCAAATGGAATTCAAATGATCAAACATTGATGAGAACTTGGGAAAGGGAAGGCCTTGAGACACATCCTCGTCACCCGGACGACAGTTCCAAAATCCCTTCGTCAAAGGTTTTAGGGATACCATGGGATGTTGTCCACGACTATTTTACAATTGATGTTAAAGGACTTCTGCAATTGGACACGTCAAAACCCATCACAAAAGAATTGTGCTTCAATCAGCTGGGAAAATATACGATCCAGTTGGGTTCTTGTCACCCTACACGATTAGGCTCAAATGCCTATTACAAGAACTTTGGCTACGGAAGTTATCCTGGGATGACGAGCTACCGCCAGATATCCATGCAGTATGGTCACAATGGTGGTTAGAACTTCCATTTTTATCAGAGTTGAAGATTCCGCGAAAGATCCTCGATTCCAGTGGAGATTCAAGTGAAGTCCAAATCCATACCTTTTCCGATGCCAGTCAAAAGCATATGGAGCAGCCGCCTTCTTGAGAGTCAAGCACAAGGACAGAGTCAGCGTTGATCTTGTAACATCCAAGAGCCGTGTTGCACCTCTGAAAAGATTATCCCTACCTAGATTGGAACTGATGGGCGCTCTGCTTGCTGCACGCTTAGCGAAGGAAGTCAAGAAAATCCTAGATCAGAAGTGTTCAACCAGAGCCTTTTTCTGGACGGACTCTCAGGTCACCTTACATTGGATCAAAGGTCCAAGCCATAGATGGAAACCCTTTGTTGCGAACAGGGTTCGCGAAATCCAATCCCTCACCGATCCTAACTCGTGGTTCCACTGTTCCGGCAAGGACAACCCAGCAGATCTACTTACGAGAGGAATCAGCGTAGACGCTCTTACAACCAACTCCAAGTGGTGGAATGGATCCTCGTTTCTACGTCAAATTGACTTCCAGACCAAAGGACTAGATGAAGCGATCCCAGAAAGGGTGTATTTAACGGAAATGAGAAAGAACTCAAATCCAAAAGAGGACATTTCCTTGACATTGACAGTCACTAAAAACAATTTCCTTGAAAACATTATTGATATTTCAAACAACTATGTAAAATTAATTCGTGTTGTAAGTTTTCTTTACAGATTCATACACAACTGCAGAACCAGAATTACAAAGATAAAGGGACCCCTTACTTCACAGGAGGTAAGTCATGCTGAGAACTGGCTGATCCACTCATTGCATGAAAGGGAGTTCTATGAAGAAATGCGCAAATTGTTGGCAGGTGAGCCTATTCCTATGAAAAGCAAATTAACTCCACTTAATGTTTTTCTTGATGAGAGCAACATCATTAGAGTAGGAGGCAGACTTGCCAATTCAAATTTAAATGAGAAGGCTAAATTTCCATGATTTTACCTAGTAGAAACGTTTTAACTGATATTATATTGAGCCATTATCATAAAAAATATTTGCATGCAGGACCCCACTCACTTTTATATCTTGTTCGTCAAAAATTCTGGCCACTCAATGGCAGAAACAACTGTCGTAGAATTATTCATGAATGTGTGAATTGCTTTAAGAACAAGCCCATCACTATGAATCAAATTATGGCTAACCTACCGAGAGATCGTGTAACACCGAATTATCCCTTTAAAGTCACGGGCGTTGATTTTGCAGGCCCATTCTTCATTAAGTTTAAAAATCAAAGAAAAGGGGCATTAAATAAAATTTATGTAGTAGTCTATGTATGTTTATGTACAAAAGCAATTCATTTAGATTTTGTGACAGATCTCACATCCCAAGCATTCATTGCAAGTTTAAAACGTTTTTTTGGTAGGAGAGGAAAGTGTGCAAAAATCACCACCGACAACGCTAAAACATTTGTTGGCTCAAATGCCGAAATAAAAAATTGTTCAAAATGATTAAATTACCTGATCACACATTAGCAGAATTTTTGACAAATGAATCGATAGAGTGGAATTTTATCCCACCCAGGTCCCCAAACCATGGAGGGCTATGGGGAAGCAGGAGTAAAGGCATTTAAATTCCACTTAAAAGAGTCGTGGGGAACGCACATTTAACTCTCGAAGAGTTCATCACAATACTTTGTGAAATTGAGGCTGTGTTAAATTCCCGCCCACTCACTCCTTTGACGTCAAATTTCGATGATTTCGAAACACTGACCCCTGGACACTTCTTAGTAGGTAGACGCCTAACATCCATAGTTGAACCGCAAATAACCAATATAAACGAGAATCAGTTGTCGAGATGGGAAAGAGTAAAAAAATTACCCAACATATATATAGGCTTTGAAACGCGATTATTTGAATAATTTACAAGAACGTCACAAGTGGAAATTTAACAAAAATAATGTTTCTGTAGGAACCTTAGTTTTAATCAAAGATGAAAATCTTCCTAGTACGAAATGGAGTACCGGAAGAATAACTGAAATTTTTCCTGGCACCGATGGTAAAGTGCGAGTTGTGAACCTGCGTATGCCAAACGGAAATATATTAAAAAGGACAATCAGAAATCTTTGTATATTACCTGTATGAATTTTGTTATTAGTAATTATTGTATGTGTATAAATTAACTTCAATCGTATTTAAGTATCATAAAAATGTATTGTGTATTTTTCAACTGTAAATATTGTGCATGCCTTTTTGCTTTGTAAATATTGTGTATTTTGTATGTAAGTATCGTGAATTGCATTTTGTATTTGTATTGAAATTTCATTTCAATGGCGGGGACTCTGTTACGACCCGCATGTGCAGAGGGCGCTAGTAGTCCTCCTTGTTTACATTTCGTCAGTATGCTTGTAATGCATCCTCGGAGCGGACGTACCTACCGTCCTCAATAAACAAACCATTTTTAAAGTATACAGTCCACGCCTTTTGCTTGAGCAGTCAAGTTATACATAACTCAAAGTCTGCTCATAATCCGTTCTAGACATTTCTAGAATAACCACACCATTTGTGGTTAAAATCAGAGCTATCGACCTCACCCAGCTTTCTTCTAGACACTCTATATACTTTCAATGGGTCCCCTTTCCTAATGTATTGAATGGTAAGGAAATAGCTAATAGTTTGGAAAAGTCTGCCACTGCTGACACCTTGCAGGATAACGCTGGTCTAGCTTTTTCCAACGGTGGAATTAAACGCACTTTTGAGAGTACCACTTGCTCCCCCTTGGTATTTTGGAAAAAGACCCTGTTGGTGAAACCAGCTCAATATTCCTAAGAATCAGCAAACATCTCTATCACGCTTTTTTAATGACCACATCAAGTCTCTTTCTTTTCAACAGGACTGGAAAGTCTTTCCGCAGTGTCACTGGTGCAAGGCTAGTCAGCTCTTCCCCCAGTGGCTTAACGGAGAACTTTTGGGCCCCCCTGCAAAGTCAGGTTTGGGGCCTCCATGTTGAATTTTACAAGGGGTAGGCACTTGCGTCAGTCAGGCTTTGGCCCCCTAACGATGCGGGGGTTGTGGGGGTGCACGTTACGCCACTGCCTTCCCCAGTCATATTCTTAATTACTTGAGCTTTACCGTAGACAAAAATTTATTGAATCCTATTTTATTTTTGGATTTTCTAATGGTTTGAAGGAAGGAAGATCGATCTGGGTACCATCCATTTCGACTGCGAGTACTTTATTGACTACGCCAAAACGATCGACTTCGCGTGATGTTTGGTACTAGTTTATATAGATAAGACACCGTCACATACCCCTATGCCAGTGATTCGGTGAACGAACGATACCATATTCGTGGCGAGCATGTAAGCAGTTGCGTCACTTTGTGGATTGCGCCATTTGTGTCTAACAGCTTTGTGTGACGGCTTAGTTGCTTTTGCAGTGCATAGATGACGCCACGACTGCGGCGCGTGAAGGGTGTGATTCTTTTGCACGCAGCCAGGATCACCAATGAAGAAAGGAAGATTCGATCTGGGTACCTTCCGTTTCGACCGCGATTACTTTATTGACTACGCCAAAACGATCGTCTTCACGTGATGTTTGGTACTAGTTTATATAGATATGACACCACCACAAGTTTTCGAATTTATGCAGATAGTGTAGCTAAGCTGCATCATCTGGGATAAGAAACAACAAGAGCAAATATTGAATCCAAAGTTTTCCGCTGTAGAGCTTAAGTGGAGGCTGATAGTACAGGAATTGAGAAGATGTTTAAAAAATTAAGAATATGGAAGAAAAGACACATAAAACCTTTCCTAGTTGGTCTTGTTTATGTTGAAAATAAGAAAGTCTGGATTTAATGACATAGAAGTAAATGAAAAAATTTCAAATTCAATCATCTTATGTTTGTTCAGAGTAACTAAATTAATTGGGCATTAATGTAACACAAAATGAATACAAAAGGAAAGAAACGTTGCCTATATAACTTTTACGATACATATATTTTTACAAGTACATAAAACAGTGTAAGTCAAGACGAAAACAGAATTAAAGAATTAGAATTAAAAAACTTGAGTATCGTTTGTACTTTTTAGATGTTATTTAATTTTTTTTACAGTACTCTTTTATACAGTACAGACAAAGCGTGGGTACTTATTACCGTGCTTGAGTAGCTTCAAAATGTTGGGTTGAAAACACTGGAGTAGCAAATCCTGCGTGTGCCTATATCAAAATTTCTTTTGGGGCGTTTTGAGGGGGAGGGGGCTCCTTAACCTTTTACGATGTTTTGCTCAAACATTTCGGGGCCCCTTTGCTATGGGCCCTGTGTGCGGCTGATACGGTGGCAGCTACGTCCCTGGTTGAAAATTAACAACAAAAAAAGCAATTACAAAATGAAAAAATGGTGAGCTATAATAAATTTGTTCATCAATTTAAAATAATTTTTGTTCCTCCTTCATGTTATTAACTTCCCTGAACAGTTAATAAAGAGTGCCTTGTTCAATGAAATGATGTTCAAAGAATGCCTTATTTTATGAATTGAGAATAAAGTATAACTGTTAATAGAGTATATCTAATCAATGAAATACAAACGACATCCTGAAACATACTAATTTCATATTGCTTTCTACTTTAGTAATATGTCCATCAACGAACACAAATTTTTGAATAAAGACTTCTGAAATAAACTACAGACAAGAAAGAATGCATTATTATTCGGAACTTGAGCACGTATTTTATTGTCTTATTGTCACATGGCTTACCTTCTGTAATTTTATGTTATATAATGTTTTACATTTCCATCGCTCAATGTTATATAATTCCGATCTTTAAAATGTTCTCATACTAAATTTCCTGAAAATCTGAAGTCATATTAATTTGCTGATCGTTATACAGTAAAAATTATATAGTCAGAGTTTGAAAAATAATAGTATTTTCTAAACTCTGCTATTTAGGTTAGCCAGAATCCCTAAGAATCGAGTTTTAAGACGAAGAGACGAATTATTTCGAAAAGCAATCGTGACACATTTCATCGCCTCGTGCTGCCATCTGATGAACAAAAGCGAAAAAAAATTAAAACCTCAGACTGAAATAAATATTGCTGTTCTTGAATCATGAATACCTTATGGTAGTAAAAATTTAAGCATGAAAAGCTTATTATAGAATATTTTCTGTTGGAAATGTTTCTAAACATTGTGCGAAACTGCAAAAATATGTATTTATGTTATTTTATTTAGCACAACCAATTCTATGGAAGGAAAATATTTGGAATAAAAATTCATAAGAAAATAATAAAGAAAAAAATGTTTAGAGTGAAATTGAGAACTTAAATAAATATTTAATTTGAAATGATGCGTTATGCATTTTTCTGGTATTTACGTTTTTGTGTTGTTATTGTTGTCCTTACTTGTGCCGCTGATCGACAGTAACATCAAATGAAGGTCCACAAAATTCATCGTGACAAGGGGCTAAATTTTTATGCTTGTCGTTAGCCGTAGCTTTGAGCACCATGCAGGCGACAGTACGATTGGCTTGGTTCCACCCCAATTTGAGGGAGATCACACATTTTTAAATGGTTCTAACAAAAGAAGCGACCTGAAGGAGCCGATTTGATAACCTTGCATCTGAAGCATATACTTAGTACAGTCGAACCTCTATATTGCGAATTTTTCTATGTTGCGAACTTTTTCCTGTAATTCTAAAGAATTCACAGTTTTCTTCGTAAAATAACATCTCTATAGCGAAGTACATTTTCTATATAACGAACTTTTTCTTTTGTGATTCAATTTTTTTTCTCCCTATTTTAAAAGTGTTTCTAAATATTTCAATTTATTCTCTCTTTAACACATTTTAGGGGTGGTCATAAATCTTGAACTGGTTTTATTAGATCCTAACTCACCGGGAGTAATAGAGTTCTGGAAGTTTCATCCAAAAAGTGTAACCCTTAACTCCCATTGTCCAGTTCACTAGAAACGTCTTCGATATCCCCTTTCACACTCAGTGGAGTTGTCCCGTGTCTCCATGTTCTAGTTATAAAATTATGTTTAATATTACTTGTATGCCTTAAATTATAAAAATGTTCTTAAATTTCATTAATTTTAATATAAAATTATTTTCTTATTATTGAAAATACACACACACGGTGTATTCTTCGATATTCTTTTTTTCTAGTTTTCCTGGCAGTTTTTCTTCCTATCTTTTTTTTGTTGTTGTTGTTGAGTAAGATATATAAAATAAACATATACTAATTTAAGAAAAGGTGTGAATAATTACTTTTTTTAGTATAAAGTGCTTATGAATTTAAAATTTGTTTTATATGTGGCTTATAAAGTATATCAAAAGAAGAATCTCTATATAACGAATTTTCCATCTAACGAACTTTTTCCGGCATTTAGCGACTTCGTTATTTAGAGGTCCGACTGTAGTTTAGCATATACAGGGTGTCCCAAGTTTATTGAGACAAACTTTAATGGGAAGTAGGGTACATCAAAAGGATTCAGATTTGCACAGCAACCCATGGTCGGAATCGTTTTTGTTCGGCGCTTGGTGGCGTTGTTCCAAAAGCATAGGTGGACATGCATTCCCGTAGTCATTTGAGCTGTTATCTCCCGCAGAGCAGTATGGAACGTTTTCTAACACCGAACAGGCAGATGTGCACCTGATTTACAGATTGGCAAAAAGAAATGATCGAGTTGCAGAAAAATTGCATCGTGAAAAGTTCCCACAGAAAGAGGCACTGAATCACCGGATGTCACAATACTGTGTGTAAATATGGATCATTACGAGATAATAGGCATAGTGGGGACGGGAAACGAGTGACTCGAACTCCCAGCTTTGACCAATAAATTTTTCGGATGATCTCTGTCTTGTGTCACTTCGTTTTTTGTACCTGTCATACTACTTATTTTTCATGACTTTTCTGACCATGGGTTACTATGCAAATCTGAATTCTTGTGATGTCTCCTACCTTCTCTTAAAGTTTGTCCCAATAATCCTAGAACACTCTGCATAATTGAAACCCAGTAAAAGAGCATACATTTAGCATATGGATGGTTATTTTTATAAGGAAATAACTGTAGAACTAGATACAGTCGGACCTGTATATAACAAAGTTGCTAAATCCCGAAAAAAGTTCGTTATATGGAAAAGTCGTTATGTAGAGATTCATCTTTCAGTTTTCTTTATAAACCATGTAAAACAAGTTTTAAATTCATAAACACTATATATTAAAAAAGTAATTATTCTTAACTTTTTGTAAATTAATATATATTTATTTTATGTATCTTGTGGCGGGGATTTTATCGCGATTTCTATTAACTGTCTTCTTGGGGTTCTTTGGGGCCAGAATCGCAATTCTTTCCAACCAACTCAAGAAGAAGAACGTGTATATGTAAATTAGGAATCATATATATATATATTGGAAGTTTAGCATTCGCGAAGTCGCTAGGTGTTGCTAAGTAGAAAAATAGTCGCAAGGTGATATGAGATATAGTCCAGAAGAGGAATCTTATTCCTGTAAATTAGCCTAACAATGCCGGTGTTAATTTCACTTCTAAATTTAGTGAAAAACGATACTAATAGGTAAGAAAACTAAATTTTCTCTTACCTTCAAAATTTCCGGGGATGAGCCTCTTTGCCGTATATCCTCTCTGCTGGCGACGTGAAAGAGAAAATGCGCAATCTTCAAAAATGAAACTTGAAAATATTTTTTAGTTTTTTAATTATCGACACACACACACAAAACAAAACTATAAACTAACACTACGACATATGACAATTAAATTAAAAAATTAAAGAAAACATGTGTATCCCAAAAAATGGGCCGCGAAGAGAGTTCTATCAGTCTGTACTCAGCAAATCCTTTCGTTCGACTGGCTCGTTGCCAAAGAGAAAAAAGTTCTTTTCAATGAATTTCTGGGAGTGGGCGTGGACAGATTGATCGGAATATGACATCCTCCCATCTTTGAGTTGTTAAGGTTGACAACTCAAAAGTTTCTAAAGTTCAAGTCTCTTAGGAGGTCTTAGAGTTCGTCCTCGTCGAGAAGTAGAAATTTCTTGGTTCTTTTGATCCTTTTGAATTCGTTCACGAAAGTCACTTGCCTCAGGAAGATTGACTTCTAGAGGGTAAAGTTTCTGGATTGGTCTGATGAAGTTGCCAGAAGGTGTTTTTACCTCTACTACGCGAATTCTACCATCTTTTCCTGGAAAAGATTTTATTATCTTTGCCATTGGCCAATTGATTCTTTTAACATCATTATCTCCGATTAGCACGATATCTCCATCTTTAACCGATGCTTCTTTGCGGACCTTTGAATAGTCTTTTAGCAAACCCAAATATTCATTTCGGAATCTGTTTCTTAAGTCTTTGCGTATCTTCACTCGGTAAATAAATCTTCTTTCTAATTTCTTGAATCTATCATATCAAAATCAGGAACTCCAATTTCGCGAATTTCTTGAAGGAACATGGCTGGAGTTAGGGCAACTAAATCTTTAGGATCTTCTGAAAGGTAAGTAATGGATCTGGAATTAATTATGCTTTCTGCGTCACATAATAAGGTGTTTAGTTCTTCATTTAAGCTTGCTTTTCCAATAACTTTTCTAAGTACGTTCTTCAACATTCCCACTAGTCGTTCCCAAAATCCTCCCCACCAAGGGGCTGATGGAGGGCTGAATTTCCACTGAATTTTTATCTTAAGAGCGAAATCTTGAATCTTATCCCAATCAATAGAATTTAGAGCGTTGAATGTGCCGACAAAAATTTTTCCATTATCGGAATAAATCGTAGTAGGGCGACCTCTTCTCGCGATGAACCGGCGGAAAGCTAAGATGAAACTATCGGTCGACAAAGAAGGGACTAACTCCAGGTGGACTGCTCTATAGATCGCACATGTAAATAAAACAATCCAACATTTCTTGTTTTCCTTTAAAAAAGTGGACCACATAGGTCAACTCCGCAAACTTCAAAAATAATAGCGTCTCTCACTCGATCTTCTGGAAGAGGAATACTGACTGTTTCTAAAGGGCGAGCCGAAAACCTCTTGCATGTTATGCACCTTCTTCCTACCTGACGTGTCGTTTTTCTATCGTTGATTATCCAATAACTTTCTCTGAGTTTGACATTAACGTCTGAGTACCAGCATGCTCAAGTTCTATGTGTTTTTCCATAATCAGTTTTTTAACTAACTGATGTGTATTCGGTAGTAATATCGGATATCTGAAGGTTTCTAGGTCTTTCCTACAGGAAACTCTGGTTTCAACTCTAATCAATCCATCGTCTCCTTTCATTGTGTTCAATTTAATCTGTTTTTCTTCAGCTAAAGTCTCTAGTTGAATTTCTTTCAAAATAACTTTTTCTGCTTCATAGAGTTCAGCAACTTCTAATTTTCCTTTTTTGGGATCGATCCGATTTTTCTTCAAGTTGTTACAAAATCGTAACACGTATGCCATGATTCGAACAATTTTTCCAAAAGATGATACGTCATTGAAGAATTTAAATTTGTTTGTCTCCGAATTGGTGGCGGAAGTGACTGTCTTTCTTTTTCAGCGTTAACGATTTCAAAGTCAGGATAAATTTCTTTGATCGGCCAGTCTTTTGGAGGACCTCTGAGCCAATCAGGGCCTTCCCACCATTTTGATTTTGCCAAAACATCCACGCTGCATCCTCGAGAGGGAAGGTCTGCTGGACTTTTCGATCCCGAAACGTAGTACCAATCATCCGGATTTGAGAGGTTCCGTATTTCCTTGACTCTGTTTGATACAAAAACAGCCCAGTTCTCCGATTTCTTTATCCAATAGAGAGCGTTAGTTGAATCTGACCAATAAAAAACTGGTAAAGATGGAAGTTTTAGATCTTCTTTCACAGTACGGGCAAGCCTTGCCCCAATTGTGCAAGCAAGGAGTTCGAGTCTGGGTATTGAAATGGATTTCAGTGGAGCTACTCTAGATCGGGCTTGTACAAGTTGACATGAGGCTGAATTTTCATTTTCGCTTCTAAGAAATATACAAGTAGCATAAGCTGCTTTACTGGCGTCGCAGAACACGTGCAGACTTAAATTTTGCGAAGTCTCAGGATCTTCTATCATGCACCTTGGAACAGCAATAGCTTTCAAGCGATCGAGCTGATCTTTCCCTTTTTGGAATTTTTGCCAAATAGATGCCGGTAGTTCGCTATCCCACTTGACTTTGAGTGTCCAACACTCTTGCAGCATTATTTTCGGTATTAAAGTTACCGGACAAGTAAAACCAATAGGGTCAAATATCTTATGTACCAGCGATAATATTTTTCTTTTTGTTAGGACTTCATTTTTAGATTCGTGACTTTTTATGTCTACAGAGAGTAAATCTTGATCTAAGTCCCATTTTAGCCCTAAGACAGGGACGCTGCGTCTTTCTGTAGGAACGGTGTTTTCTGTTTGTGGGTCAAGATTATTATGCTCCCATCCTCTTAGTTCGAATTTACCTTCTTCCAAAATTTCTTGAGATTCAACGATCAGTTTATCCAGCTTTTCTTTACTGTTGACACTACATACTAAATTATCCACATAAAATGACTCTAAGAGGGTGTGCGCAGTTTCTTTGTAGTGGTCAGGGGCATTCTTTAAGTGAAATTCTATTGTGGCTCCTAAAAGGAATGGGCTTGAAGATATCCCAAATACTACTCTATTGTGTTGGTAAACAGTTATATTATCGTTTTTTCCCTTTTCCCGCCAAAGAAATCTCAGAAAAGGTCTATCTCGTTCTTGTAATCCAATTTGCAAAAATGCCTTTTTATATCGGCAATCACCCCAAATTTGCCGAATCGAAACCTATTTATCAAAGAAGGTATGAGTTCGATAAGATTTGGACCTTTTTCCAAACAGTCATTGATCGATGGGGAATTTTTCTCTTTTGCCGACCCGTCGAAAACAGGGCGAACTTTAGTAGTTGAATTTTCTTTGAATACCGGCCTGTGCGGCAAATAGTGTTCTTCGTCTATTTCTTGATGAGATTCAACCTTTTCAATTATATCTTCATTTTTCCACTCATTAAACACTTCCTCGTAATCGCTTAATTTTCCAACCTTTTCTAATGATTTGACGCAATTCGCGAGTCTTTTTTTTCAGCTATCTTTCTGCAACTAGTAAGAGGGGGTGATCTTTTATCCACGGCAAATTTACCATGTATCGGCCTTCATGATCCCTTTTAACATTTTCAAGAAAATGCAATTTAGCGGCTTCTTCTAATTCCCTTTTGGACTGATTTTCCCCTAAATCTTTAATACCTATTGTGTCCAATCGCCATAATTCTGATATATCCAAATCGCTAACATGGAGAGAAAGCAATGTTTCACACCTACGAGTATTTTCCCCAGATTCTCCCATCAGCGTCCAGCCTAAACGTGTATGTATGGCGACTAGATTCTCAGTTATTTGTTTGATTTCACCCGTGAGTAATCTTCCTGCAAAGTCAGCCCCAATTAACATATGTATTTCATTCGGATCATTTTCGTACAAGCACATATTTTCATTAAAACAAATATCACTTGCCAAAATACCAGAGTTTTTAATTTTATTGATAATCTTAGGGTTACTGATTTTTTGGAATAGATACACAAATTTTTCTTGATCCATAACATCTAAATCAAAAGAGAAACTCTTATCTATATTATTCACATTTACGCGGTATTTTTTGTGATCTTCCCTTTTTCAATGCCGCCAAATAATCCATGAATAATTGTATCCTCCCCTGTACACTCTAAATTCAAGGTAACAGCCAAGAATTTACTTAGGTAAGATTTTACAGACCCACTATCTATTAGCACTCTAACGTAATAATCTGATTTATTTACATTAATACACACAACCAGAGTTTGCAAAAACACTTGTTTCATAAATGATTTATTTACAAGTAAGCTACTACTAATTTCATCATTAAGCATATTACTGCCTGAAGATTTATGATCAGCAGTTTTTATTTCAGTAGCATAACATAAAATATCACAATGAAATTTCTTACAATTTTTACAAGTTATTCGCTCTGGACAATTTCGAGAGAGATGTGACTTTTTTGATGCATTTAAAGCAAAAACCATGTTTCATTAAAATTTCTTTTTTTTTTGCAATGGTAACGAAAAAACAAATTGACACTTGGAAGAGTCATGCATACTATTATCGCGCTTATACTCCTCACAAAAAATGCATGATAAAGTTTTGTCTTTCTTTTCAACTGTCAATAATTCAGCAGCAGTGAATACATTTTTTTCTTTTTTATTGCTTGATACCGGATATGTGAGTCGCCGCGGCGGCGGCTGTTCTCGGAGAGAACATTTGTTTGTCTTTGAGGTCGAGTGTATTTCAGAGTGAGTCATGATTTGTGAGCGTTCTGTCGCATTTAATCTTTCAATTAAAAACTGTAACAACTGATCTAAATCATATTCAGAATCACCAGTCAATTTGTTGAATTCAAAAATTAAATTAGGGGTAGTAATTTTATCAGCATAGGCGTTAGAATATTACCGTAAGTTTCAGAATTAATTCCCAGAGATTTTAAACTTCTGATTTCGCTTTGTACTTGATCAAAAAAATTTCTGAATAACACAGGGTCTCTTGCATTCTTTAAAGGGGGGATTCGAAATAAATTGTTCATATGGGTATTAATTAAAATATTCTTTTTTCCAAAACGGGATATCAATATTTCTATGGCAGCATCATAATTTTCGGGTGTTATAGACAAACCATCTATTGAATTAAGGGCAGATCCTTTCAAATATGTTCTCAAATAATTAAACTTAGTAATTTTGTCTAGGGATTCATTTTTATGTATCGCGGTTTTGAATGTATTCCAAAAGGTGAGCCATTGAGAATTATCTCCATAAAAATGATTAATTGTCAGCTTCGGTAATTTAACATTAGCTTTTTCTGGAACGAAATTCTGAGTTAACACTTCAGGTGTTACTTTCGATGTTGTGGAAATTTCCGTTGAATTGTTTTTTGATAGCTCCCGTATTTTCTTTCCTGCTCGAAATGTCCATGTTATTATTTTGTCTTGGTATTCTGTAGCGCTTTTTAGTTCATTATCTAGCTCCGTAATATCGACGGCATTTTCTATTTGAGTGTTTATAGCGTTTAGATCCTCAGAAAAAAAAGTTCTTCCAAAAGTTTCTAAAAGTTCTTCCAAAGCATCTACAGAAACTTCAGGTTTATTGATTTCGGTTTCTATATTTTTCACAGTTTTTGTGATGGTCGTTCTTACACTTGCGCGTTTCGTTTTTAATTTATTCATAGCGTCGTCAGCCATTGTGTGTGTGTGTATTTCTCTTTTTCTTTTATGAAAATCACAATATTAGGAAAATAACATATCACATAGCAAATAGTTCAAAAATCAAAGAGCTCAAAAATCCCGGCAGGGATGCCAGATGTTAATTTCACTTCTAAATTTAGTGAAAAACGATACTAATAGGTAAGAAAACTAAATTTTCTCTTACCTTCAAAATTTCCGGGGATGAGCCTCTTTGCCGTATATCCTCTCTGCTGGCGACGTGAAAGAGAAAATGCGCAATCTTCAAAAATGAAACTTGAAAATATTTTTTAGTTTTTTAATTATCGACACACACACACAAAACAAAACTATAAACTAACACTACGACATATGACAATTAAATTAAAAAATTAAAGAAAACATGTGTATCCCAAAAAATGGGCCGCGAAGAGAGTTCTATCAGTCTGTACTCAGCAAATCCTTTCGTTCGACTGGCTCGTTGCCAAAGAGAAAAAAGTTCTTTTCAATGAATTTCTGGGAGTGGGCGTGGACAGATTGATCGGAATATGACAGCCGGTGAAGTTTAACCAAAGTGGGTCCGAGCCCAACGGAGTATAGCTGGATTAAAGCCAGAACAGAATTAATAAGGACCGTAGATGTTTATCTAGGATACAACGGTAAGATTGATAAGTTAAACTTTAAGTATAAAGCCTTTACTAATAAGATAGTATTTAATCTATAAAGTTAGATTCTGTGGTTAGTTGTGATATCGATTGGTAATACTTGTTGCGTCTTCTCGTTCTTGATCATACTCCTTAGATTATTCTTCTTGTTGTATTGTGTTTAAACTATGATCTTAATAAACAGATTTTAGTATGAATGACTTTATTAGTTCTTCGCTCTTCCCTACAGACACAGGTCACGTGGATAGTGTAGAACGGAGGTCTCCAACAGCGGGGACCTCACAATCTTACCCATCAAACAAAAAAAGAAAAACTGCATGGGAAGTTTCTTGATACCTTTATCCACTTCTTGAAGAATTAAATGTTTTTCTTTGATGCTCAAGCACTACGTTTTAACATTTTCGAGCTACAAGAAACGAAGCTACCAGTATGACTGATCAACACAAAAAATGAATGGAGAACTATTTAAGGACACGGATGCACGAGACAACTCTACTGAGGGTGAAAGGGGATATGGAAGGTGTTCATAGGGAACTGGACAATGGGGGCTAAAGGTTGCCCTTCTTGGATGAAACGCCCAGAATTATATTGCTCTCGCCGAGTGAGCATCTAATAAAACTAGTTCAAGATTTATGACCTCAATTAAGTGTATCAAAAGAGAGAATAACTTAAAATGTCCAGAAATAATTTTAAAAAAAGAAGCAAAAATTTGAATCTCAAGGGGAAAAGTTCGTTATACAGAAAATGCACATCACTCTATTGGGAGGTTATTTAACGAAGACAATCGTGAAATGTTCTTGGTCCCAGGAAAAATTTCGTTGTATAGAAAAATTCGCAATATATAGGTTCGACTGTATATGAAGCTACACTTTAAAAATTCTTAATTTTATGTTTCAAAACACAGAGAAGAAAAGAAGGTTAATTCTTGCATCTCTAATGAACAAGAACATATGTACATCAAAGCATTGAAAAATTCGAAAGAATTTTAGCTTATATTTTGAATTTCGAGATTAAGAAGGTTGTTATTTGTATATTTATATGAAAACTTTCATTTTCGTAAAAATTAGATTCTTGAAAAAGATTTAAGTAAATACTTAAATTCTCAATAGTTGAATACCTGCAACTTTCTCAACAAAATAGTATTGTATTTTTATCGAGATCTTAAAAAATCTGCTCTTTGGCTTTAATCTTCGGTTTCGAATTTTATTATTTTTTACTGAGTATAATTAATAATTTTAAAGATATTTGGTGACACACAAAGGTGGCACGACACAGCAGTTGAGAATGACTTATGTAGAGTATTTTGTATATTTCACATTTATTCTACATTTATTTTCTTTTGTCTTTCAAAAATGTTTTGTGTGTGTGTGTATTTTTTTTCTCTACTAAAACGTAATTTAGCTGCATAAGTAAAGATATCAAAATCTTCAACCTCATCGCCGATCTTTAGTGCAAGAGTAAGATAAGTAGTATCGCATCTCAACTTTCTTCACTCTTATCATCTTTGCTTCGAAAGGAAATTAAAAATAGCAGATAAGTCTGAATACTTTTCGTATGAGAAATCGCAGATCTTATGTTCATCTTTTTTGTGATCTTAGTATTACAAAATGGATCATCACATCAGAGGACACAAAAGAAGAGTTGGCATTCTTGGCTTCGGTAAATTAGGTGAGAGTTCTGTTTGCATGTCTTCTATTAAGATAAAAGATTTTATCATTTATCAACCTGTTTAATGCTAGTTATGTAAATATACTACGTTAGAAAAAAATATACATGAACGTAAGCAATGAAACCGAAAGAAATATTGAAGTGTTTTCATTCCTTATAGTTGATAAGAAATAAAAATTTCTGAAGGCTTAGAATTACTCGTACTATATGAATTTGAGTTCCTGACAGGAAAAGCTTTATTACATTGTTATTATACTAAAAGAATTAAGATAATGTGTAAATAGTGTAAATAATGTGTGTTTGAGTGTTTAATGCATTTATATTACTCTATGTTATGTTTATTTCATGTTAAAATTGTACTATTCACGAGCAATGCCGCGCCCTTTACGTTATAATGGCGATTCAATGAGAACTTGGCGAAATCTTGGCGGTAGAGCCAAGTTGGCATCATTTTTGGCGACCAAGTTGGTGGCCAATTTGGCGACCATTTTGGCGTCATTGGCGACCATGTTGGCGAGTTCGGAACCCTCTCGAATCTTCTAGAAAGTAGTAGATCTTCTCTCCACTCTAGTGTCACGTTCAATGACACGAGCGGTTATATTTCTGGAAGTTTCTGTGGCGCTTATAAAAAGATGCTCGCCGGTACGGCGAAGAGTCTTGATTAAGCTAACGAGTAGTGAGGATTATTTTGACTAGCGATTAGCTCGGCTGTGCTTGTGAATAATCTTTACGTACGTGTATTTTTAAACACTGGCGATTGTGTTTGATTGCTGTTGAAGGTGTGAAGACCTTCGGATATTTACCCTGTGAATATTGCTGCTGAATCCTGTATTAAAAGGATTGGATTTTCGATAATAAATTCACATCGCTTTTAAAGAACTGTTTATTTTCTTTGTGATTGTTTTGCATGAAATCCTCGAACCCGGATCTACGTAACAATATTTTTCTGAAATTAATACCACAAGTTCTTAGCAACAATACATTCCAGTAAATTTTCGAAATTCAGTCTAAAGTGTTGTTATTTAGTCTAACTTGATGTCATTGAAGCTGACAAGTAATAGAAAGGACTGAATATTTTTGAGCTTACATTTAACCACTATGTAGGAGATGGATATAATATTTAATTATATTATGAATGCATAATTATGTTTTTAAACATAATTGTTTTGTAGAAATAAAGTATAAAATGTTGTTTAGATATATCTGAAACGAAATGTACCATGAAAAGATATGGGAATGTTTAGTTTAAACTTATTATTTATTTCTGTCAATGAACAAGGCAGTCCATCCCGTTTATGGAAGTACCGAATATTTTAGAAGCTAACAGAAATTTATTGGTGGAAAAATTTTGTGAAATATTTGAGACATAATTATTAATGCAATCTGAGTACATTTCATCAATGGTTCATTATTAATTATTTTTAGTGGGAAAGGAAGATTAAGTGTTACTATAATAATTTTCAAATTTGAACTTTATGTAGTCGAAAAACACTGAAGTTTTAGTCTATTAATTAATCGAATAAAAGTAATTAATTCCTTTTTTTAAAGCAGTAACTGTATTGACAAAATTTAACTTGTAGGTTCTTTTCGTTCACTTGAAGATTCCAAAAGAAAATCCAGGCACAATAAATGCTCTCAGTCTAGTGGCTCAAATTTATTGTTGATTTATAGCCACACACACAACACAAATAAATATAAAAGAAACTAACTATGTACATTTGATTACTTAGCATTACTTTCGTCTATATTAACAAAATCACCGTCCATTCACCCTTTCGCCATTTTCGGTCTCCTCCACCATGTTGTTGACTTGACCCTCGGTTGACTTTTTACCTCTTCTCTCCATCTATCCTCTCCCCTCGATGGCCGCGCCACCTATGAAGATTTTTAAACTTCCGGGCGAATCTTACAGACAAGCTACATACTAATATTCTTATAAGCAATGAGTTTATTGGATCAGATAGATATTACGCAAACTGTTATTAATTTGAAAATAAAACATTTTACAACATTTTATATCTATTACAAAGCTACTGTAAACATGACTGAAATAATAATTCGAACAAATATAAGAAAAAAACAATTAACTAAGAAAGCAATTAAAAAAAGGCATTCTCAAAAGCAAATGCTAACAATATAATACGGAAAACTTTATTGATTTCGAAAAACAAACAATAGAAAAAGAGAAATCTCACACACAACATTGCTAACTTATGAACATTTATTTGTAATAAAATGATAAATACTGTGATGTCATGAAAGGTTGTATTTTATTCAAATATATTTTTCTCAATTTTTATTTACTTATTTAATGATTGATATCTTAACCTTTAACTGCCGTCACGTATTTCGTTACATTACTCCTATGGTGCAGTCCAATAGGCCGTGATTTACATTTTCATTAGATTAAAGCAAGATAAAATAAACTCCAGTTATTGAATTTCATTAAATAAAAAAACAATGAGAAGAATAGTTATTAAATATAGTAGAATCAATGAAACCATCAAGCAGCAGTTGAAGGTTAAATATACGAGGGCTATTTTTTAAGTAAGGTCCGTTGGCACGTATAGTTCCCTTGTTCGCGCGTACGCCTTAACGAGTTTCTGCGTCACTGACCAGCATCCTTTGCGAACACACTCGCGCCATTTCCAGCTCTGTAGCAGTCTTGTAAGCTTAACTGTGCGTCTTTAAAATGTTTAAGTAGATTGAATCACCCGCCAAGGGTCAGATACGGTCTAATATCCGTTTTTTGAATGCGAGAAACATGTCGGCTGCAGACATTCGTCGCCAGATAACAGAAGTTTATGGCACGGAAGCAATGAGTGACAACTTTCGAAAACGGGTCAGGAAGTTTAAAGATGGGCGAACAAACATCCATGACGAAGAACGCTCAGACCGGCCCTCTGTAATCACTGATGATTTGATGCAAGCAGTTGAAACGAAAATTCGCGAGAACAGGGGATTCATGATAACCCCTCTTTCGTTGGAATTTTCTGACGTGGAGTACAAAATTGTAACTGAAGACCTCAACTTTGAGAAATTGTGTTTTTGGTGGGTACCCAGACTACTCACAGCGGAGCACAAAGAGAAGAGGTTTGCCATTTTATTGGACTTTTTGATTCGTTACGAGGAAGAAGCGGATGACATGTTGAGTCGAATCGTTACTGGAGATGAAACATGGGTATTCCATATCACCTCGAAATCAAAGCAACTGTCAATAGAATGGCGACATAATTCTCTTCCGTTAAGTACAAAGCCAAACAAACGTTGTCAAAGCGCAAGATTATGGCAACAGTGTTCTAGGACCGGCGCGGTGTTTTGCTAATGAACTTCAGGCCACAAGGAACAATGATCAAAGGTGCATACTGCACAACTCTACAGAAACTCCGAAGAGCATTGCAAAACAAACAGCGCGGCAAGAGGTGTTTTGCTCTTCCACGATAACGCAAGGTCTCACACATCTCGAACGACTCGAAAGTTAATAGAATGTTTTCGCTGAGAGGTTTTGGACCATAAACCATGCAGCCCCGGCCTTGCTCCGTGCGATTTCCACCTTTTTCGGTACTTCAAACACAGTCTAGGTGGGAAACGTTTCAGAGACAATGAAGAAGTGAAAGCGGCCGTGAACTCTTGACTATCCAACCCTGGCGGCAGACTTCTTTGAAGAGGGTTTTGAAAACTTAATTCTATGGTAGGACAAGTGCATTAATAAACTCGGCAACTATGTAGAAAAATAGGCAAAAGTTTGTACAATCCTTAAATAAAGATCTTTTGAAACAAAATAGTGACGTTATTTTTTTAAAAAAACAAACGGACCTTACTTAAAAAACAGCCCTCGTACAAGCTATTAGTTTTTCACATCCTACTTCGAGTTTATATCTGAAACAGGGGGACGAAATAATCATTGCTTACATTTCTTTCATGCAATAGGGAAATTTTTAGCATCAAAGATTAGTGAAAGCAACAGCTTTGAATTAGCTTTCGTGTGGAACAGAACAGCTTCTGCTTTTGATGAATCTGTGGATTCCAGTCTCATATTGGACTGCATAGATGATTTTAAAAGTAAAAAACCTGACATCGTTGTAGAAGTGGCTCATCCATCAGTAACAAAAATCTATGGAAAACACATTTTGGAATACTGTGATTACATGGTATGTATACGTGTGGTAAATTATCATAGATTTTTCTTCTTTTTCTGTAATTCCTCTCTGATAATTATATCGTTCAGCATGTATTTATTAATTTAAGTATTTTCCTTTTTATATTGAAATTAAAAACCAGAGAATATGTGACGAATCTATACGGCACTTTATCACTAATACTCTTAGACGTCTTTGGGGATTGTAAATTCGCGTATATTTCCATCCAGCTCTAAAAGAAGAAACCGGGACATGCAAACTGGCTAAAGTATTTAAGGAGAGTGTTGTGAGTTAACAGCAAGCTATTATGCCAAGAGATAGGTTGAAAGTGTTCGAAGGCGATTCGAGTTGATTGTGCGATTAGCGGCTCGTTGATCGTTTGTTACGCCTGGAGAGTGAAGTGGTAAAAGGAAGGTGAGATTTAAATCTAGATTATCGGCTTATAAGAGTAAATATATAATAAAGTTAGTGGTAGTTTAATGAACGCTAGTAATTCAAATTGCGTGTATCTCTCGATGCTCTTATTCCGGTAATCCCGTTTGATAGTGAGTTTATTAGTTGATTAGTATTATATTTCGTGATTTAATTTAATAGTAAGGTTCAATCACATTGACGTAGACATATCGATTAATCTTTGTAATTAGGTTGATGATTGATTCAAGTTAATAAATTTAATTTGTTATTGTAAAAATATCTTCTGGTCGTTCTTTGCCTCAAATCAATCTTGGTGTCCAATGTGGAATCCAGGGGGATTCTCACAAATACTAAATTCTTGATAGGAAGAAATACTCGTGTTTCTAGTTGTTTTTACTAGTTATTTCTAGTCATGCTAATTTCTTATCATTTAAACTAATTGGATTCATTTTTAAAGCATTTTAATATTTTGAAATTAATTTATTAATAAACTAGTGCTTATTCTATAGTAATGTTATGACAGGCACGAGGGCGTCGGTCTTAACTTTGGCTTCTAGCAAAAGCTTTGTGTAACCTTATGTCATGAGTTACTGTAAATCTATCTTTAGTTCAAAAGAGTTTTTTTAGCTGCTTGAAGTCATTTTTTTTTAAATATTTCCTTAACGAGAATAAAACTTCACATGCCTATCTCGGAAAACGGTCAAAGTTTATGATGTTTCTAATTTTAAACAAAAAATTTTTTATCTTGGTATCATGATCAAAATTAAAATAAAAACAATAATTAAAAGAATTTTGCATAATTGAATTTGATTTCTAACAAAAATACAGGATCATAGTACAAAAATCTGGATAGTCGATACTTGTCAGTAATTAAAGATCTCCTTCAGTTGTGCCTCCTTTTAATTAATTAGACAGTCCGGCCGAAGAAAGTAATTGAGAGGCTATAAGTCTTTTGAAAGATTCTTCTATTTGAACAATATCCTTTTTTATTGGTGATATCACTTCCTTTTCGTTTACTTTTGCATCCAGCTCTTTTTCAATTCCTACTATTAGTTCGAAATCTCCCACCCTATATATATATATATATATATATATATATATATATATCTTGTTCAAATTTCCAATCGTCAATAAAATACTTTTTATTCATTCATTCAAGTTCAAATGCATTTTTTAAAATTTGTAAGGGCTTGATGTTAATACAGTATTTTTCAAATATTAATTAATTAATAGTAACAAAAATAATAATCCAACACCATATATAAAAAGGAAAACCACTCGTAGTGTGCCAGTAGAGCAATGGTGGATAGAGCGTTGGACTTCTAATTCAAATTTCGGGGGTTCGAATCCTACTTGGGTTGGCCTAATTTCTGAGAATGCGATTAATGAATGAATCAATAGCTACAAACAAATCGTAGCCCAACGCCATACATGGAAAAGAACATCGCTTTCTGTGTTGCCACTATTTAACATTGTGATTCTTTCATATTGTATACATACAGTGGCCTAACGTACACCCCCGCCACCCCGGCACCGCGGGGGGGGACCCAGGACTCTAGAGGCCCCAAAGCCTGAGAGATGCCGATTGCGTAAGAACCGGCTACGGCTCAAAATCTGATTCTGCAGAGGGGCCCGAAAATTCTCCGTTATGCCACTGTATACATATTTATATTAATTATAATTATTTAATAAAAAGTAACTTAAATAAATTTTTCTTTGTTGACCTAATTAGGAATTGACTTTAAAAAAATGTATATTACTCGTTTATTCTAGTTTGACACTGAGTTTGTTCTAATTCAGAGGTGTCCAACCCAAATGACCTGGCGGGTCACTTAGGAAAAACATTACAATCTAACGTATCTTTATATCAGATTTTGAAACAAAAAAACATTTTTTGGAGTGAAAATTTAAAACAGAATGAATTATTATTGTGTTTTCATTATTTTTCATGTATACAGACATAGATAATATTTAATCCTGTTTATATAATAATGCAATGATCAAAATAATGTTTGATTTATTACAGTTGCCTATTGAATTGATCTTTCGTTACTCATTGTTGTAATTTGATAGTGCTATTATTCGCAAACAATTAAGTATACATAGTCTCGTTTATCTTAACCATCCTTAATATATTTTTTAAACCTTAAAAAACATCTCTGAGTGCCTCTTGCTTTTTGGGCACTCCAAACAGAAAAGGAGGAGGAGAAACGAAAGTCGCACTCACAGAGAATCATGTACCATCCATAGTAAAGGATATGCATAATGCAATTCGGAATTTATTAAAAAAGTAATTTACTATAGTAAAATCAAATGAAACTGTTTGATAAAATATAAATTTATTTTAATCTAAAGGACATTTCTATTATCAAAAAGGATTTATTTTAAAACAAGAACAGGTAACAGGCAAATACATTGTAGATATATAAATTTCCCCTCAAATAAATTTCAAAATGAAAAAAATCTGATATTTAAAAAAATTTTAAAAAGAGTCGGTGGGCCTCAACTTACGTACTGGCGGGCCTCATGCGGCCCGCGGGTCGCGTGTTGGACACCCCTGTTCTAATTTGTTGCAAATATGCATACAACAATTTGCTCTGGTAAATGTTCAAAGAAGGATACTGCCGAAATTTTCAGAGAGGAATTTATCCGTTTAAATTAAATAAAATTCTTCCTTTCTTTGAAAACGTTCAAATCAATGAAATTTTTCCATAAAGATTGTAGTTTCAAACCAATTTCAGACTGAGGTATTGATACAATATTGTATAACTAAGTAAACAAGTTACACAAGTTTGGTGTGTGCGTGTTTGAAAAAAATTAGTCTTCATCGTTAAATTTTACTTTTATTTTTAAATATTTTCAAAGAATACTATTTTTGCTTTTGAAATGAATTTGGTTAAAAACATTAAATGATATTGATCTCTAGTTTCATTGAATAACTCTCAGCAAGACTTCATAATTTATATACTTTATCTATTTTCATTATCCATTTGCTGTATGAGTTACAGTAATTTAAACTGAAAACCATGGTTGGATTTTTGAATTAGTGAAAATAAAAATAAGTTTCGATATTGTTAAAGTATCGAAAGATGCAACATTTACATAAATTATAATCAACTAAGAACGTACTTTAAAAAAAATGACTTTTGAAGCAATATTTTTTAAAAAAATTTTACTTTGTCATTATTTTAATGCTGTGTTTGTTATAAAAATAAACTCTGATTTCGTTTTTGAAAATTTCATACCGTAAAATCCGGTGTATAACGCACACCTATACTTGCAAGCTATATTTTTAACCTTTAGGAATATTCGGCGTATAACGCGTAGCCTCTTTTTTACGAAGAAACCTGAAATGTTCGTATTCAATGCTGTTATGTTTTGAAGTCATTTATTCAAGGTTCCCAGGCTTTTGAAAAAAAATATTCTTACTACAACCCTCTAAGTTCGTTAAGCATGTCATTTCTTTTAAGGTATCCGACTATGTTTGGAACCGTGATTTTGCAAAAGCGTATAAATGGATAAAATTTATGATAATTAGTATAACTTAGATTAGAAGATGTATATAAAATTGTTCTAAGAGTAGTATTACAATAAAAAATTATTTAAGTACAATATTTTGACAAAAAGTGAACATAGAAAATGACCAGTTTTCAAAATATTTTCCTATTGCGAAAAATGCTTCTATTATAATAATATTTTGCCTGTATATAGCTCAGATTTCTGTAAAGAGGCTGAACTAGAGTTTTTGAAATATATAACTTAGAAGTGGGTTTATCTATGTTTTACGACAACAGAGGGGAGTAATTTTAAGAAAAAAAGCCAATAATTATTTCAATTGATCGTAACTTTAAAATAATGTGAATTTTTCAAAAATCATAGTTGAGCCTCTGTACAGAGGTCTGAGCTAAAGGGTGTTTTTTTAGAGGTATAGAACTTTAAATTGCAATAAAACAACGATGTATTATTCGATTGACATGAATTTTTTTTATTCGAAAGATAATCTTGTGGCATTACATTTTAAATATGATTTCTGGCATAGGACTGCCACGGCTGGCTCGGATGTAGTCCCATCTGGACGTCCAATTTTCGATGACTTTTTCCAACATTTGTGGCCGTATATCGGCAATAACACGGCGAATGTTGTCTTCCAAATCGTCAAGCGTTCGTGGCTTATCCGCATAAGCCAATGACTTTACATAGCCCCACAGAAAATAGTCTAGCGGTGCTAAATCACAAGATCTTGGAGGCCAATTCACAGGTCCAAAACGTGAAATTAGGCGGTCACCAAACGTGTCTTTCAATAAATCGATTGTGGCACGAGCTGTGTGACATGTTGCGCCGTCTTGTTGGAACCACAACTCCTGGACATCGTGATTGTTCAATTCAGGAATGAAAAAGTTAGTAATCATGGCTCTATACCGATCACCATTGACTGTAACGTTGTGGCATTCATCGTTTTTGAAGAAGGATTCCACCAGCCCATAAAGCGCACCAAACAGTCAGTTTTTCTGGATGTAACGGTGTTTCGACATACACTTGTGGATTAGCTTCACTCCAAATGCGGCAGTTTTGTTTGTTGACGTAGCCATTCAACCAGAAGTGCGCTTCATCGCTAAGCAAAATTCGATTATGAAAATCGGGAACAACGGCAATCTCGTTTTGGGCCCATTCGACGAATCTACGCCTTGCTTGATGATAGTTTTGATGAATTGCCAAACCAAACTGAGAATAAATCACTTGACAGCTGTTAAATCGGTCGCCATCTTGGAAAGTAATGCCAACTTAAACCTCTATACCTGGAAAAAAACACCCTTTATGTGGAATCTAATTTTTTTTTTACATTCTCATCTCTTTTTTTTTTTAAGTTTTCTTTTTTTATACCCGTCGTATAATGCGCACCCGTAAATTTCGATCTTTTTTTGGTGTTAAAAGTGCACATTATATACGCCGGATTTTACGGTAATACTTTTATCTTAACGAATGAAAAATATAAGTACGATGTGTATTTGTACTGGATTCGATGATCTTAGTGCAACTTTTGAGCAAATATTTTGGGAATAGTTCGTGCTAACAACATCATGAATTATAATTTTGTAATAGACATTAAATATTTCCTTAATTATTATTACAATTATTAGGGAAATAAATTTCACGATGAATTATGCCTTTAAATGTATTGACATTAAAATAATTTCTTATTATAATCCCGCGGAAATCATTTTTTATGTAATTTAGATTTTGAATGAAGATAAGAAGTATTACTTTTTTGTATTCACTTTTACTGTAAAGAAATATTTTTTAAAAATTATTAGATTTTAAAAAATTTCAGGGATTTATTTTCTCGTTTTGTGACAAGAAAAAAAAAATTACTCAAAAGTAATATGTGTTGAGTTTTATTTATTTTTTTTCGCAATTAACAATTACTTTACAGCCACGTCCAAACGAATTTATCATATGAAGACTTTCTTATGCACTCAGAATGAAGCAAAATTAATATTCATGATATTGTTGCCAATTTTGTGTGAAGAATACTGAAAATAGTGTAAATAATTTTATCTGGATGTGTAATGCGTTTATATTACTCTGTGTTATATTTATTTGATGTTAAAATTGTAATATTCGCAAGCAATGCCATCTCTTACGTTATAATGGTGATTCAATGGGAACTTGGAGAAATCTTCGCGATAGAGTCAAGTTGGCATCATTTTGACAAAAATGTTGGCGAGTTCTTGTACAAATTAGTGGAAAAATCTACTAATATTCCGATCTATGACGCAAGCGAATTTTTCTCGAAAGATCAGCTAGGCTTTTAAATAGGCAGTTGCTCGCCGAAACTGAGTTAGTATTGTTTTGACTAGGGATTAGTAGTCTTGCCTTGACCTTTGTAGAGTCGACCAGCGATTAGTGATTACTCCGAAAGATGAGCAGAACGAGCAGTGCTTGTGAATAACCTTTTACATACATGTATTTTAGACACTGATAGTTGTGTCTGGGCGCTGTTAAAAGTGTGAAAACCTTTTGAGATTTATCCTGCTCCGACTATAAATTTCCATCGCTTCTGAAGAACTGTCTTGTTCTTTGTGACTCATTTGCATAAAATCCTCGAACTCCGATCTACGTAACAATATCTTCTTAAAAATTAATCGAATATTATTGTTAATTATTTAGATGCACTTGACTAACATTTGTTCATTTATGTAAAGCAGCATATCTCATGTGTTTTAGATCGGTTCCCCCACAGCTTTATGTGATGAAAATTTACTGGAGGACCTAAAGGCATCCGCCGCTGTCAATACTCTGTATATTCCAAGTGGAGCGTTGTGGGGTGGTGAAGATATCAGAAAAATGTCAGATTCTAGAATACTTGAAGTATGTTTTTAAATGCTTCTACTGCATTTCAATCCTCTTACTTCTAAGAAAAAAATCTGAAAAAATATGTCAATAATACTATCGTGATGTACTACTAAAGAAATGAAGTAAACAACTAAAACTGCAAAAATTTCGTTTCATTTTTAAGTTGTCTCTGCCTGATGGTCGCGGGTGTAAGAGGGTTTGGGAAAGAAGCAGACATGATCTTGATAAATGATTACTTTTATTCTATCTTTAACACTTTATAAATAATGTACAATTTTTTACAGCTTAAGAAAACCAGGACATCATATACATTCAAAAAAGTAGTGCATTAAAAGTAGTGCATTTTAGTACTAAAAAATAGTGCATATTTGTCTGAATCTAAAAATGTTTTCCACTTATATGTTCGTTGATAAAAAAAATTCTTAAGTTATAAAAAAAGTAATTGATAAAAAATGTACACAAACGTTTACAAATGTTTATTTTTTTTCACCCAAGCATAATTTTTTGCTTTTTGGTACACTTTTAAAAAACACTATTGCACTATAAGGTTACAAATTTTTTATAATTCTATATAGGATACCTGTGCATACAGTGAAACTATTTTTTTAGTCGTAGTACATAGTTTTTTTAAAAAAATTGTTTTATATAGAAAAAGGGGGGAAAGTAAAAAATTTTAAAATTAGAAAGTTTTGTAATTTTTTTTTTAAAAGAAACCATCTTAATATTTTACTAAAAAAATAGGTTCACTATGTTTTGTGTATAGTTTTATATATGGGTTAAAAATAATTTCCATGTTTAAGAGAAATGTTTTTGAAAAATGGTACCTAAATCTAAGCATTTTTTATGAGATCTCAAAAATTATACCCAACTTAAATTAAACCGAAAAAAAAAATTCAAATTAAAATATAGTTTTTGTATTTCTACAGAATGATTAAAATACCTTTATTATATAAAAAAAACCACAAAACATCTAAGCTCTATTGGTAATATTTAAAGATACATGTCCCATAAACAAAAACAAAAAAATCTAAATTTTGGCACTTAACTCTTTCGAGCATGTCCTGGTACCCTTAATTCTGGGAGCAATCTGAAATCCTAACACTTAACCTGACATTATAAGATTAATGAAAATCCTTTAGCTTCAAGTCGGAGCTCCTTCTGTGATCCTTTTCGAATCCCGATAGCTCGGTCAACTCCAATGAGATATTTACTTCCAAGCTTAAAATTCTACAATAAATATTAACTTCAGGTCGCGTGACCTCGCAGTCGCAATTCACTTTTTCTTGGATCAACGATTAACCATTAAATTCACATACCCATCGTCAGGGTTTAAATATTAGTTACATTTGCATGAAATTAAGTTATCTCTACGGAAATCACAGTTAAAAAATGGTTTCTCCCAAGAAGATTAGTAGAAGAACCCGAATAGTACCAGTTACAAAGTCACCTTTGTATTTTGCTTTAAACGGATAAAAGTGAAAGGCGTGAGAAATTAAAGTGGCTCAGCTATTAAAGCAAATTCTTAGCTGTTATCACCTTTATTTATTCATTTTTTGAAGTCCGAACGCAATGATTGAAGAACTATATATTATGAGTCCTTCCTTATATAATAATTGCATTTTTTTAAAATATCAAGAGGTGTATATATAAAGGTTTTAATTAAGCAAATCTAAGTATTTTCTTTGTAACTTTTACTCTTTTATTTTTTAAGTGAAATTATTAAATAATATTATAACATGTACTATATTACCTATTATAAAATTCTTGAAGTTAATAAAATATTTAAAAACCTGTTATGCACATATTTAATTGCATGGTTATGTGATTGAAATATTCTTTTATTTTTGAGTTCTGCAGTCTTTATGTGTCACCATGAAAAAGCATCCTGATAGCTTAAAACTTGAAGGCTATTTGAAGGATAAAAATGCTGAAGTTAAAGAGAGAGCTACAGTTTTATATAAAGGTAAATCTGTGATATATTTTTTGTAGATCAATATTTTTGTGCAAAGACTAATTTTAATAATATTTATATATTTTTTTATTCGTGTGTTCTTGTGTTTTCATTTTTATTTTAGAGGTTAAATAAAAATTTAAAAATTTTTTACACATACTTACTAGGGGAATACTTATCATAAAGTTGAATTAAATCATAATTTTCAAGGATTCAGAACTATGAATTAGAATTACGTGGAAAATTTCTGATGTTAAAAAAAGATATAAAACTATTTTTGTGAATTGTTTTCATAATTTGAAAATTAGAATGTGGTCAATTTTGTCTGTGTGTGTATATATTAAAATTCAGAATTTTAAATTTTAAAAAATTAGGTAAAAATTAAAATTATATCAAATTTTTGTGTATGTAGTATGATTTTTATTATGTTTTTCTAATGTATGCATATTTATTACTGATATATTTGATTGCGTATAGTAAATAACCATAATTTTGTAAAAATACGCATTGTATGATTATTGCATCTCTTTAAGCATTGAATTAGTTCAAGATTTTCCTTAGGTTGCGTAAGAGACGTGTGTGAACTCGCTCCTCATAATACCAATACTATGGCAGCAGCTGCTTTGGCGGCTCCAAATTTAGGTTTTAAAGGAGTCACAGGATGTTTGGTATCGGATGCAAGGTAAAGGCATTTCTTCACTTCATTTCGTTTTTTTGTATTTCCTTTATTTTGTTTTCTATCTTTGTGAAAACCAATTAAGAAATGTGATATTATGTTTATCATCTGGGGAATATTAAAAAGTAAGAAAAAGAATTGATGCTACTTTTACATACAGGAAAGGTAACGTTAAAAAGATAGTGAAAAATGCAAAAAAGGGGGTATTTTTAGAATTTCAAGTGGAATTGAGAGCTGAATTTATCAAACATATATGAGAATTGATAAGGGATAAACAACTTTAATATATTTTAATTATTTTTATTGAATAATATTAAATATGAGGTTGTAACGAATCTGTACGGCACTTTATCACTAATACTCTTAGGCGTCTTTAGGGATTATAAATTCGCGTATAACCAGCTATAAAAAAAAGAAGATACCGTGTTATGCAAACTAGGTGAAGTATTTGAGGAGAATGTTGTAAGTTAACAGCCGGCTATTAAGCCAGAGATAGTTTGAAAGTGTTCTAAGGGGATTCAAGTTATTTGTGCGGTTAACGGTTCGTTGATCATTTGGCAGTGTTCTGCAATTGGAAAGTAAGATATAGAAAGGAAGAAGTTTTAAATCTAGATTATCCGCTTATAAGAGTAAATATATAATAAAGTTAGTGGTAATTTAACGAATGCTAATAATTCAAATTGCGTATATCTCTCGATCCTCTTATTCCTGTAATCCCGTTCGATATTGAGTTAATAGTTGATTAGTATATTTCGTGATTTCATTCAATAGTAAGGTTCAATCATATTGTAACAAATCTATACGGAACTTTATCACTAACCTTCTAAGACGTCTTTTTTAGGAAAATTTAATTCCCTACCTATATTTAAATCAACTCCAAAAAGAGGACAGGGATTCCTTATTATATGCAGATTAGATAAAGTATTTAAGTCAAACGGAATAGTAAAGTGGGAGACAGTAGGAGAGGGAGATTGAAGCAGGCAGTTATAATAGTGAAGTTAGAGATTTATTATTGAAGATTTCTAGGTGGATAAATTAGGCACAGGAAGAGCTGAGATTCAGTGTGGTAAATATTGATTTATAATTAAAGTCTCATTAAAGTTTTATATTAGGAGTGAGATTAAAGTTAAATGTTCAGTAGGAACATTATTGAATATAATTCTGGGATCTCTTATCGCGGTAAACTCTGCGTGATCGATATTCTAATTGTTAATTAATTGGATCATTAAGTATTTAAGTTAATATAAAGGAAAGTCCCCCATAAAGCTATTTTGATTTATTTGTTATTAAAAGTCTTTCATTCTATTTGGGAAAGATAACCCAATAAAGAAAGTTATTTATAAAAATGGCTACTGGTTCTCTTTTGACTCAAAATTATTCTCGTTCTCAAAGTGAGATCCAAGGGGGTCTTCACAATATTGACGTAGATATATCTATTAATCTTTGTAATTAGAAGGTTGATAGTTGATTCAAGTGAATAAATTCAGTTTGTTATTGTAAAAATGTCTTCTGGTCGTTCTTTGCCTAAAATCAATCTTGGTGTCCAAGGAAGAATCCAGGGGGATTTTCTCACAAGGTGTTGAGGTCCGTCTAATTTATCGGGAGCTTAGGTACCAGTTTCACCAATTATTCGCTTCCAAAAAGATACACAAGCTTCGACAATTATTCATTTGATCAGAAGGTTTCAGCGTTAGGGAAGCAAAAAGAAACCTAATCCAGTGCTTCTCAAACTTTCAACATTCGCGACCCACTATTCAATCGTAATTTTCATCGAGCCCCCCTCCGTACGATAACAATGTATTGAATTTAATAATACTATACTTTGACGCCAAAGCTACAGTGCGACTTTAACCTCTTAAGTGCCCCTTGCGTATATAAGCGTCTCGCTAAGCTAGTGAGTTAATTACCCCGGACGTATATATACGTCTTTTCGAAGTACGATCTTCGCTGTGCACTGCTATCCATGAAATTATTTCGAAGGCTTTGGAATTAAATAAAATGACCCTGACATTGTTTGTGAAGGATTAACTTATTTCAGAGAATTTGCTTATTTTTATTCCTTTTCTTTCCTCCCCCAATACACCACATAAGCGGGCTTATGTGGAAAATGGTGGCATTGGGGAGCAAATCGCGTAACTTTTAATTGGTAGTTAAGGGAATAATTATAAATCGCACAAATCAGTGGCGTAAAGGAGAATATTGCCCCCCTCCCCCTACAAAATCAGGATTTGAGCCTTAAGCTCAAATACGTACAGGACGTCAGTCAGGCTTCGGGTCTCCTAGAATTATTGCCCCCCACCTCAATGAGGGGATTCTGGGAGTGTACGTTACCCCCACTGGTACAAATCATCAAGATACATGTTAAATTTGGTGTATAGTTTTATATATGACAAGCCCACTAGTAGTTATTAAACTTGCTCTTAACTTAAAATTGTTAAATTAGTTATCAAATACATAGAGCAGTACGGATACATTCATAAGTGTATTTTATTACATCAGAATGTATTTTGTTTCTTTATTTTCAGTAAATTAACAATTCTTTTAAATTATCTTTTGCTTTCGACTTTTGAATACTTTCGCGCAAACCTTGTAGGGTTATCACGCTCCCTTAGGGGGTGCCCCATAATTTGAGAAACGCTGACCTAATCAATTAAAATCAACAAGTATTGATATTATACGATGTAGGATTCATAAGTTCTCGGACTGAGTCTATAATTTAAAAAATATTATCAATTAAATTGCAGAAACGCATCCTCCTTAGAAATAAGACCCTTGAGCAGCAGCAGCACACTTTTGCCATCGCTTGTAAAGGTCATCGAAACGTTTCTGGGATCCATTTTTAGCCACGTACTTCAATTCAGCCTGCGATGAACGTTTATCTTCATCTGCAGATTGGTCTTCGTTTCACTTGCGAGGAACGATGAGTTGACACACCCTATGCATGTTAAGATCCTTAGTTAGAATCCATTGACATGTGGTCGAGGATATTCCAACCAATTATGCTATTTTTGAAGCCTCTTCTTACGTCCCGCCGCAGAAACTTTTTCGATGCTTTCAGCGGTGCGGGAAGTCTGCCGAAGTTCAGAGAGTTTGTCGTCTTCAACACTTTCCCTGCCTTCTCTGAAACGTAGATGACACTCAAAAGCTTGCGTTCGCGATAATGTAACACAGCCTTACATATGCTTCAAAATTCCGTATGTCTCCATTGCACATTTTCCCAAACGGACACAAAATTTAATTATTCATTCTCTGCTTAATAAACGCAATTTCTTTCAATCGCCGACGACTAAATGCATCCACCTACAAAATGCGACGCCATGGCGAGCCACCGACCACATGTTTTGGAGTGAAATTTTCTTAGAAAAGGGGAAGAATGCAATAACACGGAAATGTTATCGTTGTCGCTCTGTTGCTAAAATTTTCCGCGTTATAGGCTTAGTCCGGGAACTTTTGATTCCTACCTCGTAAATTATGATCCAGTAACGTTGAAGACAAAGTTATACCTAACACCGTACAGACACTGCTAAAACAACTTATCGTTCATTTCACGCGTCACTATAAATAAAGCATACAATTATTTGATGCTTGCTTTGTATTTTTTTTTATCAAATTTATAACTTTATATTCATTTTCTAACAGTCTGGTTGATTATCATATCGTTGAAATCGAAGGATTCGGTGCGGTCAAAGCGGACGGAACCCGCTTCCAAGTTCACACGATACGAAAAAATCCATCAAAGATCGGAGAAGTGACTGGTTTTGCCACTTTTGCTGCATTTCTTGGTAGCTTGCAAAGTAAGATTAATTTTTTTTTTATTAAATCCGCTCTTTTGCATTAGCATCATTCTTCATTACTTACGCGCTATACAGTCACCCAATTTCGCCAAACGAAAAGGCATAGCCAATTCAAAAAAAAATGTTGCTAAATATAGTCATTGTTGTGATTATAGTTATTGTGTTCGATCTTTTGCAAGAATGACTTCCACTATTGAGAGAGAGAGAATGTATATCGTGACATTTGGTGACGTCCTTTGATTTGACAAAATTGGTAAATGGTATAATACGTAAATACCCTATTCACATTATTTACAGTTAATGTTGTGTGGATTTAATTCAAAAATGTAGTATGAAATGAAGAATCAATAATAAACTTATGTCCTTAGTAAAATTAGAACAGCACAGCTTTGAAACTACTCATCGCGTAGTTAGATTTCAATAGACTAAATCATGTGTCATCATAGTTAAATGATTACTACAACAATCACTTGGTTCTAACCAATCAGCTCATGCACTTTCTTGTTACCAACTTTTGCTTTTTGCTGGAACTTTCTTTTAAAAAGATCATATTTGTTAACAGTAATAACGCAAGTAGATAAACAAAGTGCACTTAATTCAAATGTACTAGTAAAATATAAAAAAAATTTAATGTGGAAAACTTTTTGAAGTTTCTTTATGCTTAAACTTTACCCAGAGTTTTATCAAATTTTTAAATTTCTTTCTAAATTATCAAGTAGAACCGGGGTGGGCATTACGTCGATCGCTATCGGCAGGTGGACAGCCAAAATATTTTCGGATGATGGAATGTACAGAAATATTCAAGATTGGCTGAGAGTAAACAGTACACGATTGTTTTGGATGACTCTACGATACTTTGATGATAATTAATAAAAATTAATTACCACTTAATGTTGTGATTCTGTCATATGTATATATATATATTTATATTGATTGTAACTATTTATTAAAAAGTAGCTAAAATAAAATTTTTCTTTGTTGATCTAAGTAGGAATTTACTTAAAAAAAATTTTATACAGCTTGTATTAATCAAAACATATCAAATAAGATAGAATAAGGTGGTCTTAGCTTTAAAATTATATATAATACATAAATACATCAAAAACGCCTTATTAGAAAAAAATTTCAAAAACGTAGTGTTGGAAATCAGACATTTCATATGTTACAACTTAACAAATAAAATAAGATAAATGTGACGAAGATAAATGCCAAAAATCTAGCTCTGAATTTTTCTTTACCTAAAAAATAGAACAAGGTTGTAGTAAAATTAACAGCATTTGTATGATACTTTTTTCTGTTAAAAGACGATCAAAATTAGAACCTTATCGGAATAAAAAAAGTTCTTTTTTTAAAAAAAGATTCATAAAGCAAGGTTTTACGGGAAAAAAACTTTCTTTTTTTTTTGTCAATTTATTTTTTTATAAATAAATTTTATCACATTATCAGTATAAATCGAAAATTCAAATAAACAGATATATAGGACATTTTTTTCGAAAAAAAATCCCAACATAACAGAAATATGATTGGGAAAATAGAACAAGATTTTGTAGATAAAAATATAAAAGGCTACAGCAAAAAGGCCTCCATCAAACAACTTTCTAACCTGTGATTGTAATTCTGTTTTTGATCAAATCTAGAAAAATAACCAATTTGTGTTATTTTTTTAATTTTTTTTAAATAGTTCTAAAATGTGTGTGTGATATGTAAAAAAACGAATCGCATTTTTCAACGCGCGCGCGCGTGTGTTTCCTTTTTAAAAAATAATTTTTTTCTAGGAAAAATTATCTTTAACCTAGTGACATTATTCTTACTTTTGAATATATATAATAAGTGTTCTAAACATTCCAAAAAAGATTATTTAATTCTGGAATCTTTATTGTTAGGAATTTACTAAAGTATTTGTATAAAAAGAAACGTATAAAAATAAAAAAAATTTATTTCATTCGTATTTAATTTTAATTTATCTTTTTTTTTCTTATAGATGCTGTAGCAAAAGGACCTGGAATACATTTATGCTAAAAGTCACAAATGCTATATAAATATTATTATATTGAACTGAAATATAAAGCACAAATGGCGCTTTCTCTTCAAATATATAATAGTAAATAAGTTTTTAACAGTTAGTTCCTAATTAGTCTGGCGGAGAAAGTTCATTTGAAAAATTGCTTTTTAGTTTTTTATAAGGTATTTTTTCTTCAATATTTTTGTCAAAATGCTACTTTTGTTTATTTTGCTTTCATTTCACAAACAAAAATAATAACTTCTATATTGTTAAATTTCTTTTATTATTATTTTTAATTTTCTTTTTCAATTCCTACTATTAGCTCGCACTCTCAATATATTTATTTATCTTAGTGGAATTTTCAATCGTTAATAAAATACATTTTAAAGCGCTCAAATGAGCTGAAAATTTGTACACATGATTATTTTGGGTGACAATAGAATAATTCAATTATAATTAATAAAAATTAATTGGTTAAAACAAATTATTTAAAGAATTACAAATGCAGCCACGTTGGCATCATTTTTGGTGACGTGTCAAAACTTGAAAAGGTTTTTTTTCTCACTTTTTAAAGCATTCAGTTACATTGAAATTTTATATACACGATTGTTTTGGATGACAAGACGATACTTTAATGATAATTAATAAAAGTTAATTACCACTTAATATTGTGATTCTGTCCTATGTATACACATATTTATATTAATTGTAATTATTTAATAAAAAGTAGCTAAAATAAAATTTTTCTTTGTTGATCTAAGTAGGAATTGATTTTTTAAAAAAATTATGTTACTTGTCTCGTATATTTCTCTCGTTTATAAAACTCCCATTAATATAAACTTTTTCATTCACTGCTAGAGACAGTGGTTATAAGGAGAAAAAATTTATTAATAATCGGTATGTACCTATGTGGAAAAGATGTTCTATGGCAAGGGTGACAAACCTCTATGGATCAACGTGCCATTTATTTCTAAAGAAATGTTTAATGAGGTATAGACGTGCTTTCAAATAATTTTGACTTGGGATTATTAGGAAAATAATAAAACTAAATACTAACAACTCAAAGCTCTTTATTTACTACGAAAAAAAAACATTTTGCACTGTGTCGTAGTAAATGTTTAAGTATCATTAGCGTGACTTCTGTTGTTGCAGATTAGATGACAAATAACCTATATTAGGATTGTTTGATGTTACTTTTAGCGGAATTCATGCTGAATTGGAGTCATCTGCCAAAAGGTTTCTAAGGAATTCTTTAATGATATTCATCTCTAAAAATAATGACTCACAAGCTTAGGTAGATGAAAATGTGCTTAAAATGGCATAAGCTAGCTTCTTCAAATAGTTAAATGCGTCTGGAATCAAAATCCACGCCATCCCGCGACCGAACCCTCGTGTTTGTTCGTAATACTTCATAGTGAACTTTGTTATTTTGAACGGTAGAGTGCCCAAAATATTGTATCGAGTGCCATGAACTGCACGCGTACCATTGGTTCGCCATCCCTGTTCTATGGTGTGGTTATTAGGAGAAAAAGAATAAAAAAAAATAATTTCAATTTTTAATATATAGCCATAAAGGGGTTGAATTTTCGAAAAATGGAAAAAGACTTGTTTTTAGTTAAATGATTTTAGACTCAAAATTATTTTGAAACGTCCTCCCATTGGTGTGGTAGTTAGGAGAGGGGGCGCCAGCTCAGGTGTCGTCCACGGCACTTGACCATGGTTCAAAATTACGTGGTCCGTCGCCAAAAGCCCTCATGTCGCTGAACAGTGCGACATTAATATTCACTTACTCTCTCACTCACTCATTTTTAAAAATTTAGTACTAAAGAAGCTGTTAAATGTATACCTGAGGGTTTTTTTTTCAATTCCTACTAATAGTTCGCTCTCTCCTTATATATATTTATATTTATACAGTAGAACCTGTTTTTGTGCTGTCTTTTTTAATGCGGTGTATGATTTTCAATGGCTGTGGTGCCACTGTAATGCTTTATATCTATCTACTAGTGGTGTAACGGAGAATTTTGCCCCCCCCCCCCTGAAAGTCAGGTTTCACCTTTAATGTTTTATATATTGGGTAAATACGTATTTAGCGATAGTCAAGCCTTGGGCCCCTAGAGTCCTGCCCCCTACCCCGTGATGCGGAGGTGTAGGTGACGCCACTGAAATGTAGGCACTTCAAGATGCTATGTTCATTTGTTATAAGCAGTCTCCCGACAATGCGCATTCAGTTGCTTTCTCTCAACGCTCTAGCACCCCCACGCTTGATTGAAGGCAAAACTTTAAATGACAGTGACATTATCAATAATTTGATAGAAAATGAAGGCGGATAAGAAGAACCGGATCCTTTGAGAGCGGATATAAATATGCAAGAGTCCAGCTTTCCAACAAATTGGAAAAGCATTTTCTTAAAATAGATACCAATTAAGAAAGGAGTATAAAACTCCAAAAAGGGCTTCAATCATGTATATCTGGTTATCGTGACATTTATAAGGAACTGACCACCCGACCTTCGTCACAAAAGCTTATCTCTTACCTTATGTTGCCAAAAAATAAATCAATTGAAGTTGTACCTTCAAGTGACGAAAGCGATTTTGAACTTATTCATTACAGGGGATTGGATTACGATGAGTAGCAATGAATTATGTATGTGCATTTAGAAAACTTATCCGTGTATACAATGAGAAAAAACTGTATGCTTTTTAAATGTTTCCATGTGTAATATTTAATTATTTATTTGATTATATGGAACGACTCTTATATAAATTTCGTAAATAATTGGCATATTTTGTAAATGCGACTTTTTTTATTCGGTCCCTATCCACCGCATAAAAAATTTCTGTAGTATTTCCGCGAAATAGTTTGTTTTACGCAAGAATTAATGAAAATTTTGAATATTTTTTTGTGCGTTTATTTTTATGCGGTCCCTATCTACTGCGCAAAAACAGGTTCAACTGTTTTTTTTTATATAAAAATATATATCTTGTTTAAATTTTCAATCGTTAATAAAATGCTTTTTATTCACCCACTTAAGTTCAAATACATATTTTAAACTTTTAATTGATGATACGTGATGTTAAAAAAATACAATTTTTTCGATTATTAATTCAATAATTAAGTTTAATTAATTAATTTTAGTTTCATATGGGAGAAAAAAATTGAATTTGTTCCAAATGAAGGCAATAGATGGCAACAGTGTGCACTGACTATTGCAAGGAAAAATTCACTTTCTATTTTGCAACTTAATATTGTGATTCTATCATATGGAAAATATTTTTATATTAATTGTAACTATTTAATAAAAGTAACTAAAATAAAATTTTTCTTTGTTGACCTAAGTAGGAATGGACTTAATTTTTTTATATTACTTGTTTTCTTGTGTTCTCTCACTGCAATAAACGTTAAAAAGAAATAAAATATCTATTTTTTTAACAAAAAATCCTTTGACGTTTTAGCATAAAAAGGTTCAAATACCTAAACATCGTTCCTCTTGGGCAGTACTTAAAATAAAAATAATTGTTTTATTGTATTTTTTCCTTCATCTACATTCCAAAGAAGATCTTTTCCATATAGATAGGTTTTTAAATTATGATTTAAATTTCGGACCACCCTACTGCACACACAGCATAAGATTTCTCTACGCCATATTTCTAAAATTTGCAGAATTCGTCATAAATATTCTAAATCTAATAATAACCGTTCAATGCGTCGTTACTTACCTTGCGTGAACAATTATAAATAGATATCGTTCTTCTAGAATATTTTTATAATCTGGTTATCCTCCAGGAAATCTGATACATAGCTCTTGAAGATCAAGGATAAATGAATCTAATCAGTATTAGATAACTTTGCCCATTACAAACACTTTATTTCGCTGAATATAATGATACTAAGTGAATTAATTTTTAGGAAAGCAAAATGACGTCGTACAGGGCTTATCTTCAGAAAAATTTATTTTTGAAACATCGAAAAATGTGCAGCATTTTGTTTTTAAAACTTTTACCTATTACGAAAGAATTTGAGATAAAAATATCATAATGACCTTCCTGGTTTGTCTTTATTTAAAATCAAAAAACACTGCATCTTTTTCTACACATAAACAAACAAAATTTCAATAGCTTTAAAAGTTTAATTGGTGAAATGATAAAGATAACACGGATGCTAAAAATGCGCATGGACTTAAAATTTAGTTGATAGTGCATATTTATTACATTGACCAAAGTCAACGCTGCAAATATATTTTGCGTAGTAATTCAAAATAGCTTTCACTGATATTTTAAGAAATTAAGACGAGTGCAATTTGAAGAATGATAGGTGTGTGTAGTAAAAACATGTAATACCAATTCAATGTTTTAAAAAGTGGGTTTTTTAAGATATGATGACATTTTTTAATGCATATATATTTCATTTATAGAATTACTTTTCTTCTAAGAAAACTTACAGTTAAAATTAATTGTTGGAATCCTATAGACCAGGGATTGGCAAACTGCGGTACTTTAAAAATAATTATGCCAACTAAAAAATATTGTGTGTTTTCCTTTTTCTTCCTTTATAATTAATTATCTGTAAAAGAGACTTACCTTATTTGCATATATATTTAAACATTTGATTGGCTCGAGATTTCTGAATCAAACAGATTTTTAATTTGAAAAGTGAAATAAGAATCCATGAATATTAAATTTAGTTCTAAAAAAGCAGCAAAGTCATTGGCGTAGCTAGTTCTGAATAGGACCTGTATCAAAATTCCTTTGGGACACTTTGGTGGCCCCGTATCACTGATATGGCTGATACGGCGTAGCAAAGTCCACTTCATTGAAAAAAAAATACCGGCAAGACACTCTTCCAGTCACAAGGGATTTCCAGCAAGGTCTGCTTATTTGCATGCACGAGTTAAAGAACATTCTTGAATTTTTTCAAGAGATACACATAAATCCCCAACAGAAGTGACAAAAACACGTTACGTATTTTGTGACAGGCTTCAGGGTTAGTAAAAAGAAAAATTTGAAATGACTTTTATATACAGGAACACAAAGGTAATTTTAATTATTAATGTAAACATGAAATTTCAGAATGAAACCCTTATGGTCTATGCCGTGGATGTTTTATTTATCCCACCTGATCAATAGTAGCATCATATCGATGTTCACGAAATTTCTCGTGCAAAGGGGAGGTGGTTCTTGAATTACATCCATCGCTTGACTGCAGATTTGAGCATCATGCGGGGGACAGCACGGTTTCGCTCTGTTCCCTTGCAATTTTGATAGAAAACGCCCGGGGGTCAATGGTCTTCCACACTTCTTCCCCTACAATTGACCTCTCGAGAGGCTCTATGAATATCTAGAGTGCCCTCATGTCGCAAAGGCACCATACATATACAAACATCCATGCTCTCTCTCTGATTCGAACCCGTGCCCATTGGCACAGTAGTCAGCGTCACTATCCACTATCCCGTCTGAGCGGCTAAAATGCGTCTATACTTCACTTAATACATTATTTTTTGTTATGCCCATTATGAGTAGGTTACTCCAATCGCGTCTATACGGGGTGTGACGCACAAAAAAAAAGAAAGAAAAACGAGACTGGTGCAGTAAATAATTGTACTTACAGAATCAGTTCTCCGTGACTTATCACCTTCAAAGTAGTTCCTCTCAGCATTCACACACTTCTGTATTCGGTGCTGTCATTGCTAGTAACATTTCTGGAACGAGGGTTTTGGAAGGCTCTTCAGGAAATTCTCCGTTTTTGCCTGAACCTCTGAAATTGTGGTAAAATGGGTTCCCTTTAAGAAAGATTTCTGTAGGAAATAAAAATGCATGCATGAGGCCAAATCAGGTGAATAAGGAGGATGCCACATCCAGTATTGTTTTTGCTGGTCAGAAACTTCTTGACAGATAGAGGCCGTATGAGTGAGTGCACTGACTTACACACCCCAATTCTGGTTTTTTTCCCCTAATTTTTTCACGAAGTCTTTTTAATACTTCAATGTAGTAGTGTTGATTAACAGTCTGACCACTGATGTGAGTGGTAACCCACTCAAATCACGAATTTCGGCAATGTTTTGGTCTGTAATTGTGGACCTTGGGCGCCCAGTAGTTTTCATCATTTTCCACACTGATCCTATCCCCTAAAAACCGCTTATACCATTCAAACACATGTACACGAGACAAAGGTTCATCTCTAAGCTTCAGTTAATATATGAAATGTGTCCGTAGCTGATTTCTTAAGTTTCTCAAGAAACTTCATGTTGACTCCCTATTTTTCCGGCAGAATGCAGTTGCACGTATTCACTCATTGGCACTGGACTGCCAACTGGCGTGATCGATTAATGCAATGTTTCCCAAACTGTGGGGTGCGCCCCCCGGGGGTGCGGTAAACCTGCGAGGGGCCGCGAGAATATTGAAAATAAAAGGTTTAAAAAATAATTTTTTGGAATGAAGTAAAACAAAATGCTTTCTGACACATTTATACTGATATAATTTATTTTTATCATCTGGTGATCATCAAAAATAAAAGATTCCACTTCAAACGCTCATTAGCCATCTTTGATCCTACACTTCTGGCCACCGTAAATGCAACACCTTGAAGGAAGGATGCAAATAATATGAAATTTACAACATGCATTAGTGGAGGTAAGATATGCAAATGATTAGAATTTCAGCGCAGACACACATCACGGGCGCCTGTGGCGCCACCTCAAAGCGCTATTTAAGGCTTGGAGATTTCGACGATTTCAAGTTCGGCAATTCTGTTTTTCTTGTGGTTTTTTCAAAAAACAATCAGTTGTGTCTCGTAGAAAAAAGCGATCAGCTTTTGATCTATTATCCGAGTTCGACAGAGAAAGGATAGTGGCCTACCGAAATTGTGGATTATCTTTCAGGGAAAACGGTAGTCCTGTTGGACGAAACCAAATAACTGTAAAGCGGATATGTGACCTTTGGATGCAAAAGGGTACAACGGACCGACGTGGTCGATCGCATCCACCTCAGTGCACCACTTCACGAGAGGACAGGGAAATTTTGCGCATGGCAGTGACGGATCGCTCAGTCACATCTAGAACCATAGCACAGCATATTGAGTCTGTAACACATCATCCAGTGTCTGCGCGTACCATTCGACGCCATTTACAGAAGAGTGGTCTGTCCTCAAGACGTCCATTGCTTGGTCTACCCTTGATGCAGAACCACAGACGTCTCTTCCGCCAATGGTGCGATGAAAGAAGGATGTGGGTGGCAGAATGGAATGAAGTTGTCTTTACTGACGAATCACGCATCTGTCTGCAATACCACGATGTTCGGATTTGAGTCTGGAGACACCGTGGAGAGAGGATGCTGAACAGCTGCGTTATGCACCACCACACTGGTCCTGCACCGGGTATTGTGGTATGGAACGGTATTGGATATCACTCTCGCACTTCTCTAGTGCACATTGCGGGTACTTTAAACTGCCAGCGCTACATCTCCGAGATATTGGAGCTAGTTTTCCTTCCTTACCTTCAGGGCTTGGCCACAGCCATATTTCAACAGGATAATGCGTGAGCACGCATTGTCCAAAGGTTCTTCGTCAATCACCAGATTGAATTGCTTCCCTAGCCGGCTCGCTCTCCGGATCTTTCACCGATAGAAAACGTGTGGTCCATGATTGCTCAACGATTGGCCCAGATTACACCCCCAGCTGCTACACCAGATCAACTTTGGCAACATGTGGAAGCTGCTTGGTCTGCTGTACCCCCCAAGAACACATCCAAAGTCTCTTTGAATCAATGCCGAGGCGTGTGGCAGCGGTGATCTCCAACAATGGCGGCTACTCTGGCTACTGATTCTGGCAGGAACCACACTTTACAGAAGTCTATAAATTTAACTATTTGATATTTGGTCAACATGTTATCTACAAAATAAATTTTGTTGTGCTATCTCTTGTCTTTGTTGGTGTTGCATTTACGGTGGCCAGTAGTGTATAACGAAATTAAAAAAGACATTTTGTTTTCTTTACTGTAATTCCACGATGAGAGATTTTTTTTATTACGTTTCTTTCAACCCCTAAAATACTGCTTTTGATTATCATATATTTGACCTTCAAACTTACTGGTATGTTTTACTCCATCTCTTTTTCTTTTAGGAAAGTTGTAAATAATATTTTTTGTTGCTTTTGTGAATGAGTTTTATGATATATGGATAAGCATATTGAGCACTTTGAAGGATTATTTGGCCAAGGTGAATTTTTATGACTATTCTGAATCATATCGTTGGTCTAATTTTCAAACTGCGTAACTCCATCTGGGGTGCTAATTTGATACAGTAGGGCGAAGCGCCAAGTTGTTGCTTATGTTCGCCAAGATACAATATGGTTTACTTTAATATGTTTATTGTGCAATAATGTGGTTCCCATGGGGATAACGTATATTAGTGTTAGTTTTTTTTCCGCGGAAACTCTGCTCAGCAAAAGTAACACATTGTTACAAATTTTGTGTAATGAACACTTAAAATAGTGTAAATAAATTATATCTGGAAGTGTAATACATTAATATTACTTTCTGTTGTATTTATTTTATGTTAAAATCTTACAGCCACCTCTCCATTCGAAATCTAGTTTTATTATGAAATAAAAAAAGTAGTGATTACACTGATTGCGGAGTAAATTAAAAGCGGAGCGCGCACTGAGGCATGGCCTAGACAAAACAAAAGGATTAAGGAATCGCGCCAAAAAGTGCTTGGCGCGTTGCACTCCTATATCAAATCAGTTACGCCGGTGGAGTTACGCAATCTGATAACTAGGCCGACGATATAATGCATATGAAAAACATTTTACACAATTATTTTTAGAACATGCTACACTTTCCCCATGAACAATTTTGGGGTTTTGATTGCTGTGTTGTACGACTTATTATGGTTTATCTATGTAAATGAGCAGAATATATATATATATATATATATATATATATATATATATATATATATATATATATATATATATATATATAATAAAAAATGGGGTGTCTGTGATCCCTATTGAAGGAAGTTCAAATTGATCAGGCAATTGCAGAACCTGCTGAAATAATTCATATTAATCAAGATAGCGAAAGTAAATATAAGAAAAGCGTTAGACATGAAACGTTTGAGTTGATTTGAAATTTTTAACTACTGCCTAAAGAACTCTATGAAGTCATAAATGTAGTACTTCGCCTTGTCAAAAAAACACAAGGAAGAAAAAGTTCAAAATGCTATTTGTAGAACATCAAACGACAGCAAAACTACAATAACGTGAACAAAATATGACAGTTTTTCTGGAAAATAACGTTCCTGTATTGTTAGCGAAAAGTGTCTGAGATTTATATCCTTTACTAAAGTCACGCACATTCTGAACATTTTCTTTAGTTTTATTGGATTTGTTCTCAAATTATCAAAGAAAAATTGAAAAGTCCTTGAAAGTAGGTAAGTATATTTTCTCTTAGTTAAATTATTCACTGGAATTGTGATTTTTATCGTTTATAGTAAAAATAATTATAAAATAAATTATAATTTAAAAACAATCTAAAAAAACATGCTTTTATAGTGAATCGAGCTAAAAAGTAAAAAAAATAAAAATATATATTACTTAAAAGTACCAGATATACAAAATTTAATACTTATCTTGTTTCTTTGTACGATTTATAATAATGATCGTATTGTAGCTTTAGCGCCCCCCAAAAAGTGCATTATTATTGCATTCAATACATTATTATTTTTAGGGGGGCGCGATAAAAATTATGATTGAAACTTGGGTCGCCAGTAGTGAAAGTTTGAGAACCACTAGGTTAATGTGAAATTGACCACATGGATAGGTGTGGGGGACGACGTCATTAAAACAGTTGTTTTTAACTCTACTCTTTTATCAAGCTGCACACTTAGTCACGTTTGTTTTTGTTTCTTTGTTGTTTTTTTTGCGTTACGCCTTGTTTTTGTTAATTTTTAAATATTTCTTAGCAAATCTGATTTCCGAATATAAAAGAACTTTTTCAAAGAAGTTTTTAAAGAATTCTCCTCCAACATTTATTTCCTCTATGGGTCCATTAAGATTTTGCTGAATAACACAAAAAGACAAAGCTTATCTTTATTATCGTAATAAAACAAATCGTTCACGTATTTACTTTGTGACAGGATTTAATTATCAAACTTTAACACATTCATATAATTGAGATCACTTAGAAAAAAATTAGTTATCGTTTATTGCTCTGGAATTATATCTGGAATATGCCAAAATAGTTATCAATCGATACATTCCGCTTTCAAATGAGAATTACTTTTAAACGCAGTAATCAATTCATTTTTTAAAAAAAGAGCGAAATCAGCAACCCGATAAGATACGGTGCTGTTACAAACTAATCTTAAAGCAAATTAAATAATTCACGGGTGATTTATTTTATCAGAATATCCTAAACTTTGCTGGTGGTATAACTGAATTAAGGTATCCGACTACCCTAAAACCATGATTTTTTTCAAAAATTGGCAAATTTGTTTATGACTTTATTTTATAGAGCATTTTATTAACTTAATAACAATACCAAGAACTTTATTTTCCCTCCAGTAGAACAAAAACTACAAGCGTTTTAGTAAAAGCAAATGCCATAACTTTACACAAGATGTCAAACTTTAAAATGCGTTTTACTCGAAATGTGTTTTTTTCGAAAAACTCAAACGGGGACCACGATTGCTCAAAAAGTTTTGAAAATAATTAGCTGAAATTTTTTGCTTATGTTCTGCATAACAGTAGAAGTATTTTGATCTTCAGATTTATCAATAACTGTTTTATTTCAAAATTTGCAGTTCTTTATGTGAATATAGTCAATGTTTTTTTAAGCAATTTCGTATAATGACTTAGATAAAGTGCTCTAGTTTTTGTAAAAATTAAAATATCTCTTATCGTGAAGGTCACTTCAAACAGGAATAACAAAGTAACACATCACAATTGAAAAATTGAGAATTTTTTCATAAAATCTTTGTACAGAGCGGGCCCCGTTTATGTAATTTTTCGTACATTTTTACTAGTTTTTTCCCATTTTAATAATAATAATTTTTTTTCTTTTACCAATTTTAGGATTGTTTCCTTAAAATATACTAAATAAATATAAAAATCACAAAAAGATCTCCATATCTCCTTTTTTTCAAAAAAAAGTCGCAAGTAATCGGATACCTTAACCTAGCATTCATTCTGATTTTCGGTACTTAAGTACATTAAGTACATTGCAACCATACTTTGACGACATTAAATAAAACCGTCCGAATTCTAAAAACAGAATACGTTAACAGGAATATGAAGAGCGTAGTCGAAGAATAATAAGTAATTATAAATAAATAATAATCAATAAACAAAGAATGCTTAATTTTATTCTTTAATTTTATTATTACTTTAGCATTATATAATATAATAATAATATAATAATAATATAATTAAAATACTTATATATGTAATTATATTATTATTATAATTTTATTATTTAAGAATTTGGTAAATCCCAGATTCACATTTATTATCCACGCATGCCATATCAACGAACAGTTCGGCTTAGAATGGTGGTAGGTAGAGAAATAAGAAACGCGAATATCACGCGTGCGAAAATGGGGTTGCCAATTTGGTGAGTTATCTTGAAAGTTGGCATGGTTGCGACAGTACGTAAGTACCTGATTTTCTAATAATACGAGTTGTCTTCAAATTAAGATCGAATTAAGATATATGATTTCAAAAATTCCAATACAATAGTCACAATTCTTAATTTTATTCTGTAATTCAAAAAGGAAAAAAATTGTGACTCAGACGCTGTATACTTACTTCTCTATTAAAGTGCTATGATTTAAACGAATTCCTCAAGCATTCTTTTATAAACATAGTTAATTAACCCCGTAATAAATTTCGGGAATATAATAGTATATCATTGTGAAAATAAAACAACAATTATATGAATAATTAACCCAAAAAAAGAAATCAAATTTTATTTTTAAGTAGTGTAACATTTTTTCATGTACAGTAGTCAAACAGAAAAGGAAACAGTCAATGAACTAAATTCATGAAGGTCATGTGAGAATGTAATCACGTGTTCTTTATTAATTCAAAATTGACCTTAGACTTGAACGTCGTTTTGTATTTGTAAATACAGATATAGTTCTAAACTTGATAATTGGGTAAACATGCCCAAGTATTAAGAGTGTTCAAAAAGTTTTTCAAATTAAAAAAAAAAAATTAAGGATATTTTTTTCAATCAAGAACATTTCTTTACCTATGAGTGGTATTAGTGTTAATTAATATGAGCTTTTTAAAAGAAAGTTTCTGTGAAAGTCAAACATTTGACAACATTTAGACGATAGATCTGATAAGCTGCAAACACTTAATTGCATTTATCCATTTGACTATTTTTTTAATTAATTTATTTACGAAATGCCTCATGCTCCACATTGCATAACAAAAGGCTTACAGACGTAAGTGGTAACACAATTATATCATTTAAACAAATTTGAAAAAGAAAAAAAAACATTTAAGACAAAAACATAAAATAAAAAGAAAGAGTGGAAATACACAAATTTAAACAAGAGGAGGTATCAATCAAACTTTAAAAATATATCCAGTAAACAAATTTTCTTAAGACTGTGTAAACTTGTGGGTTCCTTTCGGATCGTGTTCGAATTGTGAAAAGAAAATAATTGCAGTCAGGATTTTGTCCCTTTGTTTTATTGCACACCTTCCATGGGACATTTCATAAGAAAAAGAATATATTAAGATGATCCAAGATTACAATCCATCGTCCCGTCGCCTTTCTTTATTCGACCACGTTTTTCTCGCAACCGCTCTCCTTTCTCTTCTGGTTTGGACTCGTCTCCCCTGTCGTTGCCAGGTCCTTCTCTCTATATAGTCGGCCCGCTCCAGATCTCGTGTGTCTCGTTCGACCTGTTGCCAGGTGCAGGCAGTAGATCCTTACAAAGACATTTATATATAGGCTTTCAGTTCAATTGACCAACAAAGACAGAACAGGTGGTCAGGAAATACCTAAACGTGTGTGTGTGTTTTTCAACTCCTTTTTAAAATTCTCTCTTTTACAGAAATATAGCTTACAATACAACAATACATGTTCCACAGTTTCAGCATCCTGACCACAAGAACAAATATCCCTCCCAATTAAATTAAATCTATATAATCTTATCTATCTTAAAGTTTCCATGTCCTGTTAGAATCTGGGGTAACTTGAAATCAGAAACAAATTTCTTACATTTAAGCCGTTGATAAATGGTCGGAAAAACCTTTTAGTCTACAAAGCTTTAGGCGAGGCCAAGAATTCGGTGTTCCAAGAGGAAACAGTTCTTTCCCAAGCTACATGCTTCCAGTGGGACAATGGCACAGAGGTTCATATATTGGCAAGTTGCCTCTTTGGCCAACTGATCCGCTCTGTCATTGCCTAGATTTCCGCTATGGCCCCGAACATAAGAAAAGTGGATGTCACAGTCTAGGTAGTTCATCCTGCTACTTCCGTAATAATTTAGTGGTGGGATAGTTATGCAGGCGTTTCAGAGATTCATTTTTACCAGAAAGGAATGAAAACCACAGCAAAACTATCAAAACACTATCATAGAACCAATAGACAAACTCCTGCACGTAATCTTTTTCAATAGACACGACTGGACTTTTTCACCGGACTCTACTCTTATTCAAAAGGTGAAGACGTCCTAGTAGTGGTTAAAAGAGAAAGTGACAATCTTTATAGAACACTAAGATTCGCCTTTCATTAGTCGAAGTTTACATTCACTGGGCTATAAATTGTGGTCAGAATTCTGGACAAAGGTTTTCAAGAATCGGTATTCCAATTAGAACAATCTTAAACGTTCTTGAAGGAAAGCAACGATGGAAATTCCCTTTGAGGAAGTGCAAGTTTTCGTAGACGATTGGACAAAGGGTCTTGAAGCCTGTGTGAAATCAGTAGCCGATCATTTTGAATAAGAGTGCCATCTGTAAAATTGAAAATTAAAATAAAACTTTAAAATGCTTTAGTTCTAGGTATGATCACAAAGCTTTTAACTCTCACATAATTGAATCAGAACTTATAACACGACTAGTTACAATTAGTTTTCTATAATTCGTTCATTATTTTATTTCATCCCTAACTGAACTGAACTCAGTGGTACAGCAGCCCATGAGGACGAAGACCTACTGAACCTATCTCGGTTTACGTGACCTTAGGCACTGGGGTGCATGTGCAGATGTTCGGGTCAAGTGGTCAGTCTGACGCGAAACTCCCAGTGTTCAGTTCCCAAGCTAAGCTTAATTCTCATTTATCGACCCATTAGATAAATGAAAGGCTGAGTCGTCTTTGCTCAGTCCGGGATTATTTCATCCCTCATGCAATTTAAAAAGCATCCCGTACTAGGTGGCTGGGCCATCTGTACAGAAATGCCGATGCTTTTCCTAAATATGCCGATGCTAATAACTTTTTCGAAAATTGAAAGGGCCAGACGTAGAGGATGACCCCCTATATGATGGTTAGACGATGTTGAAAAGGACCTCGGACTAATGGGAATCAACCAATGAAAGGCCGTCGTTACTGGTAAGGTCAACTGGGGAAGGATCAGCGTGGCTGCAAAAGGCTGTTGAGCGTATGAAAAAGAAGAATGCAATTTAAATATTTAAAATTAATTTAGAAGACATCAGAAACGAAACAAAGTTCTTTGTGTACTCATATTAAAACAATGCTTAATAATAAAATGGTTGATTAGGTGGTTCCTTAGAGGGATTTCAGAAACGTTTATTTAAATAATTATTGAAATGGTGTAGACCAAATATGTACTCTTTATGACCCTTACTTATCACTGCCAGACAGATGTTAAAAATAAAAAATTTTACTCGATGTAACAATTAATTCTATAGATAGAATGAAAATAAACACGAAGATACATTGCATACAAGTTAAAATTTTAAGAATATAGTTATGTGATAAAAACAGAAAAAAGATCAAACCATTGATTCCCAAAGTTGGCGAGATAATAAAGAGATCTCAAAGATAATTTTTTTTTAAAAAAACTAAAAATATGTGTGTGATAATGTTTCTGAAGTGTTAATGATTTCTGAAGATTTTCTACACGCTGGCTTACATGCAAAACTTGTTGATATCTCCCGACACGTGTTGTAAATAAAAATGGTCGCAACTGTTCAGCATTGTGCAATGAAAGACTCTGAAACATAGAACTGCCGAATATAGAGCAGACACTGCGAAGCTAGTGATCGTACTGCTGGTCACTTTTTTTAGCTTCTTTTATAAAAAGGTTATAGACACTTAAAATATTTCTCAGATTTCATTTAATCTAAATTTACCTTGAAATATTTCTTAACCTACTAGTGTATAAACACCACATTTCCATATCTCCATCTGCATCTTATTTAATTGCAAAGGAAGTTATTTTGGTGCACGCTTTCTTCCACCATACAAGTATGCCCATTAGTTACATACACTCATGGACAAAACAATTAGCGCACCAAGAAGGAGTCGTCAAAATGAAACGAAATTTTACATACGTGATGACTACTTTGATATAAGTAAATGATTAGAAAATCAAAAAAAAAGGATCATTTATTTCAGAGAAAAGGGCAAAAGAACGGAGGATTTGATACCCTGATGAACCCCTCTAGCACTACTGCACGATGCGATACGATCGGGCATTGAGGCATAAAAGTTCTGTATGATGTCTTGAGACATTTCGTTCCATATTTGCTGTAACCTTGCCTCTAGTTCGTTCAAACTCGGGGGATACCCAACTCGCCATCTCATTTGATCCCAGATATGCTCGATTCGGGACAAAACCTGGGGATCGGGCAGGCCAAGGAAGGGTAGTAATAGTATGGAGACAGTCTTGTGACATCCTTGCCGTATGAGGCCGAACATTGACTTGCTGAAAAATGGCTTCTGGGAACCACTGCATGAGTGGCAACACATGTGGTTGCAGAATGTTATGGACATACCGCTGGACTGTCATAGTGCCATGAATAAATACTAGGGGTGACCGTGTATTGTACGCAATGGCACCCCATACCATCACACCAGCTGTTGAAGTAGTGTGTCGTTGTAAAGTCAGGATTGAGGAGTTCACCACGGGGTTCTCCACACACGAACATGATTGTCATCACTGCTCAGATTGAATCTGGATTCGTCGCTAAAGATGACCTGGTTCCATTCCGCTGCAGTCCAATTTCCTCGTGAGCGGCACCTCTCCAAACGGAAGCATCGATCGGTGGGTGTCATGGACAGCACACGTAATGGTCACCGTGATTCCAAATGTCCTTCAGCCTTTGTATGGTTCGAGATGACACAAAGGCCCCTAGTGAAGGTGCTACCTCTGTGCCTGGATGGCGGCCAATGAAGCAGTTGGTTGAGCGCGGGCATTTATTACCATGTTGAGGTCCTTCTCGATGGCTGGTCTGTCGAGGGCATCTTGAGCCTGGTCTTCGTGTAAATGACATCTCTCGGATCCACTGGTCCCAACACCTCCTCACAACACAATCAGAGCAGTCTAATTCACGAGCTACTCGCCCGCCTAGCTGACCACCCAGCTTCCATCATGCCGATGATTCTCCCCCTCTCAAACTGCGGCAGTTTCTCATATTGTCTTCGAAAATTGCGCAATGGCATGTCTACCACAACTCTTCCTTTGTATACGATTGAGCACACTCAAACAAGCTTTGGTTACCTGTTTTATACTCCACGGAGAACGACTTTAAATGCCCTCTACTGGTTATACATAATGGGCAATCACGCTGCATTTCTAATTATTAGCGTATCTCCTCGACATGTACCTTCATGCCGTTCAAGTTTCGTTACGATCCCGCAATTATTTGTTGGTGCGCTAATTTTTTTTTGTCAATGAGTGTATTACTTGATATAGATCATGTTTATTAATTAACAGGTAGGTTGTTTTGGAGTAAAGCGTAATTCCTCTTCTAAATCTCTCAAGAAACTACTGTTGAGCAATCTTCTAACAATAAATAAGTAATACACACATGTAAATTTGCAGTAGCATAGGTTCAAAAATAACTCCTGTTCGATCTGGCAATTCAATTCTTAACCAACATCTTCCTTACATCGGCAGAGAAAAAATCTTACGTACCTTCCTCAGGTTGATTTTAATATTGTTCTCTCAGGTTGTGAACTTAATATTGTTCAACCTTATTAGAGATCGGGAATTTCTAAAAGATAGCTGAATTGTTGGGCTCTAGATTGAAAGAAAAAACTTATTGGCGAAATGAACCTCTTTTTATTGGTGCAGGATATCAAAAAAAGAATTTGTTCAGTACTTTGAGAAAAACAAGAATCTGGTCTATTGTTCAGATGTTCTCAGATTGATGAGCAAATTTAATTTCACCTATGTGAAAAATGAATGGAGGTTATTTATAGATTTTTCGCATTAAAGTTGTCTATCTTCATTGCGGAAAAGTATGCACCTATACCAGTTCGAAGTCAAGTTGAGAAAGAGGAAATCTTTGTTGGTCCAGATATCCGTAAGCTTATGAAGGATAAAAATTGAGATTACCATGACAACAAAGGAATAAATTATATAGTTTTGAAAAAACTAAAAAACACCTTTTTTATAGTGAATCGAGCTAAAAAGTAAAAAAATAATTCTTAATATAAGAATAAAATGATTAACGAGAAAATTAATGTCATTGGGGGTAAAAGCGTGGAGTGCTCTAAATTAATTGTTATAGTTTCACACTAGTTCTATTCCGAAATGCTGAGTTAATGTAAAAATGTAGTACAAAGCACCCCACGCTTTTACCACAATGGCATTAATTTTCTCATTAATCATTTTATTCTTATATTAAGAATTATTTTTTTATTTTTTTTAGTTCGATTCACTATAAAAGAGTGTTTTTTAGTTTTTTTATACATAACTATAATTTTTATTTTTCATTTTTAGTTCAATCTACAAAAAAAAGGATGTTTTTTTAGTTTTTAAAACTATCATTTATTCTTTGTTGAATTTATCCTTGAGTTTGATATTTGGAGCCGGAATTAGTCTTGCTCTTCAATGGATATTAATTAACGGGTCTGAAGGGTTCTTATTCTCTCCGTTTACGGGCCTTGGATAAATCCCATATCGTTGTATTTCAAAGATTCCGTCTCTATAGATACAGGTCTAACTAATAAAAGTGTGTAAGAATAAATATTAAATGTAAATCGTATTATCACTTTTTAAACGTATAGCTATAATGTTAATTCGTATCATCACTTCTAAACGTATTGCTTTATCAAAATAAACAAATATTTAGCAGTTAGAACATAAATTTTTTTTTCACACGCATTAGACTTTTTTTTTATTTCCATTTTCAGAAAAACTAGACTTATATTATGGTAAGAAATTGCTAACGCACCCATCCTACCCTTTCTCATATACAAAACACTTTTTTTTATTTGTATTAACCACAAGTCTATTCGCGGTTTTAGGGTTGCACCTTAATCTTTTAGTCCCTAAATGTGGAATTAGTCGCCAAATTTGGAAATAGCATATGGAATTAGTCACCAAATTTGGAAATGGCATATGGAATTAGTCACCAAATTTGGAAATGGCATATGGAATTAGTCGCCAAACCTGTAAAGGGTTTATGCACAAAGTCGCCAAATCTATAAATCGTATTCCTAATTATTCTGATCAGGGCAATGGAACAAAATTGTGAAATTATTGTATGTCATAGGTCCTTGACAAGTGTACAAAATTTCGAATTCATCTGACCTATCAAAGTGGGTAAAAATCGAGTTCAAAGATTCCGTTACATACAAGTCAAACTTATAAAACCTTGTTAAAAAAAGAAGATTGATATGGTTGGGTCAAAATACATTTCCTTCACTCATATGTGGACTTTCTCCCCGAAAATTTCAGAGAGAACAAGGTGAAAGGTTCCACCAAGACATCAAAGATATTGAGCGCAAATATCAAAGAAGATGGGACAAAAACGTGCTTGTTGACTACTGTTTTCGAAATAAACACACCAAATTACATAAAAATCCCCGAAGACTTCTTTATACTTAACAAAAACATGAATTTTGCAGGCCTGTGTTATATATGTGTGTATGTGTCTTTGTGTATATCTCTGAACAATGAATGACCCGAAGAATCCAAACAAACGTTATAAAAGTGATAAAGTTCAAAACGAACAAAATACGCAATATTTAGCTTAAGAAAATATCTATCAATTAAATCCAATTTGTACAAGGAACAATAAAAAATTTTATAAGTAATAGACACAAAAGAAATTAATAGACTTATAAAATTGTTTTAATGTGCACTTTACAATAAAAATCATGTGTATACTATAAAGTACTATATAATCCAACAAAATTCGGTAACGACTATGGCATTGAAAAGCGCTTGTGATTTTTTTATTACATACTTCTGTTTTTATGTAATGTCTTTATACCCAAAATGAGTGGATATTTGTAAAATCTACGCTTTATCGAATTTATAACATAAGTCGTCTTGCGTTAAACTGATGAATTTCCATTTGTGCGTGTGATCAAATTTTTTCTATAAATTAAATTTTGTATAATTAATTCGTATAATCCTTTTTATTGTGATATGGAACTCTTTAGATCAAACATTTTACTGTTTAAAATATATTTGTTGTTTACAGACACAGAAAAGAACTCAGAAAAAAAATTTTGTAAGGGGTGTTTTTTTTTTTCCTTTTTTAAAATTCCTAAAGCTTTGTTCAAACACACAAAATCTGACAATTAAAAAACAAAATATACTATAAATAAAATTTATTTCCTATTCTAATAATCCAAAGAAAAGTGTTCAAAAATGCGCTCAAAAGCAAACAAAAATAATTCCCAAAGACCTCCACTACGAACCTTATCATTTCGTGTTAATTTCAGATAAGAAGAAAAAAACGTGTCGTTCTTTAGAATTTGAACGTGAAAATCGTGAAAGGTATTCGATAACAGTTCACACCTGATAACATCTTAGAACGTCACATTATATTGGATATTTTTATATCAAATAGAACATAGTTTCTCTGTATTTACTTTCAACGGTAAGCCAATTAGCTGAAGAACCTGAGTCTGCGTTATTGTGAGCTTATTCATAATAGGTAAGTACCCGCATATGCATGTCAGTTTACTTACTTGGGTCACGTGCTCTTTCATCTTTTGCCTATATTTCGTATTTTTCTCAATTCAGATTGTGCCTTCGGTTCGGAAGTTGCTCTGTTGACATTTGCTTTTAATACGCTTTAAGATGAGAATTGGATTTGTTGGAGCAGGAGGAATGGCTCAGGCCTTAGCAAGAGGCCTTATTGGAGCAGGTGAGTGAAATAAGAAATTAGTTTTATAAATTTTTGTGAATAATGATTTAAATTTGCATTTCAGATATAAAAAAAATAATAAGTTGGGTTTTTTTTTGTCTAAATTAGAAAAAAAATTTCTTTTTTATATACTTATTGGCAAAAACTCCATTTTGTGTTTTCAGAACCGGACCACGTTTAAATCGTTTAACCCTTTATCTACACCGACGGTACTTATAAGTACCAATCACTTTAAAATCGCATAGAATAATCATTTTTACGAATACTCTGACAATACTTAGCAGGAATATTCTTTTAAATCCACTCTTCCAAGATACATGGCAGCACGGGTTCTATGATAAGTATTTTAGCGGTGAAGGCGAATAATTTTTTAGCAAAAATTGCGTTTTCAACGGATTGCGAAGATGGTCATTTTTGTCCCGAAAAAGTAGTTAATGCCAAAAGTTAAGTGTCTTATTTTTTTGTATGTTAATGAAAACCGTAGAAAACGATTTGACTATTTATTTTAAGTATAATCAATTTTACAGTTGAATATCTTTAACTAATTAATTAGCTCTAACGGATTAAATTTCCGAAAGTTAATTTTTTTTATGTATAACTCTTAATTTTAATGTAGGGATTCAAAATATATATTGCATTAGAAAAAACTGCAGTAAATCATAATGCGGTAGATAAAGGGTTAAAGCAGTGGTTCCCAACGTGGTTTATATAGACCCCCAGGGATCTATGACGACCTGTAAGGGGTCCAAGTCAGTAAAAAAAATAATTTAAAGGTTCATGAGGTGTAAATGGAAGTCTACGCGATATTGGCTCTCTTTAAACCAGATCGTGCCGTTAATTTTAAAAGAAAATGTTATCAAGTGGAAAACACATATTTTGCCTTTTGAATAGATTCATTTATTAAATTTAATGTGGCTAATTTCGAATTATGTTTTATTAAAGCAAGCATATATTTTATTGAAACAAGAACTATCATTTCAGCTTTTCTTGCGAGAATTAATCTAAAAGAGTATGGATGTTGCGAATTTTGTCACAGACAATCCGTCAGGAAGATGACATTTTAACCTTCTTTAAACATTTAATTGCATTCTATTCAGATTTTGAAATTAGGTTTGAGAATGCTTTGATTACGGCAATACCACAGGAGGCAATGAATCATATGGTCACATTGAAGAAAATAAATGTCATATTTTAGGAGGAATTGATTGGAATAGGCACTAACGAAAATCTTGAATTAAAGTTTAGAAAAGGATGTTAGCAATTTAGTTGTTAAAGAGACATATCTGTTACGTATCCTGAATTATGGAACCAAGGAGATTTAGGGTTAAATTTGACAAGGTTGTGAAAAAAGAAAATTTGTTATAGAAGGGCCAGATTCATCCCTCTCATTAAAGGAATTTTTGTTTGTTTTATGTAACTGTTATTTTATAAATTATTAAATTTTAATGTAAAATTAATTAACTCGTGTTTTTTAAATTTTAAGCACTATATTTCACAAAAGTTAAAAGTTTATATCTTTTAAAGTAAATAGCTTTATACCAACTGTCAAAAAAATATTTAAGTTGATAAAAGTACAAACAATTTTAATATTATGTAATTTACCCAAAGGTGAAAAACATGGCAAGGAATATATAAGACAAAGTTTGGGAAACTCTGGTTCAAAGCATACTTTATCATAGTTTTACGATCATTATTTGAGTTTCGATTGAATTTTAATTCATGTTCTATTTCTGATTTAGAGTAGAATTATAGAAAAAGTTATGCTAAAATATTAGAAACAAATTAAAAAAAGAAAAGTTTTGAAAATGTTCTATTAAGAATATTGAACAAATAATGCAAGAGTCATTATAAATAGTTTTAAAAGCTTATTCGACTTTCATGTGAATTCGTTACAAATCACCTGCTAAAAAAACACTAGAATACTCTTAAAATGTTGAACCTGATTTCAACATAGAAATTAAAATAATAATTTTAGCAATATTTTAGATTTTTTGAATAATCTTTTTGGAGAAATTATATATAATATATCGTAAAATTTTCCAATTATTTTATCGAATAAATTTATTCAAATGATTCGTTCATTCGCTTACTTATATATTCACAACACACATATATACTTGTTTTAGTTAAGTACATATTTACTTATGCTACATATAAGTTTATTTACTCACGTTGCTGATATCATCTTCCACTCAAATTATTCAATTCACGTACTGATAAATTATGTGCGTATATGTGTGCGTGCGTGTGTGGGGGAATGCCTTCGTGTGAGTATATGAGGTGCGTGTGTGCGTGTGTGTGCTGCAGGGGGGTGACAGATCTGATCGTAAATTCTGGTAGTAAAACTTTATATGTGTGTGTGTGTATCGTATTTACTCGAACCTAAGCCACACTATTTTTCCACTGTTAATGCTACTGAAAATCGGGTGCGGCTTAGAATCGAAGGCAAAACATTTATTGGATGGGGAAGTTGAGTTTCCATCCCTTTTAATGAAAAATGTAACCATCCATTCTGGCCTCTTGCATCATCCCATTCCGCATTTTTTCCTCAGTACTCACAGTCCATCCTAAACATCGTTGTCATCTCGTATTTAGGAAATTATTTTGTATATACGCTCACTTTTAATCACCTAAACATCCAAGATATCGGAAATAGCATCAAGACAAGTTCATTATGACGTAAATATGAAAAGGGAAGCAATTTTATAGGGAGAAGAAAACGGGAATAGCAGCCGCCACTGAAAATTGGATACGTATGAAACAAATATACGTTGAGGATGCAAGCAAAAGGATATAATTTTTGATTGTAAATGTTCAACAGTTTTTAATAATACTTATACATTCTTCAAAAAAACATTCTTTAAAAGAATGTTACATAATAAATGCATTGGATGGTAAGAAACACGACATCGTGCGGGAAAAGGGCAACACCAGCACCAATTCCGAAGTCAACTGTGACAAACGGAAGTGACGAACCATTTTTGAAACAGGATGCTGACGTTTAGAGTAATTGTAGGTTTCTGTGCGTATTTGAAAGTTTTTAATACTAGTAAACAAATTAATTATAAACTTCTTATTATTTCTCCTTAATTTTTTTAATTTCCTAAGTATCTGATATTGATGAGACTTTTACACAATATTTTACTTTTCCTCAAAAACGTGTAGATAATTGGGGGTGCAGCTTAAAATTTATGGCTGCTGAGATTCGAGTAAATACGGTATATCTATATATATATAACTTTTTTTCTTAATATTCTTCTCCGTGAGAGAAACCTTATTGTTCTCTCTTCATAATTTCTTTTTATTTTGCAGTCTGATTTATCATCCACGTGTGTTAGAAAATAGGCTTAACTTTTCAACATGGCTCTGTATTTTTATATTAAGTTGAAAATTTCTGCTGTACGAGGAAGGTGGTACTGTTGACGCCTGCGTAATGATGACTGCGAGTATGACGTATGCGTGAAGATGCCTGCGTGCGCACCTGCCAACCGGACTATATTTGGTCGGAGAAGCTGAAAGATTGGGGTATTTGCTGACGTGGGTAATAACTTGTTTACATCGAAACCCACAATAACTTCTGTTACCTTTTTGGTTTTATTAAAATTTTAGTCGGAAAGACTTGGTCCGTCATATTATTAAAACTCGTGACACTCACGAACAGGTACCATAAAGCATCTTAACCCTAATTCGTTGGCCTAATTCAGCGGTAGCTTTAGAAATCATAGTAGGTCTCCATTTTAGACCAAAGACTCTTTCTGTATCTTCAATTGTTATGTTTCTTGGAATCCAATTTTTTCTTCTTTGGCCTTGTAGGTTATGCAACTTTCTTACTATTTTATTTTATTTTATTATACTATATATATATGTGTGTGTATGTATGTATATGTCGGAGACAAATCTAAAAGGATCTTATTTTGTGTGAGAAAAAGAGTTCTAGAATATGCTTCATTACCTGTATAAAGACCATTGCAGATGATAAGGACTGTTATTTTCACTTGCCTCGTGTGAGTTCCGGATTGCCATATTCCTATCTTTAACGTTTGAGTGAACTTTGTGTTAGTGGGTATTTATATACATTATTAGCTCATAATCCTTGTTAGATCAATTGTGTTTACAAATGATTTCCAGAATAAAATTTTTATTTACTTCTAAAGAACCAGCGTGTACCTTTCTTAATTCAAAATTATGAGGGGCATTGCTACTAACTCTAGTATTGATTATTAGTGTGACGAAATAAACACTCACTCATGAATGGAACTTTCTTATGTTTGAAAACCGTTGCAACAATATATTGCTCACCCTCTTCAAACAGATTTTCTTTAAGAATTTCTTATCTTGTTCATGATTATCAGAATAAATTTCTCTCTCTCTCTCTTCTTCTTCTTTTTTTTAAAGTAAAATAATCTTATTTAAATCACAGTTTTAGAATGATTTACAAATTATTTTACGAACAATCCTCCTAATTATTTTTTACTATATTGAGGTCATCTCCGATCTTTGTTAAAATTTAATGAATAATTAAAGGAATATTTATTATTCTAAAAGTTATATTTCCTCATCACACACATTTCCGATAGACCTTGATTTAAAAAAGATAATGACAAATATAATAGTTGCTAAAATTCAATATTTTTTATTTACCTTTAAAAAGTATCTTTTGCTACTTTTAACGTTATGATGCTCAAGAATATCGTTTTAACTTTTGTAAACTGTTCAAAAAATATCAAATTAAATCTAAACAGGCTAATTTGTTAATCCCTGAAAACTGAAAATCATTGAAAGAATAAAACCTATTAAAACTATTAAAATAGTACATTTAATACAATGACTTCCAATGGAAAATCTCTGTGTACTTAGGGTTAATTTAAAAAAAATAAAAATCCTAAATTTTTTTCATATATTCTACATTTTATTCCAAATCTAATACTTTATATTCCAACTCTATTAAAATTTGCCTTAAAAGTACGGTTCATATTTATAGAAATGAAAATGTAAAAATAGGTAGTAAACAACAGCAACAATGAACTGATCGGATGCCACAAAATATTCTATCGAATTAATTTATCAATAGTGTATATTTATCGTCTGTTCCTTTTTTTTTCATTATTTTAATTATGTGTAAAATAAGGTTTGGTTTAATTTGTTTGCATCGCAAATAATATTCGAATGTATAGTATTTTTGTGATGGGTTTTTTAAAGTGTTCGATTAATATACTGAGGAGCAATTGGAAATTTTTGATATAATTAATCTTGATTTAATTAATTTTTATTGATCTCTCTTTTTAGATTATTTTCTGAATTTTGATTTTTCAAAAAATAAATCTTTATGCTCAAAATATTTTTAAATAATTGTTTTAATAATATAAAAAAATTCTGTTAGAAAAACTCTAGTAGATAAAATTATCAAATTATATTGTTGACAGACTACTATTTCACTGAAATACAAAAGCGTTCCATCACATTTGAAAGGCACTGTATGTAGATTTAAAATTAGTGCAAAGATAACACATGCATAAAGAAATAGAACTTAAAGATTAGAATTGCAGAAAGGGGGGAAATAATTTAGATACACACACACACACAATCAGAGAGATATTTTTATCATAACAAAACTTAGCTCACACAAGTCTTTGAATCTGCTATTTCGCATAAGATACAACAAAATGAGTTGCGGTAGATATGGATTGGAACGTGATGAAGGAATGATTATCGCTTTGAGTTGCTTTTTGAAATATTAAACAAATTATGAAGTCATCAACCTCTGATAACATTCTGTCTTTTATGAGTAATACATCACACAGCAGTAAATTCAGTTTGAAACATCGAGATTTCTTTTTTGCTGATATAAATAATTATGATTTAATGTAATTTCTCTTATAATGCTTTATTAAAATTACGGAAAATTTTTTAAATAGAATGTTCCATAAATATTCACTACTAAAATCCAAGTAATGTGATTTGGTACAAACTGTAACATTTTTATCTTTTTTTCTTACAAAAATATAGCTGATATTAAAAAAAAATCTGTTTTAACAAACGCAACTAACAAACATATCGTTAAGTTTAATATAGAATAAATAAAGTGTTATTCGGTATTTTTTAATATTTTTCTTCGATAAATTTTATCAGTTATTAAAGATTAATTTTCCCATTGCCATGCTAATAATAAAATAGTTAACTTCACACAAATATAAAATTTTCATTTCTAGCTTTTTTTTTAAATTAAAAACACGTTACTATGAAAAGAAATAGCATTAAAATAATTATTTATAATATACTCATAAATTAGCTTTTAGTTGGTAATATTTATATAGAATAATACTTATTATTATGACGCGTAAGATTTCAATAAAATAAGTTTATTGTTCAAATATTAAATAGCAATTCTTTTATGCAAAGTATAAAAACATTAACAGATGAATGTAAAATATATTTCACAAAATTTTGTTTCTCTCAATATTTACAATAGTAAAAATATAAAGCTCTTTAAAAAATTTTAATTACGAAAATTATATATTTTTTCGAAAGAATACAAAAAACCCCTATTTTATAAAAAAAAATTGGAAAAATTTAGTAAATGGCACCATAATATAATAATCGTTTAGAAGTAAAATCATTGACGTTTAAAATAATCATAAGAAAGTATATTTGTCTACTAAACCAATTCAATAAACACAAAATAAAGATTTACGGAAGATCGTTCGCACTTTATGGAAACGACTTTGTAATTTATTTTCTCGTTTGCATTTTGAGATAAAACTTCAGCAACTTCAGAATAATCGTATTTTATTGTTTTCTTTTGACTGGAATGTAAAATAAGAGATTTATTTTTTTAAAAAGGCCCCTAAAATTGATAGATGGCTCAACGGTTACGTAATTGAACTTCCCGAGGAGAAATATTCGAATCATAAAGCGATGTAAAAATCTCGGTTATTGCATTTCTAAAAAAAAGTATTTATAATATATTAAATTTTAAAGGGGGGAAAAAACGTCTAGCTGAAAGTAGAAATGAAAACAGGACCACGAAACCTCATTCTAAGATTACTCGAATGCAGGCAACTATCAGGAAAGTGAAATCTCTGATCCTAGAGCGGGGGGGACCTTTATGGGTCAACGTGCCATTTTTTCTAAAGAAGTGTTTTATGAGGTGTTGACGTGCCGTTAAATAATTTTGACTTGTGATTATTGGGAAAATAATAAAACTAAATGCTAAGAGAACACAAAACTCTTTATTTACTACGAAAAAATACCTTTTGCATTGTATAGGTGTAAGCGTTTTAGTTATATGTGTAATTCATATTGAAGTAACATAGTGCTTCTCAAACTTTCAATCTACGCGACCCAATGTTCAATCAACATTTTCATTCGCGCCCCCCCTCCATGCATTAACAATGTATTGAATTCAATAATATTATACTTTGACACTAAAGCTACGATATACGACTTTAACCTTTTATGTGCCACCAACGTACATAAACGTCTCGCTCAGCCAAAGCACTAATTTTCTGGACGTATATATACGTCTTTCCGAAATACGATATTTTCTCTCTCTCTCTCTCTGTGCAGTGTTATCCAATCCATAAAATTATTCCGAAGACTTTGGAATGTAATAAGAGGACCTTGACAGTGTTTGGAAAGGATTCACTTATTTCAGAGGATATTTGCTTATTTTTTCCTTTTCTCCTCCTTCTCAAAAAAAAAAAAAATCAAAATACTCTCGTCTACTTGGAAAATGGTGGCATTGGGAAGCGAATCGCATAACTTTTAAACGGCAGTTAAGGAATTAATTAAAAACCGTACAAATTATCAAGATAAGTGATAATACAAGCCCAGGGGGCCATTGATAAATATCAAACTTGTTCTTAACTTAGTATTGTTAAATTAAAAATAAAATACATTGCACAGTAGTGATACATTTATAAGTGTATTATATCAGTGTAAATGTGTATTTTATACTTCATTATATCAGAAAGTAATTTGTTTGTTTACTTTCAGTAAATTAATAATTTTTTAAATAATCTTTTGTTCTCGACTTTTCAATAGGCTCGCGCCCCCCTCGTAGAGGTATCCCGCCCCCGTTGGGGGCGCGCCCCACAGTTTGAGAAACACTGAAGTAACAGTAATGTGATCTCTATTATTGCATATTGTATGTGTGTGTGTGTGGATGACAAATACCTTATATTAGGATTGTACGACATTACTTTTAGTAGAATGCATGCTCAATTGGAGTCATCTGCCAGTCGGTTTTTAAGCAATTAATTATTTTTGCCATGGCTCAATTTTTTGACAAGAGGATTTGCAGATTGTTTCAAAATGCCGTTTTATAAAAGATATTCTGCATTCCCCTATTCCAGAGCAGGAAACACACACCGCTTTTGTCGCCTTTACTAATAATGCCATATTTCTAGATTCTCCAAATTTGAAATTCTCTGTTACACTTACTATCTTGCCATTTTAATCTTTTGCTGAACTAGCTATGTTAAGTAACACTTAAAAATCGTAAATATAACACACAAAAGCTTTAAAATACAGTTGCATCAATGAAACTGACTATGTTATGCATAGACAAACTTTGCATCATAAGCAGTTGTTGTCCACGACGTAACTAAGGCAAGACAATAACAAACGAGTGTACTCTCCACCTCACAGGGTCCGATCACTCGTATTTGTTCGTAATACTTCATAGTAAGCTTTGTTATTTTGAAATAAAATGCAAGCCATGTTGATCCCTGGCGTGCCCAAAATATTGTAGCGCATGCCCATCCCTGACCAAGAGCAAAATTCGCCAACTCAAATATTTATTGAATCAAAACTAGAAATGTCTTCCAGTACTGTAAGTAAAATCATGCATAAAAATTTAAAGTTAAAAAAGCTGTCTAAACCCAAAATTCATCTGCTTTTGCCAAAAACATGTAGCTAAAAGAAAAACAAATTTTTAGAAAATTATATGAAAAACACCTAGGTGTTGAAAAAGAGAAATGTGTGGTATTACTCGATGAGTATATTTAAGTGACTGTAATGAAAGAAGGTCAATTTTTCATTGCTCGTCTAAGTAGAAGGACGGTACGAAATGGCTTTGTCAGCGCAGAGAAAAGTTCCCAAAGGGATTCATGATAGTTGCAGAATTTGGTTATAACGGCAAATTAAAAATTAAAAAAGTCTCAAAGCTAACATTTATTTATTCCTTCTACTGTTAACATTATATTTTAGAACCAATTTTTTAACCAATTTTCCATAGAAGGCTGGAATTTCTTTTTGAAGAAGAAATTCCAGCCTTATATGGAAAGGACATTGATAAAGTTGAGCTTCACACGCCTAAGTTAACCAACGCTTAATTAGCAAAGAAAGAAATAGAAACAGGAATAAAGTGTATCCCAGGGGTACTCAACCTTTTTTCAGCCGGGCCGCATACGTATATTAGCGCTATTTTACGCGGGCCGCAACATGAGAATTAACGGAGGAGGGAGAGGGAAGAAGACAAGATAACACAAACAATTTAAATGTGAAAATTGATTAAAAAAATTTAACAATTTTGCTTTTTTATTATTATTATTATTATTATTATTATTCATATTTTTATTTTTGTCACTAAATTTCCCTAAATTGGAAGCCTTTACGAATCACTCTTTCACAATTTTTTGCATCTTTCAGTAAACGGTTTCATATGATTACCAATAATAGAACAAATTTCATGGGGTGTCTTTGTTAACGCCGTGATATTATCACTGACAAAAAACTTTTTGGCTGCTGTAATGATTATTAAAAAAAATCCTATTTATCACATCTTGAAAAAAATCTTCGAGGAAAAGTGTCATTGAATGTGATTCCTGTTTACTGGTATTTTTTTAAATACAACACTTTCGAGGCAAATCAAACAATTACTGAACCATGCTTAATTTTCTCTACAAAATAGTTAAGTTCCCAGTTGTATTGAAACAATCTACTTTTCTTCGAATATTTTTCGCTTGCAAGGTATGAAACATAGTAAAAAATTAGTTCCACTCATAAAATAGCCACTACTCCACTGTTGTCGATTATCACTAATCAGAAAAAAAATATATCAATTCGCACCCATTGACAGCAGAAAGAAAAATTGATACATATTATATTTTTTAACAAAGAATTTCCCACCAAATTATCATAAATAAATGATTTTCTCAGATGAAATACCTAAAAAATATATATCACCTGACGCTTCTCCAATGGACTTCTGTGCATTCGGTTCATTAAAACGTAACATAGGAAAATTGTATCCAAGAACACTCAACGGACCTAGGAAAACGGTTCAAGAGGAATAGAGGCCGCGGTAGCCGAGTGGTATAGGTATCGGACCGTGGCTTGCTTTGTCACGGGTTCGAGCCCAGTACCACTAAAGACCCGCCGTGTAGGGCAGCGATGCACGTTAAATCTGTCGAGAGCTGAAACGTCCTCCCGTTGGTGTGGTGTGGTAGTTAGGAGAGGGGGTGCCAGCTCAGGTGTCGTCCACGTCACTTGACCATGGTTCAAAATTACGTGGTCCGTCGCCAAAAGCCCTCGTGTAGCTGAACAGTGCGACGTTAATAATCAATCAATCAATCAATCAAGAGGAATAGATTAAAATTGGCATGACAGTACTAAGAAAAAATTTATTCTCATAGAAAATTCGAGCTAGAGGAATTGTCAAGAATCCTGACTATCAGATAAAAACAAATTTCCGCAAAAAATACGGCATTTATAGATATAAATTAACTATTAAAATCATTTCAAAGTGCAAATGACCCTCTGTATATACAATATTGGGATATCAACTTCAAAAAAGAGTGTTCTAGATTTTATTTGTTTCATATATTAATATCATTTTTCGTTCTAATAACAATATAATCCTCCTAAATTCTTTTAAGACACATTTAATGTTAACATTAAATTTATAGAAGCGTTTATGAGCTTAACAATCGAGCCATTACTAAATTTTTTTATGTGATAGAATAAAGCAATTGATGATGATAAAAAAATAACCTATAAAATCAATTTTTTTTTTACCAAAATTTATAAGAATATCAAATAAATAATAGAAAAGATAAGTAAAAAAGGGCTCTTTTATCTCTCGGAGATTTTTTTGTAAACGTCAAGGTTGCAATTTATCTACAAAAAAACCTAGTTATTATTGAGTTGTTTTTCATTCTGTTCCATATATATTTTAGTGCTTTTATCGTTATAACAATATAAATTCTATTTCGCCAACTCCTGAGTCAGTTTGTGTATTTCCAGGTGCCTGAGCTGTCGCTAAACAAACTTCATTGTTTCATCTAAGCTAGATCAAAAAATTATTTTTAAAACGTTGAATTAGTTGTACATTACAAAACTATATATACTAATCTGGAATATTTTATTACAATTTATCTGCTTGCATCTTTATGGAATCATCAAGATTTTAAATATTACTTTTTCCATTCTGACATTCGATGAACCAAGACTGTAACTCATTCAACGTACTTGTAAACTTTCACTGTTCATAGAACGTGATCTTAAAGATTCTTAAGTTGTCTTCATGCAACATATCGATTGTTTTGTTTATCGATATCATTAAGAACAATCTGGAGAATTGATACCCACGATTTACCTAAAGAACATACGCGTTTAGAAATGTGTTTAGGCTTAAGTTACGACTTAGCAATACGTTTGTTCGAATTATGTATCAAACATAGAACATAATTGTAATCATTTGACTACTGGAGCTATATTAGTATTGATGCTACTTATTCGCTATTTGTCTTTCGATTTGATTTTGTTTTATCTTCTTTGATTGAATAATTCTATACAAAAATAATGAAAGTTGGATTTGTTGGAGCCGGAAAGTTGGCGCAAGCACTAACTAAAGGGCTTGTAAAAGCAGGTAAATACTATTATTCTATTTTTAATTGATATATTACTAATAACGATACAATCTAACATAAAATTTGAAATATTTTTCCATTATTACAATATTTTATTTCATTTATTTATGTTTTTTAGTATATGATTGCAGTTGAAAGGAATCAGTTAGTTAGATCGTTGATAAAAAAAACAATAAATTCTCTTATCAAAATTATGAGCTTTTATTTATGATATACTTAAAAACCTTAAAAAAAGACATTTTTTTATTATTATTTGTAATTAAAAAGTATTTATTGGGAATAGTTAATCATGTATTCAAATTATAACGCTAGCGTTCTCTGTCTCTTTTTTTTGTAAGTTAAAAAAGAAATTAATTAAATTGCATATTTTATAATACATAAGGAACTTAGTTTTACGCATTTCAAAATGAAGGTGTCATTATATAAAATTTTTAAAAAAATTATTGATCAGAATCTTATTTTAATTTACAATATTCAAATAAATATGGAAACACCCTCGTTTGTTTAAGTATTTGAATGTGAATTAGAAAATATCTTAATATTTTAAGGTATCAATTTTTATTAGATTTCAATCACTTAATTAAAAACGTTTATTTTTCTGCATAAACTTTTTTGTATTTTTACTCAACAGTATTAAAAATTGAAAACAATGACTATGGGACATTGTACCTTTAATATACATTAATGTTTTCTCCCTCAGATTCTATTAAATTTATCTACATTAGTGAGCAATTCTTATGATTTCTCTTTCAATGAATAACAATTTGAAATGCTTCCACTCCCACATATATTATTTTACACAGTACAATGATGTAACAATCAATAATTTTACAAAAAGCAATTAATTAATAATCAGGATTTAAACTTAATTCAGGTAAATTACATATATGAATTAATAACATTGTTATTTTAGTAATTTGAGCTTTGATCTTCCTCTTAAATAGAAATTAAATTTTTAACTGACTATCAAGTGCAAAGGGCTTACAAATTAACAAAATAATATCATTTAACGAAATTCTTACAAAAGCTTTATAGTCCTAAGCCTTCAGAGAACTAGTATTTAAGCATTAATGTGGTATTTCTTATTAATTTCAACTTTGTAAAAATTCAATTTAGAACAATATTTTTTTGTTTTATAGCTGATGTAACATGTCTTCTACATCGCAATCATCTCAAATCATTTAAACTATAATCCCATCGTAAATAAAAAATTTAAAAAATAATTATTCAATTGCAAGATGCACGAAAAAAAATGAGTTCCTCGCCCCCTCCCTCCCCCATTTTTTTTTATAAAAAATATTTTTTTTTAGACAGAACTTTTTAAATATTTTAAATTTATGTATTTTTGTACCATTTTGGAACTATAATAAGTTCTTTCTTTTACACTGAATAACTTACTAGGCCTCCCTACACCTGGGTAAACTTGGAAAGATTAATATTTACCAAGTTACGTTGCTTACAATGACGAAAATGAGATAAACAGGTGTTTACACGTACCACCTAATTCTTTTACAAATAAAAGAAGTATTTTGTTCATACTGCAAGTAGTAAACAGCTGAAATTTATAGAACAAACTAATATATATATATATTGTTACAATATTCAAGCGTAATTTTCAGATAAAACTCTAACTGAAATTATTAGATAAAAAATGAATTAAAAAGTCTTTATAATATTTAATTAATATTTATAATTTACTGTATATGTTTTCCCATGTAATTAAAAGAAAAGAAATGCATGAAAGAATTGAAATTTAGTTTTATTTAAACAATTTATGTGATAATTATTATTAATAACTCTACCACACACTCACAAACCAGAAAGCTAAAACAATATCAATAATAAAAAAATAATAACTATTAATTACCATAAATAATTACAAAAAATCGTATACAAGAACTATTAATAATCCTCTGTAATAACTATCAATATTAATATATATTAATTAGTATTAATAATCGCTGTGCCAGTGCAGTTACAGAACTTATCGATTATTTCTCAACTTACAAGTTAATACAAAATTGATTGAAAAATTTATATTTGAAACTTAAATACATTTTTTTTTAAAATTACGAAAATCCCACGAAAAATAAATAATTTGATGATAAATTAATCAGTTTAAATATTTCGTCAAGGATTCCCATTCTCCTCTTTTTCATTGTGCAGAGAAAAGAAGTCACTTCTTAAAATTATTACCAAATTGACTTAGCCCATTTACATTTATATCTTAATATTAGATTATTTTCCTTTATATTGTAAAAGAAATATATTTTTATTGTATGTTTATCCGTAATTTTACCAGTATATAATCGAACAAAATTAAGAAAGGATTTGAATATTTCTAAAATTATATATGTTTAATTTTTTTTTGATTTTCCTTGATTACTTGAAATTTAAAAATAAAAGACAAAAAAATAAAATGTAGTTATCCCTTTTATTAAGGTATACGAGTCTGAAAGTTTGTACGCCTTCAAGGAAAAATCTATTTATTGAAATATCTCGGTGTTATAATTTATCTCTTTTGTTCATTTGCATAACATTCTTTCGAATATTTATAAAGAAGTCTGGCCTTTTCAATGTGTAATACAATTTCTTAAAACGATCCGAAGAGAGCTGATTGCACACTTTTGTTTAGACAGCAGTATAATATAACGATTGCGAAACCTCGATGGGGCTGCGGTAGCCCAGTGGTTAAGGTATCCAACCATGGCAGGCATGTCATGAGTTCGATCCAAGTACCACTAAAGACCCGCCGTGTAGGGCAGCGATGCACGTTAAATCTGTCGAGAGCTGAAACGTCCTCCCGTTGGTGTGGTGTGGTAGTTAGGAGAGGGGGGTGCCAGGTCAGGTGTCGTCCACGTCACTTGACCATGGTTCAAAATTACGTGGTCCGTCGCCAAAAGCCCTCGTGTAGCTGAACAGTGCGACGTTAATATTAACTCAACTCAGCGAAACCTCGATTTCTTTATCTTTGTGTTTCAAAACATATTCCTATATGTACTCCATAACAAAACTTATTTTCATAAATCTAAGTTTTCTTATGTTCTTATAAAACAATATCCTTAATAATAAAGAATATATTAGCAATTCCACGCATTTAATTTATATGTAATTTAAATAAAATTATAATCTCAGTTAACTAAATATATATAAGTAAAGGAATGATCCTTTCAAAAAAATAAAATAATTTTATCAATTAATGGAAATAAAAAATAGAATTCTTATAAAAATGTGATTTTATCCCTTCTTTAAATAGATATCAACAATGTCCCGGAAAAAGTTCTGTAAAAATTTAAAACAGAAGCTTTTTTTCTGATTAAAAACTCGTGTACATTACATACACATCACGAACTCGTATATACTAGTGAATTGTCATGGGTAAATTATATTTTATATGTATGAATCAAGTTTTAAAGTAGACGTACTAAAATTTCACCATTTTGTTGAAGGAAAAATTAAACTATTTTTAATATTTTTTTTTAAATAGTTTGCTGAAAAAGAACATGTTAGGGAACATTTTCTTCTTAATTGATTTTCTTTGGTATATTGAAGAATCGTTTTTTTTATTTTGAAAACTATACCGTGATAACTGAATTAAAATAAAATACGAATAGTACAAAAGCTGCACCTGGCATCCGCAGCAAATATAAATACAAGAAGTAAGGACACACGTTGGTAATAAAACGGAGACGAAATCATGCAAATTTAACTATCTCTTTCTGCCTAGAATTATCTGATATAAAAAGATCATCATATAAAAATGTCATTTTATGTTTTATAGCAAAAGAACATTAAAGGCAAACAATATATGCTTTGAGACTGCATTAAAATAAATATTAAATTCTTATTGTTGTTTGAACAAGAATTGGGAAGAACAAGTTTAGCTCAGTGACTTTTGGATCTGTAACTTTCTTAAGAATTCTTATAACTTTATACTGATTATTCTTTTAACTTTTATACGATTCCCTGTGATTTTTTTCACAATGGAAATAATTTTTGTTTAAATGAAAGAGAAATATTCTTTTTGGAGTCTCTTGTCTTATATTCCTATTTAAAATTTATGTATGCTCTGCAATTGTGGCCTCATTTTCGTGACCAAACGATAAGTATTTAATATCATCTGCGTTATTTCAGACTTTTTTCATTTGATTGAATAAAATAAAAATATTTACCAGAAGAAAATTCTTTTAAAATATATTGTTTATATGGTGCGTTTTTATTGGATATAAAAACTGACTTTAAGTACTATTTTTATTTTATTCATAAAATTGTAAATCATTGACTGGTGATTTTTGCTTTATTCCATATAATTTATATGGTTCTAACTTATAATTTATGCATAAAAATAATTGGAATTTGAAATAATTTTCCTTTCTTTGGGCCATTGTTTATCAGCGCATAAAATGGATTCTATTTTCTATTTTTTGATTAATTATTATTCTGTTATAAAAATTTTACTCTTAACGCAAATTTTATTCATCAGTTAAATATCCAATCAATCAATGCATTGGTTACTTTTTTATTTCTATTACTTGTTCCCTGTTTATTTTTAGAAGTGTGAAATTTGTATGGAAGTCTTTTAAATTTAAAATAAATTTCTTCTAAAGTTTTTATAAATAAATCTCAAAATCATGTAAAATTTATTCTTAAAAAATTCTTTCCTGTCATATTATTTGTTTATGAAATTCATGTCTGTAACATGAAACAATGTCTCTCTTTACTGTTCTTAAATTTAATTTACTTCTTATTTTAAAATAATTCTCATCTTCATAAAAGAACAAAAATTATAATATTGGTGTGGTTATAAAAAGCATGTCACAAAACCTTGAAATAATTGTTTGACGATAAAAACAATTCAGATTGCAGTTTTACAAGTTTCCACCTTCGGATTACTACATTTGGGGGGGGGGGTATTGTTATGATTTATATTAAAACTGAGATTTATACGCAGCTAGATTTATCACGAAATTATATAAATTAGATTTAATTTTTCTCTTTATCTTCCCCTCTTTCTCCCTCACCCTATCTTTCTCTGTCTTTCTCTTTATTTCTTCCTACTTTTCCCTCTCCCTCTTTCTCTCTTGCTATCTCTTTCCCTCCCTCTCTTTTAGTCGCTCTCTCTCTCCATATATATATATATATATATATATATATATATATATATATATATATATATATATATATATATATATATATCTTCTCTCCTCTCTATATTTTTATTTCTCTCTTCCTATCTTTCCCTCACTTCCTTTCTCTTTTTTTCTCTCTCGCTTTCTCTTTCTTCCTTTTTCCTCTTTCTCCCTCTCTCTATTTCTCTATTTATCTCTTCTCTCTTTCTTTGTCCCTCTCTGTTTTCCTTTCCCTCTTTCTCTTCCCTCTCTCTATTTCTCTCTTTATCTCATATCTCTTTTCCTCTCCCTCTTTCTCTTCCCTCTCTCTATTTCTTTTATCTCTTCTCTCTCTTTCCTTCTCCCTCTCTCTATTTCTTCTTTATCTCATCTCTCTTTCCTTCTCCCTCTCTCTTTTCCTGTCCCTCTTTCTCTTCCCTCTCTCTATTTCTCTCTTTATCTCATCTTTCTTTCCTTCTCCCTCTGTCTTTTCATGTCCCTCTTTCTTTTCCCTCTCTTTATTTCTTCTTTATCTCTTATCTCTTTCCCTCGATCTCTTTTTCCTATTCTCTCTTTACCTCTTCTCTTTCTCTCTCTACTTATTCTCACTTTCTCTACATTTGCAAGTGTTTGCGTAAAATGACCGTATTTTGGCATACATAAAAAAAAATTTCAAGCTGATGTTGCTGAGCATTATTTTTTGTTCTCTTTTTAGAGAAAGTTACTGCTAAATACTACTGAATTTTCTTTCTTTAAAAACAGTTTGAAGAAAAGCAGTATTCGAAAACAATTTTCTCGTGTTTTTTTAGTTTGTCATTCTTTTGCAACAATCAAAGGTCAACACTCTAGAACATACTTATTTAATCTCCGATTATCTAATTACCCTCAGATTAGTCAAGTACCTGCACGCAGTAGAAAGAAGAGATAAAAATGAGGAGGAAACAAAACACAGGGGTTCGATGATCAAAGGTGTTATCAAGATAAAGATTAACGAGCCCTGATATGACATCGGTACGAAAGTAAAACAAACACTGCATAAAAAAAAAATTATCACCCGCACAACAAAAGATCTGTAAATGACCTGAAAATATCACCTGCTGACATAAATGTTATCACTGCAAGCGAAAGTGTTTGAAATATTTTATGTAATTGAAAGATATAAGTGAGTTAGTATATACGTGCAGTGTTTCTCTGATAATCGTGACGAAACCTCAAAGTCTGGTAACTAACTTCGAGTTTTCGTATTTAAAGAGTTATCTATCTGACCCCGATACGGAAGTAGATGTAGATGCCAACTAACTAATCTCACTAACACTAATATATCTCAAAGATATTTTATTGTTGAAGTAGCCTAAGTTTTCGATGGGAGGATTAACCGCTACCAATAATTAAACTGTATTTGTATGATATAACCAAAGGGATGCAAGCACTGTTACAATCTTCAGAAACACCATATGGTCTTGTAGCAAACATGGAAAAGGAAAAACTTTATAAACTAATTGGAATCAATGGTAAAGTGGCTTACAATGTGGTCTAGTAATATTTTTATTGTTTGTGCTCCACGTCCAATCACTTTATGTTGCACTTGACATTTGGATAAAATCCATTTATAATCCACCCCCTTGGCGTAGAATTTTTCAAAGTGTTGCCAAGACGTGTTTTTCAAAGTCGAGACCGTGAAAACAGGGGAAAACATGCCGTTATGTTCGAAAAAGTAAAAATGGAAAATTTTTATTACTTTAAAAAATAATTCATGTAGAATTTAGCGTCTAAAAAAGGGAAATGATGGGCATATTCTAAAAAGAATAAATTGATGTCTAAGGGAGGGAAATGGAAACTTATGAAACAATTTAATGAAAAATTTATCTTTTAAGAAAAAGAAGATAAAATCATTCTAAAGAGAACAAATTGAAAAGCGCACATCATTCGGAACTACACACTTTGCTTGGAAGCTATCGGGAGGTCCTTTCCTATTTCTAGAGGAATATCCATTTATAGGCTGACGAGCTAATGCTATACAGAATGTTGGCTAGTCTAAATTTCTGTTTCTTTTGTTCGCTTGCCCCTGTGGGAAACTATTTATGATGGAAAGGTCAATAATAAAATAAAATAAACAATGCCACCATTTTACTGATCTTATTTGGTATCTTTCATTTCTTTGATCGAACCGATCTTCCTCTCCCATGACATCGTTATATACAACGACAGCTTTTGGACAATGTACTTCTTCTTTAGTATCATCTTTTTTTGTTGTTGCTGTTCGATTTACAGATGTCATAATCGCTGGTAGCACAAAACTGAAGCGGAAATCAGTCTTCCCATCGTTAGAAAAGCAAGGCCAGTATATTATAATGGATTTGAACTTCCCACAGGTGTATATTTTGTAAGATCATGTGAATGAGAAGTAATCTTCCCAAGGTCACCTTAAGGGTTAATTGTGGTCCATTGCAAGAATGAATGCTTGACCCTCTTATTAATTAACTTCTTTGCTCTTCTATCAGCAATACCCTCGAGATAATGTTTTCCAAATCAGGAAATAATGATTCCAGATATCTGATCCATACTTAAACTTCTGAATATTTCCCTTGTCCAACTGTTGGCTGAGGTAACCGTACTCTGAACAACATCATTTTCAAACCATTCGAAGAAACTACTTTTTTTTTAAGAAATATATCAGGTTCTTACCTCTGAAAGTTTTTACTTATCTTTTCGTGTACAACATGGAAAAGCTCTTCGTATTGTATGTTTCTTTTATCTCTGGATCAATGGAATCTGCCCTCCAAATTTACTATTCAATCAAGTGTTAATCTTCCGTTGAAACTCATGAAATATAAAATACCGAAAATTCTTATTAGTCGCAGTTAAATCCGCCTCTTAGCTAATAAACCAGTGTGTTGCACCAGAAATTTGATTTTTTTTTATGTGGCAAAGCTTAGAATCTGTTTGCCTGAATATGACTCATGTATTAAGCAACCTAAAAAATAATACTAGGATTTAATTTTCGAATAGTTCTTATTTTCGGGAAACATACTACAGTCAGACCTGTATATAACGAAGTCGCTAAATCCCGGGAAAAAGTTCGTTGTATGGGAAATTCGTTATATAGAGGTACATCTTTTAATATACTTTATAAACCACATAAAACAAATATTTTAAATTCATAAACACTATATATTAAAAAAAGGAATTATTTACACCTTTTTTTAAATTAATATATGTTTATTTTATATATCTTAACCATCGAAAAAGAAAGAAAGAAAGAAAAACTGCAAGGAAAACAAGAAAAAACAATGTCGAAGAAATTCACTGTATTTTCAATATCAAGAGAATAATTTAATATTAAAATTAATGAATTTTAAGGATATTTTCTAACTTAAAGCATACAAGTATTTTGAAACATACATTATTTTATAACTACTACATGGGGACACTGTACAACTCCACTGAGTGTGAAAGAGGATATCGAAGATGTTTCTATTGAACTGGACAGTGGGGGTTACAGAAATACTTTTAAAAAAAGGGAGAAAACAAAAATTGAATCACAAAAGAAAAAGTTCGTTATGTAGAAAATGCACTTCGCTATAGAGAGGTTATTTTACGAAGAAAATCGTGAAATGCTCAAGGTTCCAGGAAATATTTCGCTATATAGAAAAATTAACAATATAGAGGTTCGTTATATAGAGGTTTGACTGTATTATTAAAATTACTGGCGAAATTGTGCATCTTTTTTCATAAAGGCTCATTTTATTTTTAGTTTTTGAGAGTAGTTTTCAAAGTAGTTTATTTATTTAAAGGAGTTGATAATAGAAAATATTTGATTTAGAAAAATCCTAATTGTATTTAATTTTTAAGAACGAAATTGAGTATTACACAAATACATGACAATATCTATTCTATATTTCAATTATTTTCCAGAATTAACACCAGCAGAAAGGATTCTCTGCAGTTGTCCTCGAAGCGACGTCTACTTACTAGAACAAATGAGGGTAAGCATGTACAATTAAATGTTTAACAAGAAAAAAAATCTTGATTTCGCCTTAGCAAAAAAGGTGCAATATTTTTATTTATCCATAATATGCTTAACACTCTACATCAGACAGTTCAATTGCATATTTCAAAACGTAATTTTATCTCTTTTTATTTAGACTTATTTCTCCTTAAGAAAAACTATTTTAGAAAAATTAAATTTCGGTAAATTTAATTGGATTTAATTAAATTTATCGTTTTAAAAATTTTAATATTTTGAAACAAGGCTTTTATGATTTAAAAGGCAATTCTTGATGATGTATTTAAAAACTTTAAAAAAGGGCATTACCTGATTTAATTCTTATATATTACATATATATCCAGCTTCATACTCAATCTGAATGTTTGATGAGTTTTTCTCTAAACATATATAGGTAATTCTATAACCGTAACTAAAACAGAACTCTTAATTCATAGTTTTCAGTAGATTTTCTGACAATTATGATTATAATTTATTTTTATTTAGATCATGTACTTTTTAATGATTTAGTTGTGCCATGTTCGATATATAGTACCATTTTATACTCAAGAAATACCTTAAAACCTTAAAATCATTAGATTTTGTTCTAATATAATAATTTAGTTCCAAGAAAATAAAGTTTAAAAAAGAGAAAAAAAATTATTTCTATTTCTAAAAACTTTAGCTAGTTAAACCAAGAGTATACACACAACGTGGCTTTCTCGTACATATAGCTAATTTTTGTAGTTTATTAAAATAACAAAGGGTCTTTGAAGTAATTTTGACCATGAATTAATTTCACGTAAATTTTACTCATTAGAATTTGTTTCTGCCGAAAAGTTTTAAAGTAAGAAAGAAATTACTGCCAAGAAATTTGTTGTTGCTAATTTGGTTTTAAAATGCTATAAAAAAACTATGCTTTGCATTATAAACCATTATTAAGTAAAAAAATGTTTCACAGAAATTAGGTTGTCGCACTACTTCGAACAACAGTCACGTGGCAAGCGATTCTCGAATTGTTATTCTAGCTGTGAAGCCCCCTGTTATTCCAAAAGTTCTAAAAGACATAGCAGAACATATTACACCTCAGCATCTTGTCATCTCTGTTGCTATGGGTATTACGACACGCCACATCGAAAAGGTAAGAACAAATACTATACGTTTATATTAAGTGACATATTGTTCCGATAGAGGTCACTGTAACCTTGTAGTTTAAGTACCGAATATAATGGGTGATGATATTTGAATCAAATGCAAATCCTTAATTGAACTCCATCAAAATACTCTGCGAGAAATAGAGACTACAGCTATGGGAGATGCCTTTGTCATGGAGAGCCGACAACGGTGATCACTTATGGAAGGTTAAGTTGAAGCATTCAAAACGACGTTGTGCAGGTCTCAAAGTTTTTTACTGCTTTAAGCTCGAGATTTAAGGAGTATTCAGGAGTCTGGTTTGGTCCGTCAGCGAATCTCTGGCTTTGCCATTTTGTGCCCTCAGGGGGCTCACCTTCTTCTGGTGAGTACGGGTGTCACAATCCCGAGGTGCCCTGGTGATCTTTTCCTATTTTCCCAAGGGGTTTACTATCTTTGGTAAACACGGGCTTCACGACCCCGGGATGCCCTAGTGATCTTTCTCTACCTTCGGCCCTCTTTTTTGCCAATCATATTTCCCTTTTCTTCATTTCACGTCGAGATCACAGACAGTTATTTCGAAATACATTTGCATATAATTAATTGATTTGTTTTAATTAAATTTCTTATTAACATTTTTGTATTCATTTTGCATTGCGTTAATTTAGTTTAATCCTTTCGTGATTTTTTCGATTGTTTATTTTGGTATTTGTATTATTACTTTTTGGATTTCTTTAAATGTTTTGATTATTTTAACTAACAATGTTGGTTTTCCAACCCGCATGTTTGCCGTGTGCGGCATCCTCTAAGGAGGAAAATGGTGTCCTGGGAATACCTTTGGCCCACGCTTCGCTGTAGACGGGTGGCAGGAGTGAGCCCGCTCCTGTCAATCGGCTGGTGGTACCTCTCTTCGGTCTCCCCGAAGAGACACTGCTGTAGGGTTAGTGCTGCAGATAAGGGGTGTCGGGTTTACCCGTTGGTACTCGCCCTGATGCTGTAACACTATGTTCTGGGTGTACTCCAGGTAAGCGCCGTGCCTGGTTTTGCCAGATGACCGGCACACTGCCTCCCTTGTTGGACTCCGTGGTGGGTGGAGGCACGCCAGTATGAAGTTTTTTACGCGTACTTATGGATCCAATGCTGCTGTGCCTCGTTTTGCCCAACTTACACATTGACTATATTGCTAAACACGCACGATTTTTAATTTTATCCCTACCAAACAATGACATGATGAAAAAGACGCCATTTGCTATTCACAAAGCACTAATTGGAATAGGTGGTGAACTTAAATCGATAAAACGTTTACGTTCGGGTGATTTATTAATTGAAACAAGCTCTGCTCTACAAGCGAAGTCTTTTTTTCTCACCAAAACATATCTTGGTTCTCCATTAACAATAAGTCCTCACAAATAACTTAATACTTCCCGTGGTGTCATTTCTGAACCCGACTTGTAGAGCACTCCTGAAGCGGAAATCCTTAAAGGATTTTCTGATCAGGGTGTGATTCAAGTCAGGAGAATTACAATAAAAAAAGATGCTACTATTATTCCTACAAAACATTTAATTTTATCATTCAATAGTCCAAAACTTCCGTCTACAATAAAAGCAGGTTACTTGAACTGTAAGATCCGTCCCTACATACCGAACCCTCTGCGCTGTTTTAAGTGCCAGAGGTTCGGACATTCCCAAACTTCCTGCCAAGGTCAATTGGCATGCTCTAGATGTGCGTCCGCTGGGCATTTTTCCACGGACTGTACTCTAGAGCCGAAGTTTATTAATTGTTTACAATCTCATGCATCAGATTCGAAATTATGCCCAAAATGGAAGTTAGAGAAACAAATTCAGGAAATTAAAACAAATAAAAATATTTCTTACTCAGAAGCACGCAAACTAATAGTTCCTCAGCCATCCCAGACATATGCTCAAATTACAAAATCTACAGCTATATCCACAACTACACAAACAGATCCAAGTGTAACAAAAATAATCTGCCCTCCTCTACAATGTTTGTCTCCTATAAGCTCTACTTCGTCTTCAATGCCTGCAGTCTCCACATCATCTTCATCGGCTCAAACACATCTGCTTCCTTCCACATCTGCAGAAATACCCACAATACAAAGTAAGTCTTTGTTACCAATACCCATTCCTACTACTACCCCTAACAATGACCTGAATACTTTTGCTTCATCTTTAGAAACTGAAACCCGCCCTCTTACAACTTCTAATAAATTTACCGCACTTCAACCATCAATTCCCTTATCAGAGTCTGATAGCGAACTTTCTAATACATCTTAAGTCCCCCAGAATGTAAAAAAGAATTCAAAAAATAGAAGAAAACGCACAAAAGCACAAAAAGCAGAAATAGAAATAAAAATGGCTAAACATAAACCCAGAAAATCAGGACCTATAGAATATACAACAGATAACGAGGATATGATCATGTATGATGTGCAAGCGGAGGAACTAGAGCCAAATCCTGAAGATAAATATGCCATGATAGAATGTTTTGTAGACAATCCTAGCGAATATATGCGTGCATTAACTCCCACCCGATTCAGGAAAAGTAGAAACTAATTTTATATACCATGTATTGCCTAACTTTGTTTTAAACTAACATGTTTCGTTCGTCTTTTGCAATGTTTTTATTTTAAGATATGGTCTGACTTGGTGGGGGAATTCCCCACCAAATTTTATTTCCTTTTATTACTTTATAACGGTTTTGTGTGATTTGAAATTTTAACTTTTTAAAACAATTGTCATTATTTTTATATATTTTATAAAACATTTTAAGTTTTTTTTTAACAAATGTTTGGCGCAGTACAACCAAAATTGGCTCTTGCGCCATAAAACTTTAAATTTACTCACTCACTTGCCATTTTGCGTCTCTTTAAAGGCGGATTATGCCCCACCTTCTAAATCTAAAAGACACCTCATATAGATTCTCTCGATGCGGGCAAGATTACTATTCAGCCATTGGTCCCTTGCCACTCCCCGTCGTCTGGACATAAGAGTTGAAGATTGGCATGAAAAACTCTTCCAGTTTCACGCAGTCTTGACCAAAGTAAGGTCAAAGGCTGACTTGCCCATAATTTATGTGTCAGCATTGTTCTCTTCTGGGTACTTACCCACGAGAAACAAGAAACCCCTAGGACAGGGATGGCAAACCAGTGGCACGCGTGCCATTGATGGCACGCGAAAAAACATTTTTGGCACGCCGGTGATAAAAATGGTTTGCATTTTATTTCAAAATTACCAAGTTTACTCTGAAGTATTACGAACAAACGCGAGTAATCGGTTGCGGGGCGTCGGGAAGCCCACTCGTACATTATTGTCTTGCCTTAATAACGTCGCAGACTACAATTGCTTATGATGTAAAGTTTGTCTACGCATATAGCATAATCAATTTCATTGACACAACTGTATTTTAACGTTTATCTGTGTTATATTTACGATTTTTAACTGTGATTTAAAATGGCTAGTTCAGCAAAAGAACAACAAGTGAAAGATAGTTAGTGTAACAAAGAATTTCAAATTTGGTGGACCAAGAAACATGGCATTATTAGTAAAGGTGACAGAGGCGTGTGTGTTTTATGTTCTGGAATAGAGGTAAAACGGCATTTTTTAAAGCAAATCACAAATCTGTTTGTCAAAAAAGTAAGCCACTGCAAAAATAATTAATTGCTTAGAAACCGTTTGGTAGATGACTCAAATTCAGCATGCATTCTACTAAAAGTAACATCTTACAATCATCCAATCTACAACAACAGATGTTACACTAATGATACTTTAATTTGAATTACACGTATAACTAAAACATTTATAACTATACAGTGCTAACGATATATTTTCGTAGTAAATAGAGTTTTGTGTTTTTATAGTATTTAGTTTTATTATTTTCCCAATAATCACAAGTCAAATTTTTTTATGACACGTCTGTACCTCATCAAGCACTTCTTTTGAAAAAATGGCACGTTGATCCATAAAGGGGTTTGCCACCCTTGTCCTAGGAAATAGTGTTACTTAACAGGAAGTCCATTAAGAATTTGCTTTTCTCTTTTCAGGCCTTACCACCCAAGTCCCGAGTGATCCGAGTCATGCCCAATACTCCAGCATTAGTGCGAGAAGGGGCTTCGGTTTTTTCTTGTGGAAGTAATACCCTGGAAGAAGATTCAACAACTGCCCATCGAATATTTACCAGTGTCGGCATTTGCGAACAGATAGAAGAAAATTTGCTAGATGCTGTCACAGGTCTTTCTGGTAGCGGACCTGCCTATGTGAGTCTTCAACTTACTAAATTTTTATCAAACTATTTAAGCATCTGAATATTATAAGCTCTAAGACATATGTTGTATACATGCATATATGTATTGTAGGGTCAAATAGTTCCAGGAAAAGGTCAATTACAAATTATTAAAATATAGAGCTATAATTTAATCTTATTGGCCTTCAAAATGCTGCCGTCTTGAATCCACACACTTGTGTTCCAGAGTTCATATAATTGTTCAAAACACTCCTTGAATCCATTTTTTTAGAAGTCCAGTTGCTTCGTTGCATTTTGGATCACCTCACTGAATCCACAAGACGATGTCCCTTTAATTTCATTTTCTCTCATATGACTGAACTGGGGCCTTACAGTGGGTCCCAAATCATGTTGGAATCCCTGGCAGTGAGAGAGCCGGCCAAAAAGCCAAGCAGGGAGCCAAGTCATTCCAACTGGAAGTTCTCTTGACTCTCAGAAGAGCAAAAAGCATTATTTCCACATTCATTGACAAATATACTATCGTGACCCAAAAGACCAATAGCCTTGGAAAGTCATGGGAAACTCTGGCCACTGTGTGTCCAATACCGAGGCACCTGAAGAGATCTGAGGCTGTTGTCCGCTTTCGCCTAACCACCGGACATGACTTTTCGGGAGTATACCTCCACTGGCTTAGCCTCGTTGCTAACGAGGCCTGTCCATTCTTCGGCCATGCCAGAATGGATGGCGACTATCTGCTCCAATACACTGGACTCGATAAATACCAACTGACGACATCGTCAGTCGGTACTGAGAGGATCGACATAAAATGGTCAAGAAGGCAAGCATGGGCATTGGATGAAAAAAAATAATTTCATTTTCTGCCATGGTAACAGATAAAAAAACCTCAGGTGCTGAAATCTTTTCCTTGTCTTTTCATCAGCATCTCGAGCGTCTCAGAAGGTGATTTATCGAGTAAAACATAGAAATTGATGCTTGTATGCTGCTCCAAAACGACACCACAAAATGCGACGAATAAAAAATTTGCTTTGTCAGAAATAATCTGCAACTAGCTCCAACAGTACAGGAAAGGAATTTCAGATGGCTGTGTGTTTTCTTTATTAGTGCTGCCAACCCTTGAACAGATATTTCCCTTTCAATGAACACCTGTGGGAAAGTAGGAGACCATTCCGAGAACTTTTTGACTCGAGTAGTATTTAAATCGGATTTAAGGTTCCGAATGATTCACAGAGGAATTCGGATAATATTTTTAATGTTTTTGAGTCAAAAAATGTAACAACAGTATTTGCATTTAAAAGATTTGAACTAAACAAAATATGTAGAGAGAGAAAGAGAGATTTTAAAATATTTCAGTTACAGAGGTGTTATCATAAAAACTATATAATAAATTTTTGGATTTCTTTGCTGATTTTGATAATATTTGCTTAAACAAAGGTGAAAGTAAATTTCTTTAATTCAACGTCTTTCGGAAGAATACAAATTTTATTTTTAATAGTATTTTATTTTTAAAAATTTTTATAAAACTTTATCAAACATAAGTGATATTTTATTTATGTATTCAATAATTTTCGAAAAAAAATAATGCCGTTTCATCCAGAAAAAATTCTTGTGTGTGTGTGTACTCTACTTATTCTTTTAAATTTAATTTCTTGACTAGAATTTCAATTCTTCAGTAGCTTTGATACCTATACATATAATCTAACCTCATACAGTCGGTTAAATTATGAAAATATTCTATTTCATTGAAATATCAATTTAAATTATCTACAATAGCGTTGAATCTTCATGTGCATAATAAATAATCAACTAATTAAATTAATAAATTATTAAATCTTCATAAATTTATCAAATTCTGTTTTTTAAAATAATTTTTAGTTTTTACTACCGGGAATCAGTTAATGTTAATTAAAATAACGCACATAAATAAATGAACTCTAAAAATGTATGTTATGCGTGTTATATATGTAAATTGTTGCTTAAAGTAAGAAATGTCTGAGTAAGAGAAATATGAAAACACACATAGCATGAAAAGTTTCCATTGTTTAATTTCTAGATGTTCATGGCCATCGAAGCTTTAGCAGATGGGGCCGTCAAGATGGGAATAAGAAGAGAACTAGCCATTAAATTGGCTGCACAAACACTTCTTGTAAGTGTACACGAGTTAAGTATTTTACTCACTTTGCATAATGTACTTTTAAAAATATCTTACAATCAGTGACGTCTTAAGATATGGACCAAGTGGGCCCGGGCCAGGGCCTCGTTTGATTCTTGGTTCTGTCTTAATAAGATCATGATCCGGATCATTTTAATGGTCAAATATTATTCCAGTACATATTCACCGAAAAACAGGGAATTTCAAACTGCATGTCAGATGGATAAAATGGTAAGACTGTATTAATATGTGATGACCGTTGTACATGTCAAGGCCTAGGCCTAATGCCATACACAATCATTCAACTCATTTAGTTAAAATGCAGTCATTGGTCGAGCCGGTTTGTGCCTAGGTTTTCGAGATTGTGAGTTGTGTTCATTTATTTGTTTCAATTTACCATTTGAAAGAGTATATGATATTACATACTACTTTTAAAGATCTCAGGTAGGGCCTACTTTTACTTAAGGGCCCTGGGACTCAAAAAATCTTCTCTGGGCCCAGGGCCTTAAAGAGTCTTAAGATCTTACAATCTTCTAAAGGAAAGTGTTTACAGCTCGAATGCACCCCTAAAAATAATTCCGTCGTCTTGAAATTTTGCTCGTTAATTCCTTTACACAAACTGTGTAAATATGATTCAGTCCCAACCAACTTTAAAATTTGTTTTCCACTCGCTGAGATACATACCATGAGAAACTTCTGGTAAAAAAAAACTACTGCTTCTGTAAATGACACAATTAATCTCTTATAAAACACATTTTACTGTGGAAATTAAACTCGAATAGAAAATTGTATTGATTCGTTTCATAGTAACATTTTCGAAACGCAATAGCGTTAATAAAACACGAAATGTATGATCTTCAAAAAAAAACCGAAAGTATAAATGAAACATTTTAAATTCAATCATCGTTACACGAAAGCAACGGAATTAAGTAAAATGAAATAGTAAATAAATTAATGCAAATACAACAGTAGACAAAGCTTTTTTTTTCCATAATTCCGTAATGAACCAACTGGGAGACTAAATATAACAGAAGTACACTGTAGCACTTCAAGGACGATGAAACCGCAGAAATAAAAAAGAATATCACTTATAAAGTATGGAAACTGCAGAAAGGACTTTACTGAGAGTAGAGGGGCGACCCACGGTCTCATGAAGTCTTAAGACGTCCCTAGGCGTAGGTAAAAAACACTATCTGGTTGAAAGGGAAAGAAGAGAGAGAATCTCATATATAGAAAGATATGTGACCTCTTGCAACTGCAATGATTAGGTGGCATCATCTGTTCATACACATCATATTATCCAGTAGTTCTTGAGATACGTGTTCTCATTCTTCAATGAGCATCAGTGTAAGTCACTTAATGTTCTTTTGAAGATGCAATATTTCTATTAAACGTCTTCTCAAAGCATCCCACTCATGTCTAAAGGGGTTTAAATTGGGGATAATAATGCAATAAATATTACAAATTATCTCAACAACATCAAAGTCATACTTTGCAAACGTTACAGTGTTTTTTTTTTTTCATTTTTGAAACATAATGCTGAGAAAAAAATAAAATGTTATTACAATCTGTTTATTTTTTCACAGGGTGCAGCTAAGATGGTTTTAGAAACTGGAAAACATCCGGGAGCTTTGAAAGACGACGTATGTTCTCCGGGTGGAACATCCATTCAGGCGGTTCACGAGCTGGAGAAGAATGGTTTTAGATCTGCTCTGATATCTGCTGTCGAAGCTGCCACTCAAAGGTCGAAGGAAACGGGAGGACTCTTTTAAAAAACATTTTATTTAATGGTGCTTTATAAGTGTTAGTCATGAGTGTACTGTTTCTGTTTTATCTTCATATAAAGATTTTAACATAATTATTTGAACTCTTTTTTTTATCTCTGTTAAGGGGGTATCAAATGAGGGAAGGACAAATTTACAAAAAGAAACAGATAATAGATAACTTCCCATATTGCTTCAACGAAAAGAAATTAGTTCTGTGACCGTTTATTACATCATTACTGAGTTAAAACCAAAAGTAATCAACAAATTCTCGGAGTAAAGTAATGCATTTAATAACATAAAAATGTCACAGTTTCAAGAAACGGATACTTAAACGGTACAAGACAATTAAAAGTAAACATTTAGAGGAAAAAATTAAAACAAGTTAACTTAAACATAATACGGGATTGGACAGCGAGACGAAAGACACTCACTCATTCGAATCCAAATTATCTCTTATGGAAAAAGCAATGTGTAGTGAGTTTGCTCTTCCGTTACAAATCTATCCATAACGTGGTGGCATCTACATTTCAGTCTTGGAAAGTGCGTTGGAAGTGGAGAGTGCGTTACAGTTCTCAGTCATTTAGAATCGTTTTAGTTTCGGGGAACTTCAGCACCCTTTCTGATTGTTCTTTTGTGATATTCATATGCTTCATGGATTTTTGAAAATATTTTATCATTCATTGAACAGCTTTTGTAGTTACTCATTTTTCCATGAAATTCATTCAACTAATTTAGTATTTAAAATGTAAGAACTCTTTAGCTATCTCCCAATTTTTTCATATTCTTACAATCTAACCAGATAGCAAACTAATCCTGACATTATTATGTTATCTCTCATTTCATTCCCCTCCCCCTTTTATTAGCCTTTAAGAAATATTTCAATTGAAATCTCACGGCGATTCGCAAATAAGTGCACAAAATAAAAAAATCTTCCCAACGGCAAATTGAGCTCATGTGGGTTTTTAACCATGTTTTTTTGTTACATGGAATGAAAAGGAATGTATATAGTAAAAAATAATGAAAATCAAAATACTGTTCTTTCATATCAAGAACCTAAACATTTAGGCCTTTAAAAACAAAAAATGAATCAAATTCTAGGAACTATTATACTCTTATGAACAGAATTTCTGACTTGGGACGATAAAATGAGGTTTAGCAAGCTTTATGATTCTTCCTCTCCCCTTCGTTGAAGAATTTCTACATAAAACTTTCAGATTTCCTTCAATAAAAACAATGTATATACCATAAATTTTAAGCAAACAAAATCATAAGAAAATTGATGTAGACTCTGAAGCTCGTACTCTACAACAAAATATTTTTAGAACACAATGAAGAAAATAAACATAAACTAATTAATACATATACAGGAGCATAGCTAACGCCGTATCAATGATACGGGGTCCCCAAACTAAAGGGCCCCAAAAGGCGTAAGTGAAAAACCATAAAATGTTAAGAGACCCAAAAAGAGCTCTTAGAGAATTTTGACACACATACACAGGGCCCATTCAGGACTAGCTACGCCAGTGTACATATAACTCATTGGAGGTGTGTGACTACAGAAACCAACTTAAATATTAAACTCCAAAAGGTATATTACTTATTTACATAAAACAAATTTTAGGGATCTAACAGTTTAAAAAGCAAATCCTTCAATTCTCTCAGAAACACCTCAAACATCAATGCTCTATTCACTTGGATAAAGAATACAAAAGAAAACCTTGTTTCTAATAAGATCTTTAACTAAAATGGTTATTACACTTGACTTTTGCGTGAAGATAACATTTTATTCGACATCAAGTATACTAACTATAACTGATCCCGATAACTCTGTCTTTTGTATGAAGTATGTAAATCACTAAAAAGAATTTTTTATATATATAGAATTTCAGATATCTTCGTATAATGCAATTTATCTTTTAATGTAACAAAAACACTCTCTCGTAAAGGAAAAATACTAGAAAAAATAAAACTGACTTTTGACTGATTATTAATATTAAAAAAAATATTTTCGTATTTACTAAAATCTGAATTAATTTCTTAAGGATAAAAACTGTTGTTTTATATTACTAACATCAGCATTGGCATGGCAGCCCTTTGTGTGCCTGAGCCTTCCTCAGAAGTTTTTTCCTATTCTGCCTCCAATTCTTCACTTTTAGAATGGCAAAGTCCTCATCCACACAGTCATTCCATCTCCTTCTGAGCTTTCCCTTTGATTTTTTTGTTAGAGAGAGTTGCATTAAAAATTTTCATTGTTGTTCGTTCTGGGCTCATTCTTACGACATGCCCTGCCCATCTCATTCTACTTAGTTTTATGGACTTAACCCATTCAAGATCAGACCATCTTTCCGGTTAAACCTAATTAATCTATTTTAAAATCCTTATAAAATCATTACTTTAATAAAATATGCCGAAATTTATATATATATAGCTTATAATAATTCCAAATTCTATAAGCTCTAAATTCAAACCACACCGGTGTGATCACGGGACTCAGAATGAGGAAAACGCCTTCTCACATGGGATACCGTGTTCTCTGAAATAATAACATATATGTGATCATGGTCCTTAAGGGGTTAATAATATCATCATTATTAAAAATCTTATATATCTCAAAATTATATCTTTTTCTCCAACTGTTATTATCGAGAACAGACCCAAATATGATTCACATGACCTTCTTTTTAAAAGTCGTCAAGGTTTTCTCTTATTTTTATGGCAAGGTCCATGTCTCTGAGGCATAATTCAAAACCGATTTAATCAATACCTTATACAACAGGGTTTTCGTATTTCTTTTTCTTAAGTGAGACTTCAGTAATGATCTGAAACCAAAGAAACAGCAATTAGCCCAGCAATAATTCTCTTTCTCATTTCAGGATTTATATCATTTTGGTATAATTTATCTCTGATCCTAGATAAGTAAAAAAATTTTACAGAATCAAATTTAAAGGAGTCTATATTTCAAATCAATTAGAGATGGTTTCCAACCTACCACAATACATATATTTTGTCTTCTCCGTATTCACCCTTAGGTTCATTTTTCTAGCAGATGAAGTAAAGCTCTCATCCAATCAGCTCTAGATCTTGCGATAATGCCCTCACCATCGGCATATGCCAAAACATGTATTTATTTATTAAATATAGTACCTGTGGTATTTATGCCAGCATCCCTGGTCATCATCTCTAGAGCTATGTTAAGCAGCAGACATGACAATGCATCTCCCTATCTAACTCCATTATACATTTCAAACGATATAGACAACTTCCCTTGAATTCGCACCATTCAGAAGGTCTCAGTGAGTTTGAGCATTATATGATGGAGATTAATTTTGATGGAACATTAAAATTAGATTGGGTCTTCAAAAGCTCAGCCCTATTAAAACTATCATATGCTGCTTTAAAGTCTACAAATAAACGATGGGTCTCTAAACCAAGTTCCCTGTATTTCTCCTAAGTTTGTCTTAAGATTAAGCTTTGATAAACAGTGAGTCTTCCCTTGCGAAAGACACACTGATAATCCTCAATGTCGCTATCTACAATATGATACAGACGATCAAATGGGACATTTGAAAAAATTTATATAGGCAACGCATAAAGGATTACTCCTCTAAAATTTCGACTATTCAGTACGTCACTCTTTTTATGAATAGAGATTAAAATACTCAATTTCAATTCAGAAGGCAACATCTCTTTCTCCCAGATGCATGGCATAATTTGCCAGATTTATATTACTAACATTTCCTCCCATTTCGATTATTTTGAGCAAACGATTTTTGGCACACCAGTGATCAAAATGGTTTGCATTTTATTACAAAATAGCTAAGTCCACTATGAAGTATTACGAACAAACGCGAGTGTTCGGTCCCGGTGTGGCGGGGAGCACATTCGTTCGTGATGCAAAGTTTGTCCACGCATAACATAGTCAATGTCATTGACACAACTGTATTTTAAAGTTTATTTGTGTTATATTTACGGTTTTTAAGTGTTATTTAACATGGCTAGTTCAGCAAAAGAATAAAAAGGGCAAGATAGTAAGTGTAACAGAGAATTTCAAATTTGGTGAATCTACAAATATGACATTATTAGCAAAGGCGACAAAGCAGTGTTTGTTTTACGTTCTAGAATAGTGCTATGTAGAACATCGTCTGTACAACGGCATTTTGAAACAAATCGCAAATCCTCTTGTCAAAAAGTCCGCAGCGAAAATAATTAATTTCTTAAAAACCGATTGGCCGATGACTCCAATTGAGCATGCATTCTATTAAAAAAGTGCTATCTTACAATCCTAACATAAGTTATTTGTCATCCAATCTGCAACAACAGAACTCACATCAATGTTACTTTAATTTGAATAACACGTATATTTAAAAAAATTTACAACTATACAGCGCAAAAGGTATTTTTTCGTTGTAAATAAAGACTTTTGTGTGTTCTTAGTGTTTAGTTTTTTTTATTATTACTTTTCCAATATTTACAAGTCAAAATTTATTTGACGGCCGCCCGGTTAACTTAATGTTAATTTAATTTATTCTTATTATCCATTTTATAATACCCAGGTTCTAATTTATCATTTGGCGTCACACTATAGCTTAAGTTTAAACATTAGATCTTTAAAGACAAATAAAACAGGACACTAAATTAAAAAGCCGTTCTTTAAATTAACACTTAATTTATTTACAATAACATTTAAATTACGTTAAATACTAAGGATATACATGATTACTTAACTGAATTAGGATCTGAGAGAGAGAGGAATCTTGGTGGCCATCTCGCGAGTCTCCAACCGCGGCATTTTGTCAAAGGGTCGTCAGACCAAAATCGGTGATAAAATTTGTGTCAGAGAGTGACTAAATTCGTCGTGCAAGCGCTTATATTTCGCGGCGGTTTACTTCTGTATTCTGGAGAGGATTCTTTTTCGAAACACAATCAGCTTTTCTGATTGGTCTGAGTCAGCGGAGGGATATCTTCTCGCGGTCCATGACTCCCCCAAAACGCGGGAAATTCCCAAAAACATCCCATACCATGATGTATTTATGGGTACATTGCCTTCTTCCAGGCGTGGGAAATGCGTCACCCTTTTCGGTGGGGTGAGAGGCACTCCCAGAAATTCCTCTCTTGTAAACAACAACAGGGCCGATATACAAATTACTGTTGTAATCCTTATGGAAAGGCGGCCCCCATCACTCCTCCCCTCTCTCAGATTAACAAAACCAAAATGAATAATAATAAAAAAAAATTTCAGTAAGCAAACGAAATACAGAATTGGCCTAGCGTCGGCAAATGTCTATGTCAAGAACAAAATTCACAGACTCCTGGTCACGATCAGCTGTCCACGTCTTATGAGGGGTTCTGTCCATGTTCATCCATGATGTTGGCAGCTCCATCGTCGCTCAGATATTGCTAAAGAAATCTGCTAAACTGCAAAAAAAGAACAAAAACTTTGTCTCCCAGGGAAACCATATTAGTAATGAAACAACAGTTATGAAAAAAAAATTAAACTTGGCCCTTTGTGACCACCCTTGAAGACTCCAAGCACCAATTTCCAACTCCTCTCACCGCTCATAAAATGAAAATAAGAATGTTAAAAAAATACAATCAATTTCTGAAGTTCCTAACCTATTCCGTGAGGGAAAACCAAATTAACTATCAACAACTACAATGACGTTAATGTACGAAGAGGAGAAAAAAAAAAATTTTACTGAATGGATCACCCAAACAATTCACAAAAACATCAGACACAGACTGACAAATAGAAATAATTAAACAATCACAAAGAATCGTGTGCCACTAAATAATAAAAAATATTAAGACAAATAACACGTAAGAATACAAAATTGGCGTATCTAACAACTGCGCAACTAATAAAACAACACTTAGGAGTGTTGAACAAAATACATTGATAAGAAATAAACGCCAGTGAAAACATTTACATACAATTCAAGCGTGGCGCTCAGAAACAGACACTTCATAATCGTTTAACATCGAAATCTTGACACGACCAATGTGAAGTGAAAGTCCCAGACCATCAAAAAAAAAAAAAAAAAAAAAAAAAAAAAAACTAGCAGAACTCTTTACATACTCAAGCGTAAAAATTTCAATGGTTCACTAAGAGCATTGATAATATTTAATGAAAATAATTAAGTAAAAGTAAAAAAAAAATTAGAGATTGAAACGATGAGTGTGCATAAGTGGAAAAAAAAAAAATTTTGTAACTTCATAGAATGCTTGGTAGCCTAAGAAATTAAAAAAAATTCACTACAAGCATTGGTTACAAATAAAAGTTTAAAAAAAAAAATTTAACGGAATTAATTAAGATTTGCAAATTAAAATTTTATAAATTAACTAATCGTATAAATGATAAAAAAAAAAATTTATAACCTGCAAGAATGCTGAGTAGCCTAAGGAATTTAAAAAAAAATTCACCACTAGCATTGGTTACAAATGAAAGTTAAAAAAAAAAATACTGTAATTAAATTTAGAATTGCAAACTATGAGTGCGCATGTGATCAGTATGCACCCCCAAAGTGTACAAAAGCAAAACAAACAAAACATAACATCCCATTTCCTGCGATATGACGATCGCCGGCAACCGCCAACACAAGAAACAGAGTGCAGAATTATAACTAAAAAAAAAATAGCAAATCCGATTGTAAAAAAAAAAAACTATATCGATTAATATTGTTTAAAAGAAACTTTAAAAAGAAAAAAAAATTTCTTCCACATTCAATACATTTGAATTTCCATTTGAGAAATGAATTCCAGAAATCACAAGTGCAGTTGAAAATTTCAGAAAAAAAAATTAAAACATAAAATTGATATGCAACCCAAGTCATATGAGGCGATACATACAGAGTAAAGTAATTTAACTAAAAGAAAATTATTGCAAGTGTTACACAGAATTAAACAGTTTCCAATATAAAAAAAAAAAATATCGCTTAACTAATCAACATAACTTTTTAACAATCCTCGTAATACAATGTATCCACAAGTCCAAATAATATAAAAAAAAACTAAAATTGTTTCACTATACGCGCAACAAATATACAAACACGAAAAAAAAAAAAAACACAAGATCCTCGATTTACAACAATACCGCTAACTCAATTCATCGAAAATCCTCTAATTAATAACTCAAGTACAATTCTATAACAACAACCTAAAATTCTCAGTAACCTTAAAATGATTCCTCGATAATCCAAAATTGCCTTTACCTCAGATCGTTCACATCTTATGCCTCAACAACACTAACTAAACTCATCTGCAACTACCGAATAATCAATTGACTGCTCCACAATACCATTAACTAAAACCATCTATGCTCCTCAGCTTATGTACACAAAATCTCACATACCCAATAACACTAACTAGACTTATCTGCAACATCCGAATAATTAATCGACTTCTCCACAATACCATGAACTAAAACCATCTATGCTCATCAATTTATTTACACAAAATCTCACATACTCAATAACACTTAACTAGACTTATCTTCAACTTTCAAATAATTAATCGACTTCTCCACAATACCATTAACTAAAACCATCTATGCTCATCAACTTATTTACACAAAATCTCACATACTCAACTTTCCTAAATGCATCTCAAAACCTTCCTAAATATACCACACAATCATTAATTCAACTTATCTATGTTCATCAACTTAATTACTCGAAATCGTACAAAATCCGGAACTCAAATTACCTTCTCACATCAAAACAACTTTCTCAAATATACCGCATAATTATATCAACTCAATTTCCTTTGCCCAAAATCCTTAAATCAAAATATCCTTCAGTACATCAAACAGTTTTATTAAATAAACCATGTGACTTTCTTTTCAATTCAATTATCCATTTCCATAAAAAAAAAAAAAAAACTATCGAATAAACGTACACTTTGAACACAAACTTAGCTATCTCCATAAAAAAAAAAAAAAAAACCTTCCCAACCATTCAACAAATTCATCAGTGCAAACTTTATCTATCTCCTTCAAATAACTGTCTCAAATATTCCACGAAATCTCTTAACTCAAACTTATGTAACTCCTTACAAGTAGTGAAACAACAACAAAAAAAAAAAAATTCACACCCAATCCTATTCCAACATTTTCAAATTCTCATAGCAACAACGCCTAATCCTCTTCCAACAGTTTCAAACCAAAAAAATTTATGAGTTTCGAGTCTCATAGCAACAGCACCGTAACGTAAAAACAGGAAACAAGGGGTGGGGAACGAAAACCCATCGGAAAAATTTTGCTGAATCTCTGTCGCGACAGCAGTGGGGGGGGCGAAGGGAAGACCCCTCCTAAGGCGGCAAGAATCCGACATCCAAAAATTCCACCCCTGAATTATGCTGCCCGCGGGGAGGAGTCCCTGCGACAAGGAGTAACCAATAAACAGAAATTCCAATCAACAAACAGTGTTTTGTCCTATACCGGATGTCGTGTGGGGGGGGATACGACGAAAAGGGGTGCGGACAAAAGCTCTCCCCACGTTTTCGAAACGAATGGACGAAACATTTTTAACACCATTAGCTGACCAACAAAAAAAAAAACTTTTTACCAAATAACAAGCAGAACTACGTACTAAAATCCAGAACAAAAAATTGAATCAACGTCAACACTCAGTGAAATAATCTACCCGCACTGACATAAATCAACACATGTAAGCCTAGCCCCAACGAGAAAAAAAAAAAAAAATACAATATCGACCGACCAAAAATCAAAATTCTTAGTAGTTTAGCACACAACCGAGACACACTTATTGACTGCAAATTCATTTAACAACCATAATTAATCTAAACCAACAGAAATACTATCTCGACAAACAAAACCTTCAATTCCTAGTACAGTTTAGCACACAAGCGAGACACAATGATTGACTGCACATTAATTTAAGAACCACAATTAATCTAAACCAACAGAAATACTATCTCGACAAACAAAACCTTCAATTAGTACACACAATGATTGACTGCACATTAATTTAAGAACCACAATTAATTGAAATACTACTCGACAAACAAAACCTTCAATTCCTAGTACAGTTTAGCACACAAGCGAGACACAATGAACTGCACATTAATTTAACAACCACAATTAATCTAAACCAACAGAAATACTATATCGACAAACAAAACCTTCAATTCCTAGTACAGTTTAGCACACAAGCGAGACACAATGATTGACTGCACATTAATTTAACAACCACAATTTTAATCTAAACCCCTGAATAAACCACAACAAAAAAAAAAATTCCAAATCTATAGCAAAACAAACAACGCAGAAATTAGAAGAGCATTAAAACACCTAACGGCAACACAAAAAAAATTTTAAGTCAAAGTTAGCAATCATCTCACATAAAAAAAAAAAAAAACATGCGCGGGAAAAAAAAATATTAAAGTTTCAACCTAATATCTTATAGAAAATATTCAAACAACCATCTCTATCCATATCTTAACAAGCATAAATTCCAATGTTATCATCATTTAGTAATACACAACCACTTAAAATTAATACACCAACACAATTTAGCAATAAAATTGATTCTAACAAAATGCTGCTACCAAAAATTAATCTTCTATGCAAAAATAAAAATTTAACCAGAAAGTACAGTTATAAACAATCAATTCAGCATAAACTAAACAATTCAATAAAGGAAACCTTTTATATGAAAAAATTATTGAAATTCTAGATAATAATCACAAAACAAATTATGTAATAGGGAAAAAAAAATTTAAAATATGTATGTATCGTAACAACATTCAAATTTCATGACAGGTGTCCAGAGACCCCAAAATTTGACCTTTGTCACAAACATAAATTAAAGCTTAAAATTAATAAAATTAAAAATTGACGTACGTACATGATTATCATTGAATAACACTTGCATTACAAATTTATTTAAGATATTGCACAAAACACACAGCATGAAAATATTTTATCTAGAGTTAAAATTGATATTAACCACAAACAACACTATGTCATTTAAGCATAAAATCAAGACATAAAACAAACTGCAAAAAAAAAAAAAAAATTTAACTGGAATTCATTAAATAACAGGAAATCATTAAATAAATGAGTACAAAATTTGATATAAAAAAAAAAAAAACATAAAACATAGCATGAAACAAGGTGCAACTATGAGACAGGTATCATTCAATGCGTGCTCTCGAAATGACGAAGCGTAAAATTGTAAAAAAAAATTAAGTCTCCCTCAAATATTTTAGCGCAGAAACGTATTTAACGAGCCGAATTACCTGCACGAGCCCTTAAATTATACCGTGGACTTGGAACAATACCCTTAACCTCCGTCTCGTCTGGTTGTAAATCATCCAAATTTTTCAAATGCAAATATGAAAATCTCTTAATAAATGGAATCATCCGATTGACATGCGTGTTAAATCTTTTCCTCAATTGTTCTACATGTTGCACCCTATAATTGACATTAGAAAAACGCTCTATCACTCTGTAAGGACCTTCGAACTTAGGTCTGAGTTTTGGAGATAAATTAGATTTAATGTTAGGCGTCTTTATAAAACACAAGGACCCGATCTTGTAATCGTAATGATGTTGTTTTGTCGCTCTCGTACTCAATTCAACATGTGATGCCTCCTGATCCTTTAGATTATTTAAAACTTTATTGAAAGTATGCTCCAAAGACGGTAAAAGTTTCTCGACATATTCATACTTATTTTGTGGTGTATCAGAATTCTTTTCGTAAGTGTAGGATAATCGAATATCTCTGCCATGCTCTAGGAAAAAGGGAGATGTGTATGTAGCTTCATGGATCGCTGAATTTAATGCTAACATGGTGTGCGGGAGTTGATCATCCCAATCGTTTGTGTTTTGTGAAATTGATGCAAGGATATTGGCTAGCGATTGATTGGGTTTCTCTACCCTACCGTTGACGTGAGCGGAATAACTTGATATGTGCCTTTTTTGAATACCCATGACTCTGCAAAATTCAACAAATTCGGAACTCTTAAAATATGTAGCGTTATCTACGACTAATTTATGTGGGCAACCCCTGTGTACAATGTAATTATCAAAGAAAGCTTTTGAAATCGTACTGGACCTAGTATCCGGAAGTGGAACGATGTGAATATATTTTGTGAATGCATCTATCATAGATAAAACATAGCTATTACCTTTAAGCGTGGTTTTTAAGGGACCGAAAATATCCATATGACACGTTTCTCCTGGTTCAGTACTTTGTTCAACAAGTTGATGGGGTGCAGGCGGGATTTTAAAGGCGTTTTTTCGAGATAAGCATATGGTACAAGAACGAACAAAATTTTTAGTATCTTTATACATATTGTGCCAAAAGAAGTTCTCGCTGAGTCGATGATAAGTTTTAAAAAATTTAAGATGTCCTCCATATTCTGAATGAACTGATTCGAGAATTTTAGCTTTTAGACAATGTGGAATGCAAACCTGCTTTCTAGTGGTGTTAGACCTGGGTGATCTCGAGGGGCGCTTGGACAAATGACATAACAAACCTTCCCCATTAATAAAATAGTTGCTGATTTGTGGGCTAACATCATTTTGATCAATTTTTTGTATGATAGTGCTTAAAACAGAATCTTCGCGTTGCATATTAATAAGATCTTTAGAGTCCGGTAAAGCTATTGTGATGTTGTTAATATAACGAGAAAGATGATCTGCGACTGAATTTAAGGATCCCCTGATGTAGTGTATGTCGTAATTAAATTCTTCCAGAGCCAATTTCCAACGCAAAATTTTGGAAGAGGGATTTTTATTAGAAAGAAATCCCGCGAGAGGCTTATGATCGGTAAAAACTTTAAATTTTCTGCCTAACAAGAAGGTCTAAAAAAATTTAATGCTGTATATATCGCGAAAAATTCTAAAACCGTTGCGTTATATTTCGATTGTGATGGATTTAATTTCTTAGAAAAAAAAATATAAAGGTTTGACTTCAGAGTTAGGATATTTTTGTTCTAAAACTGCCCCTATGCCGCGAGAAGAAGCGTCCGTTGTTATTTGTAACTCCGCGTTTTGATCAGGTAGTGCCAAGACCGGTGGATTCAATATGGCTTTCTTAATATCATCAAATGCCTCCTGCGTTTCGGATGTCCACTCAAATGGAGTGTCTTTTCTCAATAGATTCGTTAAGGGAAGTGCACGTTTCGCGAAATTCTTGATATATCTCCTGTAAAAATTACAGCACCCTAAAAAAGATTTAATTTGTTTTTGATCCTTTGGAACTGGAAACTCATTAATTGATACGGACTTATCTTTATCTATAAGAATGCCTTCCGGCGTTACCACAAACCCTAAAAATTTACAACTTTTCGTTAAAAACTGACATTTACTCGGATTAAATTTTAAGTGAATTCTTTCAAAGCGTTCAAAAACCTTACCCAGTAGTTCAAAATGTTCATCTATAGTTTTAGTGAATAAAATAATGTCATCTATATAAACCAAAGCTCCGTGGTGTAATAAATCTCCTAGGACCTCCTGTGCGATTGATTGAAAAGCTTTAGGCGAGTTTTTTAAACCGAAACATAATCTGTTAAATTGATATTTATCACCGTCGGGAGTAGAGAATGCCGTCTTATGCCTGTCCGCAAAGTGTAGTGGAATTTGATTAAATGCTGACTTCATGTCTAACGCCGAAAAATAGTTTGAACCTGAAATTTCATGTAATATGTCGTCCAATGTTGGAATGACAAAATCCTGAGTCACAGTTATTTCGTTGAGTTTCCGAAAATCTAAAACTAGGCGCCATTTTTCTTTCTGTTTGACAAACAATGCCGGAGTATTATACTGAGAATTGGATTTCGAAATAATTCCCGCCTTTTCTAAATCTGCTATTTGACGTCGAAATTCGTTTCTTAAATTGAATGGAATCTTATAAATTGGACATTTAATGGGATAATCATGTTGTAAACTGATTCTGTGGTGCTCCGTAGCGGCTGCGGATAATTCTACCGTAGAGCGAGCGAAAGCACTTTTGTGCGAAATTAAAAGTTGAAATAATCTGTTTTTGATTTTATTGTCCAAACCTGAAAGATTGAAATCTTTCTCCGTGAGTGGGGGTAAAATATCTTGAGAAACCGGAAAATCAGAAGAAAAGTCTTCGTAATTATTGACTGTAATTATTTTCATGTTCTTGTTAAGGGTGATTATGTTATCTGAATCGTTTCTAATTTCTAAGATGGTGTCATTTGTCTGTGGATCAATTTTAATTTGCGAATTGGTTAAATGAATGTTTTTATTTCGTAGCTTTGCTGAACTCCGAATAGTGGCCAGTGACGTCGAATTAGGTAATGTTTCAACATGTATGCGAACATTTGTGACCGAATGGGGACCCACACACGTTTTGTGTTTTAAAAATCCATTTATAAAGTTACTCTGTACCACACGCGTGGGGAGTGAATAATGAATAAGCGGAATTGAAAAATTATGAATTAATAAACGGTTTTTCCTATATCTAAAACTGCATCCCATACTTTCAAAAAATCGTATCCCAAAATAGCGCAATAATTATCGTTAATCTCTTGTTTCGTTATAAAAAAATATGTCGAAATTGAAATTCCCCCAATGACAATTGTATTTCATAGCAACCGATAATTTCTACCGTGTCTCCGCTTACAGCTTTAATCTGAATTGAAACATTAAATTCCCTAAAGTTATCATTTTTTATTTTAGTGAAAAAAAAGAATTAGACATTAAAGATACGGATGCACCTGTGTCAATTAAAATTCTAAACTTGTGATGTTTAATGTGAGCATTTATGATCGGTAGATCGAATATTTTATCTCGAGATTGAATCGGAGAAAACCGCTCCTCTACCGAATGAAAAAAAAATCTAAATACGGCTTTCTCCACGGGAGTTTAAATTCTGATTTGTGCGAAAACGTTGAAAACCCCTATTCTCAGAATTTGTGTGTGTCGCTCTCACTGAATGCCTGGGGGCTGCGTAATTGTCGCGGAGAGTAGATTCCCTGAAATGTACATGCCTCCCTCCTGGCCTGGGGCTACTTGAAGAAGAATACTCGCTTGCGGCATTTCTCCGGGGGGGCTGGTAACGGGCAGCGCGTTCGTCCCTCTGTCTCTTCCTACATTCCGCCTGTCTGTGTCCTTGAATACCACAATAGAAGCACTTGAAAACGTTCTCTCTTCTGTTAAAATAGTTCCCACCTGATTTACGAGCTGTAACTGCACTTGCCTCTTGTAGACGGCCGACCCTTAAATTTATTTCTTGTAATCTATCCGCTAATGCTGAAAGAACTGGATTTTCCGTTTGTGCGGACGACAAGCCTGATCTCTCTTCGCTAGCTATTTGATTTAATTTCATGTTCTGCTCTTCTATCAATGCCGCATTGATTGATTCCTCTAAATTCAAAGGATCGCGGGAAAGAACAAATCGGCGTATGTCATTTCTTAAACCACTTATAAACCGAGATTGTAACAATTGGTCATTCGCATTTCTCACCGCGGTATTTTGAGCCGAATTTCCTGACTGGAAAATCTGTGTTCCCAGTTTATTGATGCGTGCTGCAAATTCCTGTACGCTCTCCGAAGGACCCTGGATACACGATGAAAATAATTGGAGACGCGTTGATAAAGGTACAGCTTTTTCGAATCTTCCAATAAGAATTCTTGCGATATCGTTATATTCTGTCAATTGACTATGTGTTGGGTCGGATAGAAAAAATTCCTCAGCTATTCCCGTTAATTTTAATTTTAGAATTGTTACTTTCTCATCGTTTGACCACTTGCCTAAATTCGCAACATCGTTTATTTTTCCCAAGAACCTGCGAATTCCTAACGATTCACCTCCGTCGTACATTGGAATTAGATCAATTAGATTAAATTTCTCGAACGCCGTTTGCGTCAAAAGGGGGTCTGATTGTCGTGTACGTGGCATGTTTGTTAATTATTAGTTAAGACCAAAATTTCTAGCGAATCTAATTCACAACGAAAACCGTTAAATTAAAACAAAATTCAAGCACTCGTGCAAGGCAACAGAAATTCATGAACTCTTAAATTTAAATGAAACTTTTAACTAATCGGCTCTCGCGTAAATACATGCATAGAAAAAAAATTCACATCAATATTAAAAGAAAAAAAATTAAAGAGCACAAGTACCTGCGTCATCGTTGCACCCCGGACTCTCTGACAAAACTGCAAGAAAAAAAAAAAATTCACAGTATCAAATTCAAGCAATACATAAAATACACAGTAGCACACGAGATGAAAATTTGTCCTGATGATCCATCAAGAAACGTTTACATAAAAAAAATGTAAAAAAAAAATTTCTAACTCAAAGGATGTAAAAAAAAAAAAATTTTCTAACGACAAAAAAAAATTTTAAAATCCTGGTCAACTGGCACCAGATAATGCAACGCCCGGTTAACTTAATGTTAATTTAATTTATTCTTATTATCCATTTTATAATACCCAGGTTCTAATTTATCATTTGGCGTCACACTATAGTTTACGTTTAAACATTAGATCTTTAAAGACAAATAAAACAGGACACTAAATTAAAAAGCCGTTCTTTAAATTAACACTTAATTTATTTACAATAACATTTAAATTACGTTAAATACTAAGGATATACATGATTACTTAACTGAATTAGGATCTGAGAGAGAGAGGAATCTTGGTGTGCCATCTCGAGTCTCCAACCGCGGCATTTTGTCAAAGGGTCGTCAGACCAAAATCGGTGATAAAATTTGTGTCAGAGAGTGACTAAATTCGTCGTGCAAGCGCTTATATTTCGCGGCGGTTTACTTCTGTATTCTGGAGAGGATTCTTTTTCGAAACACAATCAGCTTTTCTGATTGGTCTGGAGTCAGCGGAGGGATATCTTCTCGCGGTCCATGACTCCCCCAAAACGCGGGAAATTCTCAAAAACATCCCATACCATGATGTATTTATGGGTACATTGCCTTCTTCCAGGCGTGGGAAATGCGTCACCCTTTTCGGTGGGGTGAGAGGCACTCCCAGAAATTCCTCTTCTTGTAAACAACAACAGGGCCGATATACAAATTACTGTTGTAATCCTTATGGAAAGGCGGATACTTCACCTGCGGCCCAGTGGGCTCTGTTAAGTGGTCCGGTCATGGCCCATTGATCTGAGAAGTTCGTTTGTTTATGAAAACTTGGTGGGGAATTCTTTGTTAAAAAGTCAAGCATACTAATTTTGCTTCTTGCTTTCAATGTCGTATGGGTACTAATTGATATTTTTTGTTGCTGATTAGTGATAATAGACATCAGTGGAGTAGCGGCCATTTTATGAGTGGAACTAATTTTTAACTATCTTTCATATCTTGCAAGCGAAAAATATTCGGAGAAAATAGACTTTTTCAAGACGATCGAGATAAGTTGACTGTTTTGTAGTGAAAAACAAGCATGGTTTAGTAATTGTTTGATTTGTCACGAAAGTGTTATATTTAAAAAATACCAATAAACGGGAGTCATTCAATGACACTTTTCCTCGAAGATCTTTTTCAAGAGGTGATAAATAGGCTTTCTTGAATAATCTTTACAACAGCAAAAAGTGTTTTGTTAGTGGTTATTTTACAGCGTGGTAAGAAAGGCACCCTATGAAATTTGTTGCATTATTGGTAATCATATGCAACCGTTTACTGATGCAGAAGTTGTGAAAGAGTGATTCCTAAATATGTGGTGCGGTGTGAATCAATATAAAATAGTATCGAACATCGCGCGAAGGTAATCATTTTGGCGTGGTCGATCTGAGAACCTTCCGTTCCGTACGCAAGTGCTTTATCGACCACGCCAAAACGATCGTCTTCGCGGGATGTTTGGTACTAGTTTATATTGATATCACACCGCCTCAAATACTTCCAATTTAGAAAAATTTTGTGACAAAAATAAAAAATAATTAAAAAAGCAAAATAGGAGTTGTAATATTTTGATCAATTTCCTCATTTTAACTTTTCTGTGTTATCTAAGTCTTAAAGTATTTCTCCCCTCCCCCTCCATTAATTCTCATGTTGCGGCTCGCATGAAATAGTTAACATATGTATGCGGTCCGGCAGAAAAAAAGGTTGAGTACCTTTGGTCTAAGTTATTATTTGGATAATAAAAATTGACGATTAATAAGTTTCTTGCCCTACATAATTTTTTTATTCATTCTTTCTAATAATTCTTAACTCAAATGGAAACAGTGTCGGTTTATCCATTGGGCGCCCGGGGGCCTGGATAAACTGGACTTAACCAGATTTTCTGGTTATAAATTTTGATCCTCCAGTACCAAGGAAGCCTGTAGATCTTCTGCGCCCAGGGCCCGAAATGAGCTTAAATCAGCACTGAATGGAGATATGTAATCAATCTATAATTTCAACCCAAACTATGAGATATCTCGTAGTTGGCAGTGAATGGGTTGACAGAATTTTTATTCATAACTTGAATTTAGGACAAGAAAGTTTATTTTGAAATAGCAAAGTTTTAAAATTATTGGATAAAAGAATTATAATAGATGCATATTAAACATTAAAAAAATTCTTCCTAAAATCTACAGATAATTCTATTTCCACAATGTCTATATTTTTAAAATCTGCCTTGATATGATCTTTGAAGCCTCAGTAAAAATTGAAAATTCATTCATCTCTAAAAACCAATAGAATTATTCTCAATTCATGAAACTTCATGCTTAAAAACATTTCCAACTCTAGGTATATTGACACCACACCACATTTAAACTAAAAATTGACAAATGATACCTCAAAACTTTTGTTTGTTAAAGGTCTCATAAAGTTCAAAGGAAATATTAGGCATAAATAATAAAAGGTTCTTATATATGTAGGATTTAAAGTATTAGAGAATTAAAGATATTCTCCGATCAGTGAGGTTTGGACCTCACCAATAGATGGCGCTACCAGCGAATATATGTATCCCCCGGAATGACAGGTTTTAGGGGAGAAAACGATTGCGACGCGGAATGAGACAGACGTGAGAGAAGAGATTCCGGTTTTACAGGCGAGAAGCTACGTTTTTCGGTCAACGTGGAGGTCAGTAGGCTTAGCAACAATTGAGAGTATGCTTCATGAAATAACTCATAAAGTTTTAATTGTAAATAATCTAATATTTCATTAAACAGTAATTTCATCCTAATCTGCTTATTTCTTTGAAATATCAAGATCCCGAACATTATTTACCCCTAGACATCCCTACATATTTAATGGGGATTCGGCCGGGCTAATTTTTTTAATTTAAAGGGGGAGCAGAATCGATTCCAGATTGCCAAGGATTACCTTCTTCATCGCGAAGTAATGTGTCATCCTGCCACGAATAACATTTGTTTTTACTTCTGATTGCCACCCTGGTAATAGAATTCCTTCAGTGCATGTCGCCCTGGTATTAGAATTTCTTCAGTGTGTGCCGTTCTGGTGAAATAGTTCCTTCAGTGCATGCCGCCCTGGTATTAGAATTTCTTCAGTGAGTACCGTCCTGGTGAAATAGTTTCTTCAGTGCATGCCGTCCTAGCAATAGAATTTCTACAGGGAATGCCGCCCTGGTAATAAAATTTCTACAGTGAATTCCGCCCTGCTATTAGAATTTCTTGAGTGAACGCCGTTCTGGCCAAGCGGAAGTGCAGTCCCTGCGTTTGAAATTGTAAAGATTTGTGTGTGCGCGAAAGTGAAAAACCTTCAAGATTGTGTAAAGGCCTCGTATCCGCCATTTTGCACGGGAGGAATAAATATTCAAAAGGACGGATTAGGTTGATGGAGTAACCGACTTTTGTGACGTAGGAAAAGAAGAGTGTTAGTTTCTCCTTCCCTCTTTTGTGCCAAACCCTCAGCTCTGTCAAGGTCAGACTTAATTATGTTTACTTATCTGTTATTATTTTTTTTGGCAATTAGTATTTTGATGATTTGCCTTTTTAAACCTATATTTTTTCAATCTGAGCAAATATTTTAAACGAAATTGATTTTTGTTAGTTGTATTCTCTCTATAATTTGTATGAACATATTATTCACCTAATTTTGCCATTATATACTTTCATATTATTTTCTTTCTTTTCGAAGTTGTATTTAATAACTATTAATTTTGAATTATATATCCCAATTTAAATTATTACTTGATATGTTTTAAATTATTGATGCATGATATATTATTATTTGAATTTTACACTGGTTTCGGAAATTTTTAATTGAAAAGTTTTATTTGCATAACTTTTATATATTTAGCAGAAGTGTGGGTAAAATTTAGCAGAGCTAGCATCCTATACCTTTCACAGTATTTAGTACTATACCTGTTATTCTCCAGTACAATAATTCTTGTATAAATTCTTAACTCCTTAATTAAAAAGGGGAAAATCATGTCTTTCTTGTTAAAAGGGAAAAAGGAAGATTTGTTAGAGTTAGCTACAGAGTTAGGTTTAGAGGCGACAGTCGACATGACTAAGCCAATATTAAAAAATTTAATAACCAAAAGTGCAGGGTACGATGAGTAAGACACCAAATTGATGTACGAAGGTATCGTTGAAGAGAAAAAGGAAAGAGAATTATTAGAAGAAAGGAAACGACGGGATAATTTAGAGTTAGAAAAACTTAGAATCGAAGCTCAGATCGGATTAAATCAGGAAATATTGAGTAGGAATAATCGTACACCTAGTAATGAATTAAACAAACTGTTACCTAAATTTGATATGAAAGAGGATATCAGCTTATATTTAATATTGTTTGAGCGCCAAGCATGTATGATGAATGTGCCGAAAGAGTTTTGGGTTTCACACCTGTTAGGCCTACTCCCACAGGAAATCAAACAGTTGATCGCTACAGAACCTGAACAAGAGGCGAGAGATTATGACCACGTGAGGGCTTTGCTTTTGGAAAGGTTTAAATTGACCCCAGAGAAGTCCATGCAGCTATTTGTTACACATAAGAAAAGTTCGGATAAAACATGGCGTGATTTCTACCAAGAAGTTCAAACATTCTTTAATGAATGGATTGAAGGATTGGACGTAAAAACATTTGACAACCTACGAGATCTGAAGATAGCCAACCAGATGAAGAAAAGAGCCCCTGTTAAATTCAAAGAACGTCAGCTAAACGAATGGCCAAGTATCAACTGTCCAGTTGAATTAGCCGAGAGACTTGAAGAATTTGAGGATGTCCGTAGAACGTTGAAACAGAAACACATACTTTAACACCTGTTCAAAGACCTGAAGTTAGGGGATCGAATCAAGTGGAACATTTCAGGAAATTTGATAACCACAATACAAGTAGAACAGGAAATTCCAATCCTGAAAGAAAATATTTAGACACTCCTCCGAGTAGAGATTTTGGTAGAAGAGCACCTAGGAGATGTTACATATGTCATTCCTTAGATCATTTAAGTTTTAATTGCCCTAAAGCAATGAAAGAGATCAAAAGAGAACAACCCAATTCCCAAGTACAAAGCTGTTCTGTCACACCGCAGAAAGAGAAAGGACTACTCTTAAAAAACATTATGTTAGGCAATGAAATTGTATCGGCACTTATAGATACTGGTAGTACAGTTAGTCTAATCCGAGAAAATGTAAGCACGAAGATTGTTGACCATTCAAGACTATCCAAAATAAACACTGTGTTGTACGGTTTAGGACAAACTGAAGTAATAACCAAGGGCTTTTTTGAGTATGATTTTGTCTTGGACAAAGATCAATATTCCTTAACGTGGCACGTGGTGCCAACCAAACAGCTCAATTTTGAAGCCATTATAGGTACAGACATTTTGGGAAAAGCTTCTTTGAATTTCACCCAAGATGGTGTTATGGTCCATAAGCATGAGGAAAAGGCATGTCTAATGCAAATATCCAGAGAACATCCTGAAGATGAGTTAGATTTAAGTCACATCCTTGACTCACAAGTGAAAAATCATCTAACCAGAATAACCTCATCGTACAAACCTGAGAAAACTGAATCCACATATGTGAGGAGGAGGATAATACTGAACAATGATATCCCAGTCTATCAACCAGCACGTCGGTTGTCGTACGTGGAAAAGAAAAATGTGAACAAACACATTGAAGAATGGCTCGAACAAGGAATAGTCAGACCAAGTTCATCCGAGTATGCTAGTCCCATAGTACTTGTGAAGAACAAGAAAACTTATAATAAGAAAAGGAAAAAGGCTCCCGAGGACCAAGTTGGTGATTTGATAGCGGTCCAACGTACACAATTTGGTGGAGGCCTTAAACTTAGACCCAAATTTTTCGGACCATATCAGATTACGGCAGTGAAACCTAGAGACAGATATACAGTTGAGAAAGTAAGGGATCACGCTGGACCAAATGTAACTGCTACTTCCGCTGATTTAATGAAGTATTTTTCTCACTAATAGAATAGTCATTACAAATGAATAAATTTAATTTTAATAACTATAGGGTATACTCTTCACTTTATATGTCTTATGCATGCTGTGTACTTTTTCTTATATTTTGTAATGTAATACGATATGTAATCCTGAGAGCATTCTCAAGCGTCGCTGAGGTCATCGACTGTCAGGATTGGCCGAGTTTGTAGGATTTAAAGTATTGGAGAATTAAATATATTCTCCGGTCAGTGAGGTTACAACCTCACCAATAGATGGCACTACTTGCGAATATATGTATCCCCCCGGAATGACGGGTTTTAGGGAGAAAACGATTGCGACGCGGAACGAGACAGACGCGAGAGAAGAGACTCCGGTTTTGCAGGCGAGAAGCTACGTTTTTCGGTTAACGTGGAGGCCAATAGGCTTAGCGACAATTGAGAGTATGCTTCATGAAATAACTCATAAAGTTTTAATTGTAAATAATCTAATGTTTCATTAAACAGTAATTTCATCATAATCTGCTTATTTCTTTGAAACATCAAGATCCCGAACATTACTTACCCCTAGACACCCCTACATATAATTAATGGTTTACTATAAAATAGTAAATTTTATCTTCTCTCACAATTAATAAAATTTAACATGACAAATAATAAGAGTATTGCACTAAAAGTGCTCTTAACGTCAGAACATTTAATATTTATTTATCCAACGCCTGCGCTTAGCTTCCTGATCATTTGACACCGAGCTTCCCAGTACCGACTGACGACATCGTCAGTCGGGTATTCATCGACTTCAATGCATTGGAGCAGGTGGTCGCCATCCACCCTGGTATGGTCGCAGAGTGGGCAGGCCTCGTCAGCAGCCAGGTCAAGCTAGTGTAGGTATACTCCCAAAAAGTCATGTCCGGTGGTTAGGCGAAAGTGGGCAAAGGCCTTGGCTCTCTCCAGGTGCCTCTGTATAGGACTCACAGTGGCCAGGGTTTCCCAAGGCTCTTGGTATTTTGGGTCATGGCAGTAAAAGTGTCAATGTATGTGGATATAATGCTCTTTGCTCTTCTGAGAGAAAGGGGACCTCCGGTTGAGACTACTTGGCTTTATGGTCGTCTCTCTCATCGCCGGGGATCCCAACATGACTTGGGACCCACTGTAAGGCCACAGTCCAGCCATATGTAATTAACTCCACAATTTTAGTTCGACACTGAATTGTGTGGAAACGTATGGGTTAATGTCAGTACACAGGATCATTTAATACAGAGGTCGCCAAAATGGTGGTTCGCGGGCCATGATAAAATTTCGCTGGTCCCCAGAAAAATGTGGAATATTCTTACTCACCACGTTAAATTATGTTTTAAGATGCATTAAAACATAATTCAATTCATAACAATACGTAAAAAGTTATAAAAACGCGTACTTTATAAAATAACGTCATTTCATAGAATGACGCCACGGTAAATAATTCATACTGCTATAGCTGCGTTGTTTTAGCTACATGTTTTGTCTCGTCCCGTTTCGCACTCTTCTGTTTCACTCCTCTGTATGTTGCTTATGTATTATATGATTTGAAGCATTTAAAGGTGGTCTTATGAGCATATTAATATAAAATATATTCAATACATTAGATGGGTTATTAAGGAAGTTTTGGTGTATTTTCTTTTGTATATTGGTGTTTTTTTAAGAAAAGGTGTGATCTTAAATCTTAGCCATGTGCATGGTTTCTTTTATTTGATATTTATTGGGATAAAATTAGTTTAGGTACATTTTATATGTTCTTGAATCACATTTTTTTAGCACATATAGTTAGCACTCAAAAAATTCTATTAGTGGTCCACGGGATTTAAATAATGAATTTACTGGTCCGTGAGGTCAAAAAGTTTGGCGACTGCTGATTTAATATATATATATATATATATATATATATATATATATATATATATATATATATATATATATATATATATATATATATAATTTACTCTTTAAATTCATTGTTAAATCCGTAAGAGCCGCATGCCTTATTTCACATGGCCAAAGTACTTTATTTTAATACCTAATGTTTGGACAAGTACAAAATAATGAGAAATGAGGACATTTTGTATACAAAATGTCCTCATGGTTTGTATACATTTTGTATACAAAATATGTATGATAGATCAATGGAAGTATATATACTTCCATTGATCTATCATACATATTTCTTTCATTAATATCATTTCAATAACTAAAAAAAAATCCCATTTTTGCCAACATTATAAAGTATTCTATTATTTTAGCTAGGGTCAATTGGTTATAAGTATGTGTACTAAAAATGTGTTATAATTTAAAATCTACTGGACATTATCTAATTATACCTAAAATCTGTCAAATTATGTCTGTATTCACCTAATGTTAAGAAGCAAATGCGATAGGAAAAAAAAATTGGGAGGAAAAATATGTCAATATTAAAATTAATCTGTATGTGACGCGCGCGCACACACACACATATATATATATGTGTGTTATTATCGTATCGCAATTAATTTTATGCGGTTTTGCTCTTACCCCTCGTATTTGGCGGGAACACGTTACTGCACTCTTGGCCATCGTTTACACTCCGAATTAGTAGGTTATGTTTTTGTTCCTATGTTATTTAGTTTAATGATTTTTTAATATTTAAATTCTACATATATAATTCTTTCCTTTCCTCTTGGTACATAGTATGACAAATTACAGGTGAAGGTAGGCTGGCCGCTAAACTTGTTTAAACATGCAATCCTGGTTCCTAAGGCCAGGAGTTTGTCTTTATACTATGTGCCTTCTTCCTAATTTTAATTATCTTAGGTATATAACTATGTTTATTTTTATATTTTTGTTTATATATTTGTGTATATGTATAAATTTATATATATGTGTATGTATATGTATATAATTATATATTGAAATTTTTTTTATATTGGATTTTATATATATATATATATATATATATATATATATACTAGCCGTTACCCACCCGCTTCACTGGGCATTTCACGATGTTGCATATATGTATACTGTTTACCTATATATTAATTATTGATATCTAGCATTAAGAATTCGATTGTATTGAAAAATATATTTATAGCTGTTACACTCTCACCCCTTGATATAAAAAGAACATAAATTATAATATCTAATTTCTATTTACGTCTAAAATCGAAGGAGAAAGATTTTTTTCGCTCACTTAACCTAATAATCAAGTGGATTTCCACCAAAGCAACTTTCAGTGGATCTCTACTCCATAAAATAAACATGCGTGCTGAATTTCAAGTCTAAATCTAACAGAGCAAAAACGGAATTTTTATCATCAATACCTCGTTGACAGCATTCTTAGCGGATTCCAATTCAACAAAAGAGACATGCAAACCAAATTTTATTATTATAGTCTTAGCAGTTCAAAAACGGGAATTTTGTCTATCAATACGCCCCAATAACTTTCCCCGCTTCCCCCTGGAGTTGATTTCCGTAAAATCCATTCTTAGTGGAACTCTATTCAACTAAAGAAAAGTGCTCAACAAATTTCAAGTAAGTGAGTTAAATTCAAAAACAGGAATTTTTCTATAACATGCCTTAATCCCTCGAAAACCCACTCCTTTGGGGGTCCGTTTTCGCAAAAATCTTTGTAAAAGGAACTTTATTCCATGAACGGAACATACCTTCTAATTTTCAAGCAGGTGGTTCTATTAGTTGAAACGCGGAAATATTTATCTATTACGCCCCTTAATCCCCCTCAGTGACCCTTGGGGATCAATTTTCCCAAAAATTATTTTGTAGCGGATCTCTACACCATGAAAGGAATTAACTTACCAAATTTTAAGACTGTACGTCTAATAGTTTAAAAATGGAAATAATTATTTATAACGCCCCTTAAGTCCCCTCAACGCCACTTAGGAAACGATTTACACAAAACCCATCTTATGACAGATCACTACTCAGTGAATGGAATCTGCTAACTCAATTTCAAGATTTTACGTCTAATAGTTTTAAAAAGGAGTTAATTGCCTATAACGCCCCTTAATTCTCCACAACGCCACTTGGGGTCGATTTTCACAAAACCCATTTTGCAGCGGATCTGTATTCTATGAAAGGAATCCGCTTACCAAATTTCAAGACTGTGCGTCTAATAGTTTAAAAATGGAAATAATTATCTATAACGCCCCCGCAACGCCACTTAGGAAACGATTTTCACAAAGCCCATCTTATGACAGATCTCTACTCAATGAATGGAATCTGCTTACTCAATTTCAAGATTTTACGTCTAATAGTTTAAAAAAGGAGTTAATTGCCTATAACGCCCCTTAATTCTCCACAACGCCACTTGGGGTCGATTTTCACAAAACCCATTTTGCAGCGGATCTGTACTCTATGAAAGGAATCCGCTTACCAAATTTCAAGACTGTACGTCTAATAGTTTAAAAATGGAAATAATTATGTATAACGCCCCTTAAGCCCTCGCAACGCCACTTAGGAAACGATTTTCCCAAAACCCATCTTATAGCGGATCTCTACTCAATGAATGGAATCAGCTTACGAAATTTCGAGATTTTACGTCTAATAGTTTAAAAAAGGAATTAATTGCCTAACACACCACTTAATTCTCTACAACGCCACTTGGGAGTCGATTTTCACAAAACCCATTCTGTAGGGGATCTGTACTCTATGAAAGGAATCTGCTTACCAAATTTCAAGACTGTACGCCTAATAGTTTAAAAATGGAAATAATTATGTATAACGCCCCTTGGAGGTCGATTTTTGTAAAAATCATTATGTAGAGAATCTCTACTTTATGAAAGAAAAAAATCTGTGTACCAAGTTTCACGACTTTACATCTAATAGTTTAGTAAAGGAAATAATTATCTATAACGCCCCTTAAACCCCCGTAACGCCCCTTGGGGTTCGAACTTCACAAAATCCGTTCTTAGCTGACGTCTACACCATGAAGGGAACCTACCTACCAAATTTCAAGTTTGTAGGTTTAATAGTTCCGGAGATATCGTGATTAGTCAGTCAGTGAGTGAGTCGCTTTACTCCTTTATATACACTCATGTCCAAAATTATCTTTACATACCCAAAAATGATGATATTCAATGAAATATCCAATCAATGTGATCCGTATTTGCAGGGAATGTGTGAAAACCAAGCCTAATTACATTATCCAATCAAAAGTAATCAAACGGTTTGTGATATGCAAATCTAGGCGTTACGTCATCCAAGGGTGAATCAAGCGCTTTGCGCAAACTGAATATTTGAGTGAATTTCTGCAACATAGCGTTTGATTTCAGTGTGTAGGGACTCAAAGTGGTTTGTTATGGCTTCGAGGTATCATTTGGAAGAATCTGTAAAGTGGCGAATTATCGGCCGTTTAGAAGCAGGGCGGTCAATCACGGAAACAGCCACATGTCTGAATATTTCAAGACAGGACAGTCTCTAAGCTATGGAAACAGTTTCAAAATGATGGAACTGTTGTAAGGTGGCCTGGACAAGGTCGGAAACGAATGACAACTGCTTCTGAAGATCGGTATCTGGCATTAACTGCCCGTCGTAACAGAAAGGCTACTGCTCGCCAGTTAAGTTCAGAGCTTGCAGCCGCCACTGGAGCTGTTGCATCACGGCAAACAATATACAGAAGGCTTAACGAAAAAGGCCTTTATGCCAGAAAGCCAAGGGTATGTGTTTTACTGTCTTCACAGAAAAAGAGGGATCGCTTTAATTGGTGTAAAGAACATCAAAACTGGACTGAACATCAATGGTCCCATGTTCTCTTTACTGATGAGTCGCGGTTTAGTTTAACAGGTGATTCTAAACGTGTTTACATCTGGAGGGAGTCAGGAACACGAAATGATCCCTCGAACATTGTGGAACGTGACCGTTTCGGTAGTGGAGGTGTGATGGTATGGGGGAATAATGATCGATGGACGTACGCCTCTACACGTGTTCAGAAGCGGATCTGTGACAGGCCAGATATATCGGGATGAGGTCTTAGATCCTTATGTAAGACTTTTCAGGGGTGCATATGGACGTGACTTTTTTATTTATGGATGATAATGCTCGTCCACATCGAGCAAACCTCGTTGATGAATTCCTTGAAAGTGAAGACATTAAGCGAATACCTTGGCCAGCAAACTCTCCTGACCTTAACCCAATAGAGAACTTATGGGACAACCTTGGAAGAGCCATTGCACGTAGACATCCTCCTCCTAGAGATGTAAATGGCCTGAAGACTGCATTGCTGGAAGAGTGGAGTTTAATTCCCCAGACTGTGATTAACAACGTTATTTCCAGCCTTAAAACACGTTGTGATATGTGTGTACGAGTCAGGGGAGATCATATTCCATATTAAATTCGTAAGACTTAATTCTTTTTCTGAATCATTCCTTTTTTTCTTAACTCTCTTTGTCACACTTTATTACCATTTTTATTGTTTCATGCTACATGTGGTAATCTTCAATTTTTTCTTTTGCATTTATGTGTCATAATGTTATGCATCATTCCACGAAAATTCATTAAATTATAAGTCATAGTCTCTGAGAAATCCGTGAATTTATGCATGTAAACATTATTTTGGACATGAGTGTATATAGATATATATACACATTTAATAAAACATATATGAACATTTATTAAAACACATACGTACATATTTATTAAAACACACATACACATTTACTATACCACACATACACATTTATTACATTAACATTTTATATATGTATCACTTTTTATTCTATCAAGTAAGGTTTAATAATTTAACATCAAAGTATAGGAACATAGTTTATACAGGAAAAAATATATTGATCCCAACATAAACAGAGAGTATAACTATAAATTTCTCTTTGAACAAAACACACTTTCCTCTACAGGAAGGCAAAGTCTGAATAAACTACGAGTACAATGTTCAAGCAATTATCAAACAGAAAATTGTTCGGAATTTTTATGATCCATTCTTTAACATTTAAGTACCAATAACCTAAATAAAAATTTGATCATTACAGAAAAAATGTCGACCTCTAAAATAACTTCTAACAGAGACAAATATGTCTCGCTCCCCAAAATCACTGCTTAGAAACACATTTATGAGCAGCTATTTTCTAGCATAAAGCACAGGGGAAAAAATCAGAACTAAAATATCTGATGAGTATCTTGCCTGAAAAAACAGCAATTATTTTCATAAAACGAAATTTGAACCAGGACATCATACACATTTAAAAAATTGATTCTACAATTTTAGTATTAAAAAATACTGCATATTTTTCTGAACTTAACAATGTATAACACTTAAATGTTTGATAAAAAAAAATAAGCTTAAAATATGAAAAAAATAGATAAAAACGTAAATAACGACCATGCCTTCTTTGTGACATCTTAAAAGAGTTCATTTTGTGTTTAATGTATGAAAACCATTCATTTGCTTTTTAACTAGAACATAACAATATTTTTTATTTTTAATGCCTAATTTTTTTTGAAAACTAGTTTTACATGAGAAAAAATTCAAGATTTTCAAAACTTCAAAAGTTTTTTCAGAAATTATACAATAATTTTATCAAAAAACTATTAGAGTATATTTTGTTAATTTTCTTATATACATATGTATATAAAATATTTTGTATATTGAAGAAATATTTTAATAAAAAATGGTACCTAAATGAAAATATGTTTGATAAAATTATGTTCATGTTCAACTATATCAAAGGGGACAAAAATTTTTAATTTAAAATTATTTTGGTAATTCTAGAGAATGTTTTAAGTACCATTATGAGGTATGTAAAAATAGGCAAGAAAATATTAGTCAATAGAATAAGTGAAAACATTGCTACTTTTAGTTTTTTCACTTTTTCTCCAAAGCATAATTTTTTGCCTTCAGGTAAACTTTAAAAAAAAACTATTGCACAATATGGGTTCAAAATTTTTTATACTTCTATACAGAATACCTGTGCATATGGTGAACCTATTTTTTTTAGTTTAAGAAGTAAATACTTTTGAAGAAAAAAAAATAGTTTCAACTGTTAAAAAGAGGGGGGGGGAATAAAAATTTTCAAAACTACAAAATTTTATAATTTTTTAAAGAAACTATCTTAATATCTTACTAAAAAAATATATGAGACCTCAAAAATTATATCCAACTTAAATTAAACAGAAAAAAAAGAAGAAAAATTTGAACTAAAAAAAATTTTTTTTTGCATTTCTACAGAATGATTAAAATATCTTTATTACAATCACAAAAAACATCTATTTTTAGATACATGTCCCATAAACAAAAAGTTTTAATTTTGGCATTTTATTTTTTCGACAATGTCATGGTACTCTCTAAATAATGCCAATTACTACATTAACTTATATGTGTTGCATGACTATACTTTTATCATTTAAAAAATAATCAATTAATGAAGTTTAAATTCTTAAAAATTTTTTTACACTTATTCTATAACTAAAAAAAAAGGATATGATTAAAATTTTGAGGACAAACACTTATAATTAGTTTTATTGGTGTACTGTTGAAAAAATATTTAAGTTAGTAACTTATTTCAAAATGTTTTTTTAAAAAAGAAATCTCAAATAAAATTTAATTAAAACATTTTAAAATAATATAATTAAACTAGTTATGCCTCATCAAAAGTTTTTAAAATGCACCTAATTCTTTTTTATAAGATAGATATGTTCTTTGAAAAAAGCCATGTAATTGCAGTGCGCAAAAAAAAAAAAAAAAAAAAAAAATACATGCGATTAGTATCGTAAAAAGAAAGTGTGATCATTTATATGTAAAAATCATACATGATGAAATTATTTTATTCGATTCAAAAATATCACATATAAAAAATTTCATGAAAACTTAACTGTATAAATATATTATGCTCATTTGTACATTCGCACATTGTAACACACATTGAAACACTTAACATTCATATATTAACTTTTATACATTTAACATGACATTTATATCTTTAACATTAATATTAATATTAAATTCATACATGTTTCAATTAATAATTAAAATAAAACTAGGATTGCTTACATATTGAATCAAGAAATAATAAAAATATATCAAATATACTAAAAATAATAATTATTTATCACTACTTATTGATAAACATTTGTTCATAACAAAATTGCTGTTTTCACAAGAAAAATCCATCACAACCATTATACTTGAATTCTCTGAAGATTTACATTCAGTACTGATCTGAGTTTCTGAAATACTCTTTTTTCTTCTTCTTGTACTTATTTCTTTATCAAAAATTTCTTTAGTTTATTAAGTTCTTTATATAATTCTTGGTACTCAGTTAAACAAGTATTTGGCCGCAATGGAGTTGTACGAAGCATTCAACATTTGGATTAATAATTAAAACATAACATGTTCATTTCTCTGCCAATATAGGTGAGTAAATTTTCATGGCCATTTCTGACAGGCAAATAAATTGCTTGCTATATTGACATTCTCAATATTTTTTTCTATCTTAAACTCTGCTTAAATTTTGTTGTAATTGAGTTGGCAAGATTTCGCCTCATCCACCATACAGAACACACTTCAGCTAATTTAGTTATTTTATGAAATATCTAGTCATTCTATGAAATAACTGTGTGTGAATTATACACTTTAACAATAACATAAATAAAATGAATTTTAATAAAAATGCGATTTTTTTAAACATCTAAATATGAAGTAATTTATTGCAGATTGTTTAAGTTTAAAATATTTTCTATATACTCAATTTGACATGTTTAGTGATTATGTGAGAATGGCACCAATTTACATTGCAACAACTACTCAATAAGGATAAGAGATGGACTATAAAATTTCCATATTATGATGTATTCTTTTAGTGTAAGGCAGGGGTGTCAAATTCGCTGCCCACAATTAACATTTTTGAGGCACAACCAGTATATCCACACACAGTAATATATAATGAAATATTAAAATTTTTCCCAAAATAGGAAAGATAGTAGTAGAAAAGAGATATCAAGTTTCAGGATGTAAACATTAAATTTTTCTTGTTCCTTAATGTTTATTAGAATATATTATTCAAAATAAACTTATGTTTCTATGAATATTGATATTTTTTTGTGGCCCACCTAAAGTTGAACCTTGTAGTTTGGCCCAAGTTAGCTTTGAGTTTGACACCCTTGATGTAAGGAATTTTAAAATTTATATTGAAAGATTTCTCAAAAAGTTAATCAACTCAAATTGATCCAACAATACTTTTTCTTTGACTGCAATATATAAAAAGAAATTTTTTAATTTAGCAAAACATTTTTACTCTGTATAGTTTGGAATTTCAAACTCTTTCATATACTATTTCTATTTAAAAAACTGAAGGGTTTTTCCCCTTACCTCCATTTTTGTGCATTATTAATGATATTAATAATACAAATTCCAATACAAAAAGAAAATCATTTTTACAAAAGTCCTGAGCCATTAACATGGTTTCAAAAACTGCATGAATAAAATGGAATAACATACAACATAAAACAATAAAATTAGTTTCTTCACACAGTGTAATAAAAAATATGTGTAAAAATTAACTAATATTTTTTACAAGGAGGAAAGATACAAAAACCCAAAATAGATATCTTTGCACGAAGAATGATAAATTATTACTTTTTACATGTACATTCAATACAGTATCAAACACAATTTTTCACATAACAAATCTTTCTTTAATGTATCATATCATTCACAAAATAATTATTAACAGCATAACATATGAAAAGTTTTGTAAGTAATATGGATCCAAAAAGCACAAGTTGTTTAATTACATTTTGAATTTCAATTGCTAAACAAAATTTTAATTAATGTTAAAAATGAAATCAATCAACTTTTTCTAAAGTAGTGATCTAATTAATCTTAAAACATTAAAAAAATTGAAATTCTTTAAAAAAACTTTTGTTTTATTATTACTTTTAGATTCTTAAATATCACATAATTGAATTCATAATAATTTAATAAAACATGTAAATGTACATCAGTCAACATGACTAGATTATGTGACAGAGCAATTAAAAGAAATAGCAATTGAAAAATCAACCATAACAAATTACTAATGATAACTAGTTAAATAAAAATAAGTAAATATACCTAAAAGGGACGTAAACAAAATTACAAACAGAAACCATGTTTTCACAAAACCCCAAACACTTACATATTTTCCATACACTAACATAAAAAACCACAACTTTACCATGTTCCACGATGTACTCCCATCATATTGCATAATATTTAGTGCACAAGCAACATGCGAGTGGCAGTTATCACAACATATATTATGCATTCGTTCCTTATAAATCCTCGATGCTTCCGCTACACCTGCATCCCAACCAAATCTTCCCCCTCGAGCTTTTTCAGGATGTAACTGCCAATATTTTGTAGGTTTTCCAAAAGCCATATCATCTTCTGAGACATAGTAAGGTCCAGCAAAATCCCGGATTACTCCAGAAGACATGGCAATACCCATGTGACCAATAAGAGGGCAAATCCATGTTATGATTGGGAGTGGAGTCCAAACAATGCAAAATGGATATCTGGATTTCTTGTGATCCATTAAAGGAATATCACAACTTGGATTTTCGGGATCACTATCGTTAGCTTTATCACTTTGTTTCTCCTCTGTCATAACAATGCATACAATATCAGTATAGCAGGCTCCTATTAATAAAAAACAAAATTATCACAAAATAGGAAAATTTAAAAATTCCTATATTTTCAAATATAATTTTTGGTATTCTTGAATTAGCTGGCAACAGATGATAAAGGACTAAATGCTACTAATAATCTCAAATGAAATATCGTTGACTGCAATTATTTCCCGCCATTCACTATCCTTAGTTTTTTAATAAAATTAAAAAGGGTACATACGTATTATCGCAACCTACTGGCAACATTATATGAAACAAAGCACCTGGTTGCCAATTCAACACGTAGGAAATCGGGAGTAGCCAACTTGCCAAGTGATAAAGAGTTGGTGATTATTACAATAATATGCAAGTGCCTTAAACTATTGAGCTATTTCTTATCTTTTTTTTTTAGGGATCATAGTCTGAGTTGCTCTATATCCCCTTCAACCTTTCAATCAATTAAGTTAACAGTGACTTTAATTTTTACAAATTTTGCATGTTTTAACCAAATCACCCACTTGACAGAAATATCTGCCAAATAATCAAAAGGTTAAAAAATTAATGAAAAATAGCAATTAATCCCTCCCATAATTAACAAAACAAGAAGAAATGAGGAAAAAAGAATTCTGAATGACGTTCAAATCAAAGGATTTGCAGCCTTTACGAATCATTTAAACTTACTACCATACACCTATTATTCATATCATTTTCCATTTACTAAACATTTTCATTTTACTAACTTGACATAATAATATGCAAGCAAACTTTATCCATCCGTTCAGTAAAAAACATTGAATAATAATATAAGTGTATGAAGTTCAAAACAGTATCCAAGTCATAAGGAGAAATCAAGGAAAATATGTACTAATATAATTTTCTTACAAGATTGAACTAATATTAATATTCATGCTATTATTATACAATAATAAAATTCAAAGCAACAGATAAATTATCTTAAAGCATTGCTTAGTTTAATATTAGCACTTTTTTAAACAAAAATAAATCAAAACAATGCACGTGTACTCAAGCATAACACACAAACTAGACTAGTGACACTTGCTTAAAAACTTATGCATAAGCTGAGATTCTTAAGGAAAAAGTAAAAAAGATTGACACTTTCTTTCTGAAAAGCTTTACCTTATTGTGAGATACAATAGTAAATTATAGCAGTAAACAATAAATCAATTTCAAAATTCGTAACGTTCAACATCTGACATCAATGATAACCATAACAAAAATACAACGTGAAGCAATTCACAGTTAAAGAGGACGATTAATAACTTTTTTAATTTGCATCTAAAAATATTTTATTACCTTGTTTATTGAATTCTACCTCTTAACTAATTGAAATAGAAGGGTGTAATTGAAGGAAACGAAATTATGTTTATGTTGCGTCATAACAATTAACTGCGACATTAGACAACTAAATCTGGCAACCTAAAATGTAAATACACTTAGTTTTCGTTTAACATCGTCTGCAGAGGTGAATTATTCATTTGTTTATTTTTCAGTAAGTATTGGGAAGTTTAAATTTATCCTTCTCTCTTTCCTTTCAATGTCTAAAAATTCTCTCTTTCCTTTCAATATCTCATGCTGAATCACTCATGTTTCCAGACAAAGTACTGAAATCTCAATTTTACTTGAACATACAGAAAAATCAACTTGTATCCCTAAATCAAATACCCACCTCTTACATGCTGAAATAAAGAGCAAAATACCCAGACATGACAGCATAACAAACATGTACTTTACTCGAAGCGATAAAATAAAAATTAGTATCTCGGACCCTATATACGCTGATCAAATAATAGCTATAGATCAAATTTTAAATATTCCACTAAAAGATAATATTAAAATGGAAGGGTTCACTTCCCAATTCCTGCTCTTTGGCAAGTGGCATGTAACTTACGGAGTTCCTGTCCCTATAGGGGGGACGTACCTCCTCATCAGAATTGATAAATTTATAGCCGAATTAGTGGGGTGACATAAGTAAAAATTAAAAAAGAATGATAAAATTAAGATGGGTAGAACATATCTGCTGAAAAACAGTAGCGGACGGAGTCAGCTCACTGATGGAAAAATGCCCTGCTTGCTGCGTTATGATTGGTCGAAACCGATCAACACAGAAAGTGGGCGTGGAAAAGGATTGGGTCGATCCGAAAATAAACGACCCGAAACAAGGAGATCTTGAAATTAAAATTTTTTAATTTCAGGATCCCATAGAAAATGAGGGAGAACAAATTTTGAATAAAATTTATTGAACCAACTTGCACATTGCCAGTAAAAACGTGGGGGGGGGACCAAAAAAAGTAGAGTAAAGGACTGATCGCGGTATAAGAAATTATATAACGCAATGAAGTCATAAAGTGATAAATACTTGGTAAAAAAATTGATAAAAGGAAACAAGGAAAATCCAGCTTTCAAAAATAAACGGTCGCTCCTAGGAGCGATTTGATTTATGATTGCTGAATGAGAAACGAATTTTATGAGTACTAGATAGAAAGCGCCGTGCCTCCATCTGGTGGCCGGAAAGGAAAGTAGAAGCGAGAACAACCGCAAAATTGAATCCAAAAGGTCACCCTCCCTTCCTGCTCTTTGGTATTCCAACTAGTGTACATCTGTCAGATGTGGCAACAGACTTAAAAAATGTAAGTGGTCTTGAATTAATTGAAATGAGATGCTTTGTTAAACCTTATAGTTGTCAAGAAAAGTTTCCTCCCATTTTAATTACCATTCTATACACAAATATACCAGAATGCGCAAATTTTTTTGGTTGTTTAATCATCGAGTTCATCTATTTACAGAAAAACCAATGCAAAGTAACACATGTTTTAGCTTCACCCATTTATCTCTATTCTGTTCAAGTGATGTAAGAGGCATCAATAGTGAAGAGTCTCTCACCGGACAGTGTATAAATACCACAAAATTTATAAACTGTACAGTAGATCACCTGATTAACTCCTCCAACTTTTCCACATTTATTAAAGAAAAAAAAGTTCTTGAATTCAAATGCAATCATCACTTAGCTCTGGGAGATGCCCGACGAAACTTTAAGGAAACATGCTAAGAAAGTTATTTCACGGCATTAAAAACAGCCGCCTCAGGATCCAATATGCAGGAATTTGAAAAGGAATTAGAAAACATAGTATTCAATTTTAAAGTAGCATTACATATATAGAAAGGCAAAATGCAGCCATTATGAACTTGCAAAAGATGACGGAAACAATGTTCACTCATTTGTGCAATGTCCTAGAAATAAGTAAAAAATCATCTTCACCTATCAGGGGAAAAAAGGTAAGATTAATGTTACAGAAGTTTGACGCATCTGTTTCAAGTACATTTCTCAACATAGACGACACATCTAATAATATTGATAATGGGTAACTTTAAAACATCGAAGATCCAAATTGCAGTTTCAAACATGACTTGGGGCCCCCCTCCCCCTGCTTAAAAATGTAGATAAGCTTTTTACAACTGTATAAATACATTTATTCCCTCTAGCTCAGGATAGAAATGTTTGAACTATTATTTTCCTTTTTATATAATACACTGCTGTTTGTAAAAAATGCAACACCATGAAGGAATCATCAGAATTAAATGAACTTTGCAGCAAATATCAATTATATGCCGCGTTGGGTGGTTAGGCATTCTTCACTACAACACGGTTGAATTAAATAGCAATAACATTTATTAACTTTAAAGATTAAATGAGCAATTAAGAGGTAAGCTTTCAAAAACTACAACACATGGAACCAGGCACGCTACAATAATAACAGATCAATTCAGTTCAGTTTTGGAGTCGTTATGTTGAGCTGTAAGGTCGCTGCATACTCCCCTTCCAGTGTCAACGATACCTAGTTGGAAGATGAACTTTGCGACCAGAACGTGTAGATGGCTGGGTAGGCGTTGAAGCTGTTGGATCAGATTCCACAGTAGCAGGTGTTGAAGCTGTTGCATTAGGTTCCACAGTAGCAGGTGTTTCATTCTTGGTTTGAGGTAGTTGAAAGTCCTCAGTGTTAAGAAAGAAGGCAGGTTTGCATCTATCAATAGATACAGATACCCGTTTACCATTGATGTCAAGGAAAACACTTTATCCTTCCTTTGTAAGACTTTGAAAGGCCATCATAGGGTTGTTGAAGTGGACGACGTAACATGTCTCGGCGAAGAAAAACATGTGTTGCTTCCAACAGTCCTGGATGGATAAAAACTGGACGTTTGCCATGGTGTTTTGGTGGTTTAGGGTGAAGTGATTGCATGTGAGACTTAAGTTTCGAAACAAAATTCACAACATCATCGTCTGGCTTGGAAGAGTCAAACATCTCCCCTGGCAGTCGAATAGTGGTTCCAAAAACTAATTCAGCTGGGGTACACAGAATATCTTCTTTAAGAGAAGCTCGTAGACCTAGTAAGATGATAGGGAGTATTTCTGTCCAACGCTCAGTAGCATGGCATTTGATTGCACTTTTCAATGGGCGGTGCAATTCTTCGATCATCCCATTAGCTTGAGGGTGGTATCAAGTTGTACGACACTTCTAAACAACAAGTAGTTTGCTAAGAGCTTTGAAGAGCGAGGACTCAAACTGCCTGCCCCTGTCAGTTGTGAGAATTGCAGGAGTTCCAAAGCGAGACACCCAAGAAGAAAAGAAGGCCTCAGCCACAGTCTCAGCAGTTATGTCTTTGAGAGGTTGGGCCTCTGGCCATTTCGAAAAACGGTCAATCATTGTCAGGCAATAGGTGTAGCCATTTGATGGAGGTAGAGGTCCAATGAGATCCAGATGAACATGATCAAAACGTTGGGAAGGTTCTTGAAATGATGAAAGAGGTGATCTAGTATGACGATGAATTTTGGATTTTTGGCAAGCTAGGCAGTGTCTTGCCCACTTAGCTACATCTGATGAGATTGATGGCCAAACAAAACGCTGCTTCATCAAATGCACTGATCGACGTATGCCAGGATGGGATAAATTATGCATAGCAGAGAAAACATTTTGGCGATGCTGTTTTGGGATGTAGGGTCTGGCTGTGCCCGTTGATAGATCACACATAATTTCAGTAGACGAATTGGGAAAAGTTACCTTTTTTGAGTTCCAAGGAAGTTCCAGATGCTATTAGGTGTGAAGCTCCTGATCAGTCTGTTGTATCTCAGCAATACAGTCATAGTCAATTTGACTTGGGAAGGTGATTGCAGAAACACGAGAGAGAACATCAGCAGCAATATTGTCAGATCCTGGAATGTGTACAATATTTGTGGTGAACTGAGAGATGAAATGCAGCTGAGACGGATCTGCCGTGGAGAACACTTGTCACTTTTTGCCTAAAAGCATAAGTGAGGGGCTTGTGGTCAGTAAACACTGTGAAATCTCTAGCTTCCAGCATATACCGAAAGTGTCGGATAGCCGAGTAGATAGCAAGGAGTTCACGGTCGTAGGCACTGTAAGACTTTTCAGATGAAGTAAGTTTTCTGGAAAAGAAAGCCAATGGCTGTAGCTCAGAGTCCACAACTTGGTGAAGTGCACCTCCTATGGCATAATCAGAGGCGTCTACATGAAGAGCAAGCGGGGCAGAAGGTGAAGGATGAGCAAGAAGTGCAGCATCAGCAAGAGCTTGTTTACATCTCTGAAATGCTGTAATTGCCTCAGAAGACCAGTTTAAAGGCTTTGAGTCCTTCTTACCTTTAGAACCTTTTAAAAATTCACTTAAAAGATACTGTTGTTCAGCTGCTTTGGGCAAGAAACGTCTATAAAAATTTAACAGTCCTAAAATATTCTCAGAGAGCCAACAGTCTCTGGTTGTTTGTAATCAAGAACTGCTTGAACTTTGTCAGGCAATGGCTTAATGCCATCAGGAGTGATAAGGTGGCCAAGGAAAATGAGTTTAGTCACACCAAATACACATTTAGAGATATTTAGTTTTAAACCATATGAGCTCAGTCTTTGGAATATAGTTCTTAAGTGAGAACGATGCTCCTCAGCATTTTCTGAGTAACACAAAATATCATCCAAGTAGACAAAACAAAAAGGAAGTCCTCTTAGTACTTCATGCATGAATCGCATAAAGGTTTGTGGTGCATTCACAAGGCCAAAACACAAATGGGTATATTCGTAAAGACCCCATGGAGTTGTTACAGCTGCCTTAGGAATATCACACTCAGCTATAGGGATTTGGTGGAATGCCTTAAAAATGTCTATTTTGGAAAATATCTTCTTGCCATGTAGTGCATGAGCAAAGTCATTCAAATAAGGCATGGGGTAGCTGTCGAACTCAGTAACAGAATTCAGCTGCCTGTAATCCCCAACAGGTCTAACTGTAGAGTCAGATTTGGGTACAACATGAAGAGGAGAACTCCAGGGACTTTTGGAAGGTCTAATAATGCCTTGAGCAAGAAGAAATTCAAATTCTACCTTCACTGCATCATACAGTTTAGGGTGTAGCCTTCTAGGCCTGGCAGTAACTGGTGGGCCAGTAGTAATAATGTGGTGGACTGTACCATGTGATGCTGATTTGGAAATTAAAGAAGGGTTGCTGAGGTCTGGATATTCCGATAAGATGCTTTTAAAACTAATGTTTGCATCTACAGTGAGGATTGAGGGCTGTACAATATTTGAAAAACACAAGAAGTGAAAAGAGAAGTTTCCACATCCACCAACCTTTTTTCTTAAGGTCGATTAAAGGTTGAAGTGCTTTAGAAAATCAGCACTAATTATAGGAGATGATACATCAGCAATTATGAAAGTCCAGATAAAAGGTCGCCTCAGACCCAGGTTCAGTTCTTTACGGACGATACCATAGGCTGGAATTTTGGTATTATTAGCAGCAAATAAGGAGAAGTTAGACTGAGGTGATTTATTCATAGTTGGAGAAGGTGGGATGACACAGATTTCACTTCCAGAGTCTATGAGGAATTTCTGGCCAGACTTGCGGTCTAATAAAAATAATCGGCTGGTATGTTTCGAGGGCTCTGCCATTCCAGCTATAACAGAGCTTACTCGTTTTTTTGCACAAATGCACAAGGTGAAACACACTTGCGGGCCTGCTCTTTATAACGGCGATGATAGTAGCAGATGCCACTTCCTCTATTGACACTCCTAGAGCGTGAATGTGATCTCCGGCGATCAGAACTATATCGTTGGTGGCGAGAGGAATTGCGCTCTCTTGTCAGTTCAGCAACTTGTAGAGACAGCTCTCGGATCTGCCTGGCGAGAGAGTCCATGGTTGGCTGAGCACTGCATGAAGATGACTGGGATGGTGGAGGAACAGTTGTGGCAGCACAGATAGTCGAGGACGCACCAACAACATCAGAAACCTTATCGGCGATGATAGCCAGTTTATCCAAAGGCTCCGAGGATGCAGACAAAACAGTCTGGATATGTGGTGGCATTCTTTGAAGCCACAAACTTTTCAGAAAGTCATCCTGGAGTTGGCCATTAGACAGCTCTTTCATTTTTCGCAACAGGTGGCTGGGCTTCTCATCTCCTAGCTGAAGGTCAGTAAGCAGTTTCTTAATTTTTTGAGTCTCCGAGTCGCTAAATTGGGTGATGAGCCGCTGCGAGAGAGTGTGATATTTGTCACTGTTCGGAGGGCTTAACACAATGTCCGACACGTAGGAGAGAGTTTCAGCATCCAGGTTCGCAACCAAAGCAGAATACTTAGTATCATCACTGGAGATACCACTGAATGTGAATGCATGGTCGCATTGCGCAATCCATAGACGAACGTTGATTTCCAAAACGGCGGCAGCCGCAACGCAATACGAGCGACTTCAACGGTTTCACTAGTCATATTGTTGAATAAGCAGGAAGCGAAACGAATCTCCGAGCAGATGCTTCAAGTGGCCTTGAGGAGAAGGAGAAAAAAATCTTTCGCTACGTACTGATCATCCGTAGTAGAAGAATTTGTATTGCATTCGCCAGTAGAACAGAATAGCTTACGTGTTTTTAAGTCCAAAAGGGTCACCACTGCCGCGTTGGGTGGTTAGGCATTCTTCACTACAACACGGTTGAATTAAATAACAATAACATTTATTAACTTTAAAGATTAAATGAGCAATTAAGAGGTAAGCTTTCAAAAACTACAACACATGGAACCAGGCACGCTACAATAATAACAGATCAATTCAGTTCAGTTTTGGAGTCGTTATGTTGAGCTGTAAGGTCGCTGCATATAGGATTTTACGAAAAATAGTAGTTTCAGAGCCACCACGCATGTGCGACGTGCGTAGCACCCTCTGAACTGATGCTGAAAGCGTATAAATAGAGGACTGTAGCGGGACGTTGAAAATAGTTAATGATTATTTGTTAGTGGCGAACATTTAATGAGACCTAAGTATGCCTCCACGACGAAATAAGGAGATATTCTAATAACTTTCGGAGTTTGAACGGGGGAGGATTATCGGCCTTCGAGAAGGAGGATTTTTCTATCGCGCAATAGGAGCTCGTGTGCAGCGGAACAGTTCTACAGTCATGCGAGAGTTTGGAAGCAGTGGACCGACGAGCACCAAACAACTCGAAAAACTGGCAGTGGACGACGGAAGGTGACGGTCGAGACCTGCTCCACATGGTGGTGAATGACCGTGCAACTTCCTCGAGGCAGTTGGCAGAACATTGGTCTACTGCTACAGGTGTACTAACGTTGGCTTCGTTGACGTCTGCAGCACCGTGGATTGTGTGCAAGGGTGGCTTCGTACAGGATCCCCCTCACGGCAAACCATCGACGGCTGCGTCTACAATAGGATTATGAGCACAGAGCCTGGCAAGCTGATTGGCACCAAGTTGTCTTTTCAGATGAGTCACGCTTCAATGTATGGGACCATGATGGCCGCATTCGTGTTAGACGCTATGCCGATGAACACTGCCTTCCAGAGTGCGTTATCGAATGACATAGTGGCCTAACACCCGGAGTTATGGCTTGGGGTGCAATTTCGTATCAGAGACGATCCAATTTGCTAGGAATTGAAGGCAATCTCAATAGCAACAGGTACGTTCGTGAAGTTCTACAGCATCCCTGAAGCTATCTTTCAGCAGGATAATGCACGCACACATGTTGCAAAGACTATTTGAGACTTCTGTTCAGCCCAACACATGCAACTTCTTCCTTGGCCTGATTATTCGACGGATATGTCGCCTATTGAGCAAGTGTGGGATTTGGTTGGTCGGCGTCTCGCTCGTTATCTGCGTCCTGCAGCTTCAAAAAACGAACTTTTGCTGCGAATACAAGCAATTTGGAATTCTCTTCCACAAGCAGGCATTCAAAATCTGTTTGACTCCATACCACGTCGTATAACAGCACTTATTGCAGTGTGTGGTGGCTACACCAAATACTGATTTTGGACACTTAATATTGTTTTTTTGTTTTGAAAATTTCGTCATTTATTTGTAATAATATGAGTCGTTTGAGCATTAAATTTCATTTAATTCTAATGATTCTTTTCTGGTGTTGCATTTTTTACAAACAGCAGTTTATTTATGCATTTTCTACAATAGAATTGTAGGAGTATCAACTAGCTCGGGTCAATATTCCTCCCTTTTTGCAGTCAGATATGTGGATAATATAGGAGAATTTTTGAAACCTAATGATAAAATTTACAATTCGCAGGTAAGGTCATTTTCAGACAATATAGACTTGACAGACCAGGAGGATCGCTGATAGCAGTACCAACAAATATATCTGCCAGACAAATTTCCATTGAACATGCGCAGTCATTAGACTACAAAATTTTAGTACTACAAATCATTATTAACAATAGCTCCTTTTATCTGATAAATTTATATGCATCTTGGGGACTTTTTAGACTCCTTGTCGGACCTAGTTTTCATCTTCGGCGATTTTAACTTACATCCTCTGATGTGGAACTCCAGTCATATTTCTCAATACAGTAATGATTTTGTAGAATGGCTAACGAATTCTAATTTTATTCTTCTTAATACTGTTATTTTAACACATAGAAGCAATGTTGTGTTCTGGTGGTCTCCTGGATCTCACCATTTGCTCCTCAAGTCTCTTCGCATACAGAAATACTTGTTTTAGACAACTCCTACAATAGTGATCATTGCCCTGTCATCACAGAATTTAATTTTCAAAACCCGCTTAAATGAATCATAAAAAGAGTGGACTGGCCTTTAGTACTAAAGCAAGCTAAAACAAAATTCTTTAAGATAGGGAATAACAATCCCAACCTCTCTAATAATATTGCTCATATAATTTCAAATAATACTCGAAAGATAAAAAATCTCTAATAGAACCTTCCCTCCTTGGTGGAATAGTGCATGTCATAACCTTTACAAACTCAAGAAATACTTCCGGAAAAAAGACATTCGGGAAATCTCTCGAAAATTATGGATTCGATACAAGCAATATTCCAGCAGGCTCCGATTTCATATTAGAAAAAGCTAAAAAGATGCATTCTGTAACAATGTTTCTAACTCGAGAACTTTTTATAACATCCTGAAAAAATTTTATATGAAGAATCACTGAATTTTCTTTCAATTCACAATAGGTTTGTTTATTATCCTCAGATTCAAGTAACACTCATTGTCGAGTGTTTTACATCCAATAATTCCAACCATGGGCCACTTCCTTTGGATTTTTTGCCCAAGACAATAGCTTAATCAATAAACCCTTTCGCTAATCAGAATTGTATAGGTCTATAAAATCTGCTAGGAACACAACTCCAGGTGCAGACCAAAATCCCAGCTACATTTCTGAAACTATTGAACCTGCGGTGGTCTTCACCAAAGGACCCATTTTTCATCGGGAACGAGGGACATCTCAACGGTCAAGCAGTTTCGTGTGGGAAAGTGTCTCAGGCTGGACACCCCAACGTTTATGTTCTAAGGGAAGTCAACCTCTGACCTCCCTTGATTTCGCCGACAGCAAGGTGAACAGCGCAGTTCCCACGCCAACCCTCGGCTTCAAAGTACACCACGTGAAGGCGGACTTTAACCAATAATAAAAGGGTTTTCCGGAATACGTCCAAACAGAAATGACTCTACATCACGTGTCACTTTCGTGGGCAGGACGTATTCTGCCTTTAAAGAGACTCTCGAATCGCTAGAAAAAGCAGAGGTTCCAACACTGACACACAGAGACATTGCTTCTGTATACCAACAGCCTTACCAGCACTTGCGTCCCAGCATTTTCCAGCTCTCTTTAACGCCGCCTTCATCAGGAGAATCCCCGACATTAGCAGCGAGTCCAATATTGCTGCCTTGAATAGAACCTGGCATCGCAGACCACTAGCGTCCTGGCAAATCAAAGTGAACGTATAGCTATTCTAAATTTTTTTCAACAGTTATTCTATAATTCAACGGTCACAATGTCGTGGAAACACGCTACAGTTCTTCTAATTCCCAAACTATGCAAAGACAAGACCAAAATCTCCTCTTATCGACCTATGGCTCTAATATCGGTTTTCTCTAAGACGTTTGAAAGAATTTTAGCCAACCAAATGGTCCCCTTTCTAATAACAGAACAAAAACTTCATCATCAACATTATGGATTTGTTCCTTCTAAAGATAGCAGAACAGAAACTTACCTACTTTATAAAGCAATAACAGACACAATGCTGGATAAGAAATACTTCGTGGATATAAGCTTAGATGTAAAGAGTGCTCATGATTCTGTTTATATAGATGGCCTCCTTTACAAATTGATATTAAAGGAAAATAGCGCTTTGGATGCATGAATTTTTGTCTTACAGATCGTTGCAAATTCGAGGGCGGGGTTGCCTTTCATCCAAATGAGTTAGTAAATATTAACGTCGGACTGTTCAGCTACACGAGGGCTTTTGGTGGCGGACCTCGAAATTTTGAACCTTGGTCAAGTGATAAGGACGACACCTGAGCTGGGACTCCCTCTCCTAACTACCACACCATACCAACTGGAGGACGTTTAAACTCTCGACAGATTTAACGTGCATCACTCCCCTAGACTGCGGGTTTTCAGTAGTACTGGGTTCGAAATCGTGAACGCAAGCCCTGTTACCCTGACCACTAGGCTACCCCTATCTCACCTCACTGTACCATCCGAAAAACATTGCTAAAGAGTTTCCCTTATGGCAGTGTTCTGTCTCCAATACTATACACTATCTACATGTATGACTTCTTTGAAACATTGGAAACTGGAATAGAATGTTCGATATATGCGCATGATATTTTCTTTTATTGCTCACAACAATCGCTTGATATTATTTGTCACAAATTACAAAACTTTAGAAAGTATTAATCAATGGTGTAAATATTGGAAATTAAACTTAAGCCCAAAAGTACTATTGCAGAACTGTCGAACAAAAAGATCCACTAATTTCCTAATAAATTATTAGCTAGGACCCTCTTATGTGGCAATCCTTTATTAAATATTTAGGAGTATATTTTTCGAAATGGAATCAAAATGTCACAATCATAAATCAAACGAAAAATAAAGCACTGAAAAAGATCAATGCCCTTAAAGGAATGACTTAAAAGCATTATGGTCTGATAGCTGAAAATCTTACTAAAGTAATTAAGAATATCATTTGCAGTACTTTTTGTGTTGCACATGTCACATCATAAATAAATGGTCAGACAATCAACTCAAACCTTTCAATATTACTCAAACTAAAACTCTCAGAATTGCATTCGGTCTTCCCCAATATTTTCTGAGAGAGGTAAAAATAGAGATATATTACTGCATGAAAAAAGATAATACATAAAAAATTGCACTGATTCAGTCAGTAACTATAGTTGTAACCAAAAGAAATAATTTAATTGAATTCAAGATAAATTTAATAATTAAATTTGATTTTAGTATCACTGGTTAAACAACCAATATTCACAAATTAATAAAGCTATCAATATAAAACAGAGATGTAATATTGCTGCATGAAAAAAAATGATACAAGAAAATGCACTGAATCAATCAGTAAACTATCATTGTAACCAAAAAGAATAATTTAGCTGAATTTAAAAAAAAAATTCAATAGTTTTGTTAAGTTAATAGATGGCACTGTTTCAACAGCGGTTTTGTTTCAAGTGTATCACCGAGAATGCAGGGGAATTATGTGTATGACAGGAGAGAGGAGCATTTGAGAGTCTGAGCATAGAGTTTATGAGGTTGTTATGAGGTATGCTGAGTTTAGTAATGTATGAGTAGTAGTTAATTTTTGATAGATAGTAGCATCATCCCTAATTTCAAAATAAACATGTATAGTAAGCTGGGTAAATGAAACACAAAGAGCAGAGAAAATACAGATCTTCAAAGTTGCAATACTTCAGGACTAGATAAGAAAATTAACATAAAAATAAATACACAAAAAATAATAAGCAAGTAGAAAGATGAAAACCAGTCACACAAGTTTGGATATCAAATCTTAAACATAAGTTTTCGATGCATCAAGAAATACTATCACAATTACATTTTTTTACAGGAATTGCAAATGTATTACAAATTTACAAAATAGAGCCAAAAAATATTTCTAATATCTCAGTAAGATTCAAATGATTTATATTTAAATGTTAACACAAAATATAATAATCAAAAATCTTAGATATATAAATATTTATTTTAAAAAACACCATTACAAATATTTATCATAAAATTTGAATGTTGTACAATAAAGTTTTTAACAAGACAGTATTAGTGCAGAAATTAACATGTGTGTTTAAGTAATTAAAATAAATAAATTTGTAACCCTTTTAAAAAAACATCTTTAATATAAGTATTTTAAAAAATGCAATGATTAAAAAAATCATACACTCAACATAACAAAAAATATTCTTTGCTTACAAGTTTTAATGATTAAATTTCTAATGCATGCATATGATTTCCAGAAAAACAATTAAAAAATGAACATAATTTAATATAGAAGTCACATAAATTTTGAAAAAGTAATCCCAGTACAGCTAAATTTCTTTACATAAATTGATATTAAAAACAAATTTTTCAGAACATTTTAGCAATTTTAAGACAGGATGAAAATTTAAAAAATGCTGTATATTCAAAGTATATATGAATTACACTTAAGGAACTTTATAAATGAACAGAATGGTGAAATGTGGGAAAGGGTTTTAGAGTTTTATATTCATATAAATTAGTCAAATAAAAATAATATAAATGATAAATGGCAACAAAATGAGTTACAGAAACATACACAAATAAATCAACATACAAGCAATAACAAATAATAATAATTAAAAAACTAATGAAAATCTTCAATAAAAGTATAACAGTTTTTTTAACAGCTAACATTTTAATAAAATATATTTTGTACTAATTATGATTTTAAAATTTTCTTTTAAATGCAAACAAAAACAAATTTAAATTAACAAGTATACAAACAACAACTGCTTTCTAAGAGAAAACCATTGAAAAACTAATGAAAAGTTCAAAAAAAGAAGGAAAAAAAAATCATTCAAGTAGAAGCATAAAGATTGCTAAACAGAAGTTCAATGAAACTACTTGAAACTTCTATTGCAAGCAACAAGGAAAAGAAATTTGATAAAAATGATAAACATTAACAAGTAATATATGTTAACCATATTGAAAGATATACTGTAAAAATACTTCACAAATAATATTATTTTCCTTAAAAAAATCTAACAATAAATAAATGACACATTGACATTAAATTAAACAGCTGATCATAATAAATATTAATATCTACAAGAAGCAAGTATTAAATAGATAATTATGATAATATTATCAAGGTATAATAATATCAATATTACAAAGAAAATCAATACCAAATTTAAGTCAGGTCTGAATATTTACTTAAATTTGATTTGAAAAGAACTGAGATTAATTTACAATGATAAAAAAAGATGTAATTGGTTTTACTTTTTTTAAGAATCAAAGGAATTTTTTTACAATTTATTCAAAGGAAAATCCTTCTTCATACAGAAAACACTTTTATCACAGATATTGAATCACCAGGAAATTTAAGTCATTTTATGTATATCACAGTATTTAATAATAAAACACAAACTAATGCTGTATCCACTACAAAACTAAGTAATTTTCATCTTCAAAATGTAATACATTTAAATTTAATTAAATTTAAATTTATTTATAAATTTAATAATGTTAGCAACATGAAAATGTAACATTTTTAAAAATACACAAAATAGGAGTTTAATACATAGAAACATTAATTAAATAATGTACAATAAGAGAATTCAAAGGAAACAAAAAATTTTAATGTTATCAATAACACCATGCTTGATCTTGAAGGCATTTTCCTTTAAACCATAAATCCATAAATTCATTCATTAAGGAAAACTTTTCCTCTTTAACACTAAAATGAGTCGGTGGCATCTGAATACAAAATAAATACACACACATTTAACAATCATATTATAATCTCCAAAACAAAAGAAAAATATTTGTAAAACTTAAAACAGGATGCAGTTTAAATACTTGTAATTTACTACTAATTAAATATAAAATATATATTTACATAAGAATATCTTTATAATTAATAGGAAGTAATTTAATTTTTGGTCAGATGTCTTTTACAGAATTATAATGTTTTGTTTGTTCATGCAATCTAAGAATTTCAAAATTATACAAATAATAAAGAAGCTATATTTAACATTTATATTAATCAAACAGCTGAAATTTTAAAAAATAAAACATAATGCAACAAAAGAAGTTTTTAAAATCATCAACTTAATAAAGAAATATACTTATTAAGAATTATTAATTATCAATATTATAATTATTAATTTAATTATAAATAAACTTTATATATAATTACATTTTCAAAGTATAAAATCATAATTAGAAAAGAAAAACATACATTTGGTGAAGGAAAAACTCTTCTGTATTTTCCTCTATTCATAAATTCCAAGTAGGCTTGCTTTGTAATTTCCCTCATTTCTCTATTCATGCAATGATTGCAAATTCTGCATTTCTAGAGGGAAAAAATAATCTAGTTATTTTATATTTTAAAAAAAAAAAAATTGCACAAAACACATTTCTATAAAAATTTATGTAACTTAAACATGCCACCTTAAAAGTTGATATCAAAGTTTGTCACAAATTTCAAATTTAATTTAAATTTAAAAGAAAAATATATGATTAACAAAAAAGAAACTTAAATAATAGAGATACTGATATTAAGAGAAACTTACTAATTTCTTGCAAGAAAGTTGACATGCTTCAGATGCACATTGTTCAGCAAATACCTGAATATCTCTTTCTGAAACTTCTGCTTCACCTCTGTTCAAAAATCATTTTTAAAAGATGTAAATAAAAAGTCTACTATATTAGTTTGCAAAAGAGCAATATATAACCCAAAACAACAAAAATAGCAACCATCACCTCCCATAAATGAGGGATCCAGAACCATCAAGAAATACATGCGAATGCTTTTGAAATTTTCACAATGAAGAAAATTATTTCCCAAAATCAATCCATGCAAAGGTTATAAATCTAATCAAGAAATACAAGAAAGCAATTATTAAAAATGCAAGCACCTTTGATATCATTTAAATTTAGATATGTCAAAAAGCAATAACTTTTCCATATTAATTTTTAAAACATTTTAGAGACAAGAAAAAGAATTGCTAATCCTAATGTAAAACAAAAAATGTAAGCAAAACCAACAAAAAATGAATAAAATTGATTCAATATACACTATCCACCAATCAGTATTTGAACACCCATACAAATGAGGTCCTGATCTATGTTATGCCTTCTGTAAAATATTGTGTAGGAAACAGCATTGGCATTGGTCAAATGCAAGCTACCATGAAATTCAGATTTGTCCGACTTCAAAAAGGTGTAATTATCGGATTTCATAGAAATGGTCGATTCTTAAGAGACATATCTTGTGAGCTAAACATTCCAAAATCAACAGTGGCTTTTGTGATTAAAAAGTAGAAGGTGAGTGGTGATTGTTGAAGTGTGCTTTGACTCGAAAGACCCATGATGTAAAGAGAGAGAGACTGACAAGTGCTGTCCAAAGAAATTCGAAAAAACCTCTCCAAACAAATATCCCACATACTTCAGGTGTTCCAACAAGCATACAGGACTGTAGTTTTGATAAATACTATCTGTAAAAAAGCACATTTGCTTGGTTTCAATAGTCGTGCTGTCACTCATAAGCCTTTGACTACAAAATCCAACCACGCTGCTCAGTTGAGATGGTGCAAGGCACTTTGAAATTGGACCATAGATGAGTGGAAACAGGTTCTCTGAAGAGATAACTTGAGGTTCAATTTCTTCCAGTTAGATGGCAGGGTCTGGGGTTGGCATATGCCTGGAGAACAACTTTTGCGAAAACGCATTGTACGTACAGTAAAGTTTGACGGAGTGGAATTATGGTCTGAAGATGCTTATCATGGAATGGACTGGGACTCTTGATCCCAATCCAAGGTAAGCACAACGACAACTCCTAATCCACTATTCTAGATAACAATGTGCTTCCTATACGATGGAAATTTTACAGGTTGGATAATTATTACTCCCAGGATGACAATACCACTTGTCATGTCGGAAGGTCCACTATGGATTGGTATGATGGCGATAGGGTGAACTCAATGGACTAGGCAACCCAGAATTCAGACTTGAATCCTATAGTAAACATCTGGGATGAGTTGGATTACCAAGTTAAGGGGTGCAGCAACCAACCAAAATGGGGTAAGAACTTGCATGTATTCTCCAAGCCGAAGCAAAAGAATGTACAGCTGTCCATCATCTAAACACAAATGGATAGCATGCCTCAGAGGGTTATTAAGGCTGTAATTGCCACAGGTGGAGGTTCTACCAACTTTTTGAATATGAATAAACTTTGTTTTTATCTCTTATCACAGGTGTCCAATTACTTATCGGCAGATAGTGTATATTTAGGCAAAGCACAATTAAAATTTTCAAAATTAGTTAGTTATAAAAGCTAGAAAAAAATGCTCTCATCATGTTGTTAAATAAAATTTTAAAAGTTTATTTAATTCAAGCTAAATAATTAGAAATAATTTAAAATGATGTTACAAAAGTTATGTTCTGCGCTATTTTTTCAAAAAAATTAACAAAGATAGGGAAAAACTTTAATTAGAAAAAAAATAAATTATATTAACATTCTTTTATAGTACTTCTGACATATAATAAGTGCAAATCAAACAAGCTATTTCAAATGACAATACACTTAAAGAAAACATCAAATACAAAAGGAAAGAAAAAATCTTATTATTGCTAGATACTTCATAAACAAATATAAGTTTTTATTGAAGATTATTTTTCCATAACTATGCCATTTTAAAAAGAATATTGCTTCAAGAATAAAAAAATAATTTTATTAATTATTCCTAGAATGAATAATATTTAATAATTATTTGACAACTTGAAGCTACATACTTTATAAGACATACAAGAGATATAGATTTTAAAATTTATAATAATATTTAATTAATACATAAACATTTTTTCTTTAAATTTATTATACATTTTATCATAATGCATATTTTTAATTAAAAAAGACTATCTCAACCATTAATTTAGAGAAAAGATAATTATAAATCTGATAAAATACAAATAAATAATTAAGGAGAGTTTTCTACAGAAAGTTTTTTTTAGAAAACTAAAACTTTATTTACTTATAGTTTTAAATATTGACAATTCGTTACTGGTATATGGTTCATTTTATAACTCAAAATTAAGGTAAAAGTATTTAATTTAATAACATGCATTTCTTTTGAAAAAAAAATAACCAATAGACACACAAACGAATAGAACAATCTTTGATAAAAAAGAATTACCTCTTCAAAATTTAACCCCAATTTTATTTGTAATCAAAAAAAAAACTCCATTGACAATTATATGTGTTTTATACTACTTACCTGTAAGTAAAGGAATCATGAAACTTTCTAACCATCCCAACAATACTTAATGAATTATAAACAATCTGTTCATAAAGTAATTTATTTTCAGGAAAATGGGCAGCAGAAAGATTTGGTGACATATTCACCTATTTTCAAAAAAAAAAAAAAAAATGCAAAGATCATTTTAATAAGACGTTAAAAAATATTGTGATTACAACAACTATAATTGAAAGAAAAATATTTATTATTAAACAAAAAAATTGAAAAATTTTAGTCTATACTTCAATTAGTTTGCTTGTTTAAATTTTAATAAAAAAATTCATTTTAACTGAAATTCTTATGGAACTTTGGATGGTTTCCAATACAAACAGGAAATAAAAGTAGTCTTATTAAGTATTGAAGTAAATTTTCAAAGAGGAGGGAGGATGTAGGAAAGAAACCTGGAACTAATCAGACATTCAATTTCCAAACTGACACATAAAATGTAAAAAACTGTGATTATCAAAATTAAATTAATACCGAGATTGAATGTGTGTGTAGATAGTGAAAAACCATTAAAAGTAGTACTCATTTAAAGGAAGGATGAATTTTAATCTTTAAGGTTATCTCTGAAAATCTGAACAGTTTCATAAAAGAAATACAAATAAATGAAAATAAAATCATTAACACTATTCATAAAACAGAAAGCTTATTTACACTTTACAATACTGGGGAAAAAATTATTTTTTAAGAACAAATTTTCTTTCATACAAATTATAATGACATGCAACAAAAGATTGCATCAGCAGCAAAAACACATATTTTTTTTTTTCATTTTAAGGCATTTTGCTTAGTCACCTCAGCCTTTTCATCCCTTCAGTGGGTCAATAAATGAGTACCAAGCTTACTTGGAAACTAAACACTGGGGGTTTCACATCAGACTGACCACCTCCCCAGAACACCTGCCGATGCACCCTAATGCTCAAGTCATGAAAACTGAGATGGGCACAGTAGGCCTAGGCCTGCCATGGGCTGTTGCCTCACTGAGAGAAAGTTAATTTATCTGGTGCAAACCAAGGCACAAGAACATTGAATATCTATTGCAGAAAACAGTAGTCATAAAAAGTATATTTCCATAAATAAAACATCAAAAGGGTAGAACAATTATTTGTTGTGAATTTTATGCAGCAAAAACATGACTTTGTATGTTCAATTGTCACCATGAAAAAAATAGCAGCCCTCTGTTTTGATAGAAATTAAATTATCATATTAAGCAAGCAATATTGAGCAAAAAGTTGGAACAGAACAAAAAAAAAAAAAAAAAAAAAAAAAAGACATGTGTGAATCAACATCTGAAGACAGATTTTTGAAATGAATGAGTCTTTTTAACCCTCTAAGCGGATAGCACGGAAAACTCCGTCAGTGTAAAGATGCTTCGAAAATGCACTGCACGGACTTTTCTGCCTTTAAGTAACGTTTTCAAAAGCGGATTAGCCGCACTTTTCTGAAATCCTTTCCGCCTTTTAAAGGTTTAACATCTTGAAAGATAATTGGGGACAGTGGAAGCAACACAGCAGGACACTGATAGGAAATTTTATGGCTCGCAGGAAACCTCGTGTTTTGACCCTGGGGCAATCGTAAAAAATCGGGGGGAAATTTCTTTAGACCCCAGGAAGTGTTTATTTGTTACCTCGTATTTTAAAAGTTTTGAAAAGTCCCAACGCATAAGTAAAATATGTTACAATTCCCTTTTGGTTTCATATTAATTTGAAACTGTAACAAGTTGGGGCGTGTCAGTGCAATCTACTATTTTATATAGTTAGACAAATTATCTTTTAAGTATATTCTTTCGCTTCATTTTTCTTATTTTAATCAAAGATTTCAGTTTTTGAAACATGATTATTTTATTATAAGATACCGAAAAAATTAATAAAACACCAAACTCTTTAAAATTTGAAACCTTTTCAATTTTCCAACCACTAAAAATGAATTTAAACTTCATCAAATCTCATTTGAAACATTTTCTTACACTTTGATAAAAATAACGAAAAAAAACTAATTAAGATTTATTAGTTTTTTTTTTTTTTTTTTAGATTTCAAAGCCCAAGTGTTCAGGGAAGTTTAAGTACAGTGCCTATAGTTATATATTGTTAAAATACACCGAATTATATTTGAATTTTAAATGCTTGAACTTCAGTTTACATCAAAGACAACATGAATGAAGATTTTCACACATTTTTTTTATAACTTGAATGTTTGAATAAATGGTAATCAAAAATATACTGAAACATTTACAGTAGACATTTATGCATATAAATAAACATAAAAATCAATTTTAAATTCGAGCTATTCAAAAACATTCGAATTATTGTTCAAAAATATCTATTTATACAAAATACCTCTCAACATTTATCTTTTTTAAAGGCTAACTGAATAAGTAACTAAAATCTGGATATTTTTTGAAATCTCGACCGTATAAAGCTAGAAATTTTATGTTAGAAATTCCATTTGAAATTTCGAAAAAAAAATGCATCGCGCAGTTAAAAATTATTTACCATAAGTTTTAGCAATTGTTTGAGTATAACAAAAATTTCAGATATTATATAGCTTCTTTGGTATCTTTTAATATATTTCAAAGATTTCATACAATTCAGTTGAAAACTGCATGCTAAGAGCAAAAAGTATACTAAAAAAATTGATGAATATACAATTACAATAAATTCTTACATAGAAGCAAAACTGAGAAGCTAAAGCGTAGGAATGAAAAATTTTGAGTATATCTGAAGTAGTTTTCGAAATATTTATTTTAAAGTTCAGAAAATTTGTGTGTGTGTAGAGAACAATTTCCAATTACAAAATTCTGCGAGCTGCATCTACCCGATGCTCGGCGTTGGAGGAAGAAATTCAGACTCGAGCCAGTCAATTCAAATAACTGAGTTTATTCAGAACTACCGAGTGAGTGTGAGCACGTGTGGCTCCACCCCTTTTATACACAGAACATAATGACGTCACACAACCTGTTCACAGTTACAAAAACGTGGCGCCATGCTGCCACTCATTCACACAAATCATTTCCATTCACAACATACTCCCCCTTTGAGACTTGGGGAGAGTCTCAAACCTATAACAGTTATAATTCAGAAGATCAAGTCTCTTCGGTTCTTTAACCAATCTTCCAGAAGTATATTTTTTTATAATTGCATCATTAATATTCAAGACCTTTTCAGGTTTAGTACTTTTAACAGAAATTGATTTTCCAAGAGAACGTCTCAATAGTTCCTTAATAATGCGAACCAACCTTTCCCACCAGCCTCCCCACCATGCGGCGGTGGGTGGTATAAATTTCCAAAACTATTTTTTGAGTTGATGTTTCTCTCGATATTTTATGCCAATCCAATTTCGCAAGGTCATTGAAAGCACCTCGGAAATTAGTACCGTTATCACAGTAAATTATCCTGGGCCTCCCGCGCCTGGCAATGATACGCCTAAGGGCTAGCAAAAAGGCATCAGAAGATAAAGCGTTTACTAATTCAAGATGTAGTGCGCGATAGACTGCGCAAGTAAACAATGTAATCTCCATACCTTTTCGCCAGTTTTCAAAAACAGAGAGAGAGAGAGAGAGGTCCAGCTAAGTCAATTCCTACAACTTCAAATATCGCGCAATCATTCACGCGGTCTGGTGGTAAGGGTGATGGTCCGCTTGACAATGATTTCACTTTAAAACGAGCACAAACAAAACATTCATTCAAAATACTCTTAATAGTTTTCTAGCTCTGATAATCCAGAACCTTTCTCTAATTAATGATTGCATTATTTGTATTCCTGCATGACAGTTCTTTTTGTGTATAGATCTAATCAAAAGTTTTGTAAATTCACGTTTATCAGGTAACAATATAGGATACAAAAAAGAACTTTCATCATTTCGTTCAGTTATTTTAGATTTTACTCTTAAAATATTATCATTATCAATAAAAGTAACAAATTTTAAAGATTCAACATCAGGTAAATAATATGTCTGAGTTAAACGAATCAATTGTTTCTCAGAATTTTCAATTTCAGCAACAGAAAGTTCATGTTCCTTACATTTGTTATAGTCTTTGCGACAATTATTTACAAATCTTAAAATCCATGCAAATACTCTTATCATTTTATCATAATCAGACACATTACATATAAGCAAGGGGGTGCATCGTTTGCTAGATCAACATTCGCATTTTTAGTTTTCTTTCTCTCTACGTTAAGTTCTTGAGGCTCGCAACTGATTTCACCATCTGGCCAATATTCCGAATTTTGTTTCAACCAGGAAGGCCCCTCCCACCATCTAGAACTAAGCATTTGTCGTGGAGAACAACCACGAGATAGTAAATCTGCGATATTCATGTTTCCTGGAACATACTTCCATGACTGAATTTGAGTTAATTGTCTAATTTCCTTTACCCTATTAGCTACAAAAACTGACCAATTTCCATATTCTTTAATCCACCAAAGTGCTGTTGTGGAATCGGACCAAAGAGTAACTTTCAAGTCCGGCATATTAAGTGCTTTCAAAATAGAATTTAAAAGTCGAGCACCTACACAACAAGCCATTAGCTCTAGACGCGGTATACTCAAAAGTTTGAGAGGAGCTACTCTAGACTTCGCTCTAACAAGAATTACGCTAATTCTAGAATCAACTATTGATCGAGCAAAGACGCATCCCGCATATGACCCCTTGCTTGCATCAATAAATACATGTAATTCAGTAAAAATATCAATTTTCATACAACGTGGTACAGTTACACCTTTCAAAATTTGAATTTCATTAAACCATTTCATAAATTTGTTTACAATATTCTGAGGTAGTTCCTGATCCCATGCTATTTTCATCTTCCATATTTCCTGCAATAGTAACTTTGGGAGCAATGTAGACGGCGCCAACATTCCAATGGGATCGAAAACATTTTGCATTTGCAGACAAAACTAATCGTTTCGTTATTTTCACTTCGCACGTTAATGAGTCGAAATTCGTGCAACATTTCAAAACATCATTATCCAAGTCCCAGATGATACCCAAAATAAAAGTTTCGCCTGAGTGTTTATCAACACTTTTACTCGCCACATTGCTCCCAAAAATACGTAAATTAAAACATCCTTCCGACATAATTAATTTAGTCTTCTCAATAAATATTTCTATTTCATCGGCACTGAAAACACCAGTTACACAATTATCAACATAAAAGGAAGATTTTAACTTTTGTGCAACTTCCTTACATTCGGAATTACAGTTCTCCAAAAGATGCATAATAGATGCATTCAATAAGTAAGGGCTTGAAGACACCCCAAACACAACTCGACAATGCCTGTACACTAATTGTTTTTCATTCCATGGGAAAAAAAATCTGAGATAATCTCTATCTTTCGGTGCACGTTCAATGATATTTAAATTTTCCCATTGCCTAAACACACTTTTATAATCCTCAAAAAATTTACCGTTTCTTAATTTATTCATCATCCGTAGATGTCTTTTCCATGTTAGTTCTTTGTTACTGGGCAAATTTTCAGAGTTACATTTCCATGGGAGTTTAACTTCATATCTTCCATCGGGAAGAATTTTCATTTTATTCTTAAAATCGGTTAATTCAAAATTTTCTTTCGTATTCTCATTAAGTAAGGGATCCGTTATTCCTAAAACATCAAGTTCCCATAATTCTTTAACGCTAACATTCCGAACATGCAAAGACGAAGTCGTTAACATAACGTTTTTATCGTTCGAACATACTTTTCCAATTACCGTCCATCCTAGTTTAAGTTCAATAGCTGTTAAACCCGAATCAAATTCAATTAAATTCCCAGTCAATAATTTTCCTATATTATCAGCCCCAATCAAAAGCCCAATTTCCGTTTCTTTACAATTTAAATCCGATAAAATAATTTCTTTATTTTTTAACTCGTTAAAAAAACGCTTATCCTCAATCTTAGAAATAAATCCACATATTTTCTTTTCGGATAGCACTTCAAAACAACATGCATACGAGTGTTTTAAATCACTGACCTCAATAGAATACACGCTGTGATGTTTCGGTTTAGTTTCATTGCCCCCGAATAGAGAATGAATTATAGTTTCCTCTCTAAGTGGAGTGGCCTTCAAAATACTAGTAACACTTTCACTAATGTAACTATTTTCACAAGCGGTATCAATCAGAACTCTAACTTTCCTTTCCTGATCTTTAATGCGAATGAAAACGCAGAGAGTTTGAAAGTAAATACTTTGGTTTCTGTTGCAGTTACTTGATAGAGAGTTCTCAGTTTTTATGGAACACAATTTTTGATCATACTTCTTATTTAATTTTGGACACATAATTTCAAAATGAGAATAATTACATTTAGAACATTTAATATCATTTTTAATATCACAATTTTTACTCAAATGTCCAGATCTATTTAAACAAATAAAACAAGCACCTTTTCTTAATAACAATGGTCTCTTAGCATTTAAAGACATTTTTCTAGCATTAAAGCAATTTTCACTGGGATATTTCTCACAAAATATACAGTTATTGATTTTCTTACCTGAGGACTTTACGGAACTCTCCAGAGCTGATGCAGTCGTTAATTCGGTCGGCTTAACACTTTCAGTTGGGGAATCTTTTTTTCGGATAGGAGTTCCAAAACCGGATTTTGCCAGCTGCACCATCTCTTCCCCTTGGACTTCCAGGCGAAGGAAAGTCATTAAGTGTTCTAGAGTTCGCGATCCTTTAGCGTCTGTTTCAGTATTCCGTTTTCTTTCCCAGGCCATCAGGATTTCCTCGGGTAAGCAGGACTCTACCAATGGTGTAAGAAAATCTCCATATTTTTCTTGTGTTCGTCCAAGGCTCTCCAACGACCGTAATTTCCCTTCAAGTTCATCGTACAAGGCCGACAAATCAGTTTTCGTTCTTCCAGAAACAGCGTTCTTCATTACTAAATTTAAAAGTTCACGTACGTAAATTTGTACTAACAAATCTTCACGACCGAATCTCTCTTTTAATTGATCAATGGCTTTAGGATAATTTTCCGCCGTTGCAGGGAAACTCAACACTAATCGTTCTGCTTTCGATTTCGGTTCCACGGATTGCAATAAATATTGCATTTTGTCTTCTTCCGCAATGCTTTTATCATTGTGAATTTTCTGAAACTGACTCCAGAAGGCCAAAAAGTCTTTAGCTTCACCGCTGAATTTCTTCAGTTCGATTTTCGGTAATTTAAAGCTTCTTTTTTCAGTTTCGGTAGAAACAACGGTTTCTCGTATTTTCAAATCTACTCGAGTACACATTTCGATGTAGCGGTCACTGTAGTTTTCTGCATCTTCCATATCATCTAAATATTCTTGCACGGCATCTTCTGTACCCAAGAGTTGTTCAGAAATTTGATTCTGACAAGTGTCGAGTCGCTGAAATTTATCGATAAATTGAGTTTTCAGAATCGAAAGTTGATTCATATCGATGTTTTCTTTTATGAGTTCGGTTTCAATCTTTTTCAGACTGAGAGAAAATGCTATTCTCAGGCCTTTTCTTGCCGCTTTCAAAGCATTCACTTTCATTTTATAATTCAAAAAGTTAAGTTCAAAGTTCAATAATTTAAATTCGGTTTCAGTTTCGCTTCCAACCAACAACCAGTCCCGCCGAGGATACCAAAAACTTATGTAAAGAACAATTTCCAATTACAAAATTCTGCGAGCTGCATCTACCCGATGCTCGGCGTTGGAGGAAGAAATTCAGACTCGAGCCAGTCAATTAAAATAACTGAGTTTATTCAGAACTACCGAGTGAGTGTGAGCACGTGTGGCTCCACCCCTTTTATACACAGAACATAATGACGTCACACAACCTGTTCACAGTTACAAAAACGTGGCGCCATGCTGCCACTCATTCACACAAATCATTTCCATTCACAACAGTGTGCGTTATGTTATACTTAATATTAATTAAATGGTTAAAATAATATGTTAATATTAGTCATGTAATCGTTTGATGACACATTCATATACTAATAAAAATTATCATGGTCATTGATGCGAATGTCACGAATTTTATGTAATTTTAAATTCAGACATTAAGATATTGATGTAGAAAATATAAAACGACCATCTAAAATACATGAAAAATGCAGTCTGCTATAAAATGATCTTGACAAACAAAATCCGGCATTTTCACTTACTATGGCAGAGCCGGCTTAGTCAGGGGCGATCTGGAAAAACAGAGAGAGAACCGCGGTTTTGATGGATGCCGCTCTAGCTTTTAAAGTTCCCAGGAAAAATTATACATATATATAAATTACAAATGCAAAAATAAATCTTGTAATTTTCCATACATTTTTATAACAACGAATTGTGGAATTGGCTTCCAATACATTGTTGTGTTTGACAATATGTAAGGTAACCAACCCTACTTTAGATAGATTTGTACTACTTTTTCGTAACCGTATTCCTTTTAAAATTAATTTGTGCAGCCGAAATACACCTTTTGCACCCTTAAAAATTTATGTAAACTATTACGGTTAATTTTAATTTATGCAACTTGTGAAATGTTCATAATTAACCATTTCCGTCTAAACAGTTTACATGAAAAAAAAAGTTTGGATTCCCTCATTCATTAGGGATTTATATAAGATTCTAACATTAAATTTTATTTTCACCGAATAGGATCGAGTGGTAGTGTATAGTGCTTCCACACCACAGGTCTGGGGTTCTATTAACGGGCTGCGCAAGGTCGACTCTGCCTTTGATCCCCGCTACATTGGGTCGATAAATGAGTACCAAGCTTGCTTCGGGTCTTAAACACTGAAGGTCTCTCTTCAGACAGACCACCAAATCGGGACATCTGTTCATGCACCTCAGCGTCCAATGGTCACGTGTATTATGATGGGCACAGTAGTTCCTGGCCCTCATGGATTGTTGTGCTTCTGAGTTTGAGTCTTAAGTTTGAGGATTACCTCACTTTGGGGATACCCCTTAGATAAACATGTATTTCCACTCATTTGCAATTAAACATTTTTCTTTCAATTACGTTTATTTCAGAAGGAAGTTTGATTTTTCAAATGTATTTGCTTAATAACATGTATATTTGTGTATTATATTAAAAATTTGATCAATCCAAAATTACATGTTTTTAGCTTCTCTAAAAGCTTTTAGGATTTTACAACTGATCTTACAGTCCATATACGTTTTATAGTAGTATATTTAAAAATGATAAAGACATTTTTACGACTGCGTGAGCTGTTATGCCTCGTTTATAAATATAAAAAATTGCATTCAGCTACAGTTTTTAAAATGTACAGAAATAAGTAGAGAAATAGGATGTTGTTGTTCTCGTGTCCATGAACAAATGCAGTAGATATCACTAAATTCCGTCGAAAGTCTTGATCACTGCCTCTGCTATTCTGGGAGCATCAGGGCTGTACAGGAGCTCCCGCAAAGAATCCCTCAGAGGGACCATTCCCATTTTTAGTAACTTTGTTGCGACGGTTGGGCATTCCAAAATGTGATTGGGCGTCAGTTGAAGATCTGGGCAGTGTTTGCATTGAACATAAGATCTTGTCTTGTCTGGGTGAATCTTCATGTCCTTAAGGTGTTCAGTTCTCAATCTGGCAATTGTGGATGTTATAATTCGAGGACAGTCAAATTCCGTAACTTGGGGTTTTTTAAAAGTGTGATTCATAATTTTATGTTTGGCTACTGCGTTAGCATCATCAAGTGTGATGGTGGTGCACTTATGTTCGATGTCTCTAGCTTCTTTGGCGAGGCTATCTGCACATTCATTACCCTCAATGTTGACATGTGCGGGTATCCATTGCAGGATACAGGATTTTCTTTTGTTGTGCAGCTGTTCTAGAAGGGTAATAATATCACAGGAGATGTTAGTCTCTCCGTTTCTTATGGCTTCTATATAGCTGATTTAGAGAATCTGAGAAGATTACTAATCCTTCTGTAGAATCAATAACATGTGGGTTTTGTTGATATAATATAAGGGCCTCTCTAATTGCCACGAGTTCACTTGTGAAGTTTGAGGCGATTATGCATGTGTTAATTTTGTGTTTGTAGTTATTACCATCTGGGAGGAGTAAGATGATTCCGGCACCTCCATTGCTGAGGGATCTGTCTGAGGAACCATCGGTGTAGGCGATTGCAAAGTTATCTTGAGAGAGTATTGCTATCGTTTCCAGTCCTTTTGTCTGAGAGTTACAGGGTCTTCTTTTTTGGAACATGGCTGCAACAATTCCAATTGAAACAGATATTCTTTGGTGGGTTTTTTGGAATGAGGGGCTCCTGAAGGAACTCCAAGGAGGAATGATCCAAATTGAGTTCTTTTCTGATTTCACTATCAAGTTGGAGAGTCGAAGATCTTTTGAGCCTTGTAGAATGCTTCCATTTATCAAAACTCTTCTAGAGATATGGTCCAAACCATATGAGCGTAGTTTATTAGTGAACTTGATAGTGGCAAGTTTGCGCCTGCTTTCAAGCGGAGGCAGGCCGCATTCTTGTTCGGCCTTTTCATTATTGGTTGATGACACTGCTCCAATAATAATTTTAGCAGCTCTGTGTTGTACAGAATCAAGTTTCCGCTTAACAGAAATAGAGGCCGGAGTCCAAATTGGGGTCGCATATTCTAAAACCGGTCTGATAACAGTGCAGAAAGTGCTTTTTAGGGTTTGAGCCCCAAGAAGTTCCGCATAGCTTTCGAAGAATATTCAGTTTTCCAAGAGCTTTGTTGGTAGTTTGTTCGATGTGCTTTGAAAAGCGGAGTTCGGGATCTAAGGTTACTCCAAGATAGGTGGGTAGGTCGACTTTTTTGATTTGAGAGTTCTGTATTTTGATATTAGCATTAAAACTGCTTCTGTGTCGTCTATCGGTAGAGAAGATGCAGTAGTTTGTTTTGTCTGCGTTGATGGTTAATTTAAGATTCTCTGCCCATTCAGCAATACCTTTCAGTGTTGTGTTTAGGGCCTTTTCCGATTCTGTAATGTCATTGCGTGAGTGCCATACAGCAATATCGTCAGCGTAGCAGGCGATATTTGTGTCTGGGTGAATATGATGGTGGATGGTGTTCATAAAGATGAGAAAGAGCAAGGGGCTTAAGACAGAGCCTTGAGGAACTCCAGCCCACATTCTGCGAGATTCTGAAAGTGCCCCGTTAAATCTAACGGAAAATTTTCTTCCTCTGAGAAAATCATTTATCCACAATAACGCTTTGCCATTAATTCCGGTGCCTTGGATAGTATGGACCAGTTTTTGACGCCAAACTCTATCAAATGCTGCTGAGATGTCCAAAAATACTGCTAAAGTTTTCTTGTGAGGCTTTTCTTGAAATCCATCAATTATCGACTGGTTCAGGTAAAAGAGCTGGTCGGTAGTACTATGATGGGTTCGGAAAGCTGTTTGATAGAAGTGAAGTTTTTTGTTTTCGATGAGCCAGTTCATAAGCCTACGTTGGATAACCCGTTCCATGAGCTTGCAGAGGGTGCTGGTGAGGGAAATTGGCCTATAGTTTTTGCACTCTGAAGCATTCTTGTTTGGTTTCAGAATTGGAATGACGGTGGAAAGTTTCCAGATTTTGGGCAATTTGCCAGTAGCCCATGAAAGGTTAAAAATTTCCAATAGTTCTTTTTTTGCAAGATTTCCAAAGCGTTGGACCATGCGGCCAAAAATAACATCGGGACCAGGGGAAATAGGATACTTACATATTATGAATATTTTTGACTGCAGTAAGATATATTTATATATATTTCAGTTTCTTTACAATTTGAATAGAAGTTGTAAGCCATTTTGCGAATAGTTTGATATTGAGTATAAACCCATAGGCTGTTTAAAGTGTTTTACTTTGATACCAGCACACATTAAAATAAGACTCATTTGCAGTTATATGATCAGCTTCAGTGATATTTAAATTTTCAAAAATAGTCTACATGTACGAAAACATTCTTTCACAACCGCACACCACATCTCTCTCATACTATATCTTCCCTACAGCAGGAAATATTTGTGTATACTGAAAAATTTAATACAGGATACATTTCCAAGTGTTAAATTTGTTTTTAAAATTTGGTATGAATACATTGTGGAAAACTGTCGGTTAACTTCACTGAACAAAATAGTTTTAAGTGTACTGTTTTGAAAGACAAAATTAATTAGGGAGAACTTTTCTCACAATAGAATTTGTAATGATTGAATTGTGTGAAAATGTAGTTATCGATGTGTGACATTTTTCCTTGTAATAAAAGAAACAGAAAGATAAGAAATTTAACTTGAGTAGAAAATGGTTAGAAGTACTGTCATGCGCATTTGAAGAAGTATATCCCCCATTAAAATTAAAAATTATTGACTGAATGTGTGTTATGTCCATCACAAATGCCGATGTAGAAAATATATTTTTATTTAATACAAGGAGTTCGAAAAGGAGAGCACTAGGAATGAAAATTTAGATTTTTTCCGAAAAATATTCAGTTAACATAAAAATATCATTTATATGATTTAAATTTAAATAAATTAAAAGTATTGAAATCATTTTTTATGTTATTCTAAATTAAAAATATAATTGAATAGAGAAAGATCTGTTTTATTTCATAAATATAATCATCGTATGCACCATTTATTGTCTTATTGTTTAAAAAAAAAAAGATAGGGCCTTTACTCTTTTTACCTCATAACTTTTTTAAAAACAGGAAAGTGAGCGCGTTTTCTTACTCTCATATTAAAAATGAATACAGGATGCTTTTTTCTGGTTCAAATCGCAATACCAAAATATTTTTTTTTTAATTTTTAAAAAATGACAGAAAAATAAATTTTGTTTGAAGAAAATATAACTATTTTTCAACTTTTAACACACCATTTATTTCATGTTTTTTTTTACCCTTCATGTTGTTTTAATTTTACTGTGACTGAATCTATGGAGAAAACGACAGAGTAGAACTACGGTTTTCATACAAGATTGCCCAAGGCAACTTAACAGCTAGCTGTAAACGATTGCTATCCTGGTTCTCACTGAACAAAGACGCCGAACTAAGTCATAAAATTGTCCCCTTTCGACCTCCCAAGTTTTAAAAGGGGGAAAGAATTGAAGTCTGTTGCATTTTTGAAGGGAATAGCAAAATAAGAGTAAAACGCTCTTGGAATAACTTTTCAGGAGGAAGGTATCCACTTAGAGGGTTAATCATCTTATAATGCTCTCGACTTAAAAGCAAAGTTTTAAAAAACTTGCAATGCTAATAGAAAAATGTGATGGTGTGTGTGGACGATTATCATACCAAGAAAAAACCTTTACTTATACACCAATGAGTATTTAAAGCTTGAGATAGTTTTAAAGTTGTAGAAAAACAAATTATTCAATGAGCATTTTCATACAGCAAATCAAATACGATTTTATAACACCTTTTGTAGATTTTTATCTTCTCATTATAACTGATATTACAAAAATAGTTTTAACCCAATTTCCCAACTTAAATACTGGCTATCGGGATAAACTTGGCAATAGTGTTTTACATCGGATGGGTATAATCCTAATCCCATTGAAAAATCTCACACAAAATCCATCTAAAAAATAATCAGAATTTGGCTTAAAATAGACTTTTTAAAGAATTCTTAACAAGCACATAGATTGCTGAGGACAAAAATTAAAATCTCATTTCAGTTAGATTAACAATATTAGGTTATTAAGTTTAAAATTGGATTACTTAATTTAATCATAACTAAAGAAATAATAATATAGGAAGTCTGTCGTAGAAGCTGCACTTGAAAGAAAATACAAAGTAAAACAAATACGTAATTTCTCAAAACTGAAATAACAACAATAAATTTAAAACATAATAAAAATAAAATTACCTCTAGCAAAAAAATATTCAGATCTTCATCTATTATAAAGTCAAATCTTACCAACTCAAAAAAATTCCTGAAAGGAGAAAATGACTTACATAATTTATTTAATGAAACATTATTTTAATATTAAAAAATGAATTTCTTCATAAATAAAAAAGAAAGCGTGTATCAGTGTGAACGCGCGTGCGAAGTTAACTTCTTTGGCTGATATTAGTGTTTTTCCAAATTTATATTTATGTCTTTAATTGTTTTAGTTATTTTCCTTGAGAATAAAAATAGCTGTTTTTCTAAAAATCAAAAATTTACCTAAAAAATGTTGAATTCTTGTAATTTAATCCCATTGAAATACTATATTTTTACTCATTATGATTAATGAAATATATAATATACTATCTGGTTGAGATGAAACAATAATGAAATACATTCTGCTAATTTTCTTCAGATATTATTAGAAAGTTCTAGCTTACTTCAATTTTTAGCACTGTATATACCACGTGTCAATGTGACTTACAATAAATATAGCAAAACCTTATATATATATTCTGCATCTATCTGTTATTTGTATGATATTAGTGTTTTTCAATTTCAAGTTTATATTTATATCTTTATTTTTTTTTTAAAAAAAAACTAAGTTAATTTCCCTAAAAATAAAAAAAAAAGATGTTTTTCTCAGAATCAAAAATTTGCCTCAAAAATAAAATTCAAAATGTTCCATTCGTTGCAATTTTTGTTGAATTGTAACAAAACTTTCTAAAAGTATTCATCTAATGTATAGTTATAAATTCTTGGATGCATTGTAATAATAGTGATAGAGTGAAAGAAGAAATAAAAGTTTTTTATGTAGGAAATCATTAAAATTCTTGAAATTATTATATATTTGCATTTACCCATATTTTGTAAATTATCATATGAAACATTACATTGCATGCATACATTTGTAAAAAATTGCTTAAAAAAGTTAAATCAGGTGAAAATATGAAATTTAAAAAGAAATCAAAACGCATGGAATGTTTTTAAATTTTTAAATTTCTTAAAAACTACTCATTTTATTCTCACCAATATTTTTATATGGTTTTAGTTCTAAGTTACATAGAGCCAGTAAAAATTTGGGGCATGTTTGCAAAAAATTAAAAAAAAAATTTTACTGTCCATTGTAGTTTTAAAATACAAATTAATGAAGCACTATATAACACTTTCAAAACTATCAAATTAACAACACCAAAGCATATATATGATTTAAATACTCACTTTTTAAACTATATTTAGAAATTCCATTCGATTGAAAATTTAGTAAACACAATCTTTTATTGCCAAACTATTGGAAGAATTGTTGTGTTGCCACTAAATTTTAAAACAATAGATTGTTTGTATTATTTCCTTAAAAGAATTTTAAAACTGTATATCCAACAAACTCTCCTTAAACTAATTTTTGACAGATTTTGAACTATTTAAATGCCTACTTCATGTAGATTAAAGACTCACTTCCGATTTTTTTTAATTCATAAAATTGTTTATAATTTGACTTCTAGGTAACGTAAAAACAAAACAAAGTATGTATCGCAAGGCTAAAAGAGGAAAGGCTTGTTAAAGTTGCAGTTGAATGAGGAGAGGGGGGGGAGTGCTAGCTCAGAACTAATAGACGAAAAACACAAAAGAAATTTTAAAAACCGTAATTTTTAATCTATTTTTTCAATCTTTGAACAGATTACAGATTATACTATTCTACATATGAAAAAAAAGTTTCGTTAGATTATTTTTATAAGTAATGAAGTTATTAAATATTTAATTAAAATTTTGAGTATTTTTTGAAAAATCATAAAAAAAAAAGATTTCGTCATTTTTTTATTTTTTATGACTGATTCTAAAAGAGAAAAGCATGAACTTGCTTAGAATAAAATATCAATTCATTAACTCAAAAGGAAACTTAAAGGGAATGATTTAGAAACCATTTTTAAAAAAGCGTATCAATTTTGACTCATTTAAAAAAAATTGTAAAAAATAGAAAATATCATTATTTTGTTTAAAAAAAATATACCATATCGTGGCAAAAAAATGATCTTTCCGATTCTGTAATTATTTTTTGTCTGAGATAGATAGTATGAATTAGATGGCATTTTTTAAAACGGGGGGAAAATTCAGAACTTCATTCATTTTTACCTTACGTTCATCGCTAACCGTAACTGGTAACGCGTAACGGAAATTTCTTCCTACCGTGCCATAAGAAGTTAACTTCAAAAAAACAATTATTTAAAAAATGTACCTTAAACTTCCAAGACTCATAGCACTTTTTTTCAAATTACTCTCAGTTTCAAGATAAACGTTTTTTATTGTCTCATTGATCTGATACCATATTCTTTTTGTACTTTTTCCTACAATAAAAATAAAATGTGATTAACATCTTAAGGTAAAATATCCTTATAAAAATAATACAAAAAATGGTATTCAAAATAAATGCATTGCAACTGTGTGTAAATAGATATATATCATTAACTTTAGAAAATAAATGTCACATGCAAATTAACATTTATGTTCATGAAGGTATATCAAAGCAAATTTTATAAGTAAAAGTACATTTGGACCTCAATTTAATGAAGTTGCTTAATCCAAAAAAAAAAAATTCAGTACATGAAAAATTCATTAAATACAGATTTATTTCTCAATATACTTTATAAACCAGTGACAGGAAAAAGCTAACAAAAAAGAGAAATTTGCAAAATGGAATCTGGCTGTATATTTATCAAATAAAACTAAATATACCAACATAATTCAATGCATAATTTTCTTAAGATTTATCACACATAAAACCAACTTGTCAACCAAAAAATGCAAGCTTTAATTTTTCATTCTTCTTTTATTTTCATTCTTACAGCAGAAAAAATAAATGTATCCCTTTTCACGAAACTTTTCTCCCTTCCAAATACTTACAATTGCAACAATATAATTTTTAATTAACAAAAATGTAAAAATACATGCTATAAAAAGGCCTTATTTAATAATTATATGGAGTTCAGGTATAAGTAAATTTGATAGAGTTACAATATCACTTTCCATTAATAGAAGAAAAAAATTTACCTTTGGATTCAAGATACCGGTTTAATGATTCTTTACCAGTGTAATTCAACTCTGAATAATAAAACTTTAAATCTGGCACCTGAAAAAATTAACCCATTACTGTAAAATTAGTAAAAGAAAAAAAAATCATTATTTACAACATAACAAAAGTCATGAATGAAAGTGCTAATATTTACACTGAAAAATAATTTGTAAATACTGAATGATTACAAAATATCTTTAAAATATTGGTTAACTACACAAGAGAATAATGGTTAGGAAAACTTTAATTAGTTCATTTTTAGATTAAAAATATCAGACCAAAAAGTTTCTGTAAAAAAGGTAAATCTTTTAAAATCGTATAAAACTGAGAAAAAGTGATGTTCAAAACAATTTTTTTTAAATAAATTTTTTTACCATCGCAAAACAATCAATTTTAGCTCTTTATGAATAATTGATTCATGTAATACAAAGTACAAAAGTTGAACAAAAAATTTTTAATTTTTTTTATGTATTCCTACATTTTTTTGAAAAAAAGAAGAAAGAAAAATTCTGGGATTATATATTAAGTAAAGACAAATTAATTAAATATGAATTACATTTGTGCATCAAATAGTGAAAATCTTCTGTTAAATAATTTAGTATTAAATAGAAACTTTTGATAATTCAGACATTAATAGAACAGAAACATGTTTTAAAATTCAATGAAATGATTTTAAAAAATTCACTAGGCGAATTACATAAAAATTATAAAAAAAAAAGAATGTGCTGAAACATGCTACAGAATGAAGAACAAGGAAAAAGAAACTAAGAATCAAAAGATCAATTGTTACACAAATTTTCAATTTTACTGAGCCAGTAAAATTAACACTATACTAAAAAACATTTTAAAATGTGATTTTCAGATTACTAAATATATGTATACCTGTCTAATTATTAAATTTATATATTATTACTCAAATAGCTCTTAAAAATATGACTAGATATTATTTACTCAATTGACTAATAAGCAATTCATAAAAAATAAGTTTTTTGTAGAGCAATTTACCTCCCAAACTGGCAGATAATCATCTCCAACAATGTACGATTCAGGGAGATTGATATTTAGAGGAAAGTAGTTCTCCTTGCAAAACCTAAAAATTAAACTAAAGTAAATAAACAAATATAGATAAAAAAAATTTAAATATGTAATTCTAAAAAAAAATGTACCTGAAATGCAGTCTTATTTGACACTGAAAAAATATCAAATAATAAGAAAATTTGCTCATATCACTTTTCTCAATCATTAGAGAATCAAAACCTTTGCAATAATGGACACATCTAGGATATGTTTCATGCTTGTTTTATTAGATACTGAAACATTTTTAAAAAAATCAAATGCAATTGTGTTTAATTTTTAAAAAAACAAAATTAGATACAGTGAAGCCTCACTTAACAAGTAATTCCCATAGCAAGAAAAATAAATTATAATAAAAATTATTATAGTAACATTTTGCATTGCAAGTAATGAAGAAAGGGGAAGTCTCAGATTGTGGGCCTGCTATATCTGTCTATATTTAACACTCATTCTACGAGCCTCTTAGTTTCACTTGTGATCATACATTTTTCTAAAATTTTATTCAGACATATTGCGAGATATTCAACAAGACTTGTCTGATACATTATCTTTTTTGCAGATTGGATCATTGAAATACTTGCTCATTCAATGAAAAAATATTTAAGGTAGTCTTGCTTGTTATAAGGAGTTATACCAGCAATGCCCTTCCAAGTCTTGCTTGATATGAACATCACTTCTTCCCATCCTTCTAGATTTACTTTCTTGAACAAGTTAAAATAATAAAACTCCTGTCTTTGATCCCAAGATCACTCCATAACTCCAGTCTATTGAACATCAGGTAATTTCTAACTTTAAGCAAATCGAAATTAAAACACTCTTCCAGCATAGTTATGAAATGAGTAAAGGGACAACAATCTCCCAATCACACAGAGAATTTTAGAAATATCTGCATTGCTTCCTATCTCAAGATAATCAGAAATACATGAGAAGGGGTTACAAGAAAACCACCACTTCTGCTTGGAACAAGCATTGACTACAGATCACTATCAATTGTGACTCAAAAGAGTTTGCGATAACACCTGTGGAGTATCTAGTCGATAGAATAGTGTCTATGACAAAATCTTTAAATAATAACATTAATAAACTGGTAAGAAAGTAATTTGCAACATTATTTAATGATAATGTGTTGCATTTTGACAATTTTTTTTAAGTGATGGAAAAAATAAACCTCTAGAGCAGTGATCCGCAACCCCCAGTCCATGGATCAAATGGTGCTAGGCCGCCTAAAGAACATTAAACTATTGCCATTTTATTTAAAGTGGTGCATTTCTCTCGGATTTGCACAACTTTCCACGGAAATCACTTTTAATCCACATTAAATCACTTTTATTCATTTTTGGTGGAACTATATTTTATTCTGAAGGCATATTTAAATGTAACTAAATTAAAATTGTTAAATCAAAACAATCTAAAATATAAACAATCAATGTGTCCTACCCACAGCGGGCTGCAGTAAAATTATCAAACGTTGACCGGTCCGCAGCGATAAGAAGGTTGCGGAGCACTGATTCTCACCCACTGTGCCACCCAATTCTTGAAGTGTACCACCAATTCCTTTTTAAAATTATAAAACTGAGGGGGAAAAAATCAAAAATCGAATCATCCAGCCATTTTATAGAACAAACTAGGGGTATTTGTGGTATATTTAACTTAATCTTTAGTGAATAGATGTATATAAAAAAATTTTTGGGGCTTGAATCCATTTGTGTATGGATAAATCTTTATATAAAACAACTTTGAATGAAGAGGAAAAACTAATTTCGCTTTGTAATAATCAAGATTTAATTTCAAAATATTTGGAAGAGTTAATTTATTTTGGATTAAAATTAGAGGTGGTTATTCCTTAAAATATTGTTACAATTTCTACATCTTATTTCCGTGAATTTGGATTATCAGCATCAACAAACATAAAAAGGAAAGGAAGATCGAGACTTTTAAATGTAGAGGACAAAATGAGAGTGGCATTATCATTTTTAGGTAAAATCCTAGTCTGGCACACTGCTGTTTTTGGCACCATTTTTTTCCACCAAATGGCGCCAATAACCCCTGTTTCAAAAAATGTCATGGAAGAAAACGAAAAAAAATCAGGGGTTGACGGTCTCAGCTGGTGAGCAAAAACCCTAAGAAAATGGGGTTTCCATAATGATGTAAGGGCCAGAAATGAAGGAAAAGGGGGAGGGTGACGGTCTCAGCACCTGTTCAAAAATCCTAAAAAACGGGGTTTCCGTAATGGCGTCAGAGACACTGAAAACTCATGCATTTACACAAAAGCATAAAATAAAGAAAAGGGCAAAAAGAGAATTTCTACGAGATAAAGGCAGTAAAATAAGGGGAAAACAGCATTTTAAAAATTGTAAAAAATCACTTTCCACTGTGTTTTTAATTTTTAAATCATTCACTACAAACTCATTCATACTCTTGCCAAACCAATACCTGGTTAATCGCAAGATCACAAATACTCAATCTACTATGACTAAATCACATACCTTTTCTAACACTCCGGCAAACAAAGTGGGGATTCTCTTTCGACTGTACTTGACAACGCCATTCAAAACCATCAATCGTACCCTTTCGTTCAACCAAACGCATACCCTTTTTACACTTCGGACACTCATATCTGGAGGAAATTAATCCTTTTTCATAACCCAACTTAAAACAGCCTTATTCCCTTGCTCTCCAAGCAAAACAAAAAATCCTGTGGTTGCCTCGCTTTCAAGCAATTTTATTTCGCAAGCCATTCTAACAACCGGTGGAAAATCAAGCCAAAAATTGGAACACGTGGGGAAGAAAGTAAGAGCAGGGGTGAACTCGACGTGTTGCAGCAGGGTCAAGGGCGAAAATGGACGATGTCCACTTTTCACCAGATTTTTTTGCTTGACCGGTTTTAGGGTTGCCATATGTTAGCCACCAGACTGGACAATCCAGAAAGGTTGCCATATTGTAAACTTTATCGCCAAAACTTTTGGCGATAAAGTTTACAATATTTTGGCGCCAAAACTTTTGGCGCCAAAGATTTTGTCACCAAGCAGTGTGCTTGACTAGGATCCACCACATTTTTATGACCAAATATAAATGAAATTATCAAAAGTCCCCAAACTCAAATTTTGCATTAGAAATATTCTTATAATTAATTACACAATAAACATTTTGCTGTCTTTGTCACACATATTTTATATTTAACATTGAAAATTATTATCAGAAACTATTTTACATTGTGTATTACAGATATGCAAAATTCTTTTAAATTTATTTTATTGTTAGTGTGTCACCAAATTTTGAAATTGTTTAAAGTGTAGCACAACAAAAAAAAAGTTTGAGAATCACTGCTCAAGAGAAATGTTCTCTTTCAGGTAAAAAAAAATTAGTGTAAATAAAAAATAATAAACTGATTGCTTTGATTTGTTTTTTTCCCTCCAAATTCGATCCATTTTCTAGATAGTTTCATTTTACGATAGAAGAAAAGGTGAAAAATTTTCACTCCCCTTAATAATTAATACATAATATTTTCTTAGGAAAAACATTGTACATAAAGTTTTGGAGGTTTTTTTTTTTTTTTTTGGTATGGAATGTACTATTGATTTTACAATAATTTATATGAGAAAAAATTGTTTTGTAACATTCTGGAATGATTTCAGCTCTTTTCGTGATGATCCACTTAGTCCCCTTCCCCTTGGAAAAGTTGCAAATCATCCTATTCACTAACAGTGGTTAGAAATGATTATTCCTATCATAAAAAAACAATCAAAGGCATTCAACACATCTTAATTTTCTCATCCACCGAATAAATGAATGAATGTGAGATTTTATGGTGCAAAAGCCAAATCTGGCTATACTGCGCCAAACATTTGTGAAAATCTGTGATCTAGACGGGAAAAGAAAGAAAGGATAAATTGAATCACAAGAAGGAGGGTCGAAAATAGAGAAGGATCACTAAGGTACCCCAGGTTCGTGAGACTCGTGTTTACCAAAGATAGTAAATCCCTTGGGAAAAGGAAAAGATCACTAGGGTACCTCGGGATTGTGACACCCATACTCACCTAAAGAAGGTGAGCCCCTGAGGGGTTTCTCATCCAGCAGCTATTACTGTAAATTGATGAGTTTTGAGTTTGTTTCATTAGATTCCAAGATTTGAATTGTAGACATTTTTTTTTGTTAGCTATTTGCAATTTCTTTTAATAGTATTTATGTATCCTTAGTCTCTGAGAGAGGCGTTTATTTGAAGATCCTTGTTATAAATAATTTCAATTAGAGTTCAGTATCATTATATTAAAGTTTTACCTTAATAATATGTCTCCAGAATACATATATACACGAAGTGGGTCAATACTAGTGAGCATGACATAAACTCCAACATCAAATTTCCTTTAAAAAAAGCAAGTGAAAAAATATATAATGATTACTTTAAATTATTGTTCAAAACATTTCAAAGAAAGATACTTTCTAATAATCTTATGTAACACAATTTTAAATATTTCATATAAATAAATAAGAAAAATTGGATCAAAATAAATAATCACAGTTTTAGAAATTTAATTTACTTTCCTCTAATTGCTTTTTCCTAATTGAAAGTTCATTATTATAGTTTGTTATTCTTTTCCAGTAAAGAAGAAAAGCAACATAAAGAGGTATTGATATTTCATAAATTCAAATACATTCACAAAAGTAGAAGATTCTGTTCTCACATGTAAGGTTTCAAATAACTACATTTTCACCATCTTGTATAATCCCTTAATCTTTTTTTTCATATTGTACATATAAAACAAATTTTAAAACCATTTAATTTCAGACTCATTTTTCATATTGGTGAATTATTACAAAATTTAGAATTTTAAAAGAAGGCAAAAGTTTATTTGCAAAGCAATACATAATTTTTAAAGACACTAGGTAAATTACTCATTATTCCAAATAGGAAAAATTATACTAACTTTCCATTAATAAGTAGAGGCTTTTTAATAAATTCTTGTATGTATGAGCCTGGACTATCCAGATCTTCAGTTCCATTCAAAAGCTTCATGCCTCTGTGATTAGAACTCTTTAAAATCCAAAATTTTGTTGGATTCTTTTCAACCTAAAAATAAAAATTTTATTTAACATATTGATCTGTAGTTTGTATTATTGCTTGGAGCACCAACTATGAATCCTCTCGTAGTTTGTGTAATTGCCATATTTCTGCAACTAAGATGAAATTCATAGGACATCCGTCTTGTAATAGCTGAATAATGTGTATAATAAATAATTTGTAAATATTGGCTTTTTACCCAGGAATCCTGAAATGTACATTGGCATCAACATCTTAAATTAGATAAATAACTTTTTCTTCATTTTTAAAACAAAGCTAAACAAAAGGTCATTTTATAATGAGATTTTATAATTAATATTATGTTTGAAATAGAATAGACATAAAGAGATATGGAAATTTTTTTATTTCAAGTACATTTTTAATTGATTATTTTTTAACATAATACTTTGAAGGAACACACTACAGTTATTAGTGATGTGGATCTAGTAATTCTGAATCATGCTCAAGTAACAAAGATGATATCCCAGCTGGCACATCTCTCTCTAAATATCCACATCATGCTAACATGAGGACTTTGAGCCTGGGCAAATTTGATAGGCATCATCTCCTTTACATGGTATGTAAGTAAGTATATATTCTTGAAAATAAAATACAGTATCACTGTTTTGAAAATTTTTTTTTACATTTTTTGGTTTAGAAATTACATTGTTTGTATACAAACATAATTAATTATTCTAATATATTTATATTAATTAGTTCAATAAAGTGAAACTTTAAATGCAGTTTGTCTTTTTAATTCATAAAATAACTGCAGTTATAAGGATTGCTTATGTTTCAAAATATACATGGAGAAAATATGTAAAATCAGGTCCCGATATAATGATTTTTTTTCTTTTCTCCAATTAAAGTAAAGGCAAAAAAACCCTATTTAACAAATAATAAATCTGAATTGACGAATTTTTTCAACAAGTAAAATTTTTTTTCATTGGTTTGGTTTAGAAAAGGATTTTTTTCAGATGACATCCTTTTTGCCAGTAACAGAAAAAGACAATTTTTATACGAAGGAAACTTTCAAAAATCAGCCCATTATTAGACTTCACAGGTGTAGAGGAGTCATGAGTGTAACCAACTGCATGAGTTTTGAACAGGACAAGAAATTCTTTTATCTCATCCCACTCCATAATGCAGGGAATATTTTAAGAGATTTTTACCATTTGCTCTCTTTTTGAAAGAAATGAGGTTTATTATACATACGGTTTTGCAGAAATTTCTGTTTTTGAAAATTTGTGAAGCATGACAGATTGTTGGAAACAAATGTGTAGCAACTTTTATGCAGAAATAGATAACGAGATTCCTATTAAAACCAATACATTTTCTAATGCTTTACCTTGTTTTGAGACAGTGGAAACACATATCTTATGCAGCAAGATGCGAGGGACACACTATTTTCTTATCCACATTAAGTCAAAAAAAATTCTTTCAAGTCAGGAATCAAACAGAATAAATATCAAACATTTATTAGTCACCATTTATTAATTTATAATTAACTGTTGTGTAATAATTCTTTAATAATATTTATAGCTGCTGAAAAAAAAGTGTGTAGTTATTGACTATGGATATTTTTTGTGTGGTTGCTTATTATAGGATTTCCATGAGGTAAGTGTTTAATTTGATCCTGATATTATGAATAACCTCAAATTAACGAATAAAACCTTCGGTCCCAATGAATTTGTTAAATCTGAGTTCAGCTGTACTCAAGATATTTATGAAATATGAGTACCGCAAACATTTTCAAAAATAGCAATTTTTTATGATTAATTCTTCTTTGATGTAAAAAAGAAATAATAATAAAAGAAAAATCTTACTTACAAATTCTAAAAATGTATTCTTTTCTTCAGGCAAAACAAAAGACTTTGGAATACGATCAATAGGCAAAGCAGCTAAGTTTGATTTCTGAGTTATGAAGCCACTACCTGGGAAATGATTCACCTAAAAAAAATTATACATATAAATATATATAAAAGTTTTTGGTAAAAAAATTAATTGATATAAATCATTTAGCTAGATAAATACCTTCTGGTTTGGTTTAAGTTGTGCCATTTCTTTCGCTAAAGAATAAAATGGATATGTGTGGGACCACAAGATATCCCAATCCATATGATCATGAGTATGAATACGATAACCCATTTTTTGAAAAAGCTGCTTAACTATATCCAAAGTTTTTTCATTTTCCTATAAGAAATCCCATATGAACAATATCAAAACATATACATATTTTTTTTTATAGAATGTTCATAATTTTTTAAATATTTTTTTATCAATGAAATTCTAAAACAGGTAATAATTTCTCAAATTTAATTTTGTGAATAAGAATACTTACACGTAAACCATAAAATTTTACTACAGGCATAAAATACCTACAGTTAGATAATACAGTAGGCAAGGCAGGGTTTATATTTTTATCTATGTTTGAAAATATAACGTAACATCCTAAGAACAAAGATATTAAGCAACAGAAGCTAATGAACAGACGAATGTAGTTAAATTTTCTGGAGATATGAAGGCAAATTTTCAACATAATTTCAACACTATGTTTTTAACAGAAAAAAATATTTCAGTTTTTTTTAAGCTACGTCTTCTGTAAAACATATGTTTTAGCAATAACGCCAAATATTGAAAGTTCCCATAATTGCTATCAAGAACTTCTTGAAACTAGTCCGTCCGTCCCATTTTCAACTTAACAAATATTAATAAAACCAATTTTTGGGTCAACTAAACCTGAAAGTACCATTTTACATCAACTTAAGAATAAAAAACAGATGGCAGGCGGCAAGTTTATTGACATGCGGATGTTTATTTACTTTTTCATCGGATACCTCTGTTGCCATTATATTGTTAGAAATCTTTACCGAAATATTCATAGAGATTACAGTACAAGTCTCAACAAAGCAAAGCGAATATAAAAACCTCTCAAATATAATTGTTATTTATATTTATATACATACATTTTCGCGTTGGTATTCCCTTTTTGAAGAATTTATTTGTCAGGATTTTCAGGATGGAGTTTCTTCAAATATAAAATTTAGAGGTACAAAATTTCTTCAATTTTATCACACATGCCAAGCAGTTTTTTATCGGTTCAGTTTTAGGTTTACAAAAGATAGCAGAAAAAGAATTCCGAACCACGAAGTACAACTTTTAGTATAAAGTATTAATTCATTTTAAAATTTATAATCTAAACGTTATTATATAATTTCATGTTTCGATACCATTTTTGATTTTACATCTAATGTTCATTTTTGAAAATAGTGTAATTGGTTGAGTGACATTATGTCAATAAACATATATTTCTAATTTTAAGAGAAAGAAAATTCTTTTGATCACGCTTTTGTTGATCATTTCATTTTCTTTTTATATATGATAATTCTGTAGCAAAAGCATTAAATATACATTATTTGTTCTTTATCATTTTATGAGAGATTAAGAGAAAGTTATGTTTCATTCTTTTGGAATTATCATTTGAACTTCACCAAAACTATTGCTTAGGTCAATTCAACTAAATTCTTTTAAATACATTATTTATTAATTTCTGATTTGAGTTAATGTATTGACTATATTAATAGCTTAATTGAAAACAAAAGCGAACTGTAGGGCTAATGGAAAACATTTTTACTATTATTCTCAGGAATGTTTGAATGTTTTGAAAATTAGTAATGGAAATATGCTGGAAATAATAAATGAAACATGCTGTAACTCCTTCCAATAATATCTGTTTAATATATAATCATAACTTAAAATGAAGTAGCGACTCTTTTCTTGGTACAGATTCCTGTACTTATGTGTTATCGCAACAATTGCCAATGTTCAAGATAACTTGCCAAATTGGCAACCCCAATTTTGCATGTGTCTTATGGGCTGAATTGACAATAATGTGCTTCGTTTCATATAATGTCACCAAGAGGTTGCGATAATGCGTAAGTACTTAGATTTCATCACATACAAGTGAAGGGTATTTTTTGCAAAAATATTTCTTGTACTTATGACACCCAGTTAATGATTTTGGCTTTTTCCCCCTTCTGAATCCTTTGCTTCATTATTAAATTCTTTTTCCTTTGAAGAATCTTTTGTGTGTGTGCAAAAATTTTGCCAGTCATGAAAATTGGGGTTCTTGCCAATTGTAAACCAATAAAAATACATTTTTTGTTTAATGTCACATTTTTTTAGACATTTTTCTAGTTTGATGAAGTCTAGTTTACATATATACTTTTTTTGGTAAACTCCTAGGAGAGCCCCCACCCTTGGCACCAAACCGGAAAAAGCGCCAAGCGAAAACGAAATGGCGCCAAGCAAACCCGACAACGGTGACAAGTAAATATAGCAGTATAAGATGGATGCGCAATGAAAATACATGTAAACAATACAGAAATTTAACATTTAAGATAAAAAAATATAACAACAGCACTTACTTTCTTATTGTTGATCCTTCCCAAGTGGAGGGTAAAGTGTAACAACTGCTTTTAAAAAATTCTGGAAAGTCTCATCGCTGAGTAAGTGATCGCGAGAGCGCTGCCATAAATAATCAGCAAGATAATGGTCGAACATGCCTTCTGCATGGCTGGTGTGATTACGGAGAAAACGTTTTATTGCCGATTAACTTACTATTGGAAAACCACGAATTCTTTCTTATACTTCTGCAAACATGCGTATTCACACCTATTTTTCGACATCTCCATTCAAATCCATCCAAAACAACACTCTTTCGTTCATTTAATCCCATTTGCTCATTACATTTAGGACATTCATAACTTGAAGCAATTAATCCTTCTTTCATACACCATTCAATCAATTCTTTTTTGCCTATTTGCCTAAAAATTCTAACATGTATTCACTTACAAGCGCAGACATACTTTCAACCCGGTGCCCACAACAACAAAATGAAATTTGAAATGCGCGCCCACAAATGACGAAAATTCTAGAAAAAGTTAGGGTTGCCATATGTTGTATTTAAAAGCAAGGTTACCATGACGGCGCAATTATCGCCAACCAAAGTAATTCGCGCCAAGGGTGGGGCTCTCCTAGGAGTGAACCCTTTTTTTTCTTTTGTTAAATTAATGTTGGTAAAATATAACATCTAATAATATCTCCGAACCATCAGATGCTCCACAGCAAACCATTTAAAACTGGTGACAGCTTCTCAAGTCTACTTTTATAATTTTATATAATAAGCTTACAAAATTATATAAAAAGGAAAGAAATTTTTTTAAAAAAATAGTAATATTAAGTACATTTTAAATGGCAAAAACATGTAAGATTGAATAAAAGCTATTATTAATACACTTAAAAAATTGTTTTAAAGATCAGTCATGAAATTGAAAAGGACACATATATGTATATCGCAAAAGGTAGCGTATTTTATTTTAAAGTGCATGTGGAGCTTTATGAATTTTTTTAACTTAAGAATGTTAGTTGGGTGTGGCTGGATTGGATTGTATTTATCACCAATTTGGTGAATTTAATTTTTGTCATCCTTCTGGAGAAAAAAAAAGTACCATTACTATCTAACTATTATGATGAAATCAGATATACAAAAAAATGTGTTGTAATGCTTACCGCCCTTACTGAAAGTAGGTTCTAAACTTGGATTTTTACAGAAATAAAGCTTCAGCTATTTTAATATTTTTTTAAAAAAATAAAAAAGGAAAAAGAAGCTGTTTCTTTTAAATAATTTTTAAAAAATTTTGTTACTTATAGAAGAACTATTGTTTTTACTGTAGATGTTATATACTTGTGGCAGTATATTATTAGTGATTTTTAAAAATGCAGTCAGGAATTATTTTATTACTGGTGGTATAATAATTTTATGCAAAAATTATTTATCAGAGTTACTCCATTAAATAAATCAAGCTAAATTATTTTGAAATGAAAATTAGTTTTAAATGATACATTTTTTAATTTAATTGTTAAAGTACGTTTGGTGTTATATATATATATATATATATTTGCAATTTATGATATTGTTCTAAGCATCAGTTATGCAACATTTTTATTTTCTCAAATATTTTTTATAAAAATGTTTAATTATAACGTAACATATATATTATTGGGTTACAAATTTTTTTGATATCTAAAATAAAAAAATTCTAATTTTTTTAAAGATTTAATTGTATTGGATTATACTTCAGTTCTGAGCTTCATTAATGTATTATAGTATCTGAGTCTTATTATTTTCTTATAGTATTTTCCTTGTAATTTAAAATTGTGTCGAGATTTTGTCTTATTTGAATAAATTCAAAAATGTGATAAAACAAATGAATTGTTAAAAATAAAACAATTATGCATTGAGTTTATAGTTTTTGCACTAATTGTTAATATTTATTTTCTTCTTGTAAATACTACATAAATTAATTTTGTTTGATATTTAGATCTATATTAAATTATGTGTAGTGCTTTGTTGAAAAGATGCCCTTTTGTGCCGAATTTAAACATTAAACCATTATTCATTAATTTGTCATTAAAAAATGCATGCCTGGCTGGGAATAAATATGATAAACATTACTGTATAGTGTTTTGGATAAAGCTCCCCTGTTTTTTCCCCCATTCCTGAAGTTACATTAAAATTTCAAGAAATTTAAAAAGTCATTTTTAAATAATATTAATCATGATTATATCTATAAAATAAAGAGGTGGATCCTGGCTAAGCACACTGCTTGGTGCCAAGCAGCATTTTTAAAATATTGTTTTTCCTTTATTTTACTGCTTTAACACAGGTTTTTGGCGCCATTTGGCAAAAAAAATGCTGCCAAAAAACAGCAGTGTGCCCAGCTAGGATTTTACCAATTAAAGATGCATATAAATTCTAAAATTAATACTCATTTATAAATTGAGCTAAAAAGTACAAAAGAAAACAAAGCGAAATCTGAAGAAAGTAGTATTTCAAAGGAATAAATAATTATTTTAAAGAAAGAAATTATTACAAATTCGAATTCAAAAGAATTTACTTTGTTTATTATAAATAAATATGTCACACTGCCTTTATTTTGTGGATACTGTTACGGCTTTGATTTTTTTATTTTCAATTTTATCATACGCACAGAGAGAAAGTCTTTCCCCAAATTAAAAGTTTTGATTTTTTTTAATGAAATTTATTACTTTTACCACCAAAAATAAAAATTGTTAATGACATTGGAAAAATGCTTCAAGTAAAGATTTTAAAAATTAAAAATCTGGAAAAAAAATTACGTTAAAAAAATAATTACTAAATTTTTTTTAATGTTCCTTTACTGACTCATACACATGCGCTTAATTAATCAGTCGAAGCTGAATCAATTATTGCTACCAAGTGATAAATATTAATAAATACTTGACAATTTATTTGCTGTTGAAGTAGCGATTATGTACATTAAAAACATTTATTAAGAGATTTTATTTGTATAACCAATTTCTTCTTTATGGAATTACTGTGTTATTGTTACATAAACATAAATAAATATTAATGTAAGAATCTTACATGAAAGTTTGGCATACTTACGTATTATTGCAACCTTTTGGCGACATATGAAACAAAGCACATATATTTGTCAATTCAGCACATATAACACATGCGAAATGGGCTCAATTCATGATGTCACACGATAAAGACAAATATGTGTTCTCCATTGAATTCAAAACAAACATTAAACTAATTGTACTTGTTATTCTATTTGTAAAACTCAGATAAAATTTCATATTTGGGTAAAGATATTTAAATGTTAGAGGGAAAAAAAATTCTTCAAAAAGATCTTTTTAAATTTAAAAAAAAATCATATTTTTTATGTTTATACTTTTAAATAAAATGGATTTTGTATACATATGTACTTTTTAAGAGAAAGTTTCTGCAAAGAGCAAAACTTGGCAACACAGGAGCGCATGAACTGATTAGCTGGAAACACTAGATAGTTTTTAACGTGTGACTATGACATTGCATGAGTTTTTGATTTGATTGGCTTGAATCACGTGGCTTTCACTATCATGTGACTGACTTCACGTGAATTTAGCCCATTAGGGTTGTCAGCTTATCTTGAACGATGGTGATTGTTGTGATAATACTTAAGTACCAAGTTTGGAAAGAAAAGCAAATTGTTTAAAAAATACTCTCCCCTAAACAGTTTGGGGGTTTATTCTCTGATTCAATTAAATAACTCGTAATAAAAACAAGTATCTGAAAAAAAAATTTAAAATTAAATAAATATTAGTTTTAAGTATTAGTACTCTTACATTATCCACAGAAATCAAGATTTTAGAGCTGTTGTCAGATTGGTCTTGCTGTTAGACTATGAAATGAGAGATTCCTTTAAAACCTAAATACTTCCATAATGATGTTCAATAGATGGACAGAAACTGATCAGAACAAACAATTTACTCTTTCAAACAACAAGCTGCAAAAATCCTTACCAACACAACTTGTGTTATGATTTCTCTTATTACATACACCCTTGCGTCTTTACTGGGTAACGAACATTACTCCTTCCAGGAAGTTTGGGGTGAATGATTGCAAATTGCCACAGTATGGTTGGCTAAATCCACAGTCAAATAAAAAATAGCTACTTCATAGATTATTTACGCCTTGTGCCATTCCCGGGAAAGAAACCCTAGTTCTGTATCCTCTGTGCATAATTTGTATATAGGATATACATACATAGATTTTGTTGTAATTGCAAGAATATGTTTGCTCTTCTAACTTTTGAAAATGTTTTTTTTTTAAATAACAGCTGCTGTGTTACTCATAAGCACTAAGTTTTGAAAATTTATATTAAAAAAACTATTTATTTCCCATTACCATCTTTAACAATGATGTTAAAAAAGATTCTATTTCATTGAATATGTATGTAGGATATTTCATGACATCTTTTAAAAAATAATTATGCTAGATTGTAATGTTTTGTGATTTTTTTCCTGCTTTAGGTGCTTTGTCTAATATCGTGCATAGAAAAAAAAGGCACATAACTCATGGCGAATCAATATTATACCTCAATTTCATTTGGGGTCTTCATATCTGCCCTACTGTTGCTGTATCAGATGTCTACAGATGTTACATTAGAACAGGAAAAGGAGTTGGAAAATGCAATATTCAAATATGATATGGAAAAATATAGGCCTTTTATTGAATTATCAGGTACTTTTTCTTTAAATCTTATAGCTTAAAAAGTGTGGTTTCATTCTAATGATAATGTTATGTGTTTTTTGGAAAAGATTGAGAAAATAAGAATAAAAATAAGTAAATTTAGATAAAAAACCAGGTTGACTAATATATTGGGAGATATGTGCAAAATAAGATTTGGGGTTTATCTTTCAATTTGTTGGATTTTTGGGTGATTGAGTTGTCAATATTATTGAAAAAATGTGCATGTTTTCTAATAGTTTCTTTTATATATCTGATATGTCGTTTGAAAGTGAGTTTTATATCAATAACCAAAAGAGATATAGTATGCAGAGGCCAGATAATTTGGTTGTTTTGGAGGTAAATTTCAGGAGCTTCCTTCACGAGAAAAAATTATTTCCACTATGCCAGCATTTAGATCTATTTTCCATTCAAAGAACTAGTCTTTAAGGTTTGCCAGGTATCTGTTTTGAAAATACAGTAAAAACTATTTTTGTGCAGTTGATAGGGACCGCATAAAAATAAACTGTGGTAAAAATATTAGAAAATTTTATAAATTCTTACATATAACAAACAACTAAGAAAAAATTTTTTATGCAGTGGAAAAGGACTTCATAAAAAAAAGTTGCACTTAGAAAATATGCGAATTATTTATGAAATTTATGAGAAAGTGTGCTTCCATAACAAAATAAATAATTAAATTACACATGAAAACATTTTAAAAACATTTCGTTTTTCATTGTAAACGTGGGAAGTTTTCAAAATGCTCGTACATAATTCACTGCTACTCATCGTAATGCAAAGTGCTCGTCTGCCTGTCATAAATAAGTTCTAAATTGTCGTGTGGTTCAAAGATAAGGGACTTGCTGAGAAAAATTGTCATTTGTATGCTTTGGGTGATGGTTTCTTTCGATTAGCTATATCTGCGTGAGGAAAATATTTTACTGGCATTGTCTACTAAATGGTTTTCTACACTTGGGATAACCTGAAAAAAATATACTGTTACCAATCCATTGTGTCTCACTGCCAAAATTCTTTTAAAATTGGCTGGGTAAATAGAACATCCAAAATTGTCTACCAAAAGAAATGTACTGCTTCACAAGGATGGTATCCAATTCATCTAGCACTCAGAAATAGAACTGCAACATCAATGGAAGTCAAGGCTGCATGGGAATCACAGTGTAGATTGAATGTAAGCAGTAGTACTCTATGTAGACATATAATTTTAAGGGACTCATTGGGATGTACCCATGTATTGCATCTACTTACTGCAACAACAACAACAAAAATCAAACACCATTCAAAAGGGACGTTCGAACAATAGGAAACAGTTATATTCTCAGATAAATCAAAATTAAGCTTTAGTTATTTAGATGAACAACAGGTAATCTTCCATATAGGTAATGAAGAATTTAGATGATGCTGATGATCTAGAAATGTGTTTTTTCTGAGAAATGGTTAGATTTGCAAATTTGTTCAAAGTACTATAATTTCCCAAGTACATGCAAGGACATTCTGCAGAGAAACTCTTGCCTACTTACAAGGACTATTATGAGTCCATCTCTTGACTATATTTTTTAGGGAGGGGGGATTCAGCACTAAATCATTTGGGTAAACTGAAAAATATTACATGAATGAACTGAGCACACCAATAACTTTACATATTTTACTAACTATTATTATCTTCATGTCCATTTTGTGCATCCATAAGTAAAAAAAATTATTGTAGAACAGCAGAACCACTGACTTATAATGGTTTTGTAATTTCTGGATTGAAATCCTGTGGAAAAATTTGCAAACAACCTGATATTGTAAAATTCGACTAATTACAGAGACTTCAGTGGGCTGGTAATCTGGTTCGTTGCTGCAAGAAAATCTTTCTGGCAAAGCCAATGGAAAATAGACCATGGTGCAGACTCCCACTAAGACGGATCAATTATATCGAAAAATATCTTAATATTTTAAAGGTTAAAAACAGGAAAACAGTTGCCGAGAATAGAGATGTCTGCAGAAGGTCAGGGCCCACTCAAGGATGTTAAGCAATTAAAGAAAAAATCCTGTGGAACTATATGAATCTGAAATGTTGAACAGGAAATTTAGATCACAAAGAAAGCACGTGTTCATGTACCCCTGGTATATTTAGTGATTGGGAATGAAATTAAATAAAGAGATAATTCATAATAGCTGTGGAATTAAATTTTAAAGTGTAAAAGGGGTGACTACTTAACTTCTCATTAATAAAGGGTAGCTGAATACACACTGGTGTTCAAAATTAAAAGAATTTTTAGGTTTTGACGATTATCTCCAGAACTACTGGACAGATTTTAATGAAATTTGGTGTGTACATAAGGTTGGTATAATGTAAAATAGTAATAATAGAAACCATTCAACAGTTATAATACACATGCATGATCTTGCGTAACACACATCAGATTCAAAAGGTATGAAACAGCAATTACCAAATAGAACCAAAAAAATTGGTTAACCTGGAGTATGGTCCCCTCTTACAGATATACAGGCTTTTACCGGGATTTTATACTGAAAATAAGAGAATTTATTAGTTCTTGGGGCAATCAATTCCACTTGTTCATCAACTCTGTTTTTAGGCCTTGTATAGTTCTCGGAAGAAGGTTACGAGTTACAATTGCCCTCCTCAGAGTGTCCTAGGCTTTTTCTATAAGGATATGATCTGGACATCTGACTAGCCAATCCATTCAGCAAATATCCTCATTTTCCAGAAATTCGTTGATCAGGTGCGCTCCATGTGAAGCCCACATTGCTATCCATTAAAATGAAATCAGGGTGAACTGCACCCAAGAAAACACGAGCATAGGACTCCTAGACCACATCCCTATGCTTCATAGCAATCATGCAACTCAATTTTTTCAAAGACATGAAGGTGTATGCAGTGATCCAACATAATGCCTGCCCAGACCATCAGGCCTCCGCTGTCGAAATCGTCATTTTCTCCGACACATTGAAGGATAGATAGTGGAACCCTGGTTTTCTCCTTGGGAAAGTACAGTGAGAATCACTGGTTAGGTTGAACTGGGACTCATCAGTAAAGAGAATAGTGGCCCATTGATCTATGCTCCAATCTCTATTATCTCTGGAACTTTATAAGCGTACACTACTGTATGCAGAACTGAGAGGGACACAAACAGCAAGTCTTATAAACAGCCCTCTCTCAATAAGTCTTTTGAAAACAGTCATCCTTGAAACTCTGGTTCCTGTGGCCGCATACAACTCACAAGAGAGCTGAGAAGCTGTAGCACCCCTATTATGCCTCCCTATAATGGACAAATGGCGATCTTATCTATTTGTCATGGCTCTTGGACGACCTTGCTCAGGCTTTCTCTTGACGGATCCAGTATTCTGAAACTGTTTCCATAAGTTGAATATGATCCTGGGCTGAATTCTCTACAAATCTGGATATGAGACTGGATTGCTTCTAACCTGCCCAAAATTTTCCACCTCATTGCATTATCTAAACACATTGTTGATTACTCATTTTTACTCTTTGAATTTTAATTTAACTGATTGATACAAAAATATACCATGAAATTCAATAAGGTGTGCTGATGAGCAAAATGTGGATTTGGGCATGAGTGCTTATAAATCCTGTTACTCAATTAGTTCTACCTACCCACACACATGTCTGAGCTTATTTATGTATTCGACTCCCAAGATATGCATCTTTGTTTCAAAGCAGTATTTTTACATTTCATTTAAATCTTTCCATGAAATTGAGCAAAATATGCAAATTCTCTTAGTTTTGAGCACTAGTGTAATCTAGTGTACAGATCACAATATAATTCAGAAGGGTACAGAATGATTTTATGGAAAGTTAATGAAACTTTTTTACAGTTAATTTGAATTAAAACAAAACCTGAAGAGGAGGAAATTATTATGTACACTCTCTTGAGGCAGAAAAAAGTATATTAAATATGATTATTTTAATTTATTGAGACCAATCAAGTGATTTGAATTTTGATTATTACAAAATATTTTCTTTCATGTGTTTAACAGACTTATACTTATTCAAATTGTAAATTATAATTCTCTACAATTAATTTGTAACATGAGATTATTACTGTTAAAGCACAACTTTTATCAAGATTGCAATATCGAGCAAATCAAAATATAATTTATTCAGTTATGATAAATTATCTAATAGTTTCTATATTTCGGTCTAAGGGAAGTTTTTACAATTTGGGCTCATCTATAGTGAAAATATGTTGAAAGATAAGTCCTATAACCAATGATGCTTAGATAATAGTGGACTAAAGTTGCAAGTGGAAATGCTAATGGAGAAGCAGTCATTATACTTTTTAATGATGGTCTTACTAATTTTTGTAAGATATTATTTACTATATACCTTTTTATTTAAGTTTTAAATTCCTTTTTATTGTAATATTTTTTGGTACTTGCATATTATCGCATCTGTATTGCCGACATTATATGAAATGAAGTACATAGGTGACAATTCAATGTGTACAACATATGAGAAACTAAGGTTGCCAACTTGGCGAGTTATCTTGAATGTTGGTATTGTTGCGATAGTATGTAAGTTCTGATTTTAGTGTATAAACTTTTTTAAATAATAAAGTATTTTAATACATTATCTTTTACAATTAAAATGGTTATCTATACATTAAAACCACTTATTAACTTATTTGAATCTAATTAAGGTTTAAATTGTTTAGTTCTAAACAAATTACAGAAACTGATTTAAAAAAAAATTATAATCATAAAGCATAAAATATTATAAATATGTATTGTATATCATATAAATACAACTTAGTTTTACAGTAGTTATGCATTAGTTACATTTTTAAAAAATTATTGTTTTTCTTTTAAGGCTGTACTTCTGTTGTATCTCTTATCAAAGTTTGGGGCCAAAATAGTCCAGAGTCTTTACCAAGTCTTCCTAATGCCAAAATTAAAAAAGATTTTACTGCAAAAGTTCAGAAACTCAAACAGCATCTTATTTTACGTCGTTGGTTAAAGAAAAAGGATCTTTTTGAACTTAAAGAACTGTAAGTTTTATAATTATATATTCTCAAAAAATTTAAATTATACTTTGCGATGATGTATTGCTATTATTTTGCTTTGTAAATTCAATTAATTTTTATGTAATTTCTTAATGTTTTTGTATTCTTTTTGTTTTTATGGAAGTAGGAAAAATATATTTTTTTTAGAGTTTGGAATTTAATATATTTGAAATGTGTGGTTGAAACTTTTTAAATGTTTTATTAAAATATATTTTTTAAGTTTAATTTCAAAAATTGACAAAAATTTAAATTGTATTTTTAATTTATTAAATACTAGCTGGTATACCCGTTCTTCGCACGGGTGAACTGAAAAATTAAACAACACAGATAGAAGGATAAAGGAGTTTTTAATGAGTTAATTTTACGTGAATTGCAAATTAAACAAAAAAAGCTTTTTGCATATCTCAGCTAAACAAAAAAAAAAGAAAGAAAAAAGAACACCTTTGTTAAACTTTAAGTATGTAGATCTAATAGCTGATAAAAAAAAGATTTTTTTTTATTTATAACTCCCCGTAACACTCTTGAGGGTCGATTTTTGAAAATACCTCCCTAAGCTGCTCAGCAAAAGTAACACACTGTTAAAAGTTTTGTGTAATGAATGCTTAAAATAGTTAAATAATTTATATCTGAAAATGTTATACATTAATATTACTTTCTGTTGTATATTTATTTTATGTTAAAATTGTAATATTCGCAAGCAACACCGTTTCTTAAATTATAATGGGGATTCAATGAAAAGCATAGCAAAATGTTAACGATAGTCACGTTGGCAAATGTCTAGCTACTTTCATAGCTCAAGCTTTATTAGAGCTTTGTAAGACCGGCTGTGCAAGGGAGAGATGCACGTTAATACTTTATCCACCGCATTATGATTTACTGCAGTTTTTTTCATACAATATTTTTTTTTATCACTTTATTAAAAATTAAGGGTTATACATAAACAAAATACTCCTCTTTGGTAAATTTAATCCGTTAGAGCTAATAAATTAATTAAAGATATTCCACTGTAAAATTAATTATGTACACCGTTCATAAAATAAAAAGTCCAATCGTTTTCTAAGGTCTTCATTAACATACAAAACATAAGATACTTAAATTTTCACATAAACTATTTTTTCGGGACAAAAATAATAATCTTTGCAATCCGCTGAAAACGCAATATTTGCTACAAAACTATTCGTCTTCCCCGCTGAATTACTCATCATAGAACCCGTGCTGCCATATATCTTGAAAGAGTGGATTCCAAAGAATATTCCTGCTAAGTATTGGTAGAATGTTCCTTCTAAGTTGGTGTGTTGTGGTAATTAGGAGAGGGGGGTGCCAGCTCAGGTGTCGTCCACGTCACTTGATCATGGTTCAAAATTACGTGGTCCGTTGCCAAAAGCCCTCGTGTAGTTGAACAGTTCGACGTTAATATTCACTCACTCACTCCAAAAAATACAATACAGTAGTTATAATTACTTTTATACTTAAAAATGCAATATCCGCCTATTCAATTAAAATTATAGTATTATAATTAACTACTAACCACAAACAAACTATGAAAATATGTCCAAATGATGTAGTGTGAAAGAAAAAGTTTATCTACTGTAAGCACCAGAAGCGATAAAAGTATTTATTTTGAAAAAAGATGAATTTCTTACTACCAAATGTGCATAATAAAATCATTTAAAAAAACATTCAAATAAAGAGAGATTTATAACTACCTCTCCCTTCAAAACTTAGTTTTATTCTGAAATACAAAAAAATTAGGGATTATGCTAATCACAGGAATTAATGAGAAGCGAGCGCCTCGCGTAGCCAAAACAAGAAGGGTTTCTTCACAAACAAAAGATAGATATATGCTGTGTTGGGCTTTTTTGCAGCGCAGGCCAAAATTGCTTGCAAATAGCAGAATTTTTCCTACTTGACAAATATCTTTATATTTTGGACACTGCACACAATATCTTTATAAATTATAGCCTATGTGTTATTCTGATGTATAAGCTATATTACTGTAAAGTTTCATTAAAATCCATTCAGTTGTTTTTGCGTGAAAGATGGCCAAACATCCTCACAAACTTTTGCATTTATAATATATATCTAGATTAATATTGTAATCATTTTATGAAATTGCAACTTTCTCACTTTGTGGTTGTTCTTTATATCGATTCAGTTTTGTATGCATCATGTAGGCTTTCTCTATCTTCATCTATAAATTAATTAGACATTCTGGTGTCATTAATTTAGTAATCTAAATTCATTACATTAACTTTTGATTAAAATATTATAAGATTGAAATTTAATCAGTCAAAATTAAAGTACCCTTAAAAAAAATTGTGTTGGAAATAAAATTATTAGGCTGTTTTATTGTTATTCTAATTAGCATTGAAATATTATAAGTATTTGCTAAAGCTTGTTGCAAAATTTGAAGAATTTGTATCTATATTTGCCTGCTGTGTTTTATATTTCTTTTATCTTACTATTCCACTGTTATCATTTCAAGTACATGTTTTAGTAAAAATGTAAAATCTCATTTAATATGTAACATTTCTTTTTTCATTTGAGTAGTTAATTGATGTACATTTTACAACTGAAATTTACATCTTATTTAGTTGAAATATTTAAACCTTATTTCTATTGTTCATATCACTCAATAAAAGATTCAAAATTTATATAATTTTAGAATATTTTTTTTCAAAAAAGGATTAAATTTTAGACCTTGTCTTTTTCAAAAACTCAGTTTTCAGCACCAGAAATCATAATTGCAGTAATTTCTTTTTGATAGTTATTCTATTTTTTATTCCTTCAATTTTGATAATTTTTTCAATAGTATTATTTTGTCTTATGTGTGTTAAAAAGTGTTATAAAATGTGACTTCAGCTTCTTTTGTTTTGTAAGTCTATATAGCAGGGGTGCCCAACCCAAATCGGTTGGTGGGCCACATAAAAATTTACTAAACTGAGGTGGGCCGCACATATCAAAATAAAAAAATATATATTCAAAATATTTTACTATTGTACAGCATTCAAAATATGATATGATCAACATTCAATTATTGATATGATCAAAAAACATCAAGTTTACCTTTTACTGAATCACAATCACAACAAAGTTGAAAGTCGACCGATTGCACTTGTTGGTGGAAGAATATCTCTTAACCTACAAGGTTCTTATCTACAGTAGATTTACGCTGCCATCTGAGGTTACGTAGTATAACAACTATGTGCGTAACATCTTCACATTTTATACTTGTGTTACAGTATGTTTGCATAAAATTGATTTAGATTTTCAAAAATTTTATTTCAAATGTAAAAAAGCAATTAAGTAAAGAAGAACAGCTTTGTAATTATTACACTGTTTGTCAAAAAAAAAAAATTTCTGCCCGATAGCCAAATGTTTAGTTTCTTATTGTATGATATTATATATCATAAAATGAAAAAGTTACATAATTTCAGAAGGTTAAAATATTAAACATTTTTATTCTGCTGCCGTAATTATCTTACATTTCTACTAGCTGATCTGACAGTACTGAGGCAACTCATTAAATCCATCATCGGATTCTTTCATTGCCAAATAAAACAAGAAAAAGACTACTATAATCTGAACTTAAAAATATAGACAAATTATTTCTCTGACAAATAGAATTTAATACACTACTCACTCTCAACGAAGTTCTCATTGAAAGAGGAATAACACACCCAAGCTCATCTGCTTTTCTTCATCCATCAACACCTGTTATTACAATTGCTTGGAAGTCAAATAAAGGAAAAAAATTATTTCGGTAAAAACTGCACAGGGAGAGGTGGGGGTGGGTCAAAACGCGATATTTTCGATTCAACCGTCTGTAGTCCAAATGTCTAAAATAATGTAGACAGAAACTTCAATTGGGCTGCAAAAATTCTCCAAATGGGCTGCGGGTTGGGAATGCTTGGTCTATAGCAATGTGCATGTTATCTAGCATAAATTCAATACCATTTGAAGAAATGGCTGATTAAAATATTAATTCAAGTATATTTTATTCAAAAAATTCATTTAATCAATTTTTACATTAAAATCAAATTCAATAATAAGGTTTTCTTTTAAATTTTTACATATTGAAAAAAAATTATTTATTTGTTCCCTCCTCCCAATATCTGTGATGTTAAAAAGATTGCATATTCTATGACATTGGGCAGTGGGGCATGCAAGAATTTTTTTTGTGGGGCCAAACATATATTTTTTATTTTGTCAATTGTCCAGAACAAAAAACAGCAAAAAATAAATTACTGGATAAATAATTAACATTAATGGTTAAAAAAATTACTGATAACAAGTACTTAATTGCATTTTGCGTACTATGTACATGGGATTATAATGAATCGGAAAGTGAATCAAGGGCTATGAGGGAGGATCTGAACCTGTGGACACCTCCCCTGCCCTTGTGTGTGCCATTTACACTGAGTGGACCTCCACACTTTGAAAAAATTAGACGTATCCCGTATCCTGGAAAAGTTGGCCCACATCTGTCTTAGACTACAGCCATTTCTGAAGGGGGGAGGGAATAAGATTATTAGATATATACATATATAGTTTCTTTTAGAGAACAATAACTGTTCTCAATTTGTTAATTAAATTATTCTGAATCTCAAATTGTAATTAAAAGATGTGTGTGCATGCATGTGTTGTGTAATGATTTATTAGCTTTTATATATTTGTATACTTTTGAGGTATTTGCTTCATTGTTTAATCATCAAAAAATAAATTATTCCCAATATAAATTCTTATCCTAAATATTTGAACTTTATCAAAACTAACAGTATTCTTCTCAAAACAGATTACCTTGTATATTTTTTGTTATAATAGATGCCATTTATTTTAATAATATTTAGTGTTCTGACAATAGAAATCCATTTTTAGTTGTTGAGACAGCATAGAGCATAGTAGTCTTAATTTGATTACTGCAGATGAAATTTTGTCATCTCAGATGTTTTTTCGCTTGCCAAATTCTTGAAAATTACAAAGTTCCTGGTCAGGACTGTATGTAACATGTAGTTTTATGTACAATGCAACATCAAGATTATTTTGTCCTGCAGCATAAATTTAGAACAAACAACTCTACAGTATTTAAATAATAATAAAACAGTGACCATTACTTTGAGAGAACTTTGAATTTTGTTCTCTGAAGCAATGGTAAATGTTTCAAGATGTAAAGATCATTTCTATGGTGAAATGATGCACTTGTATTTCTTTTCTTTCTCCCCTTCTCTTCTCCAATTTAGAAGACCATAATCATCTCAGTTTAATGTTGCAGGAACCTCAATGAAACATCAAGTATTGCTTTTTTTGTGCTGTAAAGTCAATAAGGGAGAAACCCATTGCATACATAAGTTGCAGTAATCTAGTAGAAGCCATATTGAGTCAAATAACAATCACTAACAGTTATTTCCAACATTATACTGAATATCATACATATAAATGTATGATATTCAGTATAATTCATGAGAACCATGTCTTTTGCCTGCTTGCTGCACATGGTATGTTTTGGTCAATGTTGCTGGTCTTCACTTTTCTGAATCATTTAAGTATGTGCAGCTTTCTTCAAACTACTGAACCATTTCACATGAAATAGCTGGACATGTTACATTTGAGCCATACATTACTGATATTTCAAGGTGAATATTTGTACAGTTGTGGCTTTTATACATGCAAAAAATTTTAACATTCATTTTATTTAAACATTGAAGTAGTCCAGCTGACATCCCATTTTGTTCACCTTCCATGGAACAACAGTCTTTGTTATTTGAATGCAATTTCAGCATCATAAATTATTGTCTTCCCCCATCTCTGACTTAATGACAGTCTTGCAAACTACTACTATCTCTCGAGAAACAAGTATAACTTACTTTTTGAATCATCTTCATTGGAAGTGCCTCATGACTTTTGGCACTTCAGTATATACATTATTGGAAATGTTTTTGGAAAAGGTTAAACATTTTTTATGCAATATTATCAAATAATAAATCAATGGAAATATAATTTAATTAAGAATGCAATGACTTTTAAGATTTTTTAAAAAACTATATTAGTTGTTAGAAATAAAAATTTCTTCGGCATGTTTCTTTCAACATGTCTCATCATGTTTCTTGCATTTAATCTTGAATACACCTAGATAATTTTCTTTTGCTGATTGATACAGTTTCTACATTATTCTATCATCACTTGCTGTTAAATGTTTTTTTATCCATTTATCAATCTGGTTTTGTTGTGACTGAGAAGTTACATGTGAAATTTCGATATGTTATAATATTTCTTGTAACTTCAATAAATAATTCATATTTATTTTTGTAACTAGCTGCATAGCCTGGCAAGAGAACTTTTTAGAGTGCATTACTTTTTTCCGAGGGAAATTTACTCTTTCCTCTCCCAACATCAGAACTCCTTGGTGATTTAAAATTCCTTTGTTCAAAATTTCTTCCAGTTTCCTTACCCCATCAGGTGGGTTACTTTTAGACCTAAAGGAAGGGAGAAGAAGAACCTTACTGGCATTTCGAAGAAAAGTGAATACTTAATTTGTGTATGTCTAAAATCTTAATTTTTTTTTTTGAGTGCTTGGTTTTAAAATTAAAGCTTCCAAATTTCACACATCAATAATGAACAATGGTTATTTTTCCACACACACAAAAAAATGCAAGGAAAGATTTATATTGAAGAAAGCCTTAAAAAGACCTATAAGGTAAAAAAAAAAAAACATGCACACACACACAAAATTTTAATCTGCAATTTTTAAGTAAAATTTTCGGTCAAAACATGGATAATAAGGTTTGACACATGAGAAAAAATTTTGTGATTATTTTTATAAATTGCTAAGCTATATTAAATATTTATTTCAAATTTTGAATAATTTTCAAAAAATCATAAAGAAAGAAAAGAAAAAGTTGGGGGAATCTCGTTTTTTAAATCACCGGGACTAAAAGAGCAAAGCATACACTTCCTCAGGACGTAAGCTCGATTGATCACTACTGTGAGAAAGAGATAAGGAGTAATTTGAACAATTCTTCCGTTAAGACGGTCAAATATGACTCCTTTTTGAAAAAATCCCAAAGAGTGCAAAGTATCGTAATTTTGTTATTAAAAAAAAAAAGTTATACCGTATCTCTCCTGGCGAAGTAAACGGTCTGTTCAATTATGAAGATTAAGTAAAAGTTGCATTTATTATTGTAGTAATAAAAAGTTCTTTTTCGTTAAAGCTCTACCACTTGATTCTATTTTGTTTTGGCGGTTTTTTTCTCAGGGTTAGTTTGATTGGCATCTTTCCTGGACAAAATAGCTAAGAATTCAGGTAACATTACACGTTGGATTTGCTTACAGACCGACAGACTTGTAGGGTGTGTTAAAGGGTACAGAGATGACTAAGAATCACATTAAATTGCAGGGGCGCGAATACCGTAGGTGCGAACTATAGTGCAGAAAAAGAACAGAAACAACAACACATTAATGCTACAGAAACATTTTATTGAAACGTTGTACTACAATAGATGTTCGAAATTATGACCATTAGTCTGGCAGGCCTGACAGCTATGTTGAATGGAATTCCTTACTTTCTGGAAGATTCCTGGCATGTCATGTATCCTCCTGACAACTACAGATTTAAGTAATGATGTCTTCAACTGAAAGAACGGGAGTCTCGTACACCAAAAAGAGCCAGTTAACTCGTTTAGGATCTCACACAACCTTCTGTTCACACTTGCAAAGACAGTGTGATATGGAATACGCCTGTTTGGGTAACGTTCCTGTTACAACCGCTTGGCGGCATGCCCATTACTATCATCTCCATACACTATCAGCTTCTCGACCAGTTCCTCGTTTGAATACGAGTTCATTACACTACCTCTGAAAGCGGATCGTAGTTAACGACTTTCAGCAGGATTTGTCTTGACGAAACCTTCCTTTCAGCGCCATATACCGTAAGACTGCCTGAAGGAATCTTTCCGGACGTCATTAATTTCTGTTATTCTTTATCGTAAATGAAATTAGCAGAGAGCAGTTTCAGCATTCATGAGACTTCGTTGTTTTTAAAATACTTTTATTTAAAACTATCGACAGGACATGGTACAAACAAGAATTGAACAAACACACAACGAATCGGAATATATACAAATACAACGTGTACGGCGCCCAATCAGCAATGTGATGACGTCATTCACAAACAGGTCACACGATGACGTCATCGGCAATGCAAACGAATTTACATATTCATCAGCCTGTTGCGATGAATATGCAGATAAAGAAACATTACGCGACTCGCGTATTTAATTGAATAAATAGTGGACATATGAGAAAAGATTTGATTTTTTAACAATTCCATGCAGCGTCTCTGTCAGACTTTTCAAACGCCTTCTGGTCGTAATTTTGAACACCTGTTGTAGTAAAACGTTTCCTGTCTTTTTAATGTGTTACTGTTATTTTTCTCTTCTCTTCTCTTTTTTTTTTTTTTTTTTTTTTTTTTTTTGCCCCGTAGCTCATAAATACGGCATTTGCGACCCTGCAAACCTATGTGATTCCGAGTTTCCTTTGTACCCCCTACACACCCTGTAAGTTTGTCGGTCTAATAGCGAATCACCCTGTATATTACGATTTAACATATTTCGACGAGAAAAAAGTTGTCGAATGCATTCGTTTGGCGCTAAAAATGTGTGGTATGGTTTTTGAAAGTAAAATATAATGTTTCCTTTTTCTAATGGGGCTGCGAATCGGTGTTTTACCATTGCAGTCCTAGTACATTCCTCAGGAGTTGGTGTCTCTTTTTAGTGCGACACCATGAAGGTGATATACTGATCGGTGCAAGTAATTTTGACGCTCAGTTTAACTCCCTAGATAGAGGCACCTAAGTTCTGACGATGCGGAACCGTACTAGGAATTTAATTTTTCCGAGAGACAAGCCAAGCAGGCACTCAAGGGATCTTTTACATGTCGTATAATTGTCGGTGTTTTCCATCATGAAAATCCAACAACTTGGCCGGGGTTGAACCCATAAATTTGGGCATACAGAATCAGCGTTAATGATGAACAAACCTTATTAAGAAGTATCTTTTATTAATTCCTCACATCATCGACTTAAAGACCTGAGAAAAATCCGATTTCGTTTTGAAAAATATTCTTCTTGCAGTAAAGATTATAATAATCTTTTTTTTTCTTTGTATCATTTGTATTTTCTTTGTATCATTTTTGTTTCTTTGAATCAGTATCATAGAATACTGATTCGGGGAAATGTATATCTCCAAAATATTTCGATATTAGCTAGTTAATGAGTAAAAAATCAAAAGAAAAAAAAATTTAACAACTGTGATTATGTTAATTAATTTTTGTGAATTGTTATGTGTTAAGAAGTCTACAAATAGAAAAAGTCGCTATAATTTATTATGGGCACAAACGAAGAATAGTAGTTCAACTTATACTCAACGGAGGGGGAGAGACTTAAAAAAATTTCTTGCCTATTTCTAACTTAAATGTTAAAATTCATTATTAAGAATCCATGTCTTTTTTTAAGACGCTTTTATATGTTTCACTTGTATGTAATGGAATCTTTGGACTCTATTTTTACCCACTTTAAAAGATCAGAATAATTCGAAATTTTTCACACTTGTCAAGGACCGACGAAAATACAATAATTTCATAATTTTGTTCCATTGTCCTGATCAGGATCCTAAAAAATAAGGATTTCAAGATATAGCGACTAGTTCATTATATCTTTTCCAGATTTTACGACTAATTGCATGTACCATTTACAGATTTGGCGATTAATTCCATACTCCTTTTCCAAATTTAGCGACTAATTCCAAATATGGCGACAAAAAGACCCCACCCCTTAAAAGGTGCAACCCTAAAAATGAAAGTGCTTGTTATTAATACAAATAAAACAAACAAAAAAAGTGTTCTTTATGTGAGAAAGGAGAGGGTGTGTGAGTTAGCAATTTCTTACCATAATATAAGTCGTTTTTCTGAAAATGGAAATAAAAAAAAACACTCGTGCATGTGAAAAAAAAATTATGTTCTAACTGCTAAATGTTTATTTTTATAAAGCAATACGTATAAAAGTGATGATACAAATCAATAATATAGCAATACGTTTAAAAGGTGATAAATTGATGTTCTAACTGCTAAAAAAATTTATGTTGATAAAGCAATACGTTTAGAAGTGATTATACAAATTAGCATTATAGCAATACGTTTAAAAGGTGATAATACGATTGACATTTAATATTTCTTACACACTTTTATTAGTTAGACCTGTATCTATACAGACGGAATCTTTGAAATATAACGATACAGGACTCATCCAAGGTAAACGGAGAGAATAAATGGCCTTGAGATCCGTTAATTAATATCCATTGAAGATCAAGACTAATTCCAGCAGCCACGGAATTCCGGCTCCAAATATCAAACTCAAGGATAAAAATTCAACAAAGAGTAAATGATAGTTTTAAAAAGTAAAAAAACAGGCTTTTATTGTAGATAGAAATAAAAAATTAAAAATAAATTATAGTTTAAAAAAACTAAAAACAAGCTTATATGGTTAATCGAACTAAAAAGTAAAAAAAATAATTCTTAGTATAAGAATAAAATGATTAACGAGAAAATTAATGTCGTTGAGGTAAAAGCGGGGGGGCTCTATATTAATTGTTATAATTTCTTACTAGTTCTATTCCGAAATGCTGAGTTAGTGTAAAAATGTAATACAAAGCACCCCACGCTTTTACCACAATGACATTAATCGGAGTGATCTAGGTACCTAATAAAATCAGTTCAAGATTTCTGACCACCATAAAATGAGTTAAAAAGAAAAAATAACTTGAAATATCCAGAAATAGTTTAAAAAAAGGGAGAAAAAAATTGAATCGCAAGAGAAAAATTTCGTTATATAGAAAATGAACTTCGCTATTGGGAGGTTACTTTACGAAGAAAATCGTGAAATGTTCTTGGTTCCAGGAAAAAATTTGCTATATAGAGGTTCGACTGTGCATACACTCAGGAACATTGAAAATAGCGACCCAAGAAGAAAGCATCGGATTGAAATGAAATTTAATACACATAATGATACAGATGAGAGATTCACTTGATCTCAAAAACAAGACAATTAAATGAATACAGCGTGTGCAACGACACAAATACTGGACAACTTCAATAGCGCGTTGGACCACCTCCGGCTGCAATACATGCCGTCACACGGTCTGGCATTGAGTTGATTAGACACCTTATGTTGTCCTGAGGCATTTGGGCCCACAAATCTTGAACAGCCAACTCAAAATCATGTACAGAGTGACACGATGGCATCTGCCGTTTTAGTTGAATCCACACGTGCTCTACAGGGGACAAATCGGGGGAGCGGGCCGGCCATGGAAGAGCCTGAAAAGGACGTAGGAAGTCTTGAGCAACTCTTACTGTATGCGGGCGAGCATTATCTTGCTGAAAAATTGCCCCTGGGAGACAATTTAGGAAAGGTCCTACATGGGGTCGAAGAATATCATTAACGTAACGTTGGCCGGTTAAGGTTCCACGCATCACAATTAAAGTGGACCGGCTATCATAGGCTATGGCCCCCCAGAACATTACACCAGCTGTGCGGGCAGTGTGACGTAGAACAGTGTGAGGGGGATTGTACCGCTCACCAGAGCGCCTCCACACCCGTACACGGTTATCATCTGTCCCCAAAACAAACCGGGATTCATCACTAAACACAACCTTTTGCCAGTCTGTGACATTCCACATTGATTTGGCTTGGCACCACTGTAGACGCAGTTGCCGATGTTCCGGTGTTAAAGGGAGTATACGGAAAGGGCGCTCGGATTTAAGATTTGCTTCTGCAAGGTGTCTGGAAATTGTTTGTGGAACAATTGCTACGCCTACGTCTGCTCGTATCGTTGAACGAGTCACTGCGGGGTTCACAAGTGCTTGCCGCACGATCCTTCGATCCTCTCTCCTCATGGTCTTCCTGGTTGCTCCAGACCCGGTTTTCCGCGCATGGGTACCTTATCGTGTCCACTGCTCCCAACAATTTCTAACGGCACACTCCGAACGATTCACCTGGCCAGCAACACGGCGCGTCGACCAGCCTGCAGATTTTATCCCGATGATCAGGCCTCTCTCAAACTCGCTTAACTGTGAGAAATGTCTTCTAGCACGTTTACCTGGCATGTTTCGCTTACCAAAGTCTTCCTACAATCGGCGGGTAATCGTCACGTTTATGAATCTTCGAATTTGCGCTAGCTTATATAGAACCCTCTTCCTGATTGTAGCGCCACCTCGGCGTGTATGAGAATGCGTATTGGCACAAAACTTGGATCATTTGCATATCACATTACGCTGTACTTATTTGCAAAGTTTCGCGATTGTACTTAGCTTCCTTCTTGGGTCGCTATTTTCAATGTTCCTGAGTGTATATAAATTAAATCTTAAGACTGATGCAGATTGTATTTGTAGTTCTGTTGGAAACGCGAACCTCTACATCAGTGATGCGCAACCCCCGGTCCACGGACCGTTACCAGTCCGCTGATGAAATGGTGCTGGTCCGCCTAAAGAACATTAAACTATTGCCATTTTATTTAAAGTGGTGCATTTCTCTCTCGAATTTGCTCAACGTTCCGCGGAAATAACTTTACATTCCACGTTAAATCACCTTTATTCATTTTTGGTGTAACTATATTTTATTTTGAAGGCATATTTAAATGTAACTAAATGAAAACTGTTGAACTAAAACAATCTAAAATATAAACCATCAACGTGCCCCACCCTCGGCGGGCCGCGGTAAAATTTTCAAACGTCCGCAGCGATAAAAAAAAAAGTTGCCTGCTCTACACGTTCCACTTTCAGTTTACTTGTGAATTTCAGCTTCGGCAGCGCACTATGTTAATGGAAAATATTTGGCTCAAATCTGCTTATGACTCATCTATTACTCACCCTAGGTTAATTTCTTATCTTAAAATTGCTTCTAAAATCGTGGATAGAATTAATCAGGTCTTTTTGGAATGTTGTCGGAGAATGTTTTAGTTGAAAAAAATTTTAGTAGAGTCCCGAAAACTGGGCGTAGACCGAAGGTTGGCCGAGTTTGTAAAAATGTCGGGTTATCGAAAACGGGGTTAAAAAGAATCAGTACGAGTGCTTCCTCAGAAAATATTGCACTGCACTTGTATGTATTGTTTGCTTGGGAGAATACAACAGTAAATAAAAACTGCCCAAATACCCTTTAACAGAGCAAAAGTATGTACTTAAAGAAGGCATAGAGCACATTTACTGCATGAAAATTAAAATTAATGAATACATAGTATACGTTATCAGACACACCTCAGAAAAATACGTTATGAAAGCATAAAGCTGTCTAAAATGAAAATTAAGTCGCCGGCTTTACAAAAACTGGCTACTTTTTTTAAGGCATGCGCAATGTCCAGTTGTTTTCCGTACTACTCTGCATTTTGCAGCTTCATTACGAATACGACGTAAGAGCAGTAAGTTCATTACCGACGCAATTTCTTCAAAATACTGAAGATCGGTTTTATCAGCTTTTATTCACGCCCTACATGATATATGGTGTCCTCAACGCGTTAACGCCTTGAACGGGTCTGCTCGTGAAGTTTTTTCGACCAGCAAGGGGTGTGGCCCGAGTTATCTGGACTGCCTTGTTATTGGCTATCTTTTTTTTAATCTGATTTGATCATTCTGCGTCCTCGATGTCTTTCGCCTACTTCTTTTCTTTTTTTTTTCTTCCCTTGAAGAAAAATATTTTTCTGATTATTATTTGAATTATTTTATGGATTTTTTTTAGTGTAACTTTAGCATTTCCCATTAATGGTTGATTTTTTTCTATTATGCCCAGTGGCTGAGTGGTAGTGTATTGTGCTTCCACGCCACAGGTCCAGGGTTCAAATCCTGGGCTGGGCAAGGTCGACTCAGCTTTTCATCCCTTCAGTGGGTCGGTAAATGAGTAATGGGAACTAAACGCTGGGGGTTTCGCGTCAGACTGACCACCTGATCGGAACAGTTGAGCATGCACCTCAGTGACCAAGGTAGTACAGTAGGCCTAGGCTTTCATGAGCTGTTGCGCCACTGAGTCCAGTTTTGTATAATATTTGTCGGTTTTAATTGCTTGTATCTAAATAATATGCTTGGTTTTTTTTTTTGTTGTTGTTTATTTGCTCTATAGTTTTGGAGTACTGATCCATCCTCTAGTTTATTTTATTTATTTTGCTATTAAGTTTATGAATATTTGAGATTTTGTTTGAATCATTTATGCTCGTGATTATATTCTTAATCATGCTCTAGTTAAATTAAAGTAGTATTTGCTTCAATGGAGTGTATTTGTATGGAATTGTATAAAATTGTACAATTAATTTGCACAAAATTTTATTGATAGTATGACATATTCGATGGAAGTGAATTCCCATCTTCCGATTCATAATAGGTTTTATGTTTTCACCAGCTGGTCAAGGACAAGAACGACACCCATCGATTGTCCCTGGATTTTTATGATCAACCAGCTGGGGAGTGACCAGTGCACGTGGCCATGGGGCCATTGTTTATTGTCTGAACTCAGGGAGTGGAGACAGCAGACGGGTCGCCATAATGGACTTCGGTGCCCCTTTGACAATAGGCAAAGCGTATCTCAAAATAATCATGTCATCTTTTCTAGGGTCTTGTGAATGGAATACTAGAAACAGGTGGCGTGATGGACAAGTGTGTCCAGATGTGGACAAGGAGCTATGGCGCCTTGGGCCAGACAGCTCGGGTGTGTTTTGGCGTGTTATGCGCCAATAGGAAGAAGGAGGAGGTCAAGAGAGACTTTGGTGACCTGCGAATGAGAAGGAGCGAGGGGCGTGTTGTGAACACACCCCTGGTGTTTAAAAAGGGTTCTTTTTGAGGAGACGAGGAGACCGGAAAAAAAAGAGCGAAGGAGAAAAAGAAGAGAAAAGAGCTCGGAAAAGAGAAGGTCTGATCGTTGGAGGAAGAGGAGAGGAGAATCCCAGAGTTTTTTGCTCGGTGATGCTGACCAGGAATCCGAAACGCGAATGAGAAAAAACGCCTTGCGGACTGGACGGAGACAAGCTGTGGAGTGAGCGGTTTCAAAACGGGGATTCCATACCTGCTATAGGCACGGAAACTATTAACTTTACAATCTAACTAAAATCAATTTTCATATTGGAGAAAAAAATTAAAAGTATTTTTTACTCCCACAACCTTGCTGTGATGTATTTTTTCCACGCTACCATCTGACGACGTTACAATGGGTTGTATTCTCTTCATCTGAGCAGAAATTTATGATTATTAAATAAAAATTACTTGGTAAAATTTTATTAATTTTATATTTTTGTTTTGTCTGGTGTTCCAGACAAATCAATTGCGATGCTCGTTCACTGTTAGCATACTGTATTCATTTTTTTTTTCCGCATTGTGTATTTTTTTTGACATCGGTCTGATGCTTTTCGTCCTTCAGGTTTATATATAATTTATATCTTACCAAGATCTTGTTATTGCTGAGGCAGCTGTTTGCTGATGGAAAACCGGTCTTGCAGCTCTAAACCTTTTGGGTGAACCTGGTTCCCTAGAGCAAGGTAGATAAGTTTACATGGCCTTTCTGAAGATAAAAATATTTTTATGAATCCAAAGAATATATAAAGCTTAGAAATTCTTTCTTAAAATCGATGATAAATAAGCCAGTATCTTATTGAACTCACGTGATGTTTGTAGGAGAGATAAAATTTGATATTGTTGATTCTTCATATAGAGCAATATAGAGAAGAATTAAAAAAGGATTTAAATCCAAAGAATTTTTCTGGAACTATGAAACATAACGATGAAGGACTTGTGTGGAAGAAGGACAACATCAGAACTAGATAATTTGGTATTTTTGCAAGCATGCATCATTATTTTTATGAAATATTATTTATAGTAATGAAAACTTTCCACTAGGAAGCATCAAATCATTGAAAATAGAGCACTACTTTTCTGAAATTCGAAAATGTTCCATCATTTTTGGCAGCTACTGTATAAACTTATTTGTAAAAAGTATTTTTTTTAAAAAAAAAAAGAAAAGAAGGGGGGACGAAATTGAGCATCAGCATTAATAATGTTAACGCAAAGCAGTACATTTTCCAAACACTTCCGTATCCATAGTTTTGCTGACCTCAGTTTTGGCATAACGTTATTTGAATAATGTTTTTGAAAGACGGGGGATTTTTATTTTTCATTTTTATAAATGCAGTAAGCAGTTCATAAAATAAGTTGCGTGCGGTTGCAAGTTGCGTGAGCAATATCTTTGTGCTACGCATTGAAACTACCTGTCCTACCTACCATGCGATTCCCGCTGTATTTCTCTTCGTCCCTTCTATTATAAGATTCCTTCCCATTCTATCAATGACTAAAATTTGATTCGTCTTTTGGTTTCCACGTGCAATATTTCACATAATCAGCAGTAGTTTTCGAATTAAATGTTTTATGTCCCTTTATTTTCAAAAATTTGGAAACTGGTTTTATTTTATTGAAATTTTAAAGATGCGAATAATAAAATAAAAGCAAAGCTATTAAAAAATTGGAATAATATGGCTGATTTAAAAGATTTTCATACATAACTTTTTTATTATTCTAACTCGTAAGTTAAATGTGATTCTTTTTTTTTTGTTAGTATAGTTATAAAATTAGTGCAGATCCATATTAGTTAGAATTGTGCAACAAACCATTGTTCAATTATGCTACTGGGCAGTAAAATTACTACATCAGAATAGTCTGGCATACAGAACATGCTGTGATATACAAATTGATAAGCTTTTCAATTCATTTATTCAGAGCAAGGAGCGGTAGCACCATTTAACCTGCGTATAAAAAACCAATTCCAATGCAATTTCTTATACAGAAATTGCATTTGAACTTTGTTATTTTATTTGCTGGTGTAGAAAATTGCTGTAATGACTCATGTAAAAATGAGGCATGCTTTATATCGAAATGGAATTGTAGCCTACCCCGGAATTACGGTTTATCCTACCGCAGTATTGTTGGTCGAGATTCTGCGACTGAAGCCACTATTTGGAATTGTTGGATTCACAGGAGGGGATCTACGGTTTGTATTTCTTGCAAAAGCTCAACATCTCCCATCACTAACAGCCTAAAAAACCGGCATGTTATCCGCATCATTTTATTGACTCGTATAGTCACGCCACAAGCTTGGAATTCGAAATGGGATCGTTTTCTGAATAAGTATCTAATCGCACAATGCGATGACGTTTTCATCACCATAAATTGTCAGTACACTGACTGTGGCTTCTGCTATCTTTGTCTATGATACTGCATGACATCAGACGCCTTCAATGGTGTGCCAACGCAGAAATCGGGTTGCATCGTCTTTTTAAACGAATCCCGGTTCTGTGTAATACAGCATTATGAGGACTACACCATGGAGACTGCACATTGATAGATTGCATTCGACATCGTCATACTAGCCCATCACCTGGACTGATGTGATATTGGGTGCAATTGGATACTCATCTCGATCACGTTCGCAGTACAGGCAGCAGTTACATTTCTGATGTGTTAAGTTCTGTGTGTGTGATATGTTAAGACGCGTATAATTCTGACCTATATTTTCAAGGCTGCATAACTCCACTTGGACAATGCACGAACCCCTTATCTCTTGCTGAACATGTTCTGTTCTGGCCTTTCTTTATACAGAACAAGCTCAACTAGTATCCTGGCCAGTACATTCTCTTGTTATCTCACCAATTGAAAACATATGATCAATAGTTGCCGAACGATTCGCGCGCTACCTCATTAGTCTCTACGATCGATTAACTCTGTTATAGTGTTGGATCTTCATGGACTGCTGTACCCGTACGTGCCATCCAATCTCTATTCTACTTCATTCCCAGGTGGATAAATATAATTATTGCTATAAGAAGTGGCTGCTGGGTGCTAATTTCTCAGGATATGTGCTTCCAAATTTCGTGAAAATTTAATCATTTGTTCTTCCCACTATAATGTATGTGCCTAATAAATATCATTTTATTTGCATTCATTCCTGGGGTAACAGTTTTAATTTTCAGTACCGTAGTTTTTCGCGAAAAATTTGTTTCCGTTTTGTACACTTTAAATTTTAATTCTTTGTGTTATTTTTTTTATTATGGTTAAATTTTTTGCTATTTTTATTTAATGGGAAACTGCACATTGTGTGTGTAATCTTCGGTCTTTTCTACATCTTAGAGGGCATTAGTCATTTTTTTTTAAAGAAAAGAAATATGAACTTCTAAGATGGTAAAATAAAGGAATTGAAAGGTATTCGTACAAGAACTTGAAATCGTCAATAACTTATCTCTGTTTCTGTGTGTGACATTGGATTTATTCTTCTATTTTAGCTACCCTTAAAAACCGGTGTTGATTAGTTATACCTATGTTTTAACTAAATACAAATGAGGTTTTATTATTTGTTTGTTTTATAGCGATTTTTTGACGATAGGAATAGCTACTGTGCTATTCTGAACTCCATGGAAAATAATATTTTAAAAACATATTTTTATAGAATATTAGTTATATTTTTTAAATTAAAATACTAGATCTACATTATAATTTTCCCCATGTAAATTATTTTTAACATTTCAAGGTAAAAACAATTCGATACCGAAAATCACTGTATTTTATTTAAAAAAATTTTACTGTACAATCAGATGCGTAGCTACTGCCGTATCAGCTGTGGCCCCAACAGGTGGAAAATTCTGGTTCCTTAAAATAAGTGTCTTGTATTTCTTTTCCAAAAAGGACCCCAAAAGAATTTTGATACAGGGCCCACTTAGAACTGGCTACGCCAGTGTGTACAATGAAGACTTTATTCTTATTGTTTTGGTAGTTTTATATTTTGGATAGTTTGTGCGTGTCGGGAAAAAATTATGCTATGCCCCAGTAGTCTTTGAAAAAGATACTTGGGATGTTAGATTTGCTAAGGGGTCTCAGGGGTGTTAATTTTATCACGAGAGCTGAAAATGTAAACCATTTTCGATTATAAGGCTTATATTTTCAGGTTTCTTTGAGTTTAAAATTAAATAATTCCATTCTTTTACATATTATTTATAAAGGAGTGAGGTTTCAATAAAGTATAAAATGTTTAAAGTATAGTTCTAATTTAAAAAATTATAAGCATATGAAAATAATACATTTATGTAAGAAATATTAATTAAGTTTTACGTTGCGCACGATATTTTCTAAAATAATAAATATGATTACTAGCAATGAGTTGATTTATGAAGTTAAATATATCCTGATTATGCTGTAGTATTTTTATATAAAGAGTAATGAATATTATTTTATAAAAAATAAAAGAAATATTTGAATCTTTTTAAATATAAATTTTCTTTTCAATTAAAAAAAGGTGTATAGCACTAAAATTAGGTAGGGTTGAAAGATTGATACATTTCATAATTTTATGACACAACAAAGGCTACTATTTTAGAAAATATGCACAACTACATTCACAAGGTTTCTTACAGAAATGTTCCTTATTTTCATATGCTTATAAATTTCAAAATTATGATTGTATTTTAAATATTTTACACTTTTTTTAAAACCATTCTTTTATAAATAAGGTGTAAAAGATATGAATTATTCAATTTCAACCTCAAAGAATTATATAACTAGTCGAAAATGGTTTATATTTTCAGCCCTCGCGACAGAATTAACACCTCTGAGATCCCTTTTTGTGTGTGGTTAAGAGTGACATAAAATTGAGTCAGAAACGATTCACTATATATTTTTGACGATTTGAAAAATTATCTCATTTTAGAAAAAATTGAGTCAGAAACGATTCACTATATATTTTTGACGATTTGAAAAATTATCTCATTTTAGAAAAAAATGTATAATTAAGAAATATAACTTAAACATTATTTTAAAAAACGTTATGGTCGTCGTTGTTGTCGTTTATACAAATATGTTTCCTTACTTAAAATCTTCAAAAAAATTAATTTATTCAATTTCTGAAATAGTTCCCATTTATTATTTTTGAATTCTACCTTTCCTCTGGTACTATAGATTTGTTTTAGTTTAAATTCTGTTTTGTTTGGCGAATCTTTCCCATTACAATAGAAAAAAAATACGTAAATAATTTAGCTGAAATCCATTAAAAATTTAATCAACGGCTTACACGGAATTTTACCACTGTACCCCATGTTAACGTTCATTTGTGATTTTGGAATGCATTAAGATAATTTCAGTTTCAAAGTATCCTTCGTCATTTTATTTCATAATCATATAGTAATGGACGTCATGAAATACAATCTTATATTTGCGGTAAAGAAAATTGGGAAAAGGTAATTTTTTTTTATCCTCTCTTTTCTTAAAGGTTTCATTCATCAGAATGAGATCAACTCTTCGTGGTTTGTTGGAAATTACTAGAAAACTTAGGCGAACTTCATTATGATATATTTTTAAGCAACAAGCAGATCATATGACCGTTTCGTGACAGAATTTTTTTTTTTTTTCTGACGCGAGGAGAAAAGAACGGTTTATTGAACTTTCATATACTTGGGGAGAGAAAAATTTTTCTCTCTCAATTTTTTAATAAAAGTATGATGGATTCTAAGTCACTAAATAAACTGGTATTTTGTATTTCTTTATTTATGTTTTATATTTTTTTACATAATAAGTAATACGCTCCTTTTTCGCATCAAAAATGGAAAATTTGTATTATGAAGTAGGCTTAGTGTTTTATCTTGACTTCTTAAATTGCGAAATTGTGAATTGCAAAATTCTAAGTGTAGCATTGGTAGGAAGCTTATTTATTTATTAGTTTTGATATATGAAACTTAATGAATAATAGCTGGTGAACTGTAAATAAGTAATAAAACTTGATTTATTTTTTAAAAAAATTGTTGTCTATCGAATTTTAAATACTTGTGATAGTAGATGAAATAATTTATGATGTACTGTGTTGAGGGAAAAAATTGGAATTTTTAGTTTAGTTAGTGAGAATTTTTATTAAATATATTATATTAATTGTTTGATACACACACATCGATTTCATTTCTTTTCTTTGATCGGTTAATTGTTGCTATAAAGTAATTGTTTCCTTAATTTTCGCTTGCATTTTTCTTAAATGTTGAGGCTTATAAACTTTTTTTAAATTTGCAATTTGTAATAATTTTATGCAATAGAAACCCTCCGGCAATTTGAAAAATGTTGCAGAAGGCTTATCCCACAGCCTCTCTAAAAATTCTAATATTTTCATTCAAATAATTTTTACTCATCGAAATTTTTGTTGATGTCATAAAAAAAAGAAAAAAAATGCAAAAAAAAAAGGAAATGTTTTTATTTTTCTCCCAAACAATGTATTACTTTGTACTGAAAATAAACTGACTTTTGATGCAGGTGCTGTTGGCTATAAATTTTATAATTTTCCGAGCGCTTTTTGTTTTTTACTTATCTGCTATCTGTATCAGTTATTTTGTTGCCACTTTTTCCTGAATAAATGAAAAATCATCATATTCTTCGTACATGCACGTATTAAAATGCATTTATAATTATATGCATTTGAAATTTTTATGTACATGCATTTAAAGCTTTGTGAGTGTTTTAAATGTTTGGTATATTGATCAACAATTAATCATTTTTCATTTTAATCAAGTTCTGAGATCACTCCCCCCTCCCTCCCTCCTTCTCTCCAAAGCGATTAATCGGCTGAGCCTGTGGTTCTCAAATTTTCAATAGCCGGAGAGGGAGGGACCCCCTTTTATGTATCAGTCCAACATCGCGCACCCCCAAGAGTGTGAATACCCCTCCCTGGATGTAATCATAATCGTATTTACACGCTATAAATTCAGTTCTTAATCTTAGCACCTGTGTTTTTACTTTTTTTTTAATATATTACATTGCAATTAATGACTATGTAGATGCAAGCAGTTAATAAAAATTAATATTCTTAATCGAAATAAATGTTCCAGTTGAGTTTTTTTCATTCGGGATCATTTAATGATCTAGTCTAGGATAGCACATGTTTCAATTTTAACATTAAATTAACCTTCGCGGGCCCCCTAAAAAGCGCTGGGGACTCCTGTAGCCCTCGGACCACAGTTTAAGAACCGCTGGGTTAAACGATTTGATAATTCCGAATATAAAACATCTTAATGAATTTTAAAAACTGCATTGTATCATGTTTCGGGAAATCATCCAGCTAATAGTGTTAAACCATTTTGTTATAATTTCCTGATAAAACATTTTGAACTGATTGTTACTTAAACTCTTAAGTTGATTCACATTTCTTTTGAAATTAAATCTACGTTGCGTTCTGTTTTCTTTTTTTCCCCCCTTTTTCCTGCTGTGCGCCAAATCAGATGATTAAGAGCCAAATGCTGGATTCACTCGACGTTAGACCGGAGTTCCTATCGATCGAAACTTAATTTTCATTGCAGCGCTGCATAGTTTGACCTCATGTAAACATTGCAGAGATCGACTGTAATTCGCTCCCATAGATCCTTTAGTAAATTTTTCCCTTCTTGCTACTTCCTTAGGGATTAGAACATTTCACCCCCTTTGTAGAGTTTGGAATCTGTTGCGTTAGTGAAAAAATAGAACAGAATTTTACTGCAGAATAATTAATCTGCTTATGTTTTTTAAGTATCCGTAATTATTCCTTTTTATCTTATTATGATTTTCTTGGGTGAATATACATTATTTGCTTTTTCAAATTTATTTCTTTTGAAAATCAATTTCATTTGTTTCTATTTGTTTCTATTAATTTACTTATTTATGTAAAATGCATATATGTTTACTTCTAAAAACAATTTTCATGTTATATATATATTTTTTCAAATCTTTAATAAATGATTTTCAGCACATATGATGTATTAGTGATTTAATTCACTTGGATAAATCTACATATTTTTTTTATTTATGTATTCTTACATTATGTATTATTACATAGAGAATATATTTTTACATTTTTTTTTCTTTTTAAGATTTTTATCTTTATGTTTTTGGTTGGTTTTTTTTTTTTTTTTTTTTAGTTATTTTAATGAAACAGGACTATATATTTAAACTATATTTCTTTATCGCAGATTTTTCTTCTAAAGGTATTTTTTTATTTCCATTAATTTATAATTTTTGCAATAAAAGTTTAGTTTGAAATAAATTTATATTTTATTTAAAAACCATCAATTTTATAGTATATGCTGTAGTTGTTTTAAATTTTTCCTTTCAGTTTTTTCAACCACGGTGTTCATAGCATAAAAGATTTATACGAATTTGATGACACTCAACTTACATCCAAGCTCACCCTCAAACAGTTTGATATATGGATGAGAGCCAGAGACTCTCTTTTACATGAGGATTATTCTGAAATTGTTGAAAATCTGTGGTTAGGCATTGAAGAGGAAGCTAAACAGCCATGGACTACAGGTAGTGCCTTCTGTTATTTAGTATAAAATTAGAAAGAGTAATTTTACAAATTCAATTAAACCAACAAATTTTATTAAAAAAGATACCCTAAATATATATATATAATTAAGATCTTTATTAATATTGTTAATTTAATTGAATTTTCAATACATAATTGAAGAAATTTGCATCCCTGAGAAAGTTTAGATAAAAACGAAATAATTATTTATTGTATATAGATCTATAAAAAAACCTGTTTATGTTGAAGTCTTGAAAGAACTCGTCTTTGTTGTTATCTGTATGTGTTTTATAAATATTTTATTATTATTTAGACTTAAAAGAGCTTGTGTCTTTTTTGTCTTTTAGCTAGTGCAGATTTTATGAAGAAATGTCGTTAAATTTTTATTGCGTAAATTTTTGGTTGAAGGATGACAAGTAATAGAATTGAAATCCAGTGTTTGCAATATGTGTGTAATGTGTCAGAAATTGAAAAACATACTAATCTTGAAAATATCTGATATATTTTATTTATTTTGAGTTCTTCCTTTCATCTATTTTTTCCCATATTGTTTCTTCAAATTAGTTTGCCATTTAAAGTATGTTTCAATAAGCTTCAATGGAAGTTAGTTTCGTTTTTTATTTCCTTTCTTTAATGTATTATTTTCTATTCTTTTTTCAGCAGAGAATGTTTAATTTTTTTAAAAAATATGTATGTATAAAAACAGACTTATGTGTTCACATATTTGTATGTATTTCCTTGATAAACTTAATTTATTTCTTGCAAATCTGTTGTCTACTCTTAGAGGAAACTGTCTCTTTAGTAGTGAATCTTGGTATCTAGCTTTTGAATGACATACATTTAATTTCTTTGCAAGTAGAACCATTGATATTAATTTAAAATGCTGTTCATTTGATAGGCATATTTTAACTTTTATATTAAAATGATAAACTAGTAATGAAATGTTCTAAAATAGTACATTTTTTCTCAAATTCTGGAAAAGTAGACATCTATTTGTCAATCAAAATTTTATTAAACTATACTAAAATTTTATTTAAAAGCTTAAAAATTATATATGTTGCAATTTGTTTTACATTTTATTAGGGTTATATAAAATAATAAAAGAGATACATTTCGATTAGCATTTAATAAATGTAAATTAAATTGTTACAAATTTTTAGAGAACATTTTTCGTGCCAGTAGAAGAATCATTGTGACATTTATTATTATTTAAAATCTTAATATGTTGATTTGTATCTCAATATTTTGATTTCTTAAAAAAATTTCTGTCATTCTCTATTATTTAGTTAAAACGAAAAATTGTAGACTGTTTTTTCTGAATTCTGTCTTATAATCTACAATGCTGCTAGCAATGAATTCCCCCAAACTTTATATTATCACTTATTGATGAAAAAATTCAACTATTGAATTTCAGTTGTATAATTTTATTTATTTTACTCCTTTTAATTTCATATTTTTTTCATTCTTATTTTTATATAAGCTTTATTTTAAATTACTTTACATCACCTGATGTGAATTTTGTCTAAGGTTTTTTAATAATTAAGTTATAACATTTCAAATATAATAGTAATAAAGAAAAATGCAATATGTTTTTTAATAGCTTAAAATTAATTTTATTAAAAGTATGTGCTGTTTTATTTTTACTATACTTAACCATTTTGTTTCAAATTAAATATATTATATGAAATTTATAAATTTATTGCAAATAAAAATGTAAACATACTTTTATTTATATTTCATCGGCATAATACTAGCAAATAAAAAAAATTCATGCATATTTACTCATTTCTTTTGGTTTCTTTTCTCCAGCTGGCATATTTATCTTGTCACTTTGTGTAGCTCTCTTCACGGGCATGGTGCTAACCATGTCCCAGCCTAGGTTGGAAGCTGGTTATGGAAATCAAAAACTTGGTTTTCTTTCTTACGTCACTGGAAGATATCTATCCCCTTTGAAATGTAAAGTTGTCTTTGATTGGACTGAACCTCAGGTTGTGGGGAACACCATGAGCTTTACTGTAAAGGTATATAATTTTGTGTAGAGAGCACTATTTCAAAAATTTAAGTTTGAATTGAAAAATTAAAGAAATTGTTTTAAATATAACTTAAAAAAATTTAGTTTAATATTGATTTATATTTATTATGTATATTTTTATACTTATATGTTTTATATTCATATTTCGAATTGTAATTGAAATTAAAGAAATTCACTTTAAAATATTAACTTTAAAAAATATTATTAGAGATATTTTTTTATTTTTGTATTTTTTATCAGAAACATGTAACTTGTAAATCTAATATTGAGTAATGATAACTTCTATTGAGGTGTTTTGCCAGCGAGTGAACTTGAATGAATGTAACGCTCGGGTATGTAACACTCCTTTGGCTTTTTTCGTCTCGAGTCGGAAATCCTGCTCCTACAAGGTTGTTTGTGACAAACACACCGCTAAAAAGAAAAGGAGGGACGTTTGCCCTCCCACCACCACTTTGAAACGCGATAGTTTGTCCCCTTACCAATACGCTGTAAAAGTAAAGTTCCTAGCTTAGATCCAAGAAGGGCTGCCTACCTCCACCGCCTCTTTTTACAAAAAGGAATACAGGATTCTTTTTAATCCTAGTTGAAGCATGAAAATGAAACGTAATATTTTTAAAAAATAGGCTTAGAGAAAAAGAGAAATCCTACACTAAAGTTAAACAAAATGTAGAAAAAGGACGAATTTTTATAGAACTAAGTAGTATAGTTATTGTTTAATTTGCACCGATTCATTACACATTAATTTAAAATCTCTAAAAGATTACACCACACATTAAATGGCGAGACTAAGATAAAAGGAATTTTATTAGAGCGTTCTCCATACGCTCTTGTTCTCTGTCTACACATACACTCTGTTTTTTCACACACTAGCGCCCTCTCGCGACAAATATGCACCTGTTGTTGTGGGCGTCACAAAAACCATTTGTTCAACACTGAACATCCACCCCCGGGTTGAATGACACATTCAACAACTTTCACATAACACAATAATGCACAAAACCAATGATACACATAATACAAAGACAATAATACTCAATACAGAAAACACTAATTCTCAATAAAAGTAATATCGTTCAATACACAAAAGATAAAGTACTCAAACACACAAAATTGAATTGAAAAAATACACAAATTTGAAATTTTCACATACATTATTCACTTGAAAAAGGTAAAATACAAAGTTTAGTTATTGGACATTTAAAAATTCCATTTTTAGTTTTCACTAACACTACTCGAATTTTATCATCTTTACCATGATACACTTCAAGAATTCTACCAAGAGGCCAATTACACACGGGTAAATTATCCTCTTTCAGAATTACCATATCATGTATTTTTACATTATTCTTTTCAAAATACCATTTATTTCGATTCTGAAGTGTACTCAAATAATTATTTGACCAACGTTTCCAAATATGTTGCACAATTTTTGTTTGTTTTTGCCACACTTTTAACCTATTATCAGACACTTCAGTTAAACTTGGCTCCGCAATGGCTGTGATGGGACGACCAACTAGGAAATGACCAGGAGTCAAAGCGTCAAAATCGCCAGGGTCACACGACAAGGGGGTAGAGGGGACGTGAATTGAGAACTCCCTCAATTTGGTTAAGAATGGTTAGAAATTCTTCGTATGTAAATCTTAAATTACCCATTACACGCCTGAGGTGATATTTGACGGCTTTCACTCCAGCCTCCCACAGGTCTCCGTGATTTGGAGCTCTTGGGGGAATAAAGCTCCACTCAACACGTTCTTCACACAAAAATTTACTCAAATTACTAACACAATTACTCATAATTTCTCTAAGTCTTTTTAACTCTAACTGTGTGCCAACAAAATTGGTAGCGTTGTCTGAAAATATACGCTCCGATTTTCCTCGTCTGCTAAAAAATCGCTTTAACGCTGCAATAAAAGCCTCACTAGATAAATCAGTAACTATTTCGAGGTGACACGCCTTTGTCACCATACACACAAAAATGCACACATAGACTTTATTTAAAACTCCCTTTCTTTGATTAGGATATTTAATCCAGAAATGTCCACAAAAATCTATTCCCACCTTGTTAAAGGGAAAACTCTGAGAAATTCTCTCGGCTGGTAATTGATCCATAATTTGTGAACAAGTAACGGGTTTTGCCTTAAAACAAATTATACAGTTATTCACAAGTTTTCTACACATATTACGACCATTTAATGGCTAGAACCTTTGTCTAACAATAGACAGTAAGGTTTGTGGACCAACATGCAAATGTCTCTTGTGAGTCATTTCAAGAATTAAATTTGTTAATCTGTGATTATTAGGAAGAATTATCTGGTGTTTTTATCAAAACACAATTTACTGTGGGCCAGTCTACCTCCTACTCGGAGCACATTTTGAATCTAAGAATGGTGAGAGATTTCTAATCTTACTTTGAGGGTTAACCATACCCTTACAGGACAAATCTTTTATTTCCGAGTTGAATTCCATTTGCTGGACCAGCTTCACAAGGGTAATTTCAGCTCGTTGAATTTCACACATCCTTAGTGGCCCAATTTGTTTGTTGGAGGGCCTTTTGCAATTATTGATGAACCTGCAAATATAACTGAAAACACACAAATTTTTCTGAAAATTATTAGATACAGAGAGGATATGGTTCAAAAAGTTGTTGTCTAAAATCACAGTCAAAGTTTTTCTCTCAGTAGGTTTTAATTCCTCCAAATAGGCACTTTCATCACTAAGTAGCACATTGTTGCTCACAGGAACAGTATTTCCTTCTTGTAGGAAACTCAGTCCTTTCCACCACTTTTCACAGTTTATCAGTGAATCAGCACTGATGCCTCTCGTTAGAAGATCTGATGGATTGTCCTTTCCAGGACAATGACGCCATGAATCTTTGTCTGTTAAAGATCGTATCTCTTTCACTCGGTTGGCGACGAAAATTTTCCATCTGTTGCTGGGACCTTGAATCCAACTCAAGGCTATAGTCGAATCTGTCCAAAAGTAGTTGGTTGTAGATATTTTCTCATTGAGAACACGTGAGACTTCCTTCGCCAACCTCGCAGCAAGCAACGCTCCCATTAGCTCCAAACGTGGAAGGGTTAATACCTTTAGAGGAGCCACACGGCTTTTGGAAGCTAAAAGATGTACCGAGATTTTGTCAAAGGTTCTCAATCTAACATACGAAACAGCTCTATATGCCTTAATACTAGCATCTGAGAACGTATGTATTTCACACTCCGGACAGTTCACACTATCACATTGCAGGGCATATCGAGGAATCTGAAGTTCACATAAGAAAGACGCTTCCGAACACCATTGTTCAAACTTCTCTCTAATATCAGGCAGCAACTCTTCGTCCCAGTCCGTTTTTCTCTGCCATATTTCTTGGAACAAAATTTTAAATCTTATGGTGAAGGGGGACGCAAATCCCAAGGGATCAAATATCCTGCCTGCAGCCATCAACAAAAATCGTTTAGTGTTCTTTCTTTTTTGAAGGAAGTCTACGAGACTGGTCAGACGAAGACTGAGATAGTCTTTTTGAGGATGCCATAAAAGCCCCAAAACACGATGTGGATGGTTCACGAAATCGTTCATATTTAAATGATCAAAATGTTCCAACTGCCATTGCTTCATTAACTCACAGTCATTTGAAATCCACTTCCGCAGGTTCATTCCTGCTTCACTCATGATTTTTGCCGCCTTGCTCGACAAATCGAACGCTGATTTTGCATCATCTTCACCAGTGACGAGATCGTCCACATAAAAGCAATGATCAAGTGTCCGCACAGTATCAGGATACTTTTCCATGTACTTCCCTATATGCGTCTTAATCGTTGCAGCCAAAAGAAACGGAGACGCGTTCACGCCAAAAAGAACTCGATTAAATCTGTACACCTGCACACCATTTTCGCCGTCATCTATAAGGAACCGTACTACATCTCTATCCTTTGGAGCCAAGGAAATTTGAAGAAACGCTTTTTCCACATCAGCTAAAACAGCTATTTTGTTCGAACGGAAGGAGATCAATAGGTCTAAAATATTAGGGTTCAAATTGACTCCATGGAAAAGGCAGTCATTTAATGAAAGTTGTTTTTCTTCATGAGCACTAGCATCAAACACTAGTTGCAGTTTCGTTGTGAGAGATTCGTTTTTAATTATCACTTGGTGAGGAAGATAAAACACAGGGTTATTCGTTGGAATAAAGGGATTTGTTACCTTCTCAATTATTCCCACATCCAAATAATTCTTCAAGACCTTACAATACTCAGAATACAACACCTTATCCCTTTGCATTTTTCTCATAAGACTTCCAAGTCGTCTTTTCGCTAAACTAAAATTATCACTTAACTCATTACTATCTCTTTTCCACGGGAGTTCTACCTCATATCTACCATTTTTAAAATGTACTCTCTGCTTAAACATTTCAAAGCTAACGTCCTCCTCACTACTACAATTCTCGTTTTTGACACCAATCGATTCTAACTCCCAAAAAAGACCTTAATGTTGTATTTAAATCACTATCTCTAATTAATCCACAATGAATATTGTTATCCCTCACCTCATCTCCTACACTTCCGCTAACTACATATCCAAAAACAGTATTTTGTAAAAGTAGTCTTGAATCTCCACAATAAATTTGGCCTGGTCTCAGTAATTCGTAAAATATTTCCGCGCCTAACAACACATCAATTTTACCAGGAATATTAAATTTATAATCGGCTAGTTTAATTTCGTTTGGCATATCTAGCGACACATTTATTATTTGTGACAGAGTCAAATCGGTTATCCTTCTTACAACTAATAAATTTAGCTCCTTTTTGAAACTTAAATCACCGTTAAATATGGAGGTCGTAACTCCTCCATTTATTGTCATTGTTGACTCATTTAAACAAGATACTAGCAAATTAATTTTCTCATTTTTTAATTGTAATCTATCTGCACAGTCTTTCGTAATGAAGTGTGACTGACTCTCTACGTCCAAAAGCGCTCTTACCTCATGTAAAAGGCCATATTTGTCCCTTAAGAAGCACTGGACGCTACTCAGTAAAACGGTTCGCGTTTTATTCTTTAAAAAGCTGGTTGCTACGAACGACTTGTTTTCTTCATTTTCACCTTGGGGTGGAACGACGCATTCGATCCTCCCGGTCCCCCGAACACATCTGCGAGCGGGTTGAGAACTGACCTTTGAACTGTTTGGTTGAGGGCGATAGACTCTTTGTCCCGCTTTAGAAAATGAATCAAGCGATGGTGCGGTTTCCCACAAAAACAATTTTTCGCACAGCAGGTTTTCACACTACAGTTGGGGAAAAGCACTTGAAACACAAATGATTAGCCTTTTACGAAATCCACTCTTTCACTGACGCTGAGAGATTTAAATTTTGAGCATGAATACAGTGGGTGGAATTCTCGTGATTTGCAACAAAAACATTTCACATTTTTAACAGAAGACAGATTTACGCTTGGAATATTTTTTGCTCCACGATGATTATAGGTCTCATTACGTTTAAACTTAGGAAATAAATTTCCTTGGATGATATAAAAATATCACACTCGCGAGCTAGATCTTGTGGCTTAAACCACATTTCGCCCTGCTTAATGCTAATATGCGTATTTAATTCTCGGTCTAATGTCTCTATTATCTTATCTGAGATTACTAACTCACAAACTGACTTGAAATCATTGACCTCCCGTAATTGGCAATAGTAATTAAAATTCGCACTTAATCTAGACGCGAATTGAACATAACTCTCGCTAGGTAATTTTTTGGGCCTTTTAAATTGATTTAAACATTCATAGGGGTCGGTTGAAATTCTTTTAACACAATTGCCTTCAACTTATTATAGTCACTTAAATCTTCATCTCGAAGATAAATCATTAAGTTATTTGCCTTTTCTCCTAAAATATTCAAAAGAATTTCGGGTTTTAATTTTTCAGGAACATTTTTAGTTTTAAATGCCTTTTCTATAGATTGAAAAAATAAATTAAATGACTCTGCTCTTAGTGGTACCGGGATTGTTAAGGTTTTGATACTTTTAATCAAACTTTCAATATTACACTCGGTTGTAATTAATTGATTTTCATTTTGTAAAGGTAAACTTTTGCCCGATTGATTATGTAATTTCGCTATTTCTAACTCCTTCTCTAACTGACAGTTTAATTTTTTCAATTTCTAGTCTATTTTCGTTTTCATTTCTTCTATTTTCGTCTTCATTTCTCCTATCATTTATCTCCTCCAACACACAATCAACAATAGCCTGATACGTTTCCTTATCATTTTTATAAATCTCACTCTCCTGTATTAATTCTCTTAAATCTAGAACTTTAGCATTGTCTGGAACAACTAATTTTAATTCATCCGCAATACTCCTAAGTTCATCCTTTTTAAATTTACCTATACTCATTTTCACAAAGTAAAGTTATCTCAATCACCAATGAAAACAAATAAACCACAATTTAATTATCTAAGCCACAAATCAAAATTAACTCAACCTCAAATTAAAGTTATCTTAACCACACATGAGACACATATAATCACAATAATTACCTCAAAACACAATTAAAGTTAACTCAACCTCAATTTAACACTTATAAATCACAAAAAAAAAAAAGGAGGGACACCTATAAATCCCTCCCACCACCACTTATGAAACACATATTTTTCTCAAAACACAAAATATAGTTTGTCCAAATGAAACACATATAACCAAAATAACTATCTCAATCACAAATTAAAGTTATTTTCCTAGAAACACATATTTTTCTCAAAACACAAAATATAGGGCTCAACCACAAATTAAAGTTATCTTAACCACACGACACATATAATCACAATAATTATCTCAAAACACAAAAAGTGAATACAGGATTCAATTTAATTTTAATCACAAAAACTATCTCAAACAAATTTGAACCTATAATCACAAAATAACTATCTCAATATTTTTAAAAAAAATAGGCTATTAAGAAAAAGAGAAATCCTTATGAAACACATATATTTTTTCAAAAACAAAATATAGGAAAATTGAAGGACCTCTCACCAAGTGATAACTTTTTATAGAACTAAGTAGTATATTTTATTGTTTAATTGTTTAATTTGCTCCGATTCATTACACATTAATTTAAAATCTCTAAAAGATTACACCACACATTAAATGGCGAGACTAAGATAAAAGGAATTTTATTAGAGCGTTCTCCATACGCTCTTGTTCTCTGTCTACACATACACTCTGTTTTTTCACACACTAGCGCCCTCTCGCGACAAATATGCACCTGTTGTTGTGGGCGTCACAAAAACCATTTGTTCAACACTGAACAGTTATCATTAGCAATATTGCAGTGAATTTAAGAATAAAAATCTATTTTTGTAAGTGAATCAGAATAGCAATGAACAAATAGTTCTATTAATCACATTACTTAAATATACTTTGAGTCTAAAAAGGAAACTGAAACGATTAAAAATTTAAAACAGCAAAATTAAGAAAACTTACCTTACAGCAGCACCAGATGTATTTGTACAAAAATGCCATACAATGACAAAAGAGCTAGTATAAGCTAGATGTGATATAAATCACAAGCTAAATGTGATATAATATGTGATATAAATCTTCTGATTAAATTCCTTTTTAAAGGTTTTGACCTAGATTCCTCTCTTCCCAATCAAGGGGCCGCGGTAGCCGAGTGGTATAGGTATCGGGTTGTGGCTGGCCTTGTCACGAGTTCGAGCCCAGTACCACTAAAGACCCGCCGTGTAGGGCAGCGATGCACATTAAATCTGTCGAGAGCTGAAACGTCCTCCCGTTGGTGTGGTATGGTAGTTAGAAGAGGGGGTGCCAGCTCCGGTGTCGTCCACGGCACCTGATCATGGTTCAAAATTACGTGGTCCATTGCCAAAAGCCCTCGTGTAGCTGAACAGTGCAACGTTAATATTCAATCAATCAATCTCTTCCCAATCAACTACCTGTCTTACTATCCCTTTGCTTAAATTAATTCATGGATAGAATTGATATTGTTAAATTACAACCAAAATTCATAAAGCCGGATCGAGTTTTCAGAACAAATTACCTATAATTGTAAGTGGGAGTTTTAAAGTGGATTTTTCAAAAGACAAATAAAAGTCTTTAGTCGATTTTTTAAAATCAAAATTCAATTCAATTATGTCAAACAATCCAAATTAAAGCACAAGGAAGTACAGAACAATGCTTGACGTAGTTTTTTTATAGATATTTAAATAAAATTTTGTATCTAAAGCATTTATAACCTATTTCAGCTACCATTAACCTTTTGTTTCCTTCTTAGAATACAATTAATTCACAAATATGATTGTATATTTTGCACAAAAATATTACTTTATGAATACAGACATATGAATGAATAATTTTATTGGACAATACTAATATCCCTTTTTTTTTATTCTCACTGAACTAATCCATGAAATAACATTGCAAAATTTGCTGTTATCACTTCTATCATGTGGTCATAAGCGCACACACTTTTTTTTATGAAGTTTTTCAGTTTTCACTGAAAAAAAAACTTTCAAATAGTTTTTATGAACATTCACTTTTAAGAAAATTTTTATATACTTATTTGCTTATGTGTGTGTATTTAATTACTTTCTTGAAAAGTGTTTATCTCTGTCAATCTGAATGAAAAGTTTTCTTGGTATTCCATAATTTAAATTATTTAGAACATTAAAATCAATTTATTTCTTTATCTCTAATTTTGATTTTGTTAGTGAAAATTTGAATACAAGGTAGATAACTGTTTTTCAGACTGATAAACTTCCAACTTTTTTTCCCTCTCCCTCTTAGTTATTTAGCATTTAAATTTCGATGTTACTTTTAATTGAAAATTTTTTTATTAAAATTTGGATATGTATATGTATGTGTGTGTGTATAAAAATTATTCTCAGAAAACGTACTATTTTTCTATATATTTCCTTATTTGATATATTTTTTTCTTTTCTAAATATATTAATACTTTTCGTGTAATCATACTGTAAGTTTGCTGAAATAGTAAAAATTTGCTTCAACAGTTTTTTCAGAGGAATGGCCAAGCATATCCAATTTGTAATGAAGACAATGTCTTAATAGAAATAACTCAGGGAGCTTATAAAATTGCTTGTAGTGTTGAACTTGGAGGTCCTCAAATATCGGATGCTAATATTGCTAAAGTTCAATTCACTGTGCGAAGGGCTGGAGAATATCGAATTTGTGTGCTTGTTGGCATGACCCACATCCAAGGCAGTCCTTTCATAAAATCTTTTGTGCCTGGTAAATTTAATTTTTTTCTAAGATGAAATCTGTATTTTAGTTTGAATTAGAAAATGCAGTTTGAGGTATCTTAATTGCTTTGGTTTTTGTCTATTAGTTCATGTATTTTGTTGCTATAATGTGGAAAATTTGTTACCAAATACTTTATTCTTATAATTTTCAACATCTTTTTAGTAGTGCGAACGGGGTTTAAAATAAAATTAATCAAAGTCATATCTTGATATTCATTTTTAAGATTTCTTTTAGACAAGTTGTTTAAGGGGATATTTATTACCAAATCTAATGGAAGTTTCATACCAAAGAGAAAACAAAATTGTATAAATTTTAAATGTGTTAGTATAATATTTTAATATATTGTAATGTCTATTAACACATAGTAGTTTTTTTTAATTATATATTTTTTAATTATTTTAAATTTTACAATGGTTATTGTAAGACCATTGGAAAAAGCAATGAAGAGTATTAGTTCTGAATTTTTGTAATAATTAATTCTAAATCAAAAAACTGTTCACAAGCTGTATTACTATTTTGTTTAGAAATTTGTTATTTTTGATGTGTTGAATGAAATAGTTATTTAAATAAAAAATCTAGATTTTTTTTGTAATAACAGCTTACATTGTTAAAAGAAATTCATAATGGAAAATCAGAATATTATGTATTGTTTTCAATTGAATAAATCCTTGAAAGCTTTTTACTGGTGTATTGCAAAGGATATTTAAAGTGCTTCTTGGCATAAAAATTGTATTGTAAATGTCATATTAAATTTTGTATAAATTAAACCATCACTTCCAATTAATCAGATAAGAAACTGACTGCATCAAATATATCTTTATTTATTAAAGGATCTATCTGTTTCATAGATTTTAAAGTCGTCTGCAAAAAAGAGTAAAGCATTAATTAATGTAAAGTACCTTGATAAAAAAAATCGGGAAGAAGTGGATAATGTTATTGTTGAGTTCGAAGCTAATAAACTGTTAAATTAGCTATATAAGCTTATAAACTATTAATAAATTATTTAACTAAAGATAAATAATTGTTTTTGAATATTATCTTCAGTTTGTATACTGTGTTTTTTCATGTGATTATATCATAAACAAAATTTTCAATTTATGAAAAAGTTTTTAAAAAATACTGACGTAGCAGACCTAACAAAAATTGATTCTGTTAAATTTAGCTGTATTAAATATTTAATTCAATTATTTCCTTGTTTACTTGTATTAATTTTTTAAAGATGCAGTCTAAAACTTGAATTATTTTACTATGTTTTTTTTTATTAAAAAACTTTACTGTAAAGGCATTACTTTCTTGTATGTTGAGTTTTTATAAATCTAGTTGATACAAAATTACAAGCATTTTTTATGATATTTTCTGGGAGTAATTTTCTTATTAATGTATTTTTCTTTCTTGTCAAATTTTCTTTGTATTTTATTTTTTAAATATTTGTATATCATGTGTTTTAAAATATTTAAAATGTGTTTTTAAGAATTTTCTTGAAATGGCATTTGCACATTACAGATCCCCCTCCTACAAACAAACAAGGTTTCCTACTGTTCTGTTTCTTTCTTGCACAGTTAGAAAACTGCAGAAACCCTCATTTAGTACAGCAACACTGTTTAATTCTTGGAAAATATATTTTAAGCAAAAATAATTTAGCTCCAATTTGCTTTTATTACAAGATGATGCTCCAAATCACCCACTTAATGTAGTTTATCTCAATTTTGCAGTTGATTTTTTATTGTCAAATACCAATTAATTGATCACAAATTGTTAAACCAAGATATTTTCATATCCTTAAATCATATTACATAAGATGATTATTTCAATGAATTTTAGATGTAATTGATTCATATGATGTAAGGTAGTGATGTAGCTCAGAAGGAATTTTAAATCAAAACTTGTACTAAAATCATATATATTTGAGGTTAAAAAAACTAATAAAATCAATTACAAATGCATCTTTGAAGAATATGTGGTCATCATCAGTGGAAAATGAAGCCAGTGGCTGAGTGGTAGTGTACCGCGCTTCCACACCAAAGTCCGGGGTTCAAATCCCGGGTTGGGCAAGATTGACTCAGCCTTTCATCCCTTCAGTGGGTCGATAAATGAGTACAAAGCTTGCTTGGGAACTGAACACTGGGGGTTTTGCGTCAAACTGACCTCTTCACTGAAACATCTGCATGTACACCCAGTGCCTTAGGTAAACTGAGATGGGCACAGTAGTCCTTGGCCATCATAGGCTGTTGCATCACTGATTTCAGTTCATCAGTGGAAAATTTATTTGATCCCTGAAAATGGGATTATAGGGACTTTAGAATGTGCTATTGTACAGAGGCAAAAATTTTGCTGATATGGATATTGAGGATGTGTGTCCAGAACTTATTAACTAGTGAAGAAATTGTCATAGTGGAATGACTTCCAAAATGTTGGTCCAATTGATTTGGAAAACAGCAGCTGTAATAAAAAGTATGAATTTATAATTTTTACTCTTTAAGGCTGTTTTTGCCAAATGTACGAGAACTTGAACTAAACACGAAGCACATTTTCGGACAGAAAAATGTCTATCTTCATGAAAATTTTTAATATTGTAACTCATTTATTTGTTTTAAGTATAGCATTTTTAAAATTTCAAGATATTCCATAAATAATTAATTTTTTCTTTTAACATGTAAAAGGATAGCTTATTTAGTGTCAGGATATAGGAGAAAGTATGAGAAACACATTTTATACCAAAAAAAAAAAATACACGAAGAGTATGATTAAATAAGCGAGATTCTGTACAGGATAGTGAAGCCAAAATGCAATATTAATGTTGCAGTACTTTAATATTTAAAAAAATATTTCGAACTCTGGTCCTATTCTTTTAAATTAACTAAAGACAGCCTTAACCTTTTGGGATGAAGGACGCAAACACGTGCGTACCGCCAGGGCTGGAGGTTTCTGTCGTGAGTGTCACTCACAGGTGGGAGGGCTTTGTGTAGTTTAGCCTAAATCCATAAAAGTACCAAAATATAAACATGTTCAATATTTTTTCTGTATTTTATATGGCATATACTTTTACTTTGTATATTTCGTATTAATATACTTTATTTACTTCAGCCACTTTCTGTTTAAGTACAAGTTTTTAAACATTTTATTGTCAGCATTTGTAAAAGTCGACCTTGTAAAAAAAAGTAAGAAAAAAAAGACAAATTTTGGGTACCAGATCTAATTATCCATTAAAAACTAGACTGCAAACCCAAATCAAATGCTTTAGCAAAAATAAATCTCTCATCTTCACTATAAACAAAAACCCCATGTTCATTTCAAGAGCAGTCATAAAGCACTCAATTTGAAAACATTCCCTTCCCCTTATGTTTATAAAACAAAAACCATGTTTATAAACAAAGTATGTGAGTAATATTTCATTTCAAGTAGAAGGTCTGACCTCCATGTATCTCAAATCTTATGGACATAGAATGCCATCTATTACCAAAAAACTGAGCTTACAAAACATTCCAAATGCCTGGCGCACCAGTGAGTCATTCGGCCTACGGAGAAGAAACACGCTGTCTCATTTTTTAGTCATTCGGTCTCTGGCAGTGTTTTGTACTGACTCACATTTGGGACGTTCGTCCCGAAGGGGTTAAAGTTACAGGAAAGACTTACCAGATCAAAAAATCTTGAACCATTTTTCTTCATTGAAAGTTCTTGTGTAAAGGTAGCCACAAGATTCAAACGGGTGCTTGTGAATTGCCTATCTCCATTCACAGTGAGATTCATTACAAAACTGTATAAGGCCCAACAAACGGATTAAATAATGAATATTTAAGAGAGCAGAGGATATATACAAAAATATCAAGTGGAGAAATGAATTCAGAAAATAGTGATATCTCTCAACCTAAAAAACTTACTTACCTTGTTGTAGTAAGCAGTGAGGAAGAATAAATATAACAAAATAAGCTTAAAATTTAAATGAAAAACTTTTTTTTTGTTTTATATATGTTTGTATTTTTACTAAAATTATTGAATAAAAAAATTGTTTTGAAAGTCTTTGGAATACAATCCATCATTTTGTATTGGCTGTCAGTCTCATAAAGAACAATTAGTAGATTTTAGGAACTTATCTGCTATGTTATGGGAGGGGTAACTGTATATTTTGCAATTGTTCATCTTCAAAAGTTGAAAGGTATGTAATTGTTAAAAGCAAATATGTTTAAATATTCTGTTATTAAAGGTTATGTGTTTGATATAGATGAAATGTTTATTTTTTTGTCTTAATTTTTTTTATTTTTAGAATAAGCATCCTATTACAATGGGGTTATTTGAATTCATTAAAAGTCATATACTTTACTGTGTCAAGGTTTTAAAAAATGTTTATTTTAATTTGCTATTCTTTATAATTATAGGTCCACCTGATCCAGTAAAAACTTGCTTTATCCACCATTGCTCCACTGTTGTTGGTAGTGAGGACATACCTACACAACTTTTTATTGAACCTAGAGATAAATATGGTAATCTGTGCACTGTTGATAAAGACTGTGATCCAGCTAATGAATATAGTGTTGACATTATAGAAGTAAGATACAGTAATTTTTCATGTTCTTAACTTAGAATATCAAAAGTCGGTTATCTTAAATAGGAAATACTGATTTATAAATAATTCTCAAGTTATTTGTTGATGAATAAAATTATTATTATTTATTATGTGTTTAACTAAAGGAAGGGTGTTATTGTGTGTGTTGTTAGGTAAATACAGGTAGACCTATACCAGATTCATTCCGCTGGGAATGCTACTCGTTGATATCTCGCTTAGTTCTTGTATTGAAGTTTCCCAGAGAAGGTTGTTATCGAGCAACAGTTTCATACAAAGGTCAAACTATACAGAACGGTGACTTTCATGTTATCATATTGAACCGTAAGTATTATCTTTATCCTTCATTTTTTCTATTATTTTTTCATTAAATCATTATATTTGTAATATATACTATTATATTAAGCAATCTTAATTTTAAAAGGAATTATTTTAAAAATGAATCTTTATTAATATTTACATTAATCTAACCCATTTATGCCGGTTGTTGAAATATAAACCAACTTTCACAACCTCTTTATAGGCAAATATCTACAGGAGTGACTAACTGAATGTTTTAAACGAAATTGCTATGCCCCTATAAAGCAGGTTCAAGTCACAAATGCAATCTGAACTTCTAAACTACAAAAAACTTTCACTTGACTGCTGTTCCAAAAATGCAACACTAGGCATAAATGGGTTAAGTAGATGAAAATATCAATTTATATTTATAATTTTACTAAAAGAAGATAACTGTAGAACCTTTAAAATTAACCTACTTTCCTTAGTCCCAAGGCATTGTTTTCAAAGGAAATATAATATTTCTTTGCTGTTTTCCTCTTTTAAGTTGTTTATGGATCATTAGGACCGTGTAATACAAAATATTATTTTACAACTAGATTATCTTCTCTGGTATGACCAAGTTTATTCTCATAAAAGGGGGGGGATTGCCCGACATTGCTTCATATACATTATTTTTCCCCAAAAAAATTTTGTTATTGCTGATGTGATATTAAATCTAATATTTGGGTATTTCCTATAAGATTAAGATCTTTTCGTCATGAAAGACTTGATTTAATTGATAGTAAAATAACAAAAAACATGTACTGTAAAAAGAAAGAAATGAAACTGCATCTGAAATATCGTAATTCATATTTAATCTTTGTATCTTAATTCATATTTGTAATTGAAGTTTGATTAAAATGGCATGTGTCTTATAGTAAGAATGTTACCTTTTATCCTGAGTAGGTATATTTGGAGCTGAGAAGGATTTTTTACATATCTTTGTTATAAAAATAAAATATATTCCTCAAATTTTTCCCAGTAGATTAATTTCGCTGTGAGAAAATAGTAAATATGTTCATTTAAAATGATACACTATGCATAATTTTACTGTGTTCCGATCAAGTATAATATGTATCATACAAAGGTTATGTCTAATAGGAAAAATGAGGTGCAGATGCTCAACTTTGTAAACAAACTACATTGAAATTGGGGATGAGTAAATAATAATTTTAAAATTTCATTTATTGGTCTTCTGATTTTATTTCTTATTAAATTTATAATATGAGCTTCAAACTTTCAATCAATATAATTTGTTGAAGAAACAAAAAAAATTTCAAGAAAAATATAGCTTTTTCCAGCAAAGAATGCATTCATGACTATGAAGATTTAGATTTAAAAAAAGGTAAGATTTAGCTTTAAAAAAAGGTAAGATTTATAAATACTGCAGCAAGTTTTACAGTTAATTTGTCTGTGGGAATCCTTACAGTTCATTTTTTCCATTTGTTAACTAGTTTGTTAGATGATATCAAAGAACAGGAACAAGGGTTATGCTGTAATTAGTGCTTACCCTAATGCTGTAATTTATGCTTACCCTAAATTATAATTTAATCTTTTTATTAAATGAAATAAATTATTGTAAAAAATTGTGACTGAAATGTAATTGTATTTTGATTAAGTTTTGGAACATAAATTTATGATTACAAAATGTGGAAATATAGTTTTAGTAAAATTTCTTTTCTTTCTGCAGAAGAAGAATCATTTATGGTACAGAAAAATGTTGCTAAGAAAAACAAATGCTATGAAGTTAAATTATTAGCTTTAAATGGTGAAAGATATCAGAAACCTAAGAAAGTTTATTGCTACATATCACCTAAGGTAAAATTATTTATTTTCATGATTCTTAATGTATATTTTGTTAAAATTACTTTGAAAACTTTTTCCCTTAATTTTCTATTTAATACATTTTTCTCAAAGTATTCTTTGATAATTAGAAATTTACTTTCATGTGTGTATATATGCTTATTTTATTTTTATAATTTTTAGCAACTCACTTTGAAAGAATATATGTGGAAATTTTTTCCCAAACATCTCATCACTTTTCGCTTATGTCCATCAACCAAGGTATATTTCTATTATTGTAATAATTGCTGAATTAGTTTACTTTTCTTGAAAAACTGTCATTTACTAAATCAGAAGGAAAATATCTTTATTTTATAAGACTAAATATTTTATTTTTCATTAATGATTAATATTTATCAAACTTTGAAATACTGATTAATTTTCATATATTTTCATTTTTTTATAAATTCCTTACATTAAATTTAATAGCTTTCCTATTATGAGAATTACTTAGATTAACTCTTGTTTCTATTCTTAAATTTCTTTCACGTGATGTATTATTTTCTATTATGCAAAATATTTTGAAAGTTCCCACACTCCAACTTTAAAACATTTCATATGTTTGTTTGTTTTTAATACAAAAATTGAATGTTATTTTCTGCTTATAATTTTACCATTTGTTTTCTTGTGTTTAAGTTTTGCCATCTATTTTTCTTCTCTGTGAAATCATTTTAATACACATTCAGTAATTGCACTGCTTGATGCTTATTTTATTTGTTTGTTCTTTAATTTTAAATCACATGAAAGATATGAAGAGAATTTTGGAACATAAATGTCATTAAAAATTCAATTTTATTAAAGAAATTTGAATGTAATTAGACTCACAAATTGAACATCATCAGATGTTGTTTTATAAAGGCAGGAATCTAACAGTTTAAATTTCTGTAAAAAAATATGCATTTTTGAGATTAAGAGTCACTGCTTTAACAGAGAGGTTATTGCTATGTTATTGAGATTAATAACAGGAAAGAACAATGATAAATCAGTTTTTGTATCGAGACTTTATATTCTAGTAAAAATAACTATAATTCAAGTAATGATATATAAATTAATTTCAAAATCTTCTGGTACAAACAACTGTTAAATTTTGAAAGATGCCAAATATTTTTTAAGAAAAGTAAATGCCTACTGTAATTAAAATAATTTCTTTTAAAAAGTTGACTGTGTCCTTCAAAAGTAATAAAAATTAGTTCCAAGTTAACTAATCTAACCAAACTTACTTAAAATAAGTTCTTTTAATTTTCTTCAATCTTTTGCAAAATTACATTCAAGTAATACTTATAAATGTTTATTTGTTTGTTTTTCAAAATTACTCCCTGTGGATGAATGCATTTTTTAACTAATAAAATAATTTATAGCATATTCTTTCCATTAAATTATATTGGTCTTTTTTATGTTAGTTTAAATTCCAAAGTAGCAGAAATATCTTGCAAGGGGATCCTGTTCTTGTTATTGATGATGGATGTCAGCAAGAAGTTGAGCTTATTAGTTCAGATAGAAACATCATTGCAGCAACTTTCACACAATTTTTACTGAAAAATATAGGTATCCTACAAATTTTTTTGTTTTTTTCTGATATTACATCTTTAAATTTCCATTATCAGTATTAAATTTGATTAGAGATTACCTTTATGTAACTTAAAATTTAAAGTTGATCAGTAGTATTTTAAATTGCTAAAATCAATTAAAATTATGTCCCAATTTTTTTTTCTTTTATTTTGGTAAAAGCAATTTTAAACCTAGATGTAATATTAGAATCTAAATAACATTCGTTAGATTTTGAAATAATTTAGCTACTTTAAAAAATCTTTATTTAAAATATTTCATTTTTTAATTTGATTGAATGCATGTTCTAATAATTTTTGTAATTTAAAAAACAAATCAAACTTATTTTATATTTATTTCTGGTGTTTTTTTTTTTTTAGTATTAAAATTGTAATAAAAGAAATTAAATGATCCTTTCTTTACAGTTTCATTTAAAACATTTATCTTTGATTTATAGGAGGCTCTGAGACATTTAAAGATAAACAAGATTTCTTTCAACATGAGGTCAGAAAATATCACCAGAAACATTTCCATGATAAAATTTTCCTTAAAATAGTGAGAGAATCTCTTCTAGAAACAGTATGTATTTTTTTGTTTATTAAGTGCTAAATGGATATTGATATCATAATTTTAAATTATTGTGAGAATAGCATGAGATTATAATGAGATTTCTCTCTTACTCTTTTGTATAGTCCTTTAAAGAAACCAAAAATTTCAGTGTTAGTGATTGGTGCAAGAATTTCGAAATAACCTTTGTTGGAGAAGAAGGTATATTTTATTTTCATATTTTGCCAGTTTTTAATTAATATTTCAGAATTTTCTACTATCATATATTACTACCAACTATGATTTGAAGGTTTTAAAAAAAGGTTTTTATTAATTTCATCATATAGAAAGTGTGTTCAAAAGATGCACAACTATAATTTTTCAGTTTTTTAACAAATAAATCTAGGGATGTATGACTTAATGCAGAAATGTAAATGATACTAATATGCATGTGTGAATATTTTTTTACTTGTAGAGCTGTCATTTTGTGGCAGACTTCTAATGAATGAGGAAATGTAAATGAGTGCCTTTAAATTTTCATTTTGACAAAATGACAAAAAAAAAAAAAAAAAAAAAAAAAAAAACTTTAACGATGTTATTGCATGAATTTTGTGTAGAGCTTATAGATTCCAAGGTATCAGAAAGGTGAAGGAAAAAACAGGCTTAAATTGAAAAAAAAGCATGCAAAATACTACTGACCAGTTATGTGCTACATCACAAAAGAAGCATTCATGTATTACTGATGATGAAAAAATTGTTAAAAAAATGTGTGTGGCAGCCAAGAGAACTACTTTGAAGGAGATTATTGTAAGAGTGTTGTATTTGAATACTAGTGTTTCTTTATGATTAAAGACGTCAGAAAATTTTTGAACACTTGGACTTAAGTAATAATAGTGGATCTTTCATTTTGAAATGTGAAAAGATATACATAATTTTTTATGCATAAAATTTAAAAATATTGCATGTTATTAGAAAAAAATTGCTACATATATATGATTTAGATTAGGGATTTCACCCCGTGGCCCTCTATTTAATTTTGAGGCATTTTCAAAAAAAAAATTGCCTTGACTGCTTGTATGAAATGTCATTTTTTTCTGCTATTCTTGATATTTAAAACATTTTATTGGTGTGTTTAGTATCCATTTAAGATAAAATTTTCTGAAAATGATGAATTTTTCAAAAATTTCACTGTATTTTAAGTGCAAAAAAATCTCACTATGTATAGTTTCAGAAAAAAGGTGGACTCTTATCTTGAACAGGTTTGCAAAGTATTTTAATTCGACTTTCATTTAACTTTTTTAAAACCGATATATATACATATATAAACTCAAACTCAGTGGTACAAAAGCCCACAAAGGCCAGGGCCTACTGTGCCCATCCCACTATACATGACCAGTGGGCACTGAGGTGCATGAGCAGATGTCCCAATCAGGTGGTCAGTCTGAAGCGAGACCCCCAGTGTTTAAGCCCCCAAGCAAGCTTGGTACTCATTTAATGACCCACTGCAGTAGGGATGAAAGGCTGAGTCAACCTTGCCCAGCCCAGGAATAGAACCTGGACCTGTGGTGTGGAAGCGTGATATGCTACCACTCGACCACTGAGCCTTAAATATATATACATTCACAAATCCTATCTCTTCCCTTAGAATCAGTTGTAGTTGTGTAAAACAAACCTCCCTTTTTTTATATACATTTCCTGACTAAAAAAAAAATTTTTTTTTTTTTTTTTTACAGTTGTATGGTCTGCAGATCACTGTGAATTTATTCTTGTGGTCTGTGGATTCATTGTAAATTTATTAATTTGACCCTTGAGCATGAAAGATTCAAGACCTCTAATTTAGATAACAAATGATTCGCTATTTGTTTGGATTTCTATATTATGTATTATATGAATTTCATTTGTAAAATATTTTTATTAGAACTAATTGGTTAATGGGATCATATTTTAGGCATTGATTGGGGTGGTCTCAGAAGAGAGTGGTTTGAATTGGTGTGTTCATCTCTATTTGACCCTGAAAATTTGCTCTTCCATTCTTTCAAGTCTGATAAGCAAGGCCTTGTAAGTGTTTTTTACTGTTGTTGGCTTAGCTTAATAATCCAAAAGTGATTATGCATTTATTAGTATTTTTATACAGTTTTCTGTGCTTGTCGATCAATTGGATTAATGTTCCTTAAAACTATCTTAAATGTTCAATTTTCTTTTTGAACTAATGTTACTTTATTCAAAGCCAATTTATTTCTGGAACTTCTAACAAACTATATTTCTTTAAATAAATTCTCAAACAGCTTACATTATCAATAAATTCAATTTAATAACTTGAAACTTTAATAAAAGTCTCTTTTTCCAATGAAACATTATTGCTTAATTCATCATAAAATGTGGTTTATGTTAGAGAAGTAAAAAAAATTTTAATGATCCATCGTACTGTAAATTGCAAGGATGTTTCTTGTTACTGTTCAGATGCAAAGGAAGACTGCTTTTGAAATCATAATATGAACTACAAACAGTCATTTGCTTTGGAGGAGGGGGTGGTTAGTTCGATTTTATGCTTTTCATTTTTACCTATATTGTAGCTAGTTGTTGTTAAATATGTATTAGTTACCTTAAATTATATCTAAATTGCTGTTAATAAAATTAAAGAATAAAATACTTTTCTAAAAGATTATTTGTAAACTTTAAATGTGAAAAAATTGCAAGAATTGTAGTTAATCACATGTTTTAAACAATTTTTACTTAATATATAGATATATATATAATATTGGTATAAATTATAAAAAAAAACTATTTGTTCTATAAAATGTGCTAATCACTTTTCATCTTCTATAGGTACACCCCTGCCCATCTTACAAAAGACCAAGTCATTTAAAACTGAAATATTATGAATTTGCTGGAAAAGTAGTTGGCAAATGTTTATACGAGTCATCATTAGGAAGTTCATATCGCCAGTTAGTGAAGGCTAAATTTTCAAGATCATTTCTTGCTCAGTTGATTGGTTTGAGTGTCCATTACAAGGTATATTATATTATTATTATTAAATATCATTCAAGGAAATGAATAATTTTTTATTTGACATTATTCACTTCTGAGTATATCATTTTAATTATAATTGTATTTTCTCTCTTTCAGTATTTTGAACATGATGATCCAGAGCTGTATGTCAGTAAAGTTAAATACATTTTGGAAAATGACATTGAGAGTATGGGATTATATTTCATTGAAGAAGTTTATGATGTATCTGGTCAGCTCTTGGAGGTATTATACTAACAATTCATATTGAATACTAATTTTATTTTATAGTTGAATTAGTGAACTTATCTTTATCTTTTTTTCTCTATTTTATCTTTTTGTTTTGTATGGATATTCTAAAGTTGTATTCCCAATTTCATTTTATAAAAGTATCCCTTTTGTGTTTTTGTTAAAAAAGGAGTATGTAGAGGAAGGGAATTCTTTAATATGTGTTAAATTTATATGTAAAGTACTAAAAATTTTGTTTTACATTACTATTTCATTAATCATTGTTTAATTTAAATGTACTTTTTTACTATCCTAAAAACGTGTTAAAATTCTCTCATGTCTAATGCAATTTATTTATTATACTTTTCAATACAGGAAGTTGAACTCATCCCTAATGGATCAAATACACTTGTTACTAATGCAAATAAAATACAATATCTAAATGCTCTTGCTCAGTACCGACTTACCACTAGTGTCAAACAAGAAATCGAACATTTTCTGAAAGGCCTGACTGAATTGATTCCAGATAATCTTCTGTGCATCTTTGACGAGAATGAATTGGAGGTCAGTGAACATTTTACTGTCATAAAGAAAGCATTCTTGTCATCATTGTCCACAAACTTTGAACTTGGGTTATATATTATTTATTTAGAAAAAAGTAGAGTGGATTTTCTTTATATTTCAGTTACTTATGTGTGGTACTGGATCATACTCCATTGCGGATTTCAAAGCAAACCATGCTCTAAGTGGAGCTACATATGAATTCAGAAAGGTATCTCTTCTTATAAATCTTTTTGTGCATTTGTAGTAATTTAAAACTGGCTATCTGTTTTTATTTATAAAATTTCAAGTATTTGTGATATATCTATACAATGCATTCTCAATTATCTGTGTTGATCACTGGGAGGGGTCTTATAGGCAACAGAAAACGAAAACTTCTCTTTTGTAAAGAAAACTCAACATAAGTATAAAAGTATAAAAATTACTTATTTGTATGCTGAATAACATCAAACCATTAATTTTTCTTTTAACCTTTTCATTCCTTCAGTGGGTTGATAAATGAGTACCAAGCTTACTTGTGAACTAAACACAGGGGGTTTCATGTCAGACTGGCCACCTAACTGGATCATCTACTCATGTGTCTCAGTGCCTGAGGTCATGAAAACTGAGATTGGCTCTGTAGCCTTCTATGGGCTGTTGGACCACTGAGTTTAGTTTGTTAGAGGATCCACAACAAAAGTATTAAGGTGCCCTGACTAGTGCAAAAATGTCAATTTTGATGAAAATGACGAATTTTTTTTACTTTATATTTTATATAGTTGTGAGTTATCTGCTTTCTAAAAATACCTTACTTTTGTTTGTACTTCAATTATTTACGAAGTTAGAACACAGTTTTTATGTCAAGAGAGACCAGCAAAAACGAACCGGAAGTTAGGTATCGAAACCGGAAGTGTTTGCATTTTAATACTTTTTTTACACTTTTTTGGTGTTTATCGAATTTATTTAAAAAATATTAACTTAGGTAAGGTAATGATGGGACATGATGATATTTTTTAAAAAATAATTTATCAGTTTTAAGTGAAAATTGGCAAATAAATTCGTAAAATTTGTGTCATTTTCCGATTTTCTTATGCCCTTGCTTCTCGATATTTTGTTTCATATTTAACTTTATTTTATATATTTGATAGAAAACTCTGTTCTTAAAGACAAAATATTAATTAATTATGCCTAAAGCAAGATCTGTGAGGTGTAAGGAATTTGCTTCATCATTGGTTCTAGCAGTAAGGTGAATGTTGACACAGAGCTAATCCCAATAATACTTAGTCGGTGACAAAAAGTTGAAATATATTCATAAATGTCTCAAAATTTACTCAGAAAGCCTTTTTCAGTAACATTTTATGGAGTATTTTACTTAAAGGTACAATTATTATAAACTTGAAACATTTTGCTTATATATATATATAAGTGCATTATTATCATTATATATATATATAATTAGAAATGCAAATATTTCTCTTCCTAAGATCTTGTACATGGATTTGTAAAATTTTATCTGAAACGCTTTTTAACTTCTGTGGGACACCCCTTATAATATAGAAAATTTTCGCGGAAAAAAAAAGCTGGATAGAAAACAAAATTACTAAGGATGAAAAAAAGTCAAAGTGTATTCATAGGGAGGTTTTAAAAGCTGTTCTTTATATGCTTTTCATTATAATTTTTTTATAACCTTTGTGATAAGCAATATTTTTTAAAAGAAATTTTTGGGAATATTTACTGACAAAATAACACGCATTAATATATTTTATATTACATATTTCTTAAGCTCTAAGATATTTAATGGAAATATATACCTGTTTTTCCATATAAAGAATATCATTTTTTAACGTAATAAAGTTTTTTTCTAGAGTGTTTTTTATATCTCTAATTTGTATTTAAAAAACTATGCATTTAGACGTTAAGAAAAGCTTTCTTGACTCTATAAAATGAGTAACAAAATTAAAAAAAAGAATTTGAAAGAAATACATAATACTGATATGGGATTATAAAAGGTTTATTTTTTTTTATATAAAGAGGTTTTAGGTTGTTTTAGCAGTATAATTTTTTAAGATTGTTTTTCTTTGTGATAAATGCAAAAATTTTGAAAAAATTTCCTTTTGTGCACTTTTTGACCCCTTATTTTGCGATAAATTGAAATTATTCAAATATGATAGAGAAAAACATAGGTAAACGCTTTCTGAATAAAATTCAAAGAGCTTTTTTTATCTTATGCATTAGAATTTATTTTACAGTGTTTGCCGTGATGTGCAAAAAATGCCTAATTTTAACCTAAAATTGCCAATTTTCTTACAAAAATATATTAAAAAATTTTTTTCTTTGTCATTTTTATAAGTTTTCAGTTATAATCAAACAAAAAATGAGTTTAAAAATGAACTTTAAGCATTATTTCAAAAAAATGTTCCTGCAACTAGTCAGGCACCTTAAAAAAGTTATTCTATCATCATTTAAAATATATTTGAGTTATTTCTAAGTACTTTTTACTTTCACCCCGTAACTGCCAATTAAAAGTTACGTGGCTCACTCCCCTGTGCCACTATTTTTCACAAAGGCATACATAAATAAGTTTTTTTCTGAAATAAGTAAATCCTTTGCAAACACTGTCAATGACATTATATTGTTTTCCAAAGTCTTCAGAATAGTTTGTCTGAAAGCAGCACAAAGAAAAGATCGTATTTTGGAAAAACATATATATACGCCAGAGGCAGTTAATGCATTGGTTGTGCAAGATGTGTGTATATATATATGCCAGCAGCAGTTAAGATTAAATATGTTAATTTTCCATGTACAGTTAGAATTAAAGAAAAATAAAGTATGTTGAAATCAAATATAAATATGCTAATATTTCTTTAGACACCATTCATAGTACAGTCAGGTCTCGTTTTATGCGGTAGATACGTTCTACCGAAAACCGCATATAAAAAAATCACATTAAAAAAGACATTACTTGAATGGAAAAAGTAGGGATACGTTCCTTAGTTTTCTAAAATCGCATAAAACCAAAACAACTAGTTAAAATTAACTTAAAACCGCATAAAAAAATTGCAGAAATGGAAAGAAATAGGCTGCATGATAAATTACTTCGAATGTCTGAAAGAAATTCATACAAAAGCTAGAAAAAAAACTTGTATTCAAACCTTAATTCATTTTATTTTATGGATAAGTAATACACATAGTTTTACATTTTTAATCATTATCGCTATCTGATAATGGTTTGCACCGTTTGCGAAGTGGTTCCAAATCACATTCATTATCAGAAGAGACTGTCTCTGCAATAGATATTTGCGGTAAAGGCCACGGATTTTCACAAACTTCATTCTCGTTCTGTGTAGCTCTTCCTTTTCTGACAATGTCATCAGTAATTAAACTTTGCGATGAGGATTCTTTTATTTTTTTATAGAGTTCAGGATATCCAGACATGCAGTTCTGCAGCTCACGTTGTAATTTAGAGGCTCGTTCAGAATTGGGGGCATTAATAAGAAAATGATTTTCTAATTTACTGCAAAGTTGAAGACCTTCTTGAATTAATTTTCCAGTGAGGGGAGTTGATTTTTCTTCCTCATTATTATCACCTTCTAGACCTACGACGCCGTCTACAGTTAGATCTAAAGTTAAATCAATAATATCATTGTCACTTAATGCATCACCCACAAGCAATTTATCATCATCATTGTGGCTGAAGGTATTAAAACCATCTCCTCCAATTTCATGTGCCAAATTAATTATTTCATCTGATAGTGTCGATGTTTGAGTGGTTGTATTGTCTGTCACACATGCTGGCCAAATCTTTTTCCAACAGGCATTTAAAGTTCTAGGTCTTATTTGAGCGGAAGCAGATGCAACATGAATTAAACAATCAAAAATAGAAAATTGTTTCCACACATCTTTTACTGTTAAGGACTCATTTTCTAGTTTATTCAAGATGAATTTGTAAGTTGTCTTAATATAATATTTTTTAAAAGTTGCAATTATGCTTTGATCTAATGGCTGAATAAGACTTGTTGCATTGGGCGGAAGAAATACTAGTTGAACATTTGGATGTTTTAATTGTGGATGACTTGCTGCATTGTCAACAATTAATAAAACTTTAAAATCGAGAGATTTTTTCCTTCATATAGGCTTCCACTTCTGGTACGAAACAATTATTGAACCATTCTGTAAAAATAGCTGTTGTCATCCAGGCTTTCGGGTTAGCCATCCAATGCACGGGCAGTTGTTTTAAATCTTTACCTTTAAGGGCGCGTGGTCTAAGAGATTTATTTATTAAGAGAGGTTTCAACATCCGATCTCCTGATGCATTGCTACAAAGTAATAAGGTGACTCGATCTTTACTTGCTTTATGTCCACTTGCAGTTTTTTCATCCTTTGCGATGTAAGTATGATTAGGCAATTTTTTCCAATAAAGTCCTGTTTCATCAGCGTTAAATACTTGATCGGCAGAATAGTCCCCATCTTCAATAATTTTCGCTAGCTCCTCTGGAAATATTTTTGCTGCTCCTTCATCTGCTGTCGCGCTCTCCCCTGTTATCTTAATATAATGTGCATTTCTTTTTAAGAACCCGGTTAGCCATCCTTTGCTAGCTGAAAATTCTTTTCTAGCTTGGGAAGTGGAAGTTGATGGTTCTGACTGTTTCATTGAGAGCTTTTTCTTGGATTAAATAACCACTTACAGGAATCCTTCTTTGAACTTGTTCCTCAATCCAAATTGCGATGGCTCTTTCCGTTCTTTCTAATAATATATCCCTTGTGTATAGGGTTGCCAGATGTGTTTGAGAAAAAAACCGGACAACTTTTCAATTTTTTTACTATCTCATAAATATTGCTGAAAATGACAAAGAAGCTTACAATCTACTTCTTTATATATTTGGCATTTGATGACACTGCTTTTAACAAAGGTTTATTGGTCGAAATGGCATCTTTGAATTCAGTGCAACTAGAGCTTATATTGAAAAAAAATGCACAATTCACTTTTTACTGTATTTACAGCGAGACGATTTCTTTCGTCAGTCCATACGTTTCCCATGACGCTGAAGATACGTTCCACAAAAGCATTGGATACAGGAACACTGCACACAAACTGCACAATTTTCAGCAGATTTGGTGCTTCTTCTTTTTGGAAAAATTTGCACCATATTTCAATTGAGTTACCTTCGAGTTTGAGTGAAGGAAAAACACTCTGAAGTGCAGCCAATTCACCGTAAATCTGTTCAGGGGGAGTTTGCTGCTTCCATGGAGATATTGACCATAGTTCGAGCAGTTGATCCAGCGTGGGCAATCTTCCGCATTCGAGATTCAAACAACTGAACGTTTTATAATTTTGGTTTTCAAATGGATACCACTTCTCTATGTAAGCTAGAGCTCGGTGATACGCATTTGTAGCGTTTTTAGTAAATTTTTCAACTTCATGGTCTGGAAGATGGCCTTTTTTTAATGCCACATGGACTTTAATTCCGAAATATTTGTCATTTATTTTCTTTGAAATTGTGTCGTGAAATTTCACCATTATGTTATGTAGATTAAATGCTGCTGTGGTATGTTTCTCTACCAACAGAATAATTTCTTGAAAAGAAGCCATAAATTTATGAGTGAAATACAAATATAGTTCATTATAAGTAGGATTAGCTTCACCTGAAATTTCGTTTTCTTGGTCTGATAAGATAGCCCAGAGAGCCGTAGGGCAATTATCAGAACCTCGTTCTATGAAGTACCTTTTCAATGGCCCCCATGATGAAAGCATCCTATCAAGAGCTTTAAATAAACTGAGCCACCTTGTAGGAAGCGTGACCCGAATGACTTCTCTGTATTCGCTTTCAAAAAAAAAATCAAAGCACTCCTTCAAATCTTCTATTTTCTTAGCGGAACAAGAGAACTCTGCAAATACTTTCATCACTATATTTTCGACATCAACAGGCATTACTTTTAATGCATTTTTAGCGCAGTTATGAAATATGTGGTCATTACAGTGAGAAGCAATTATGTCGTTGTTTTCTTCAGACTTCAAATTTTGAAAAACGGAATTATTGACTCCAAAATTAACAGACGCATTGTCCGCTCCATTTGCTGTTACTCTGCTCCATGGGAGTCGTGATTTATCCATGGACTGAAAGCGACTCCCCGCTACCGGCCCCTTCCCCCTCCCCCGTCGGAGCTTGGAGGGGAAGAGCGGAAGAGGAAAGTCCAGAGTCCGAATCGAATCCGAAGGTGGCTCTGGCTGCGCAATCCTATCCACATGCACACGCGTGTCCAAACCATGTATACACCTAGGTACCTACAATCCTACTCGTTATGTTGGTTGTCTGCCCAAAGCACCAGATATTACGCAAAATATATTTAAAACCGGACATTCTTTTGTCCGGTTTACCAAGATTCTCTTGACCGGACTAACATGAAGAAAACTGGACTGTCCGGTCGAAAACTGGACATCTGGCAACCCTACTTGTGTACGATGCAAATTTGGTGCTTAATTTTGTACCAGAAATGACCGATTTTCTTATTGCAGCTTCATTCTTTTTAATTGCTCTGACAGTAGGTTCGCCTAAATTAAAATGTTTTCCAATAGCCGTAGATCCTTCTCCTTTTCCTAAGCGATCTAAAATTGCAATTTTCGTTTCCAACGAAATTGACTGTCTTTGATGTTTTTTTTTCTCCATTGGGCCAAATAAAATCTTAGAAAAGAAATTTTAAAAAATTACCCTTACAATTTTCTAATGAAAAATAAAACTTTACGACACTCACTTTAAATCCAGAAATCAAAATTTGCTGCTTATTATATTGCAACATAAATTCGCCACTTATTAAAGTGAAACTTTTATAAAAATGAACGAGGCACCTCTAAGAGATAACATAATTTCGAAATAATGATATCGTATCGGTATACTACTGAAATATAACTGAAATAACGAATGCGAATCTAAGACTGTTGCAGCCGAGCCACAGACGTAAGCACCAAAAGGTACGGAAATTCTCGGAATACTACAATCTACACACACACGTCTCAGTATAAAAAATAATAATTATAACAAAAATCTAGAAATGTTTGGAATACAAACCGCTAATGTTTGAAATACAAGCCGCACAATTTCAAAACCGCATAAAAAGAGACCTGACTGTATTCAATTCATCTCATTGATATTCAAAAAACAAAAATAGGATGGATTTTATAATCTTTTAAAAAATTTGCTATTTCTAATGAATAGTATATTCCCATTATTTTATTTCGAATAATTACCATTTATTTGTATTTATTAACATTCAGGTTTTGGAGTGGTTCTGGATTGCAGTGTCTAACTTTTCTGAAGAAGAAATGGCAAGATTGTTACAATTCACAACAGGTTGCTCTCAACTACCACCTGGTGGATTTGCTGAACTAAACCCAAAATTTCATATTTCTGCTGCACAAACCTTTGGAAATTTACCCACTGCACATACATGGTATTCAGTTTTGTACAAATTTATTACTTCCATTTAAAATACCTAATATTACTTTTTACATGTTTTTTAAGTGCCTGTTTCTAAAACTTCCTTCAAAATAAACAATGTTGTGTTCAAGGAGAAGAGCTGTAGCAATGTAATTTTATCTGGTTGAGTTCAGTTTTTGATTTATAAGAAACAGGAAGTTTGTGTATTTATATCAATGAATATTAAATAACAATGAGTTCTATTGATGGACATTGCCTACTATTTCAATTTGGAAATAATATGCAGTGCATTCCAAAAGTATGGCTACATTTTCAAATTTTAATTACAAATAAACAAAGATATTCATTTATTGTTTTTAATGTCCCATAAAGAAAATACCAAAGGTATTTTTATAATGTTATATTACACAATTTCAACGTGCACACAACACATAGAGTAACATCATCTCATCTTCCCCCGAGCAGCCAGATTTTGTTTTGGAAAATATACTACGTATTGCCATGAATTTTTCATGCCACTTATAGATTGTGGATCTTGAAGGGGAACTTTATTCATAATTAGTCTAAAAGTTATGCTGTATATATATATATATTACATTTTTAAATTCAATAAACCATGCAGTAATGTGCACTTGTTCTTGTAGTGAAGCCATTTTGAAACAAGAATCTTGCAAAATGCACCATTTAGTTTGCATTTCATTACACAGAAACTTTAATCTTTTCTTTATGGAGCGTAAAAAACTAAGCGATGATCTTTGTTTATTTATTTTTAATTCATTTTTTAAAGTGTAGCGATAGTTTTTGGATGGTGCCCTATATAATTATTTTGCCTAACATGGATATATAGAGCAAGAATGAGTGAGCTTACCTTTTTCCATAATGTTGTAACTTATCTAATACATCATAAGCACTTTTAAATGAGAAAAAAAGTAAAATGTTTAAAAAAAAAAGTCCCATTTATAGATACATATCATGGGATTGTTCAAGTTATAAAAATGATTCAGCTGAATTATATGTATTTGAAATAAATTGCCAAAAATTTAGTTAGAAATGTAAAAGAAAAAAAACAAGAGGAAAAGAAAATGAACACAAGTTTTTAAAGTTTTCAGTCTGTGCTAAAATAGAAATAATATTTTTAGTTTATTAATCAAATATCATCAATTAAGATATATTTAATATAGATGTGTATGTGACAGGAATGGCAATTACCAAGTTTGGCATGCCAAAAAAAAGTTTTTAGTAATAAAAAATAAATTTTAAATAAACACAATTTTGTTTATGAACATAGTAATTTAATTTCACAGTAATGTTCTCTACCAGTTCTAGTTGAAAACGTTAATGAAAAAAAGATAACAGATGGTGTCAAATGTTTAGAAGGATAGAACAGAACAATGTTTAAAAGCATTTTTCAGATTCAGTTTATACCAAAAATTATGTTATAAACTGCTCTCAGTTTGTTTTAAGATTGCATGCTCTGAACTGCTTCCAATTTAGATTAAAATTTCATATTAATAAAGAAAATATTATTCAAAGAATTCAAGAATCACAAGTGGAAATACTGTTATAGATAGAACATTTTAAAAATGAATGCTAATATTTCTGATCAAATTTGCAACAATATCAATAGCTGTCACTGCATCTCAATTTGTTTCAATGAAGCAACTGTTATAAAATCATCTGCCGAATTAGCTATTATTGCACAGTTCTGATATAGAAAGAAATGCATGAGAAACTTTAAAAATTGGTAAATTTATCAGGAAAAAACTAGAGGTGTTGTTTGTGAGGTTTTAGTTGATGAACTGAAAATACTCAAAATAGGTTTCTAAAAATATTATTTCTATTATGATAAATGGATCTCAAAAAATGAGTAAACCAGAACTAGAGTTTTGTTAAATTATTTCAAAATTAAGTTGGTCATCTAATAATGGATTTTCGTTGCATCTTTTTACCAACAAGTGCTGTTTTCAAAATTTGGAGCTGCAGTTGTAGTGATATTTCAGAAAACAGTAAATCATAAATTTTATAATTGTTTATGACTTAAATAAGAGTTTTTTTTAAAAAAAAAACTATTAAATGTGATGTTGATTACAAACAGTACTCTTTTAATGTGTTATAACTTATTTAGCTATTTTAGACTACATCTTTAGAGAGGTGTATAAATTGTCAGGAAGAAATATGCCTTGTTTTAAATACACCAAGGATGATTTTAAAGAATTTTCTTGTTCAAAACAAAATTAAATGTTTTTCGCAGACGTAGCATTTTTAAGTGATTTAATGAAAAATTGCAAGGCTGTGGGAAAACAATTAAGATTATGTTTTGATTAATAAGGATGTTTGGATATCAGTTTTAGATTTGTTTGCTTGAGATATTAAATCTGTAAAACTTAATAATTTTCCCAAACTTTGTTCAAATGATCAACTCTTTTTTTAAAAAAACTAAATCAAGCTTTAACAATGAATTTTTCAAAAGTGTAAATTATGCAGATTGTAGATCTATGATATAATTCTATTTGGCTTCAAAATTCTCTAGATACTAGATACATTTGAAATAATCATATTGAAAAGTTAGAATAGTATCCTGTGTCAAATGACGTGAAACCTGAATGCAATATTTAAAACTCGATACTAGAGTTGTTGAATAGCATGCCTTTCCTTCAGTTAAAAAACTAATTTTAACTTAATTCGCATTTACTTATTTTGATAAACATTGGATTGTTGTTTTTTTTAATTGCTATTAGTATTTATAACATTTTTTTGTATATTTTTTAATGATCATTTGTGTTCTGTTTCTCAACAGCTTCAACCAATTATGTTTACCTGACTATGATTCTTACGAACAATTTGAAAAAGCTTTGAGACTAGCTATCAGTGAGGGGTCAGAAGGATTTGGCATGGTGTGAAAAAGATGTTTCTCTGTTACAAAATGCACTTGCATGTTACATTGATGTGTTCTTATGTGTATAGAAAATATATGTTGCTTGTGTGTGTTTTAGATTGTGTGAATGTTATTGATGTTACTCTTCCATTTCTCATATAAATGTTTTTTTCCATGGATACTTAAAACAATTCATTGTATAATTTCATATAAAATCAAATCATTTCTTAGTTTCTGGTGCAGCTTATAAGAATTCATATTTATCTTTTATTTTGTGAAAGATGTACAGGTAGTTATTAATATTTTGGATCAAAATCTTGTTGCATTCAATGAACATCAGATTCTATTGAGAGTAAAAAAGTATCTTGAAAGTGCATTATATTCATATCTTGATGTATATATTTTCTATCTTATTTCTTATGTAAAAAAAAAAAAAAAAAAAAAAAACTACGAAAATTAGTGAAATCTGAGCAATAACTTTGAAAGACTTCAATTCAAAAGAAATTCATAAATTGAAACAAAATTATGCATTTACATTTATTGCATATATATATCATATATAAATATATACATAATAAATTAACAATGTGGATTTTTTCATGAGATGACTAAAACTGAGAAATGTATTTCAAGTCATGTTTACAATTATTATGATAGGAATTACATATTGTAATGTAAGGGAAAAGATTCTCTGTTGTTGTTTCAAAATAACATTTCCTATTATATTCTATAGAAATTCCCAGTTTGTAAATTTTTCATTTATGAGTGATTATGAAGAACTAATTAATGCTTGAAAGCATTTGTATGCGTTGTTTTTTCTCCTGCATACTTTTATGGATCTTTGTTGTTAAATTTAAAGTTGAAAATATTCTATATCAGGCTTAAGTTTTCATTTTATTTTTTAGTTTAGTCTCAGAAATTTTATATTAATGGAAAGGAATATAATTAATCCTTTCCTTTTGCCATCCTGATTGATCTCAGATATATCAAATTTATAGCTGTACTTAAAAAAATTATTAATGTTATAAAGTTATTTCTTAGCATATAAATGGATTGATATCTAGTCATTAAACTGTGTGTATGCTGTGTTTCATTGCCATCGTTATTAATTTGAGACAAGGAGATATTGAATATAATGTAGTATAGTTAAGCAAAATGTAATAAGCTTCATTTTCTGATTTTACGGAATAACAGAACTTCAAAATGTGTTTATTTCTTCAGATAAATTGAAAAATAAACAGTGTATTGTAATTTTTTTTACAATTATATAGTGCGCAATATAAGAGTTATAGAAAATTCTACCTTTATATTGTAATAATTAAATCTGACACATATATGTATTAATCAATGTTTTTGTAATGTATTATTGCTCAGGAAGAAAATAATAGTTTCATGGGTAAAACTAAATAAACTGATCTACATATGATTATTGGGGCAAAAAAATTTGTATTCTACTACTTATGTGATTTTCATGTTTCAATTATCAATAGAGAAACGTATCCGTAATTTAAATTTCACTTTGCCTATGAATTGTGTAATGCAAGAGAACTGATGTGTTATTTAAATATATCAGAAACGGAATGCTAGTCAGGTAATGGTAATTTTTTTGGTAATGAGAATATTAAATTTCTCACATTGTAGTGTTAACAAAATATATATATTTTGAGAACATTTCTTCTTCATATATTTTTAAAATACTTACTTTTTGTGTTGGTAATGAATTAGAAATTTGCCAATATTTGATGAAAACATTCCATTTTTCTAGAACTTCTATTTCAATTTACTCCAATGTTTTAACTAAACAAACATTTTTATATCTTCTAAAAAGTTTACCAGATTAAATGTTTTTAAAATGTGCACATTAATCATTGAATATATTTCATTATGCACGTAATCTAAATAGAACTAATTAAAAAAAAAACTTTAGTATGTACAGTAAAGAACAGTAAATAATTCTCTTCTTTTTTATAATTTTTTTTATTATTATTTTTATGCTCGTAGCTAGCTGAGTTTTATAGTTCATATTTACTTTTTTTCAGAATTTTATGGTTGCAAAAATTTTCTTTTACATATTGATGTTATATTTAAAAACAGCTTAGCATTGTTAATTTTTATTTGATAAAAATTAATTTTACTGTTTCTTTTATGATATTGTAAATGTCACAGACTTAGATATTTTGCTTTGAATGCATCTACTTCAAAACTAGGTGTTTTTTACATCCATGAGCAAAATATTTTTTGCTTTTCTCCTTTATCCTTAATTTAAATTGAGGGGGCAAAAAATTGTATCTGTAAATGCCTGATAATGTGCTCTAAGAAATTAGATTTTTTTTCTTGTTTGTTAATGAGTAAAAATGTATGATATATTAAATTTAAAATTTTTGAATTTATTGTTTCAATAATCTAGTTATAATTGAAATAAATTGCTTAAATATTTAAAGAAAAATACTCTATTAAATGATTTTTCATTTAACTGAATTGATAGTCCATTCTGTTTGAATTATCATTCATAAATAAACTTAATCCATGTAAAAATAGGAGGTTTTTTATTCTTTTTTTTTCTACTCATAATATCTTTATCCTTTTGATTGTGTTATATCATTACTACTTTTTATGATAACCACTTGTGAAAAAATTTAAAAATTAGAACTTTTTATTTTTGTTTTAATTATGATGTGGACCAAAGTATTCAGATAAAAAGAAATAGTCATGTATAAATGAAAAATATTCTTATTTTAATTTGACATCTCTTCTTTTTGTACACGTAACTTTTGCATTTATATATCGAGCTTTAAACTGTACAAAACAAAAGCTTTTTTTGTGTATCTATATATGTATAGATTTACTAAAAATTTATCCTTGATATAGTAAATTATTTCATTACTTCTGTATCTTTTTTGTGTTTTTTATTAGTTTATAATAACAAGAGAGAAATAAATTAAATTAAAATTTGAGCAAAAAGTATATTAATTTGAAATTTTCTATTTATGGAACATGTATTTTAAATGGATGCATAATAATTATCTAAAATCACTAAGAAGTTCACTTTTTCTGTTATTCAGGTAGTTATTGAAGTCATTTAAATTTTAATTGCATGCAGTACCAAGTTTGTGTTTAATTTCGACAATTGGTGAATTTGAGAACTGAATCCAAATTTTTTTTCAGCATTATTTTGTTCTTTAACTCCTTTAAATAAATTTTAAACTTAAAATTTTGTTTTGTTTTGTTTTTTCATAATTATTAATAATAGATTAGAAACCTTGTATTAATGAATAAGATAAATGTATATAATTAACTTTAAGATAAATGTTTTTTTTATAGAAATATTTAAAAAAAACTTTCATTTCAGTTTATTCAAATCATAATTTCATACAGTATTTGTGAAAATATGTATCATAATGCATGTAATTTGTTTTACTTATTTTTTTAAATACTCTTATTCATTTTATTCATCAATACATAATTTTTTTTCTGCCTTTCTCTATATTAGTTGCATATTTTAAGAAAAGGGATATATTGGCTATATGTACATTTTATTTTAATTAAAAAATGTACAGATTCTTTAGTAAACTTCAAAAGTAATGCGTTTTCATTAACTAATTGAAAAAAAATTTTTATTAATTGTCCTATACTTCTATGAGTTTTTATGTACTTAAAATTTGCTCATAAAATGTGATACATGTTATACATTAAAAGTAAACTGATATTATACCATGTTTGGATTTTGAGTGATTGATATGTGAAATAAACTGTGCTTTTGTTAACTAAAAGGAATTTTATAGTTGCTAGTTATAATTTATTGCACACCTGTTTATTTTATTATTTTTTTTTAAAGTTTCTTTTTCATTCCATTTAAAATTTTACGTACTTTTTCTACATCTTTTTGTACTTTGGTCTATAATTTGCATATATATATTGCACGTGTGCTCTTCAGTGTGTAGCTTTTAAAAATTGGTGTACATGCATATTTATTGTCTCTGAAAGCACTGTTTAAAAGTTATCCATACATGTGATTATTTTATTGTTGCATTTTTAGCAATGATTAGATCATATATGTAAATATAGATGTATTATGTGTAATATAATATTCTACTTTAATGTAATATGTATATATATATATATGTATCTGTTTGAAATATTAACCAAATATTGTTGCAAATTCTTTTTAATTTTATGAAACTTAAATTTTTAGTTCATATAAATCACTGGTTTTCCAATCATTTATGGCACTCTGTTTATGTCACTGTTTTTTTTTTTTTTTTCCCAATTTTAAAACTTTGCATAAACTCTAAACTATAAATTATGAATTTATGTACATTTTTTAACACTTATCTCAACAATTAAAATTTAAATTAGTATTAATAGTACAAGTATTTTTTTTAATGTTCTTTATCAAGAAGGAGGAATTTTTACTTAAATAAAGGCATCTTGTAATGAAATTTTCGCTAGAATGCAATTCGTTGTAAATGCCACTAAGTTTTTATAAATGTTTTGTTGTTACATTTCCATGATTTCTGAATAGTAATTGGAAAATTTAATTCTCGGAAATTACCGGTGTCTGACATAAATAGTGTATTATTTTTCTTCATAGCAGTGTATATTTGAGGAACAAAATGTTTTTCCTTATAATTTCAAGAATTTTTTTTATACTTAGTTCTTAATTTGTTGTAATAATTTTTATTAAATGGAATTAATATTTCACAAAAAATGAAATCGATATTACATGGCATTTTTAGACAAACAATATAATTAATATCTAATTTATGATATTGTAAATTCTTCTATAAAACTTTCTTTAAATTTTACAGATGTAATGTGTGTATTGATGTTTTCCCACCTTTTTCCTCTATCTCATTATGTAGTTCAGAAGATTATTAATGTTTTGTGACCATTGTTTACTAAAATATCTGTTTAGAAAGTAGGCCATGAAAATGTTGTATGCTGTGACTGTAGAAGCAAAAATATAAGTTTTTTTTTTCATTGTAAAAGTTTATGTGCAGAATTTTTATTTATATTTCTTTTATATATGTTCATGTTATGCACTGCTTTTTAGAAAGTATTACTGTGATATATGGTGCTTTTTGTTATACTTATTAATTGTACTTAGAGTATAGGTTTTGTTTGACTCACATGTTTAATTAATAAATTTCAGTTTTACAATATGTGTTCACTTCTTGTTTTTGAATTTAAAATAATGCTCTCTTCTCTGAAAGGTAAAATATTTATTAAACATTTTTCTTTTTCAGTAAATTATCCTCAAAATGTGTAGTTCATGTGTGTTACATAATATATACTGCAAAAGGATCAATCAAAAGTCATTTCAGGAACAAGTGTCATTTCTACATAGATTCTTCAACATTTTAACCCCTGGATACTTTTATTTGTATTATATATCTTTTTGTCATGTTAGTACATAATAAATAGATAATGGGTCAATTTTAATGAGATATACAAAACTGAATTCTCACTTTTATTTTTAAAAAAAATGGCTAATGAAAAATTTTCTTATTTGTTTTTCTACTTGACACTTTTTTATTTGATGGAAATATATCTTGTAACATAGCTTTTTAGTAGATAGCAACTCCTTTTTTGTATATGTCAATCTATGGCTTATCTGTATGAATTTCAACATGTGATGCAAAAAAGGAGGGGGTGTCAGACTGTAGACCAGGGGTAGACAACCTTTTAGCTCTGGCGTGCCAAACCAGTCTACCAATAGGATTCAGCGTGCCCCACAGTAGGACATATTTGAAACATTTCGACTCCCGCAATAATGCATACAGTTAGAGAATAGAGGTAGGTTATATAGACTTACAGTTTTATTATGTTTATAAACATACAATTTAGTAATCAGCTTTTGAATCCAAACCTTATCAAAGACTTTAGAAAGGTCAAGAAAGGCAGCTATAGTGTGGTTTGTAGGTTTCTTGTTTTGAGCGTCTCTGACTAAACTCAGCAACTAGTCAATTGTGCTGTAGCCCTCTCTAAAACCATATTACTCCTTCGGTCGAAGGTTGTGGAAATTTAAATAAAACGTAAGTCTCTTTAAAATCATTTTTACAATGATTTTACATGTTATGGAAGTCAAAGCAATTGGTCTAAAACTCCCAGCAGTAGATAAAGGGTTAAGAAATAATGTTGCCGCAAAGGGTTTGAATTTTTGAAAAAATGAAGATGGTTATTACTTTTCTACAATACAAATAACCCAAAGCAACTGAGTAGTGAATAGCCCAATGTACATTGCAATATTTCATAACCTTATCTCTCCCCCTGCAGTCAAATTAGTCCTATTCACAAGTTTTTTTTCCCCCGTCTTTCGTTTTATTGTGCACTGTAATTATAACAGTTTTTTTTTAAATGTAATATTAAAATAGTTTTTAAATGTACCTGAGCTTTTATTTTCTTTCTTTTTTTTGTAACGATTCAGTAGGTATGAGCCCTTTCATAGCAAAAAAAGTTATAAAATGCCCGTTTTTCTCTGACTTTTTATCACGGTACAGCTCAAATTCCTAAACGTCATTTGCTTTGTGGCAATACTTAATATCAGAGTTAATTTTTATTTTATTTTTCCCTTCGTCAATATACAGAAGAACACATTGGGATAATAACCTTTGTTGCTCTAAATCCCTAATAAAGATATTAACTGTAACAGAAGAACATCTTTTCGGTATTTTAGTAGGTTTTTATACTCAGAAAAAGTTGCTTCAACCCTCCGTGCAGTACCGATCATAGGGTGTCGACCGCCTGCGTTCAAAGACCTAATGTGCCATCCCTCTAGAGAATTTTTTTAAATTTTGACTAATATCATACTTAACGTTGACGTCATAAACTCATCTACCTGTATAAGAGTAAAAATTAAGCATTAATAAAAAATGCAAATAAACATAAAAATCACTTCTTTCCTCTATTTTACTTTTTAAGTTGTAAGGCTATTATTAAATTGAAAACTTCTAATTTCCCCAAACGCATATTGATTTTAAACACTACTATGGCCTAAGTACACTGGTGTACAAAAATAAGGTTACAAATCCATAAAATGCGATATCTTTGCATATAATATTTTATTTGTTATAAATTTTTGTACACACGTTCTTCATACTCAGAATAATTATGAAAAAAAAATCTTAATGGGAATTACTTCTTGTAATATGAAAATTAAATAAAAAAGAATGTCAAAACATGCTGTGTAATGATTGAACACATGAGATGTGGCCACACCTTGCTGCTATGCATGTTTTATAACGAGCTCTCATATTGCAAAGTAGGTTGTTAATTTCATCTTATAGCAACAATCCCCACTCTGCTACTGGCTCTGATATTAAGGCTATATTTGGCTAATGTTAAAGAATAAGGGTCGAATTCGTGCGCGCGGAATATTTTTTCAGATATAAAAGTATTTAAACATTAATATTACATTCTGGCTACACTATCCTGTAGAGAACCGCTTATTTTATCATACTAATCATTTTTATCCGAGTTGACACATTTTTTCTTTTATAAAATGTGTTTTGCATTTTTTCCCCCTATTCCGTAATGCTAAATGAGCTATCCCTTCACATGTTAAGAGGAAAAACTAATTTTTTATGAAATATTTTGACATTTTAAAAACACTATATTGTAAACAAATGCATAAGTTACAATGTCACACATTTTTATAAAAAATCGAGGCCTTTTTTTCTGTCTGAAAATGTGCTCCGCGTCAAGTTCACGCTCTCGTACATATGGCTAAAACAGCCTTAACGACTAACGCGTGTTTGGAGAATATTGACGTCGTGTCATGGTTCTTCCTATGGCATTCCAAACATTGCTCAATAGGATTTAGGTTAGATTTTGCTGGCCATTCCATCCGGCAAATACCTTCTTCCTGAAGAAAGAATTCAACAAGATTAGTTCTGTGTTGCCTCATTATCTTCCATAAAAATAAAAGCTTGACCAATTGCTACTCGAAACAGCGTCACGTGAGGTTCAAGAACTTCTTTATACCGCTGCGCAGTAACAGAACCCACATCAAAAATGTGTAGTGGTGTATGGCCATTTAACATAATGCCTCCCGAAGCAAGAATTCTACATCCCCCAAAATCGATTGGATTATTTATGTTAAAAGGATGGTAGCGAGTCCCAGGCTCTCTCCAAATGAAAACTCGACGAGAATCACTATTTGTACTCAACCTAGACTCATTAGTGAAAGTACACGGCCCCACTCTTAATTTGCCCAAGACACATGTTCTTGGTTCCATGACAGACAGCTTTTTTCTGTGAAAGGTTAAGAGGGACACGCACCTGTTAAATATTAGTTGTTACTACTTAATAGATGGCGCCACATGTATTAAATCTATTTCTTTATATTATGTTATCTCATAAAAGGACACCATTCCGATGTAGAACGAGAAACATCATGTAGCCTTCGCAGACTTAATAAATAACGGTCTTAAAAACTTACTGTAGCTCTGAACATAATATTATAACACCATTGACAGCTGGGCATAAAAGCCCGTCTCAGCTAAGTGTTTGTGAGCAGTTTGTCTAGAAATTGTCTTTCCAGTGGCAACAGCGAAGTCCTGAGCAAGCTTCTTAAGTATCATATCCAGTGGCGTAACGTACTCACCCCCGTGACCCCACATCGGCGGGTGACAGAATTCTAGGGGCCCCAAAGCCTGACTGACGCCAAGTACGAATGTAACCAATTAATAAAATACTAAAAGCAAAACCTGACCTTGCAGGGTAGACATAATATTCTCCGTTACGCCACTAATAATATCTCTGTGAGGAGCTTAACACAGTGCGATACACAAGCCTAAATCCAAAATTCAAAGCTCTACTGCGAAAAGAGTTTTAACGTTTTTCACTCAAAATGGGCTTAAAAATTCCTTTTATCCATCCAATTTTGCAAACTTGATGATGTGATGCTTGCTTTTGCTCACTTTATATATAATATAAGTTGTTTAAAAAAATAATGGTAGATTTTTTGAAATAGCATTGAATTTACGTTTGTAAAGTTAATTTTGGACAGCAGTGTAATATTAACCATGTTAGATATTTTGGTAAGGCAACTTTCACAAAAATCCCTTTTTTTAGACGCCTTTGTTAAGCATCGACCCACAGTGGGCCACCAGTACCACTGATAAACAAAAAGCAAAAAAAAAAAAAAAAAAATATTTCGGTATTGCTGACTGCCACAAATTTTTCTACCAGATGAAGGATGTGTGTAAGAGTAGTATCGAGCTATAGACCAACATAATGTATTCTATTTATCTTAAACTATGCTATGTTACCGGGAAATCGGAACTTATATTTTGACTTTTTAATAACTATTTAAAATTCCGCATATCTATTCGATTTATTATGCTTTATTTTGAGATATTCGTACAAAATTTTTGCTTGATTGATAGAACTATATGCAGCCGTCCCTCGTTTTGGCCGCCCGCTCGCGGTCACGTGCTGCACATCTGCTAGGATCGGCCCTGCACCGTAATACCATGTTGGGGAACTTGGCCCTCCTTTCGTAAATAAAAGAAAACCTGCGGCGATTGATTCAAATGGTTACCTGCTTTGTAAGTACCGAATACTACACAAAAACTATAAGTGGCGGGAAACAACAATTGTGAGAGGGACCAACAGCATCGAGGAGTTTCCATACCTTAAAAATAAAGCACATTTAAGGTATCCGACTGGGTTCGGAGACAATTTTATGAAATGTGACTTAAATAATTACTTAATTGTGATTTTTTGTAATAAGTATGTTGCAGAACAATAAAAATACAGCAAAAAAGTTTTTCAAAAAATTATTTTTTAAAATATTGAGAAATCTAAACCAAAATATTACAAAAATTTGCTCTTTTGCTAACAACTCTAAAATAAAATATATTACAAAAACAAATAACATTTTTGCAACAATACAATTCTTTAATGTTTAATTTGGTAACTAAATACACGTGCTCAATACGAAAAAACCCAGAATTTTTTCTTAAAAAAAAACCTTTTTATATAAAATTACATTATAAAAAGTAACTTATAATTCAAAAATTACTCTTAGCTTTCAGCAGAAAGCATTTATTACCATACAAACAAACTCAAAAGATTTCATAAGAATATTTCAGTTACTTTCAAGAGATACCACTGCTACCGTGAACTATTATGTACAAAAATAACTTTCTTCAAAAAATGCAGAATTAAGTTCGTATTTGCAATAAAACTTTTTTAAGATTTAGGAAGATATTAAACGTCCAGGTTTGTTTGTGGTTCCTTCCTGAACCTCATGTTTCTAACTTTTATAATTTTGAACGGCCTTTCTTTTTTTACGAGACATTTTCTTATCTGGCGTAGAATGACTCGTTTAATCAACAAGTTACCAAAGGTATCCCTTTGTCAAGGTACCAAAAATATCCCTTCATTTCAGGCTCAAATTCCATTCCTAACTTTTGAAGTAGAGGTAATAGACCAGAAAACCCAGAACTAAAAAGTATTGTTGCAGTATAAATCCTTAAGCGGAGTGTTTGTAGCCAGGCCCGCTTTTCCGCTTAGGCACGCTAGGCCCATGCCTAGGGCGCAAGAGATTTGGGGGCACAAAAAATTGGTGGGAGAAAAAAATTAAAATTACAGAAAATGTACAACCACCTAGTATTAAAAAGCCAATTATTCTCATTCATTTTTATATCTAAATTATCAAATCTTCATTTCGTTAACGGCCAAATTATTATGTAAATCGCTTGGCTTTTCTTCCTCAAATCATATTTTGTTTCAAGTACATATATTGTTATTAAATTGTTCTCAAAACTCGAAATAAAATCTTTATTGCAGCATTTCTCAAACTGTGGGGCGCAACCTCCTAGGAAGATGTGATAACTCTACTTGTGGAGGGAGGGCGAGCATATCGCGAAAAATCGAAAATAAAAGATTTAAAATAGTTATCAGTTTAATAAAAAAATTTACAATTTAAATTAATTACAAAGAAAAATAATTCTTTTATAAGAAAAAATGAAGAACACATTTACACTGATATAATACGCACTACTTATAAAAGTATTAGTACTGCACGGAGTTTTGATATATATAATGTACTTATAATATTCAATTAAAAACAAGTTTATTAATTACTAGTGACTCCCCTCTGCGTATCATATATAAAATTATATACAAAACTTAATATTTATCTTGATAATTAGTACGGTTTATAATTAAAGTCGTATTGCGCATTATAGTTTTACTATCAAAGTACATATATAATTACATTCAATATATTGGTATTATAAGAAGGGGGCGATGAAAATTATGACTGAAAATTGGGTCGCAAATACTGAAAGTTTGAGAAGCACTGGCCGATCCCCTGTTTAGAATCGCATTCACTTTAATTTATAAATTCTCTGAATTTTTCTTTATAAAAAATAATAAAAATTAATGCAATAAAATATTTTTAATTCAAATAATACTACTACAAAAAAAAAAGATTTCAGAAACAGAAAGATTAATGTTCATAATAAAGAAGGATGTTATTAAGAAATACATATTATAAGGAAGGAAATTAATGTTTATAACATGTGCAAAAATAATATAAAGGCTGGTTAATATGTAATTTTTTTGCCTTAATTTTGTAGAATTATTCTTTGTTGAAAATTTCATTTATGTTTTATACAACTTAAACTCAAACTCAGTGGTGCAACAACCCATGAGGGCCAGGGCCTACTATGCTCATCCCAGTATACGTGACCATTGGGCGATGAGGTGAATGAGCAGATGTTTCGATCAGGTGGTCAATCTGAAGCGAGACCCCAATGTTTAAGTCCCCAAGCAAGCTTGGTACTCATTTATCGACCCACTTCAGTAGGGATGAAAGGCTGAATCGACTTTGATCAGCAACTTGATGCGACTTATATTTGCACAATTCATCATATTCTGAATACAATACTGTTTATGTGTCTTGTGTATCATACAAATTTTTAAAAATTCAAATTTATCGCAATCAGATTATTCAGTGGACATTTGATTTCTGAAATACACACATTTGTGTTAAAATTATTCTAATTTTTTGAGAAATTACTTTAAAATACCTTACCCATATCGTAAAGCATTTGAAATTTACTTCAGATCACAAAAAGCTATCTTAATTTTTCATAGATGTAGGGTATGATTGGGAAAAAAATCAACTGATGTACAACAATTCTTCGAACATTGTACAATCTTACTATTTTAAATATAAGCCAATATATTAAACAAAAAGTGATAAAAATTACGAAACATTGTAAATGTATTTTATGTACGTTATGGAACATGATGATGTACATTTAAGGGGGAAAAATCATATCAAGCAGTAGCGCACGCAGGAATTTTTCAAGGGAGGTGTCCAAGGTTGAAAGTTCACCATTCTTGTATCATGCTCCTTTTGATTTTGTGGATTTTTAGGAACTAAAAACAATAAAAACTAATTGTTGAATAAATAATTAGCATTAATTAATAAAATTAATCGTTAATTACAAATAATTAAATTTTGCGTACCATATACTTAGAATCAATCGGGAAAAAATCAAGGGCTTTAGGGGGCCGGACCTCTAGGACCCCCTCCTTGTGTGCTCCACTGATGTCAAGCGTTATATGGAACAATATTATTTTAAAAATTTGAATAACAATTCTTAAAAAATGATAAATCTTTTGTAAGGTATGAATACGATGTCATTTTTCAAACATACAAAGATAAAAAAAATATTCCTGCATAAGTATTATTGCATAAATTTTCATTAAATTAGAAAAATTTTTATACATAAACTTACAAACATTGCCAACCAATGACAAAGAAATTGTAAAATTAAAATTTTAGATATTCCTCTAACAATCAATCTGAAGGGGATTTTAATAAATAGCAATAAAAAAAAAAAAATATATTATTGTTTTGAAATATTCGCAGTAAAATCAGGTTGTTTTGTAATTATCAAAATTTTCTACGTAAACATTAATTTAATGGTAGAAAATTTGCAAGTTTATTGAAGTGTAACTGAGTACCTGTAACAATATACATGTTGTACAGTTTTAATTAGTATTTGTATTAAGTTATGAAATAAAAAACAGTACGTCAGCATCATAGATTAGAACAAAGGTTCTCAAACTTATCATGTTTTTCGATTTTGAATAGAACCTTGCTTACTTAATAGTGAATTTCTACAAATTCATGAACTTGAAATGTGTTTTTGACAGCTGGTATACTGTGGTAGTTCACTGCTACTTTAAAAACATTTACTTTTCTATATGTAATGAAGTGTAGTGGGCGAAAAACTTAAAAAAAAATACATGTTAATTTTAAACATTTATTAGATTTCATTTAAAATTTAGTACCTGTTACACAGAATAAGAGAGCAAAAACAAATGCTTTTACGACGCTTTAGTATAACAAAATTTTAATATTTATCATCAATTTAGTTAAGTTTGACCTTAAATCTCCTTGGTTTGTAATGTCCAGTCTATTTTTTTTCTTTGTTTGGAGATTAGCAATTACGATTAAACGCATTTTTACTTGGAAAAGCAATTAAAAACTTGCTCACGATACCCTACAATATGGGATAAGTAACAAGTATGTCGTTTTAAATGAACTTGCTGTATTAAACATCGAAATTGAAATTGCAAAAAAATTTAGTTTTTCTGAAATAATTAAAGCCTTAGCAAAACCCAAATCCCGAACTAAATAAACATGCTGTAGTAATACTACTAGTTCGTGTGTTTGTAATTTTTTTTAACTTTACAAAACATTTAGAGTTTTAAATGGTTTCTTGCTCCCAGGCTTCTTTATAGAGAAGGTCGGCTCAGATTATTTTTATTGATTTCTAAAGCGAAATGGCAGAATACTATGTATTTGAGTTAAGATATCCGACCAGATTGAAAAGATTTTTTTTCGGGTGTTAGATGTTAGGGCGATTAGAAAAAAAAGTGTGTGTGTACTTATGTAAGCGCACGTAAGAAGTTATACTTCTTTGGCGTAACAAGATTAAAATCTTTCTAAAAATCTTTAGCAGGGCAAGCTGGGCCAAGGGCGAAAGGCGGTCACTAGCATAGTTGAACGATACTAACCTTCAGTCAATTGGACCAGCCAAAATAATCACGATTTAAACATCCCCGCACAGGGACAATAGGACCAATAACATGGAGGGTATCAGACTGTATCTGGCGATGAAGTGAGCCGAATGTGACATCTGAGATCTCATAAGGAATGTCTCGGAGGGAAGAATCGTTCCTGAGAAAATTAAGACAACTGCCTGAAGATTCCCCGAGTTATGGTCATTTTAAAATAATTAAAGCATTTAAAACAAATAAAATAGAAGACGGGCACCCAGCAACTCGAAACTGGGCCTGGTTGTGAGGAAATACAAAAAGAATCCATTAGAACCGGTCCGGAGTCTGTAGTTGCAACCGGGGCGGTGCTAGCTCGGGAAAGGAAAACGAAAGTAACTCCCCCCGGAGTGGAACAACTGTGACGTAAATGGTCATGTACATCCCAAAGATACACAGAGCAGTAGGTGATCCCAAAGTGTCATCCTTCTATCTCTGTAATATCGTTACGTCATCAAAAGATCGAACCTCATAGGAAAAACATAGGAATTCTAATTTTAGTGATAACGCTCCCCCCTAAGCCCACTATCTACACACGAATTATAACAGATGAAACAGCTCAACGAGGAGAACCTATGGTTCAAGTTTCATTAACGATTCTCAAAAATCTTCGGAGCTATGCGGGATTAAAAAAAAATTAAAACTTTAAAATAATTTAAAAATGTTAAATATAGATGAAGAAATAGGGCAATGGGTCCTGAAAAAATATATCTAGGATGCTCATAGGAAGAACAATCAAATCCAGCCGGTGCGGTTGACCAAGGTGGCATAGGATTCGAGTTATTTTCAGGAAAGACCTGTGTGGGGGGGAGGGGCTAATTCCACGTAAAGCTCACGATATTACGAAAATATGGCGGACCTCCGAAAATCAAGTTCCAAGCTCAATTCCTTAGGGAGAGGGGTGAAATTTTTTCCAGTCCCCATAGGATTAACATGGAAGCATGGTATTTTAGTGCTTAAGCTCTCCCCATTTCTTCAAAATGGGAATGAAGCAGATTACTTGATAGGCCTTGACGAGTGGAACACTTGGTTCAAATCTCAAGTCCGAGACTCGAACAGGAACCAAGATATTGTGAATTTAAAAAAAAATTCAAAAAGTTTAAGACAATTAAAAACTATGGAAGAAGTAGCCTTATGAGCACACACACACACATGAAATTATAATAACTGGAAGAGCGTATAGAGAGACATGGAATGAACCAGGTCCTAATGGACTGTGAGGCTCGGGTGCCGAGATATTAGCCAAAAAGCTGTAGAGGGTGGAATGCACGGGGAGGATGTGTCCCAACAGATATGGTTTATAACAATAGTTATTATGATCCTCAAATATCAGTCCCATAGCACCAAAAAAGTGTCATATTAAAATATTAGACAACGGTGTGTGCGCACGCATCGGTGTCGTGAAGGTATGCGCACGCATCCGTGACGGTGTAAGCGCGCATCGTAAAAATTTACCCACATCCTTTTTCCCTAACGCCCAAAAAGAAGGATAACTTCAAAAATAAATATACAAATACAAAAGGCTCTTATAATTTGCTACAATGTAATAAATGTGTTTATGTTCATCGCAATGCGTTCGTAGTAAATACATCTATAACAGTGTTTCTCAAACTGTGGGGCGCGCCCCCCTGGGGGGCGCTGTCGCGAGCATATTGAAAATAAAAGGTTTAAAACATAAGTTTTTGGAATGAAGTAAAACAAAATGCTTTCTGACAAAATAAAAAATACACATTTAAAACACTGATATAATTTATTTTTATCATCTGGTGATCATCAAAAATAAAAGATTCCCCTTCAAACGCTCATTAGCCATCTTTGATCCTATAATCAAATTAAAAAAAAATATTTTGTTTGCTTTGCTGTAATTTCACGATGAGAGATTTTTTTATTACGTTTCTTTTAACCTAAAACATTACTTTAGTTGACCTTCGAACTTACTGGTATGGTTATCTCCGTCCTTTTTTTTTTTTTTAAGGGAAGTTGTAAATAATATATTTCTGTTTCGCCTTTTTCCATGTGAAAGAGTTTTATGATTCATTGATAAGCATTGTGAAAAAATTAATTTTCTATTTCACAAATTGCAATATAAGAATAAAGGTATCACTTACCTTATTCTTTCGTTTCTAACGCCCGGGATGAGCTTGACCTAAAAGATTCGATTAAATAGACTCTTAACCAAGAGAATGAGAGTCCTTTTTGATGCAAAAAAGATTTAATGGAAAAGGAAAATAGACGACTGATACATTTCACGTTCGAATTACAGATTCAACTACAACTACTACTAAAGTAAACACAAAAAAGGAATGCGCTTACAGCGCCACTCTAGTTAAACTACAAGTTCGTTAGCTCCGTTCGCGACACTCCCCACATTGAGTTTTGAATTTTTAAAATAAAAAACTCAACAATAGTCATTCAGTCCTTTTCGGGGTTTCAAGAGTCTACCATAACGAGATCGCCGAGGTCCCGGCTGTTGAAGTTCACCGTGAGAAATTAAGACATCTGGCAATTCAAGGGTCTCAAGTCGGCTCCACTCCGGCTTCCTCATCGGAACAGGGCTGCATCGAAGAGGTTTCTGCCTGCTGGTGTCCTCTTGTCTCAGCTCTGGGCTCCAGTCCAGCTCCATCATTAGAAATACTGGAACAGGTCTGCATCGAAGAGGTTTCTGCCTGCTGGTGTCCTCTTGTCTCAGCTCTGGGCTCCAGTCCAGCTCCACCATTAGAAATACTGGAACAGGGCTGCATCGAAGAGGTTGCCGCCCTCTGGGGTTTACTCAGTTCAGGATCTATATTAATGGGTAAATGACTTCCTTCATTAGCATCTGAAAATAAAGGAGAGTTAGTAGGGTGTACAGATGATTTATTTTTCTACATCACCTCTAGGAGATACAATTTTTGCACTGGACGCAGAAAAGAGCCAAATTTAGTTTTTACTTGGGCTACTCTAACCTTCTTGTCTTTGCCAGGATACAGTTTCAAAATTTTACCTAAATTCCAGTTTAATCTTTTGGTGTGGTCATCTCCCACCAAAACAATATCTCCTTCACTTAAGGTATTTTCCCCTTTTATGTTTCTTGTCTCTCTCAATTGACCTAAATATTCTACTCGAAAGCGTTTCCTAAGATCAATTTGTATTCTATTTCGGTACACTAATATTTTATTCAATTTATTTTCATCTATTTGATCTAACTCCGGCACACCAATTTCTCTAATGTCTTGCAAAAGCATTGCTGGAGTTAGAGGTTCTAAATCTTCGACGTCATCTGTAACATAAATTAATGGCCTGGAGTTAATTAAACTTTCACAATCGCAAAGAACTGTATACATTTCTTCATAATTCAAGGAAGTTTTTCCCAGTGTTTTTCTTAAAGACCTCTTCACAGGGGTTCAATCAATCTCTCCCAGAAACCTCCCCACCAAGGAACCTGTGGAAGGATGAATTTCCATGAAATTGGATTTAGCTCTTCTACATTCTTCAATTTTTCTAAGTTCACTTTCTGATAAAGTCGATAAGCACCTTTAAAATTGGTGCCATTATCCGAGTAAATGACGGATGGTTGGCCTCGGCGTGCTATAAATCTGCTTAAACCAAGCAAGAAACTGTCAGTCGAAACGGAGGTTAACAATTCAAGATGGATTGCTCTATAGACTACACAGGTCAATATCAAAATCCAATTCTTCTCCCCATTCTTAAGAATGAGATGTCCTGCCAAATCTAATCCTATAATTTCAAAAATAGCAGCATCTCTCACCCGGTCTTGAGGTAAGAGTTCTTCTGATACCGATATAGGTTTCGCATTGAATCGCTTGCAAATAATGTAAGTCTTAATGACTTCTTTAATGGTTTTTCTTCCTTTCAGAATCCGATAGCTCTCTCTGAGAATGTACATAAGCATCTGAACTCCGGCATGACCTAACTGTACATGCTTATAAATAATGAGTGCTTTGACTACTGGATAAGGTAAACGAATGTCTTTTTTGTCTAGCGTATGATGATTTCGAAGCATCACAAAAAACTTGTAGTGATAGGTTCACATCTTTAAAATCGAGTTCCGATAATCTTCTTGGAATCTTGAGGTCTTGTATTTCTATAAGTTGGTTTTTCCACCTTTCAAATTTTCTTTCGATGTCTATTTGTAATTTGGAGTTCCATGAAGTTTCTATATATGTTCCAACACTCTTCTATAAGTAATTCGGTGATGAGGGTAATAGGACATGTGAATCCTATCGGTTCAAAGTATCGATGAGCCAATGAAAGAATTCTTCTTTTTGTGACTTCTTCTTTCGATTCTGTTTCTCTGTAAGAGATGGAAAACGTATCTTCTTTCACATTCCACATAAGTCTAAGAACTATTATTTCTTCTGGGTCGGATTTCTGTTGATTATCTTGAAAGTCAAAATTTGATTCTATATCACTATGTCGCCATCCCCGCAAATCGAATTTACCCAATGCTAACAATTCTGTGGAATCTCTTTGAAAAGATTCAAGTTCTTCGGAGGAATCGACACTCGCCACACAGTTGTCAACGAACATCGAATCTATCAATTTTTCAGCAGCCTTTTCCAAATGTTCAGGAGCCTGCTTAAAATGATGGTTTAATACTGCCGCTAATAAAAAGGGACTACAAGAAACGCCAACAACCACTCGACGATGCCTGTAGATAATAGCTCTCTCCGAATTACCTCCTTCCCACCACAAGAAACGTAAAAAGTTCATGTCATTTTCGTGCAAAGATATCTGAAGGAAAGCTTTTCCAATGTCAGATATGACTCCAATTTTTCCTAAGCGAAAGCGATTTAAAACTGCTGGTATCCTTTCTATCAAATTGGGCCCCTTTTCTACGCAATCATTCAACGAACAAGATTTTCCATGATGAGCTGACCCATCAAACACAGGACGAATCTTAGTCGTGGAATTTTCCTTGAATACAGATCTGTGTGGCAAATAATGAAATTTCCCACCATTTTTTAGTTCATCTTGTGCAATCTTTTCAATAATGCCTTCCTTTTCCCAGTCTTCAAATACTTGTTCATAATCAAATAGTCTGCCTGTAAGTTTTAAATTTTTTACAGTTTTCTCCAATCTTCCCTTAGCTAAGCTGTAGTGATCCTCAAGTTTTTCATTCCCTTCTATCCATGGAATACTAACAATGTATCTACCTTCCTCATCTCGCAATACCGTATTCTCAAAATGTTTCAAAACAAGATCTTGTAATTCTATTTTCGATTTCTTTTCACTGGGATCTTTAATTCCTAAAGAATCCAATTCCCAAAGATCTGATATTTTTTCTCTGTTAGTAAAAAGAGAATGAACAAGAAGTGAATTATCCAATTTAAATTTAGATCCACAGCTTAATTTCCCCATAACTGTCCATCCTAAGCGAGTATTCACAGCTGTAAGCCCCTCAGAAAGTTGTTTTACCTCACCAGTAAATAATTTTCCAACTATGTCAGATCCTAACAGAATATGTATTTCATCAGAATGTTTTTCGAAAAGGCAAAGTTTGTTATTTGCGGACGAATCACTAATAAATATATTATGTGTTGCCAATTTCTGTAAAACGCGAGAGTCATTAATTCAAGAAATTCCTAAGCAAATGTCTTTCTGATCATTAACTTCCATCATGAAACTATATTTTCCGTCATAACTGCGCAAGTTGATTAAATATTTATTATGAACTTCGGTCATTTTGTGTCCTCCAAAAAGTCCATGAGGTATTGTTTCTTTCCCAATACTTTTTAAACCTATAAATTTTGCAGCGTATTCTGAAATGTAACTTTTTTGGCTACCAGTGTCTAATATCGCTCTCACCAGTTGTTTGGAATTTCCATTTTCTATAAAGACAGCTAATGTTTGTAAAAAAACTTCCCCGGTGTTTTGGTTAGCTAGATCGGTAGACGTTGGCCCTATTTCTCGTTTCAGTTGCCTAAAACAAAAAAAATTATGATGTAAGCCCGAACAAATTTCACATTTTGTTTTATTTATTGGGCAATTACGCGATAAATGCTTTGCGATTTTTAAACAGTTGAAACAAGCTCCTTTTCGCAATAAAATATTCTTCCTTTATTCTAAAGACATATTAATAACGTATTCGCATTCATTCGAATTATGAGTCATGGAATCCCAAAATATACAGATCAGTTTTATTTTGTCTTTATTTTCTGTAACAGGCGCCGTTAGTAGTTCGCTTGCAATATGAAAACTTTTTTGGTTTTGTTGTTTATATGATCTGGGTTCTCGAGAAAAATTTGATTTCGTTTCCTGTCTACGATTGCATAATTCAAAAGATGATTTATTTGTAGAATAAGTCTGCTCTCGCACCGTCAAGTATTGCGTAAGAAATGAGAGCAACTTCTGAATATCTGAGCCAGAATCCTTTTGTTGTAATCTATATATAAGACGCATTTGTTGTCTGTTTGTCTGTTCCCTTATATCTAAAGATCCAGACAACCAAATAACGAGAAATTTGGTGCACGTATACAAAATTACATGGGGAAGGTTCTTAAACAGGTTTCGCGTTCGTAATCCTTTCTAAATTTTTTAAAATTTAATTTTTAAGTGATTTTCCAGTGTTATGACGTCATATGATGTCACGTTTCTCACTAAGTGGAAAATTTATGCTTTACACGCAGTTTTTCAAGATTATTACATATTTTTACTATAGCTATATTTATCAGTTGGAATATTTATTCAATTTTTCAATTCTATGATATTTAATGAGGGTTACTTTTCGAATAAATCATTTTTTAAGAATTATTCTTTCAACAACTAAAATTTTGTTTTGTTGTTGTGGCAACATTTAGGTATTATCGCGGGATGTTTATGTGTGTGATTTTGCTTACAAATTACAACTTATTTATTTATTTATTTAGAATGCGAAGATTATAATTTTGACAAACTAAAACTTTTCATTGATAAAGGTTATATTTCAGTTCGGTTCAAGTGTAGTATAGGGGGACCACTTTGGATTTGGCGATTTTTCTCCGGATTTTTCGATTTTTATCTAAATGTCATGGTGAGATATCGAATTCATTCTAAAATAAATAACACCGAAAAAAGTATCTTGGCGACCACTTTTAGTCTCCAAAATAAAGGACTGCGCCAAGTAGCCCCCCTATACTACACTTGATCCAATAATATGGTTCTTTGCAATTTCATGTGTCTTTATTTTAACCTTTAAGGGTATATACTATTGGCTTTTCAGTGCATAAAATTGCCATGCAGAAAATCAAACTTGGGTAATCATACTGCCCAAGCAAAAGCAGTGTTGGTAGTAATTACATATCAAACTGGAATAGGCATCAGAGAATGATCAAAACAGACAAATGGCTTAAATACCTGTTGAGGAAGCAGGTAGTCGTAAGATAATTTATTTTTAGAACTTATATACTATCCTAACAATCGCCAACGTTCAAAATAACTTTCCAAGTTGGCAACCCCGATTTTGCATGTCATATATATGCTGAATTGTGAGTCATGTGCTTCGTTTCATATATCGCCAATAGGTTGCGGTTATATGAAAGAACCTTATTTTTTCAAATTATGCTTTTGCATTGATAAAGTTAGTTCAGTTCTTTTTATGTCATTTAATGTTAGTATTGTACTTCATTTTTCAATTTATTTTTATGCTCGGGATATATATACTTTGGATAATTTTTTTAGTACTTGCGTATTATTGCATAATCGCCAACGTTCAAGACAACTCGCCACTTTGGCAATCTCAACTTTGTATGCGTTGAATTGACAATCATGTGCTTCATTTTGTATAATGTCACCAATAGGTTGCAATAATACGTAAGTATCTTTAATTCTGTACATTACTATAACATTAGACTGGCCGCTGCATACCAATTTGGCATTATTTCAGAATTATGCCAAAAATGAGTATGTTGAGGAAGCAGGTAGTCATAAGATAAATTATTTTTGGCACGTATGTACTATCTTAAGAATCGCCAACATTCAAAATAACTTGCCAAGTTGGCAACCCCGCTTTCGCATGTCATATATATGCTGAATTGTGAGTCATGTGCTTCGTTTCATATAATGTCGCCAATAGGTTGCGGTTATATGTAAGTACCTTATCTTTTCAAATAATGCTTTTGCATTGATAAAGTTAGTTCAGTTCTTTTATGTCAGTTAATGTTAGTATTGTACTTCATTTTTCAATTTATTTTTATGCTCGGGATATATATACTTTGGATAATTTTTTTAGTACTTGCGTATTATTGCACAATCGCCAACGTTCAAGACAACTCGCCACTTTGGCAATCTCAACTTTGTATGCGTTGAATTGACAATCATGTGCTTCGTTTTGTATAATGTCACCAATAGGTTGCAATAATACGTAAGTACCTTTAATTCTGTACATTACTATAACATTAGACTGGCCGCTGCATACCAATTTGGCATGATTTCAAAATCATGCTAAAAATGTGTAGCCAACTAATAAGAAATTAATATTATGAGTACTATCTTAGCCTGTTTTATCTTTCCCTCCAGTAATCTTTAATTAATTCAATGCATAATTTTTGTTTTTCTTTATATTTTAGTACTTACATTTTTTTGGTTATTATGTACTGCAAATATTTTTTTGCACATTGTGATGTCTTTGGAAAATTAATCAGTGGTATTTTTCTTAAATATGTTTTTTTTATCTGTTTTTGACTATTTTTAAAATTTTGTTTGATGTCTGTCTGAAATGCACAAATAGCAAAATAAATATTTTACAATATATATATTGCGTTTGTACGAAAATGTTTATACTGATTTATTCAAAATATTGAGCCGTCTTTTATTTTTGATATCTTTTTAAGATTTAATTTTATAACTAGCTATGCCCAGCTAAATGTTGCTGTGGCTCAGTCAGCTTTAAAAGACTGGTACACCTTAAAGTATATCATGAGGCCTACAAAAGTAATAATACACAAGAATTCAAACAAATCTATATACATATAAGACACATTTGTTGTCTGTCTGAATAAACTTTCTCTTTCACACTACATCATTTGGACAAAAAAAATTATAAAAAAAAAAATTATAACTACTGTACTGTATTCTTTGGAGTGAGTGAATATTATCGTCACACTGTTCAGCTACATGAGGGCTTTTGGCGACGGACCACGTAATTTTGAACCATGGTCAAGTGACGTGGACGACACCTCAGCTGGCACCCCGTTCTCCTAACTACTACACCACACCAATTTAGCAGGAATATTCTACCAATACTTAGCTGGAATATTTTTTGAAATCCACTCTTCCAAGATATATGTGACAGCACGGGTTCTATGATGAGTATTTTAGCGGGGAAGGTGAATAGTTTTGTAGCAGATATTGCATTTTCAGCTGACGGCGTTTTCAGCGGATTGCAAAGATTATAATTTTTTCCCCAAAAAATAGTTAATGTCAAAATTTAAGTGTCTTATGTTTTTGTATGTTTATGGAGACCTTAGAAAACGATTTGACTATTTATTTTAAGTGAACGGTGTATATAATTAATTTTACAGTGGAATATCTTTAATTAATTTATTAGCTCTAACCGATTAAATTTCCCTAAGTCGAGTATTTTGTTTATGTATGTCCCTTAATTTTCAATGTAGTGACCTAAAAAATATTGCATGAAAAAAATTGCAGTAAATCATAATGCGGTAGATAAAGCATTAACGTGCTTCGCGCCCCTACACGGCGGGTCTTACAAAGCTCTAATAAAGTTTGAGCTATAAAAGTAGCTAGACATTTGCCAACTTGACTCTATCGTTAACATTTCGCTATGTTTTTCATTGAATTGCCATTGTTATTTAGGAAACGGCCTTGCTTGCGAGTATTACAATTTTAACACAAAATAAATTCAACAGAAAGTAATATTAATGTATGACACTTTCGGATATAAATTATTTACAATATTTTAAGCGTCACAAAATTTTTAACAATGTGTTACTTTTGCTGAATAGAGATCAGCTTAGGGAGGTATTTTCAAAAATCGACCCTCAAGAGTGTTACTGGGAGTTATAAATATAAAAAAAAAAAATCCTTTTTATCAGCTATTAGATCTACAGACTTAAAATTTAACAAAGGTACTTTTTCTTTCTTTCTTTTCTTCAGCTGAGATATGCGTGAAGCTTTTTTTGTTTAATTTGCAATTCACGTAAGATTAACTCATTAAAAACTTCTTTATCCTTCAATCTGTGTTGTTTAATTTTTCAGTTCACCCGTGCGAAGAACGGGTATACCAGCTAGTTTATTATAATCTAATACCAAGTCAGATGGAATAAGTTTTAACAACATGGGGCACAAAATTTTTCCATAATTCGCGGAAGATACGCCTAATGAATTTAAACTTCTTAACTGAACATTACAGTTATCAACAAATTTCCGAAAAGAACGAAGGTCATTAGAATTTTTTAAAGGCTGTAATGATAAAATTTTGTTCATATGCGCTTGAATTAATATTTCTGGATTAGAAAATCTGTTCTTTAATAATTCTACGGCTTCATCATAGGTCTTTGCCGAAATAGGAAAACTTTCAACAGTGTTTAAAGCAGATCCTCCTAAATATGTCTTCAAATAATTAAACTTATCGACTTTATTTAAGGATTCATTATTATGTACGGCTGTTTCGAAGCTATTCCAAAAAGTTAACCATTTTGAAGCGTCATATCCATAGAATCGTGTAATATGATATTTTGGGACTTTAATGCGAATGTTATCAGAGTTCCGAAAATGTTCATCTTGTGATTGTGATAATGTAGTCTGTAAGGAGGGCGACGTAACAGGGGTTTTTGAAAATTCATTAATCTTCTTTTTCGCACGAAACTTCCAAAGTAACACCTTTTCTCTATATTTTTCGGCGATTTCAAATTCAGCATCGAGTTCTTCGGGCTTAAAAAGGGGTCCCATTTGTTGATCAACTAAAGTTAAAGGCTCAAATTTGATGCGTAGAGTTTCTACCAGTTCACTTAACCTATCAACATTTAAATCAGAATTCGATAATTCAGCTTCTAATTCATTAACTACCTTAGTAACAACTGTTCTCAATGATTTTCGTTTGATTTTTAACAACTCGAATCATTGTGCTTCGGCCATATTTAGTATATTAAAATAATCACAGCTTATACACCAAAACAAGTTCAGATCAACTTAATATTTTCAATAATTCTAATAATTTCAAAAATTTCTCATGTTCTAGTGTTCAAAAAGTTAACACAGTTCAATGTATCAGTTTCAAATATAAAAGTTCACCATTTAAAATATTTCTTTTTCCTTTCGATTATCAAATATTCAAATAAAATGTAGCATATACATTTAATTATAATCAATATTCAAAAAATAACTTTTTATTTTATTAAATTCTAGTTCAAACTTCTTTGCTTTCAAAATTCTAAAACTATATATTTCAAGCTCAGATCCCGGCAGGGATGCCATGTGAAAAAATTAATTTTCTGTTTCACAAATTCTAATATAAGAATAAAGGTATCACTTACCTTATTCTTTCGTTTCTAACGCCCGGGATGAGCTTGACCTAAAAGATTCGATTAAATAGACTCTTAACCAAGAGAATGAGAGTCCTTTTTGATGCAAAAAAGATTTAATGGATAAGGAAAATAGACGACTGAGATACATTTCACGTTCGAATTACAGATTCAACTACAACTACTACTAAAGTAAACACAAAAAAGGAATGCGCTTACCGCGCCACTCTAGTTAAACTACAAGTTCGTTAGCTCCGTTCGCGACAAGCATATTGAGCACTTTGAAGAATTATATGGCCAAGATGTATTTTTATTATTCTGAAACATATAATGCATAATGAAAAACGTTTTACACAATTATTTTTAGAATATGCTACACTTTCCCCATGAACAATTTTGTGGTTTTGATTGCTGTGTTGTACGACTTATGGTTTATAAATGAAAATGAGCAGAATATTTAAAAAATGGGCATCTGTGATCCCTATTGAAGGAAATTGAAACTGGTCAAGCAATTGAAGAACCTACTGAAATAATGCATATTAATCAAGACACACACACACAGCGAAAGTTAATATCAGAAAAGCGTTAGATATGAAACATATGAAACGTTTGAGTTGATTTGAAACTTTCAAATGCTGCCTAAAGATCTCTATGAAGAAAACTATGAAGCCATAATGTAGTACTTCACCTTGTCAAAAAGACACAAGGAAGAAAAAGTTCAAATGCTATTTGTAGATCATCAAATGACAACAAAATTACAAAAACGCGAACAAATTATGACAGTTTTGCTGGAAAATAACGTTCCTGTGTTGTTAGCGAAAAATGTCTATGGTTTATGTCCTTTATTAAGGACACGCACATTTGGAACATTTTCTTTAGTTTTATTGGATTTTTTCTCAAATTTTCAAAGAAAAATTGAAAAGTCCTTGAAAGTAGGTAAGTATATTTTTTCTTAATTAAATTATTCACTGGAATTTTTTGTGATTTTTATAGTGTATAGTAAAAATAATTATAAAATTAATTATACTTTTAAAAAAAACTAAAAAACACGCTTTCATAGTAAATCGAACAGAAAAGTAAAAAAAAAAAAAAAAATATATATTACTTAAAAGTAATATAACAAAATTTAATACTTATATTGTTAATTTGTACGGTTTATAATTATGATCGTATTGTAGCTTTAGCACCCCCCCAAAGTGCATTATTATTGTATTCAATACATTATTATTTTTAGGGGGGTGCGCGATAAAAATTATGATTGAAAATTGGGTCGCCAGTAGTGAAAGTTTGAGAACCACTGATCTATAATCATATACTCGCAACTGTTTTTTAAATATATAAACTAATATTTACTCTTATGTTTTTATGTGAATGAAACACAATTTAAAGATTAATTTAATTTGCTAATTTCTTAAAAATTTCCTGTAAGTATGTTTGGTTTAATAACAAAAAGTGTTCAAACAAATGTATCAGAGAAGCTCCGTTGGTGAAGGACGATCCGTCCCTACTAGTAGTGATGTCACAAATCAGAGCAAACAAAAGGTTTACAGAGACGGAGGGTACAACTCAGTGGTAGAGCATTCGACTGCAGATCGAGAGGTTCTCGGTTCAAACACGGGTGTCCGCTTCTTCAGGGAAGTGAAGAGAAATATTTTTTTTTGAGAATTTCGAAGGCGGGAATGATTTGTCCCGTTCTGTATATTTCTAGATAAAGCATTTTCGTATCCGTTCCTACAGAAAGCAAAGTTTCGCTGACAGGGGGTATAGCTCACAGTGGTAGAGCATTAAACTCAGATCGAGAGGTTCTTGGTTCAAACCCGGGTGTCCGCTTCTTCAGCAAAGTGAAGAGAAATGCATTTTCCTGAGAATTTCGAAGGTGGCAATGATCTGTACCGTTCTGTATATTTCTGGACAAAGCATTTTCGCATTCGTGACGATGTGCGTTACATCCGTAACGGTGGGCGCGTTCATCGCAAAAATTCACCCTCATCCTATTTCTCTAACGCCCTAAAAGAATCATAACTTCAAAGAGAAAAATAAGTATTGAGAGAGAGGAAGAAGAAGGAATACACTACATAAAACTGGATATTTTTAAGTTTTTCTAATATTTACTTTATGCAAAAATACTTTTTAAATAATAATTTTTTGAAGAATGAAATTTTCGCGATGATTTGTGCACAAAAAATAGGATATCACTATGACAATTTAATAAAATTCAATGAAATTTGTAATGTTTCGAGCCCCTTTGAGTGTAACAAACCACAGGTTTTAAGATAGTTGTACTTAATCACGTTTTACAGCCATTTCTAGCTTAGAACATAAAGTAATTTTGACAAAAAATTATTAACGTCAATTTGAGTTCTTATAAAATAACTATTTTTTGAAATATTTTTTTACCCTGAGGTTTGCGACACTTCAGATAGTTCGAGATGTATATTAATGAAATTAAAATTACATTATGTCAAATCAGTAGCGCACGCAGGATTTTTTCAAGGGGAATTGATTATAATGATATCATTAATGATTTTGCAGTGATGGAAGCTCGAAGAAAACCGTTGTTGTACTAGTACAATGACCGTGGCTCAAATGTCAGGATGTCTAAAAGTAAAGATATTAAGATGTTTAACAAGTTGAATGATAAAAAAGTTAAAAAGGTGATAATTAATAAGTTCATACATTTATGTATACTCTATACTGTAAACTCATACGATTTTATTAATTTTCTTTATTTATTTACAAAAGGATGGGGGGTTCCTCCGTGATACCGTAAGGTAAGGAATGAACAAGAAAGACCAAACCATGTCACTCTCTTTCCCTAATGCTGCCGGTTGCCAGTCCAGGAGACGGCGGATCCTATGTGATAAATAATGGAAGGACTCCTCATTAAGAAGACAAAGAAAATGAAAAGAATAAGATAGTTAAGGGAAAATCCCTTCCGAACCAAAACTAGCAAGGTAAGAACTGAAGGAGGAGGGAAGGGGGTGCTCTGGAAATAGTGGAGGGGCGCAACAATTCGAAGTGCCTAGGGCGCCGGGGAGGTTCAAAATGGCCCGGTTTGTAGTTCAGAAATGTCTCTTTCGGGAATATACTTCAACAACATTGTTAAAACTTTCATTGCATTTCTGAGTTTTCCCATGAAGACATTTTCTTTGGAGATTTTGATCGCAAAGGTCCATATAAATCTTTTTAATAGAATTAATAACTGAATTTGGAAGTACCGTTGATTTTTCTTTCAACATATCTACAACAAATTCTGCTCTTTGGAAAACTTTTCTATCCGGACTGATCTTGTTTTTGGCATGATAACTTTAATTTTATAAAAAAAATTACTATAATTCTATATGAAAATACTAATAAAAAAAATCTAAAGAGCTCTAATTTTGAACGCAACTGATAAAAGGATAGAAACTAATTTAAATCAAAACCAACATTGCAATCAGTTAACTGTTGCCCGTTTGAAAGCGAATATATTTATTGAAACATTTTTCTTATTTCTAATGGTCTACGAATTGGTGATTAATCTTTGCAGACCTAGTACATTTCCCGGAAGCTGGTATCTCTTTTTTTAGTGCGGTACCATATAGGCGGATGTCAATTGTCGGAGGTAATTTTTACGCTCAGTTTCCTCCCTAGAGGGTGGCACCTGAGCTCTGACAATGCGAACCTGTTCTAGGGTTTAATTTTGCCCAGAGCATCCATGCCAAATAGAAACTGTAGGGATCTTTTACTTGCCGTATAATCATACGACATGGCCACTGTCGATTTTCTGCGCCATGAAAATCCACCGACTTAGACCGGGATTGAACCCACAACCTTAGGTGCAGAAGGTCAGCGACAAACCAACCACGCCCCCCAGCCGGCTTATTAAAACATTTATAAAGTTAAGTAAAGTATACTAAACATGAAAATAATTCATTAAAATTTTTTTTCGTTTAAATATTTTTAATCAATAAAAATCTTATTTTGCGATAGAAAATCAACCGAAAACTCACACTTCCAGTTTCAGATTTAAATTTCCGGTTTCGATTTGGACTTACTACACCAAACACAAACACAGCTATGACTTTTTTCTAACTCACTCAGAGTTAAAAGTAAGATATTTTTAGAAAGCTTATTAAATTGACTAAAAATAAATTTCGATTTTTTGATGAAAAAGATGATTTTTAACCAGTCGGATACCTTAAATGATGAAGTTTCGATACTAAATATGGGGGGCAATGGTGCGTGGAACACAGCGTGATAGAAGTGAAACTTCTTTGGCGACGTTGGTCTAATTTTATTAAACTGCTGATCTAATAATATTAAACTGCTGGAAGAATTTATTTTAATCAAAGAAAATTCAAACTTCATTTATTATATGAAAATAATATTTTTATTCAATTTTCTGTATCACATTTTTCAAGAAAGACACAATAGGTTTGTAATAACTGAAATAGCATATGAAAATCCTTTATTTGTCGATCAAGAAAGCGGGAGATACCAAATCCAAAGTAGAAAGATGTGTTGGAATTTCAGGGTATACAAAACCAATGTATTTTGATAAATTTGGTATATTTTTCCTACTTAAACTTTGTTAGCAATTGTAGCATGCCTTAATGTCTTCTAAATTATATATAATTCCAGGTTTTTTTTCGTTCACAAAACTCTTTCCCTCTTTGCGCATTTGATTTAGGCATTTTGACTAGAACTAATAATAATTCAACGCAAATGAAAATTAAAAACAAGTGCTGATTTTTTTACCCTACTGGAGAGAAAGAACCTCTGAACCTCTCCTGACCTCACCAGCGCAAAACTAAGAATAATGAAATTGATATAAATAAAATACTATACCAAAAAAAAAATATCTGTCCTATCAGACTCTAATAACCCTAACTGCTCTGAGTTTCCTGATTTTGATGCTTAGGGAAATACTGCACTACTATATTTTCAGTACTTTTCTGTCTAACTTTTATTACTGCTGGGCAACTAATTTCAATTTTGACAGAGCCTCGAGATTTTAAGCTCTTGAGATCTTTCCCTTATGGTTAGTATGTCCCACTTCGACAACAGTGATAATTCATCACTATGTCTCCATTTTTACTTCCTCGCTATCTAACATATTCTGCCATGGTCTTGTTTTCTTCTTCTTTCCATGTAACAAATTCTAAGCTAATTTTTTAAAAATGCAGCAATACCATCAGCATACTACTGAAAGTAGTGAATTCCTTCAAAATCTTTCCATTTAAATCACACTGTTGGGGAGCATAAACATTTTTTGAATGCCATAAAGGATGAATGAAGACTTGATCACAAAATGAGCAAAATCTGCTATGCACATTCATTTCAGCCTCCATTTAAGAAAACAGTAAGTATGAAAAAGTTGATTACAGAAAACCATAAAAACAAATTGACTAATTAAAATAACAAGAAAAATAATAAAACAATTAACAAAATAAAGCAAAAAAAAAAATAACAAGAAGCCAAAAGTAAAAATTATCCAAAATGTAAATAAAGTGCAATAACCACTTCAGCAAAAATTGTTCGACGAATACAGCGATACTAAAATAGTAAGGCTATTCAATTATTTAAGTTTCCATTTTGCGTAACGGATTGCGCCAGCATTGGATTAAAAAACAACAACAACCTATTTGGGTGCATTAGTGCTGTCTCGATCCATTCCCTCTTTCCTCCCTGAGTGCATGGGAATTCTTTCCTCCTCCCAACACTTCTACTTCCGTTCGAGTTTTCATCATAAAGCAAAACTGGGCAATTTTCCCATTCAATCTCAACGGCCGAGCGCGTCTAAGGAAGTTTCACTTAAAAAAAAAGAAGATGGCTTAAATTAAATGATAAAATAATTAGATATGTAATGAACCTTATACTAGAAGATTAAGTTCCAAACACGATAAACTATTATTTATTCTTATACTTGAGATAAGGCCCACCTCTGAATCTTACTAAATATTCAAGTACTTTAAGCAATGCTAATCTCTTTATGTAAGAAAGATCACGTGATATATTTTATTCTGAGTTAAAAGTAAATAGTATAGTTAATCTGGCAACAACATATAATATTCGTAACTGCGTGGAACATTCGGCGCAATACCGGCGTCATCTTTGTGAATATCTTTGGTGAAGTCGCAAGTGTGAATTGCATTCGCAACAAATTTATTTGAAACGTTTTAAGTAAGTTTTATTTTATTGCAGTAGGTATTATATTTTTACTTAGAAGTTTGATTAAAATATATTAGAGAATATCTTGTTGATGTTAAACTTGTATGTAGTTATTTTTTTACAATGTATCTTTATCAGCATTTGGTACAGAAGGAAAATGCAGCGCCATTTTCTTATGAATTGTGCTAATGTATGATTAAGTTACTTAGAATTTTTAAATTTTTTAGAAGTAGTTGAATTATCAATTATTTAAAAAGCAGATAGTTACTAAGTTAATAATTTTTATTTAAATTATTGGTTAAAAATATCCAAGTCTGAACTTTTAATTTCTCATACATGAATTGTGTTTTGAGAAAAATTAAATTAGCATATGTACTACTTATCTTGAGGTATTGTTGATCAGTTGTTGAAGATTGAATATATGATAAAATACTTGTCGATATTTATTTTAAGAATTTTACTATAATGCCATTTTGCGATATACCGGTAGTTGGATTAATCCGCCATTTTGAGTTAGGCGAATTTCAGATATAAAAAAAATGGATGGAAAAGGGACATTTCACTTCATCAGAAATCGTCCGATTGATCTAAATTATAGTTTTTTGAACATAAATGTCAAGGAAATGAGCAGGTTTTAAAAATATCATACTTTGAGTCATAAATTGATTAATTAAAATGTACACGTGCCTCCGAAAATGTGCGTACATGCGATCATCCTTCATATTCATACAAAGTTCGCTAATTAAATGAAGTCTTTCTGAATCAAGGAATATTTTTATCGATTCCTTCAACGTAAATTCTTACAGTATAATCAACTATCAACTAATTATTTTATTAAACTGGAAATATTTGTAAGTTGAGAAAGACAAATTGTGTTTTTCAAAAGTTTGCGTATACTGTATAAAGTCCTTACTGATTATAAATTAAAACCAAAAGTTAATATTTTCTAAGCTGTTCAATTCTTTCAACTCTATACATTTGGCAGGGACTAGACTTCCTTAGTTTTCTTCTAGGATTATTTTGTTCCATTCATCTACTATGAAAGATTTAAGCATTTCTGGGGTGTTATTGATTATTTAACATTTATGTCTTTTACATTTTTATTGTATTAATATATTGTCTGAAATTTTAGTTTTAAAACTATGCAAGTCTTTTAATTGGAATGTATTTGTAGTCATAGTAAATTGGTAATCTTGTGTAAAAAGTAGAATTTTTAAGAGTTCAGAATTAATGTTGAGGCTCCATTAGCCTAGTGATCAAGATAACAGATTTGTGGCCGGCGTGTTATGAGTACGAGCCCTGTACCACTGAAAACTCCCCATGTATGGGAAATGATACACGCTAAATCAGGGGAGAGATTAAACGTCCTCCCGTTGGTTTGGTGTAGTTAGGACAGGAAGTGCCAGCTGAGATGCCGTCCTTGTCATTTAACCATGGTTCCAAATAACGTCAATCACCAAAAGCCCTCGTGTGTTGCTGAACATAAGTGTATTAGTGAGCGAGTGTTATTAATAATGCAATATTTGCTAGCTTGTAATTATATATAGACATGTACTTGACTAATTTTCTTATATTTTTCAGGTGTAAAAATGGCACCCAAGTCAGTTTTTGTGGGAGGATTAGGTGAGGATACTTTGAAAGAAGACTTAGAAAGGGAATTTAGCCGATTTGGCAACTTAACAAAGGTTTGGGTAGCTCGTAACCCACCTGGCTTTGCTTTCATTGATTTTGAAGACGATGAAGCTGCAGATGAAGCAATTAAAGAAATGAATGGTGCTACTATTAATGGTTCTGAAATCAGAGTTGATGTCTCACGAAGCAATGGACGCCGAGGACGTGGTGGCGGCGGTGGTGGGTTCAGAGGAGGTAGAGATGGTGGTTTCTCTCGTGGAGGACGAGGAGGTTACGATTCTGGCTTCAGAAGGGGAGGTGGTGGTGGGCGGCGGCGGCTATCGAGGTGGACGAGGAGGTGGCTCCAGGTATGGTGGTGGTGATTATGGCTCTGGTGGATATCGTAGCAGATCACCAATGGGTCAGCGGTAAGTTGAAGTTAAAAATGTCTAGAACTAAAAAAGCAATACTATTTATATAGTTTTTAAGTAACTTTCAAACTAAAAGGTGTGTTTTCTTAATGATGTATTAAGTAAGATTTATTGTTTAAAAGCTGAAAACATTACTTAAATAACTTATCGGGTGCAAGTTTAGGCATTTGGCAACTTTTTAAAAAATTATTGAGCAATTATATTGCCAAATTAGACATGTGCCCGATAGTTTTACTTGAGTAAAAATCTTATATCTTGAGCATTTAAATATTTTTTTATGCAACATTTACTGTATACTTCTAAATTTTCTATTCGATATTGATATTTTGAATTTTTTATGCTTTTATAAAATTTTGTATTTTTGTACTCATGTTTTACATCGAGTTAAGCTATTTGTCAGCACTTCTGTTTCAAAATTTAAGACTGGTTGACTGAAAGTGATAGTTCATTTCGAAATTCATAGCATTAACTGATGTAAAACTTTTAATATTTCATATAATGCATATGTCGTCACATAATGAATTTTTATTCAAACAGAAACGAAAGCAGCTGGTAAATCTGAATGCTACATTCCACAGAATTTCCAACAATTATGCTGAATATTGCAGTCGGTTTTCCAGAATTTCCCATCATTCGTGAATGTATTTAGTACTGTCTTGCAAGTTCCTTAACAGTTTTTTCATTGTATTATAACATTCCTCATTCTGTTCTGCTGATTTGTACTCGTCATAATAAAGTACTTAAAACCATGTACGTTTTTTCAATAAGATGTATTGTTCTGCGTTAAGGTAAAATTGAATCTTATTTTAATAAGTTTATGAATGGAATTGAAACAATATAAATCAATCATTTTAAATTTATGAAATTAAATTGCAAAAACGTGACTTTAGAAAAAATCATTGAAGGAAATTTTTCAACTTATGTTCTGGCAACATATATATTGACTATGAATAAATGTGTTAAAGAATTTTAAATAAAATTTAAAAATATTTTGAGATTCTTAAAAGTATATTTACAAAGGAATGCTAAAGCAGCAAATTTCTTTTTTAAGTTGAAGCTTTTAATTTTTTGTACCAGGATTATTTAAACTATCTTTTAACTTAAAAGGCTATTCAAAAATTTATGTTCTGAATTATGATTTAATACTTCATTTTCATATTTTATGAAATTTATTGTAGGTTATTAATGAGGTAATAAATCTGTTAGTTTACAAGAACTTTAGTAAGAAATTTTTACATGCAACATTAAACAATATTTAAGTGATCTAAACTTCTCAACTTTGTTAAAATAATTTAATTTTATTTTCTCAAACCTTTTATTCACCATAGCTAAATAACAATCTCGAATATTCGGCAAATCTCATTTAAACAATTACTTTACATAAACATAAAATAACCATTTTTCATGAAGCAGGTTACAATGTGAAGAATGTGTTATGAATGATCTATAAATTTAGTCTTGGGCATACTTGTAAAGTGTACCATCGATATCTTGTGCATGGTTTCTAATTAAAAAAACTTGCTCACATGGTACACATTGTATTGGGTCCTTATGAAAGTGATAAATTTCGAACAAAATATAAGCATTAAAAGGCATCTATTTTAAACAAGCTAAAGAATTTGAAAATTAAACATGCTAATCTTACAATACAAAGTTTAATTAACAAAATGATTTTGTAAAACTTCAAATAATCTTTATGAAATAACATTATGTACTAGATTTGTCACCCAAGTATAGTAATTCTTTTAGCATAGACAAGTAGGCTTTATTTTTACTTAATCAAGGCTTTAATGATATGGGATCAGTCTCTCTCTCTCTTCCTTTGGAAAAGTCGCTATGTTTTTAGGCATGCTACGTTTAAAGTATTTTAATGTCAGGGTAAATTTCAGATTTATATCAGGCAAGTAAAAATGCTCCAACAAGTTCTCATTAGTTGTGTAACTAGTTTGGTTTTAAATTTACTTCCTAACTTACTTTCTACATTTATACATCTTTAAACATGTCTTTTTAGTAACTGTTTCTGTTTGTAATACATTGGTTACTAGCAGAAAAAAATGAAGTAACAAAAACAGCAAATTTATAGTATAAGTTGGTAGTTTTAAGAATGAAGTTTGATTAAAAACTTGAATTTGTGAATTAATGTAAATTTTAAACAAGATGAGAGCTTAAATAAGCTGTTTTCCTTATTAGCAAGTTAATTTGACTGAATTTGATAAAATTTCACATGAAAAGTTGATATCTGAAAAAGTCCTTTCTTATAATAGAATAGGGTCATAAGTAGTACACAAAAATGTTGTATTTTATATGAAATGTAATAATTAGCAAAATGTCAGCATGGAGTTTTGTTCATTTTTAATTCTCTAATTAGTCTTCCCTTCAAATATTCATATTTTAATGGGGTGATGAATTCAGTGTCGAAATTAAGCCTTGGAATTTTATGTAATGCTTTTACATGACCAATATAATCAAAATTTACACATATATTCATTTGATTAAAATAGTTGAATGTTTTCAAATTGTTAACTGCATCTGATTAGTCTAATGGATAAATTACTTAAATCAGCTGTTAGTGGTTCACACTGAACATTTAATTTACTCCTTAAAAAAAATTAAGGGGAGCACACATGGATTTTAAGAAATTACGCGTAAATTTTTTTCCTGATAACTAATGTAAAACAAAACATAGTCTAAAGCAGCAATACTCAACTTGCGGGTCGCATGTGGTCCACCGAGCCTTAAGTGGCCTGGTCAGTGCCCATTGTTCTTAAAAACGCTTATTTAAGAACAAAATATTAAAAATTTGGTGTTGAGAAATCAAATATCAGTTTTAATATTGTACGAGTGGGAATTGATATATTTTCTTTTATTTGTAACGATTACAGTTAGTGATAACGGACAACAGTGGAGTAATGAGTTTTGTGAATGGAACTAATTTTTAACTTATCTAGCAAGTGAAAAATTACCGAAGAAAGTATTTAGTTTCAAGATAATTGGCAGGTTGACTATTTTGTGGCAAAAAACACATATGGATCAGCAATTGTTTGATTTGTCACTAAAGTGCTGTATTTAAAAAATACCAATAAACAGGAACCACCCACATTCAATGACACTTCCTCGCATATATCTTTCAAGAGGTGGTTTCTTGAATAATCTTTGCAGCAGCAACTAAGTGTTTTGTTAGTGGTAATGTCACAAAGACATCTTATGAAGTTTGTTGTATTATTGGTAATCATGAAACCGTTTACTATGTGATGCAGAAATTGTGAAAGGGTGTTTATTAAATGATTCTACTTCAGTGTTTGACAAAAATAAAGCAAACCAGGAGTTAAAATATAAAAAGTTTTATTGCACAACTGCAAATGATTCCAAGAAATGGCATGCTCTGATGTAAGTATTGATATATCTCGTTAACAACTCGAGACAGAACAGCCAATGTGAGGGAGACTAGAAGAGTTTTTTGGCAACAAGATGAAGATTCTCAAATCAACTAATCAAAAATAGGCTTAGGCCAATGTGTATTCCTTTGACAGCAAGGTGTTATGCACTTTGTAGAAAGTGGGCTGCTAAACATCGAGATTGGATGCAATTTTATTGGAGTCCAGCGCTGTTTACGTATGATTCTCGATTCAGTTTAGATAAGAAAGAGGCACTCAAATAACCCTATTTAGTTCAGGAAAAATTACATTACAGATGTGGGAGTTTGATGGTATGGGCTGAAATCTGTATAAGTGGATGTACTAACCTGCATATAATTCAGAATAGTAATTTGATGGCTGCAAGGTATGCTGATGAGATCCTGAGACCTAATGTTGTACCTTACTTCACAGCCATTTGCTTTTCTTTTAATACCAGACCTACAGCAAGTTTTGCGGAGAACTTTCTTGAAGCTATAACTATACAACATACGGAGTAGCAGGCATGCTCTCCTGATCTTAATTCAATGAAAGTCAAGCCCCACATCAAAGACTGATATGGGATTGAGGACTGAGTATCAGTCCAGATCCCCTAAAATAGACTGCCGTCCTGATCTTAATTGAATACAGAATCTTTGGTACACTCAGAGGATGCATTGCTACAAGACAGGCCCCCTATAACTGACCATGACATCACATTTCATTGAGAGTAGAACAGAATTCCCAAAAGTATTGTATCTCCACACATGCTAAAGAGGCTTACAGCAGTTTGGGGTATCATACATTATATTAAACATCCTGTATCATGATTTCAAATAAGTTTTTGTCATTTACATGCAACCGAATTGTTGTCCCGAAGCATTTCAAAAAATAATCTTCCCTTAGAATTGTTTTTTACTGTATTGAATTCTGTTACACCTGTATTCTCTATTTTATCCCATGCATAGGTAGGTATAGTGCAACAGGTTTTTTTTTTGTTCACTCCCCTAATTTGAGCAGTGTATAATAATGTATGCCCCTTGAAAAACTTATGAAAAGGGCAGTTAAAAATGAGATGTTTTCTATGTTATTAGGAAACAATGAATGATAAATTCAAGAATATTAAGTTAAAAAAAGTAATAAAAGAAATCTGAAGTTCTATATGTATAAATTTACATGAAAGTTTTATATATTAAACATAGAAAATTTCAATATCAAATTCATACATTTTAATAAAATTAGCAATGTATATACTGCCTCAAAAAAGAAGGGAAATTTTTACTGGAAATTGACTTGTTGAAAAGAATCTAAATAGTAGTGACTACTAGAAAAATCAGTAATTATGTCACTGCAGCCAAATTTCTGCCACACGAATAGTGCTGTTTTCTACCTAAACCCCCCTTCCCGAGATAATGCATAAGAATCTTTAGTTTTGATATTGTGCTGATTTTTTGCTGCGGTGATGCTGATATTAAAGTACTGAAAAATCTTATCTGCTGTGCTTGAATCTATTGCGAGGCTGTGTTTGTTACTTGATTATGAACTCATACTGGCGTCCATGTCCTGATGATATTGAAGACCTGTTATATTAATCGCCTCTTAAGTTCTTGCATTAACATGGGTTGGAAGTGGAGAAAAAGGTGCCAATTCAGGTGTATTGTCCTTGACTACACATTGTCAGTATCTAGAGTGTGATGTTAATACACATATTGAACCCATTAACTCTTTTATTGTCTGTTAATGATGTTTTTAGATGAATTGCTTTCTGAAATATGTTATTTACTTTTTATTACAAATTTTATGCTCTTTTAGCTTGGTAATTTTTTTGCAAAGTATAATTCTTGATATCTAATTTTGTTGGGGTGCATTTTATGGTTAGATAAAAAAACTCAACTTAAGTTTTAAATTAAACCAGAAGATAGTTAATTCCTCATCCTTTTGAGGAAAATCAGCAATCCTAAGTTGGGTTAAAGTAAATCAACTATGTTTAAATCAAAATTAAGTCTGCAATGTTATTTCAAAACCATGGAGAGGAAAAATATTAATTTATGTAATAAACTAGGAGAAATATTTTCCCAATAATTTATAACTTATTATAAGTGTAGGATATAAAAGATGATTTTTGAATTATAATAATTAATAGTAGATTAAGTGCAACTAACAACAGCTATTATAGAAGGAATGTCTTTATTTTTTCATGAGTTATTTTTGAGTTTAAAGGGGAAATACATTTAGAGAAGTAAATAAGTTTAGTTTTTAGAAAAGAATGTGTGTGAAAATCTATATTTTGAATACTGAATATCCATAAGATGCTATAAAAATGTATCATCAATATATTTTTTGACATATCGTCTGATGGTTCATTTGGTGTTGGTATTATAAAAGCTATGAGAAATTTTTATGCTGCAATAAAAAATTTTCATATACGAGAAAACTAAGGATTATAATTTAGTCTACAAAAGTTATATGAAACATGGAGTTCAATTTACTGGCTCATTGGGAAAAATTGATTTTAATAAAGATTATTCAGATTGTTTTAGAGAACTGCTCAATTCTGTTTTATCAGACAAATGATTATATTTTTATAACTAATTACAGATGTTATTTAATTGATTATGCATGTGAAGCAGCCAGAACAGAACCTGCATTTAAAGGTTTTCATAAAGAATGTTAAATGGGCAAGAGAGTGCCAATTAAACTGATGGCTTTATTGTAAATTACAGTTGTTACAGCAAATTAGCATTAATATATTTTTAATTATGAATGCCATTTAACAATTTTTGTAAGTAAAAGTTAATTTTTTAACTGCTGGATCCTGAACTTAAGAATCCTTGTTAAGTTTACACCCTTTATGATAAAAAAAAAGTTGTATTTCACCAATCCAATATGGTTTCAATAATTCAGGAAGTTGGTGATAAATAGAAAATGTATACTAAGAGATCTAACCAAAGTCTATGTTTTCAATATAAAAAGTGAAATAATGATATGGGTAAGAAAATTCTCTCCAATTAAATAATTCTGATTTAATGTTCTCAAATTAATTGCAAAGTATTTTCATGATAAAAATATGCATTTTTTCCCCTTGATTTATATAGCATTAATAGATTAATGAAATATTTGTTGAATATATGTAGAATAGATTTCAAGAGATGACATATATACAGATGTCATTCATCCCCATTGGAAATTAGATTTTAATACACTAATATGAAAAGAATAGTTAAATCTATTACCAAAAAATACTGCTAGTTTCATAGTGCAAAGTAGATTGTAAAACATTGGTGTACACTTTATTGTATTGCATGAATTTTATATATGTAATATTTTCAAAACGCTTTTCAAGAATTGTAGCTTTTATTTCTATTGGAAATTTCATTACATAAAGTATCTCATTCTTATTTTTCTTGAATGCTGATATTGTGTGTTGCTGCTAATGCTACCTGTCTGATGGTGTCAGATCGAGGCACACGGAATGCATCACAGCAAAGGGTTAGATGTAAGCCTGTTGTTAGCTGGAGCTTTTGAGCACCATACAGGTGACAGTACAATTAGGCTCTGTCCCACCCCTATTTTGAGGGAGAACACCTTGAGAGTGGTCAGGGGCCTCCCTCCAACCTCGAGTAGGCTTGTGGTTCAACAGCTATTTAGAGTACCCCCATGCCACAAAGGCATTGTACATTTACAAACATCTATGCCATCTCCGGGATTCAAACCCAGGATTTACGACACAATATTCAGTGTCGTTAACCACTATACTGGATGAGCAGTTGAATGTTGATATTAGAACGTAATGAGGTTCAAAATTATAAGGTCTGTCACCAATAGCTCGTATACAGATTTGGAGTGACGTTAAAAAAAATTATGAACAAATATTCCAGTTGAATATTAATAATATGCAGCATTAATGACAAAATTTGCTGTTTATATTGGCCCACAATTCTTACCTTATTTAAGAATTTTAAAATCCAGGATGCTAATCTTTTAGAGTAGTGATTCCCAAAGTGGTCTATGATGACATGCAAGGGTTCCACATCAGTGAAAAAGTAATTTTGGGGTCCATGAGATGATGTAATTGGGGATCTATAGTAGTGGATTTCATTAAACCAAATGGCGACTTTAATTTTAAAAGAGAATTTAATCAAATGGAAACCAGATGTTACCTATTTATTTTCTAAATTTAATGAGGTTAATTTGCAGCTACAAGGTGACAGCATAAATTTTATTAAAACAGGGATCAACATTTCTTGCCAGAATTAAGCTAAAGGAGAACAGTATTGAGAGAATGTTGCAAATTTTCCCAGTTTCTCAAGTGTTATATACAACCTGCCAGGAAAGATACGTTTAAACTATTTTCAACATTTAAATGCCCTTTTTTTTTGGATTTTGAATTTAGGTTTGAGAATGCTTTGACTATGGTAACACCACAGTAGGCAATGAATTCATATGGTCATATTGAAAAAAAAATGTTAGAGATATTATATATATATATATATATATATATATATATATATATATATATATATATATATATACACCAGAACTAGGCACTAATGAATATCTTAAAGTTAGAAACGAATGCAAGCAATTTTGGCTATAAAAAGATATACCTGTTATTTATTCCAAACTATGGAAATTTTTTAATTGCTTTCTGATTAAGGAGTTTCAGCTCGTTTGTCAATCTCTAACACACAAAAAAGACAAGACACTATTAGCATAAGAGAGCACACTATTAGCATAAGGGTTTAAACCAACAAGTTTGATGTCAAATGTTGAAAATTTTTTATTGATTCCACAAATTTATCTTTAACATGCATTTCTTAAGTTTTAAATGCTACACTACGATTAAAAATTTAAATCTTTTAAAGTAAGTAGCTCTGTACCAGCTGTCAAAAATACTTTAAGTTGATGAATTTGCAAAAATTCAATATAGATAATTATAATAATTATTCAATATTAGGCAAGATGTGAATGTAGCCTGAAAGCCTCTGTCACGCTTGAGGGCTAGATCCAGACTGGGTCTATTACCTTCATACCAGTAATGAGTGGGAAAAATCTTCTATACCACCAAATTTTGAGATTTTTTCAGCAAGTATAATCCCAGAAAGGAAAGGGTTGAAGGGGAGGAAATTATAGGATCACAACCCTCTTTTGCCAGTTTGTTCGCCATTTCATTGACGTAATTGAGTTTAGTGCTTGTTTTCACAATATTTTGGTCGCAGTATTTAATGGGGTCAAGTTGAAATCGAGGACTAGTAATCTTGGAAAAATTTATTTTCGTCTTCAGCATTAATTTTAAGTTTCTGTTGATTTTTGGAGCTTTAGAATTAAAGGAAATATTTATGCAATAATCCTATAATTGATGTAATTCATTTTAATAATCCTGTTATGCATTTTAAAATTAAAAAAGTAAACTCAAAGCAAATTTTTTTGGAGTATTCAAAAATTTTAAATGGATTTAATGTTATGTATTAACATACTAAATGATTTTCTTGTCCATTCTGGTTAAGATGTTAATTTTGCTCTTTCTAATATCTTAAGAAATACATGCAAATAAATAATTTTTTAAATATCCTAATTGTTAGAAAGACATTAACCAGTGTTAGGGTCTTCAAACAAGCATATTTTGTAATGTATTTATCCTAGACATGGTGAAAAATTTTTTTATGAAAAAAACATTTTCATGAATGATTATTTTCAATTTAGTCATGTTTAAACAGAAATGCTAACCTTTTACTTTATTGGTGATGGATTTATTTTGGAGAAAAGTAAATTTTTTAATATTTTAAGAATTAAATTCTTTGACCACCTTAGTAAAAATCCTGATTATTTTATCCTTTTAAATTTTTTTGCTTAGCCTATCATTAAAGAATCTCAATAATACTAAATTTGATCTTAATGTAAAATAACTTGGTTTAAATGACTTAATATTTATCCACATAAAGAATAGATTCTCTGTAAATGGTTGCAATATTAAGATTTTACATTTCATCATGGAAATTTTGAGGTTTTGACATGTCAATACTTGTATTTTTACTGATAAGATCCTGGAAAAAACTAATCTAGTTTTGTCGTATGAAAAGTATCTGAAAACATTAGAATTGTTTTCTATTATCTTGTATAGAATTCAATTGAAACAAGAATTTCAGTAATACTATTAAATGCACTCAATTTGTTAATAAATTAAAAGAAAACAGTTCTATATTTTTGAAATACCCTGCTGGGTGGTGTAGTTGGTTTGTGGCTGGCATTATAATCCTAAGGTTGCAAGTTCGACCCGTCCAAAGTCGGTGGATTTTCATGATGCAAAAATTCGATGCTATCCATGTCGTGTGATAATACTGCATGTTAAAGATTCCTAGAGTACCTGTTTGGCTTGGGTGCTCTTGGCAAAATTAAATGCCAAGTGCAATTTTGCATCATCAGAGCTCAGGTGCCTGTCTGTCCCTTTGGGGAGGAAACAGGATGTCAGAATTCCATTGTGGCAATTGGTATCCCCGTCTATGGTGCCACAGTAAAAAGTGATACCAGCTTCTGGGGAATAAACAAGGTCTGCAATGGTTCTTCTCAATTTGCAGCCTCATTTGGAAGAAGAAGAAACAAATTTTGAAAGATGCATTTAATTAGAAATTGTCTATTTAAAATTTATGAACCAGAATGATCATACAGTTTATTTTTTAGCAGATTAATATTAAAGTATGTTTTATAAAGAAAAGTCTTGAGGGACAACTGAAAATCTTTCTTGTAGGATTTTAATTAACATTCGATATAATTTTGTGTTAACAATTAACTTAACCCCCCTCCCCTTGTTTTTAAAGGAATTATTTTTCAAGTAAAGAAATCAATACCATTTTTAGAATGAAGTTTTATTTCAAGTTAAGCAAGATGCACTCAAAACCCAACCCCCCCTTTCCTTTATTATTCCAACTCATACATTGAGGAGGAATCTTGTTCCTTATTTATCTTGCTCTAGAAAATTTTCAGTATTTGGTTTTGCATGTGCTTCTTAATCAAGCTTATTTGTTATATCCTCAAAAAGTATAACAAAGGTAAAAGGCTGTTATTTATTTAATCATTCATTTACTTGATGAATTTAAGGGTCGCAGTAGTGGCCGTTGTTAAAAAAGCTTTCCTTTTGAGGACTATTGTCTTGTTCCCATTCCTCTTAATTCTTTCAAACATAATTATAGAAAGCAAAAGTGATTTCTGAATATTGTATCAAGCTTGGAGAAATTATCAGTGTTAGGTGTCATATACACCTATTATTTGACTAAGGAATAAAATTAGGAAATCCATATGCAACTCTAATAACACAAAGATTTTGTTTTTTAAATTATTAATGTGTAGTAAAAATTATTAATCTTTGAAGAGGAGCTTATAAAAGAGAAATTTTTAATGATAATGAAATTAAGTTCCTGCAAATGTTTTGAAAAGGTTGGTGTTAAAAAGTTATCTTTTATAAATTGTACACACACACACATGGTATCAAAAGAGATTCATTTTCAATACCTTTGTGGTAAGTATCATTCTAGTTGTAAGTAAAAAAAAATAAAAAATAAGATATTTATAGGTAAAATCCTATGGGAGATATAAAAATAAAAAATTTTATATACCCTTCCAATAAAATGTAATAGAAATTACATTTTAACTTAGTGTTTAAAATAGAATATTAATTTTTTTTTAACTGAAGTTGCATTAGTACAAACTGTTTTTTAGATAAATTTATTATTTCAGCTACAATGTTTCCAGAGTAATTTTATTTAGAAATTTTTACAATTTTTTTTTAAAAAAAATTACCCAAAGCTTGACCATTTACTTAGAAACAACAAGTTCGTAATCAAACAAACTGTTTTGCTGTAACAAGTATAAATTGCACTTGGAAGTTTTGAAGACTTTTTCTCTTAAGAATTAGCTGACCAGTGGGCTTTATTACTTAATGGGTGAACACCCATACGGTGCACTACCATGTCATGCCTTTTTCAAGTTAGTGAAAAGCTTGAAATACTAAGTTAGTATATTTATTTTTAAAGTCAAGGTAGAGAGATGAGTGGAAAAATGAAACTGTGTGCATTATTGGGAAAGTAAGTGATTGTTAGCATTACATAAATTTCTAATATTTGTTAAAATATGTCTGGTTATATTTGTGGTGACAAAACTTTAGGTAACTAGAAGAGGGAAAAAGTGTTCCTATGTTTAGTAATGACATGAATTGTATGAATGACTAATTTTTGTTATGAATAATATATATTTTTCTTGTGCTTTTACTTTTCTAAAGGTATCTTTATCAGTCAGCAAAGAATATTTTAATTTTTATTGTACCAATATTGATCCAAATAATATAAATTGCAAGGTTAATTTTAGTGAACTAATTTATCACTTAAATGAACATAAATTTAGATATTTTAATTTCATTGAATCCTTTCATAAGTTAGCAAGATTTTAGTAATGATAAAATCATTTTTTAAAAATTATTTGAAAGGGGGGGAATTATGTTAATTTTTAAAAAATTACTTCCAGTCTCTCTGCCTCGACCCCCTATTGTACAAATTATACGACTGTTCATACTCATTGCAACAAATTATACGACTGTTCATACTCATTGCACAAATTGTAAAACTGCAATTTACATGCATTATGTAGTTCTAATTCGATGTCTGGTTAGAAGTTTTTCTAACTGTTCAGGATGTAAATTTTCAGCTAATCTGTTTAAAAATTTCTCTCTGTTGTACTGTTTCTTCGTTTGTACTTTGTTTTTGCAAAATTCATTCTTGATGCTCCTCTTCAGTTAAATTCAACTTTTTACTACCCATTTTTACTAACACCAGGGGTCTACAACTTTGTAGCTGTGACAGGCCAAACCAATCGGCGAATAAGATTCACACGTGCCACACAGTAGGACAATTTTTTAAACAAATCGATTATCGAAGTAATGAATGCTGAGATAGAGAATAGAGGTCAATAATACAAGATTTACAGTTTTATTATGTATATTAAATTTGCATCATTTAAATATATTTCATAACATAAACAGCATAAAATATAACTATTTCTTCAACAAAGATAAAAAAATTAAAATTGTACATGTTTTATGTATTTTTAAGCGTATTTATTAAAAGGAAAACTTTAATGTGAACAATAGTTCTTTAACCGCTCTACTTTCATATTGCAAAATCAGGGGTATAATTTGTGACTCTCAATTTGGCACGATTCTGAGCATTCAGTTGTTAAAAAATTTCTTTGGGAACTCGAAATATTTTTCCACATAAGGAAAGATTTTTTTTTACTTAGATATGATTAGCAGAGTACATACAATTTTCTCTTTTCAAACAATTAAATTTCTTTAATGATGACATTCAGTAATTTAATAAATAGCTGTAAATTTATCTTTATAGGTTTTTTTTGTAATTCCGTAAATGTCCATAATTCTGAAGAAGTTTATCAAATAAGGTCCATTTTAAATTTATTAACTTTCATCCACTCAAAAATTGGTAAATTTGTAGAGTAGTGTAGAGTGCCTCTGAGAATTGTACTGAGTACCACAGGTTTCCGACACCTGAACTTATATATAAATAAATTTATTACAGCATCACCAAAAACTTCTCATATATAGAGAGAGATGTAAAATTGCATGGAGCTGTTGTTTCAAATCCCTCTGGAGCAGGAAAGCCTACATCAAGTCCATTTGATCTTTCTGCATAAGAATATTACAAGCCAGGTCTTGATCTCCAAACAACTTGAAAATCAAATAAATGCAGTTGGTCCATGGCAAAGGGTATTATGCAGCTTCCTTTTAGGTGTTGAACCACTTGGGCGTTAGACTGACGAAACCTCATACCTGTTGGTCCGTGGAAGGTATTTTATTTTTCTTCTACCGCCTACTGAGAAACCAATAGAGGCATTCCCTGATCTTTCACCTGGGTACGCACCCTGTAGGGGTTACAGGCTCCCCTTAGCATTGCAAGGAGTAAATAAAGGTATTTATTGATCACAGAATCCAATGTTGCTTACAGTTGCAGTGATGAACAATAACTGAATGAATGTCCATTTTAAGTTCAAAAATATTTTGGTGCTATTACTTTTGAGTATTAATTAGAATTTCCCAAAAATTATTGATAATGGTACTTTCTTATTAAGAAGTAATTGAAAATTTCTGTAAATCTGTAAAATGAACATTTTTTTATCATAATAAAAGCTACGTTTTCTAAACCATTCTTATGGGAATAATTAAATTGTTAAATGTTAAATTTGAATTTCTGATATTCCTTACATGATGTGAATATTCATCAAGGATTGTATTACTTTGATTTTTCAATATTTTTGTCTCTAAATTTTGAAGATATTTGATTATCTTTGGATTTTCTCTCTCTCTCTGCATTATCTAGGAATATATATAAAATTTATAAATCTATTTTCTATTGTCCTTTTTTAACCTTTGAAGTGGCCAATTTTTTAAAATTCAAAATGATATTTTTTACTTGCATATATAACTAAGCATAATAATTAACAGAATGTGACTATGGAAGAATTTTATTTTAATTTTAAAGTTTTCACCCCCCTTTTTATAATCACTCAAGAATGTTTTATATATTTTAAAAGAATTTATCTCAAACTTACAAAAAATTTCATGTTTTTTTTTTTTTTCATTATTATTGAAAACAATTATAAAATCCCCGTGCACCACCTCACGTTTGTACCTCATTTTCAAACGGTTGAGAATTTTCTCTGCGTGTGTACATATTTATATGCTCACACAATTTGAAGCATGGTTTAATACTAAGTCTTAAATTGCAATGAGGCAGTGCCAGTTTATCCATTGAGCACTAGGGGCAGGTGCTCAGGGGACATGATAAGCTGGACTTAACCAGATTTTCTGGTTATAAATTTAGATCCGCCAATGCCAAGGGGGCCTGTAGATCTTTTGCGCCCAGGACCTGAAATGAGCTTAAATCAGTACAGCTGGACCCAGTTGGCCCATACCTTAAAGACTTGAAATACCAAATCATATTTCAAGTCGCGTGAACTGCAATCCTGTGTTTCTGGCCAATCAATTCTCTCAAGCCCTTCACTGTTGTCTACTTTAACTTTTTACAGAAACTTATTTTTAAAAAGTACATATATATATATATATATATATATATATATATATATATATATATATATATATATATTTGTTAACAATAACACACATTGGAAAACAAAACATACTTATTTTAAAAGTACACGTCCAATATAAGAATTTTTAAAACAATTTTATCGAAAAATTTTATCAATATATCTTTACCCAATTATCAAACCTCATTGTACCTGAATTTTGCAAGTACAACTAGTTCAAGTCTGACGTTAGCTTCAAATTCAATGGAGAACACGTGATTGAATTCATCATTTGACTTTCATGAATTTAGCCCATTACAACATCTTGGAAGATCGGTAGTACTTATTGCTGATAAAACATGATGGAGGATCAATCGTACTCGTTGCCAACCTGTCACCAAATTTGCACAATTAGATATAAATTCAGCAATTTTTAAATTTGTGGTAGAAAGCTGATAACTCTAGATTAAAGTTGAATTATGGCTGTGAAACACAGACCAATGTTATTGAGATGGAATAGGTTTCCCACCTGTGTTTTCTTGGCATATCATTTTACATTTGAAGTCATCGATAACTGCTCCAGGTATCAATTGTCTTAGGGCTAACACCGGGCAGTGCAAGTTAATTTATTGGGTGCGGGTGCCCAAAGGCCTGGAAGGGCCTAGATAAACTGGATCTAAGAGCCCCTCCTTAGATCCGACATAATGCTTCGTGCTATAAATCATACTCTCTTGGACGTTCTTGACAAATTGTTTCAGGAATCGTGTTATTTTTGTTAAAAACGATCTCATTGCAAGACCTTTGTTAAAACACACAATGACCTCTTCTGATTCTTTGGAAGCAATTGAACTACGAGTATGGAAGAGAAACATTAGTTATCGTGTTTCATTTTTATACAATCCTCCGACGAACAAACCAGATTTAAATTCTCTTCTATGTGACTGGAATAATTTCCTACATTTTGGGAGATTTTAATGCTCACTCGACAAGATGGGGCTATGTTCAAAATTGTCCTGTTGGCAATCTAGTTGAAGATTTTGACGCAAACAAAATCGATTTTATTGAAAACTCTACGGCGTCTCCTACGTTTCTTTCATGTAAAGGTGCCTCCTCACATTCTGACTTATTATTGGCCAATCCAAATTTAACTCATTTTGTATATCACCATCTTATTTAGGCACCTGGAGGCGCTGGCCATAAAATTCTTTCTGTCATTATTTCTAATCCAGGGGAGACTCTCATGCTCCCAGAGTCACTAGATGGAATGTAAAAAAAGCTAATTGGGGGAAATATGCAAGTTTGACAAATACTCTTTTGGGTAATTGTCTTATAGACTTTAAAAATGACAGGGCTCTTGACAAAATTATTACCACTTTGCAAGCCCATCTGTTTAAGATTGGCCTGGCTGTTTCACCGCTCTGCGCTCTCTGTATATCCGTTCCAATGACTGGGGAGCATCTATCTGATTGCCCCGCTTTACTTCAAGTTCTCTCGCAAGACAACTTGGGAGTTTTTCCTGCTAGAGCAACATCTGCTTTATATTGGACTGCAAGATGCCTTATGTCCGAGAAGACGTTGGCGGATGTAATTCTTCTGCGCCCAGGGCCCGAAATGAGCTTAAACCGGCACTGCAATGAGGACAGAGATAATATTTTGACTTTTTCAGATTATCTTTTCATTTTGATTTCTTGTCAAGCAACAAATTGTTTGTTGCCTTGCCAATCCCTGTTCCTTATCAAATATTCTCAAGAATGTAAAATCATGCCTTCAGTGAAAAATTTCAGCCTTTACCACAAAGAAGATCCGAATGAGATGTTTTTCAGTACTATGGATAAACTGAATCTCTTAAAAACTCTAGTGCTAATAGTCTTAACTAGAAGAATTAAATATATGTCCATATCAAAAATAGAAAGAAAATATCAGTGCCTGTACAGTATATGGGCAAGCCAGTTAAGGGGTTAATTGTCAGATACTGTGCAATTTGAATTCAAATTTTAATTTCCTCTAGTTATTCTTGTAGATTCATTTGTTTCTAAAACATAATCACCTTTAGGTATGTATTGTTCAATGAAGGTGAATGTTATTACTCACAGTGAAAAATGCATGAATTTAGATTAAAATTTTTTTTCAATATTCTATTAAAATCATTTGGATAGTTTAAATAAATTCTTATGTATTAAATATTAACTATTAATTATGTACTAAAATGATCATTTGGGGAAAAATTGATGTATTTTAAGATTTCAAATGACTTCTGTTGAAATCTAAAATGTTCAAATGGAATGTATGGGGGAAGGTGGGTGTTATGTGAAGCAATATTTTAAGGCTACACAGTACCCTTTTTCAAAAACTTTTTTGGGAGTCAGTAACAGTAAAAATAATTTGTTTTATATTCAGATTATATTATTAAGTTGTTTCTGTAAGTAAAAAGTTAGTATGACCAGTCATTATTTTACAATTTTAAAAAAATTGAGAATTTTTGAAGTTTTTTTTCCAACTTTTATAAAATGGCCACTTTTTAAAATTTTTTAGTCATTTTCAGTTATTTATATTTTTTAGATCATTAAGAACAAAAGTTTGGATTTGTGAAAATCGATTCCCTTTTTGATTTTTAATAATTATTTTTCTAGAAAAACCTAGCAAAACCACAGAAAATTTTTAAAATAGTAACTTTAGCATTTTTTAAAAAAATAACTAGAGATTTCTGCCCTAAATCCATACTAACTTTATAGAACATACGTTATATATATAAAAATTTCAAGGCTCTATCCTGAACAGAAAAAAAAAGCCTTAGGGATTAGAAAACACTTGTACCTTCAAAATTAAATTCTGAGAAAAGTGCATTTAAAGTTTAAAGGCATAAAACAAAAATTTATAATGCCTGTAAACCTCTAATTTTTTAATATGTTGTTTTCCATTGTATGTTCTATATTAAAACACTATTTTAATTAAATATGACAAAATATTTTTTTTAATTCAATTTATATTTTTGCTTAGTATTGATAGCATTTTTTATGACAACAGTTTATTCAGCTTAATCTTAACCTAATATTTTCACAAAACCCAAAGCCTTTATGTAAAAAATAATACTGGAACTAACTTAAGCTAAAAATAGCCAGGTTTGTTCATAAAATTGAATTTTTTTTTCAGTTTTAAATCGGGCAGTTTAGGAAGTTTTAGCTTTTGTTGTACGACTTTAAAGTACTAAAATATAGTACTGCAACATATTTACTAAAAGTTAGTTCCGTATACATCTAGGAAATATTCAGTTTTATCTGCGATACTTGAATTCAGAATACTTGTTTTCGGAAGTCTTAATTGCAGTATCATCTGAGGATGATACTTATATATATCATTTTCAGTAGTATTCCATCTCTTCGAAACATTGTTTCTCACAGCAACCTGAGAATGTTTCGACCATGGCATTTTCTCAACAAGAAAAAATTAATCATACATCTAAGCACTGGCGTAGCTAGTTCTGAGTGGGCCCCGTATCAAAACTCCTTCGGCCCTTTTTCAGAAAAGAAAGCCTTGTAATGGTACTGTAGTTACACATGTTGAGGTCCCTGTAGCTTAGGGGCCCAGTATCATTGATACGGTGGTAGCTATGCCCCTACTTCTAAGTAATATATACTGTTTTTTAAAGCAAAAATTCACCTTGAAATCAATTTTAATTAATTATAAAAATTCAAAAAACTAAAACGTATTATAACAGAAATGATTTTAGTAATGAAAATTGGAATTAATAAACATTTCATACTAAAAGAGTTGATTGTACTCAAAAATATTTTTAATTTATTCAATTTAAGAGTGGAAAAAGGGTTTAAAAATGAAACCAAATCCATAGCTCAGAAAACTTCAAATATCTCATAACTAATTTGTTAACAGATCTGAAATTTGTGGTGCCAAGCTTCTCAAAGTTATAAACCACAAAAATGTGCAAAAAAAAAAAAAAAAAAAAAAAAAAAAAATTTTTTTTGTAAATTTGAAATTTGTAGGGTAATGTGTAGCCTTAAGAATAAAAAATTTAAGTTTTGTAGGTAGATAAATTATAATCATTTTAAGTTTTTTTTATATTAATGTGTTTAATAAGGTTAAATTCATTGATTTTTAATATGTATATTTACAGTTTATTTTATATTATTTCCTAATATTTAAAATGATTTTCAATAATAACCTTGTAGTATGAGATACTTGATTAGTTATATAATATGGAGTTCTTCACTGTGTGTTTCTCTTTTGAACATGCATGTCTCACTCTTTGAAAATAAATTTTGATAAATGGAAATACCCACATTCCCTTTTCATACCTATCACTTATTTAAACTTGTCTCTAAAATGTTACAGATTATTGTGGATTGTTAATCACATTGTGCAGGATTGCACAAAGGATTCAAAACTTACTGGATTGTTCAAATATTAATAAATCTCATAGTGAAATAGGTACTTATACATACTGTGACAACAATGCTAACGTTCAAGATAACTCGCCAAGTTAACAACCCCGATTTCGTATGTGTCACACACTGAATTGGTAACCATGTGCTTTGTTTCATGTAATGTCACCAATACGGTAGCAATAATATGCAAGTACTGTAAAATATTAATTCTAGTGTATTTGAGGCTAATATGAAAGGGGAAAATAGACTAGAATTAACAATGAACTTTTGCTAATTGAAAATATTCAAGCAAATTTAATTTATTTAATTGATATGAAACGTTATCCATTTAGGTACAATATTTTGATTTATTACAAAGAGAAATATGAAAGACAAATTAGTAATAAAAGTTTCAATATATACCTAGGTAGTTATCTAATTTTGAAGTTTAATAATCCTTGTAAAATAATTTTAAACAATGATATTTTCAATTCATTCCAAGTATTTTTCGGAATATTCTTTTTTAGCAATTGAATATAATTATTTTACCTTTGGTTGTATGGTGAAAAGGTTTGGGAGTGTGATTAGGTTGAGAATTCATCAATATATATGATTAATATATCAGTGGATTCCTTTAGTAGGAACTTCAGAGAACAATTCATTCCAAGTAAGTTTTGTGGTATTCTCCACCATGCTTTCCTTTAAACTCTAAAAATATTTATCTGATAAACAATTTCTTTCCTTTTAATACATTACAGCTAAAAATCATGCTTGAATACAGTGTCAAGCTAACAATTGTTCCCTTTAAAATTTTTTCTAAAAGATCATGTTCTGAATCGAGCCATTAGTTCATGTGAAGTATGATAGTTATATTTCATTAGAAAAAAAGAAGATATTGTTTTAAACATAACTTTACAAGCAACATCGAGTTATTTGAGTTGTGTAAAATGTTATAAATAAAAACAGAAAAACTAAATCTTTTGAAATTGTGTTGACTTAATAATTAAATCTTATTGGGTTATTTGAAATCTTAAGCTAAACAAGTGTCAAATAGAGTAATATGAATCATAACATTAAATTTAACCTAGCCTTTTTAACTCTCATTTCTGAGATGCTATCTCATGTCTGTATTATTTTATTGTAGCTGATAATCTGTTGGCAAAACAATCATTGTTATTTTAATACTAATGAAAATAAGCAAGAAGATATAAAAACCAGTAATCCACCACCTGCTCTAACTTAATAATTAGAAAGGTGATAAAAGAAGTCTATTTACGAGATGGAAAGAACATTAGGATGCCTAACATATAATGGATTGCCACTGTAACGAAAAATTACATATACATCCATGTAATCTGCATTTGAATAATGAACAAAAGCAGGAACAAGTCTAAAAAATATCAGTTTGACAAAATGTTTTATGGTGCAATGTATTGTTACAAACAGTTTTCATCAGGAATACTTAAGACAGTTGGCTACATGCTCTTAAAATGTATATATTAAAATATATTTGATTATAGACACATGCATGTAGAATTTAGAATAAATATTTTAATTTTCCTAGAGAGAATTTTTTCATATAAAGCCTTTTTTCTTTTAACTATTCAGACATAAAAATATTACTATCTAATTAATTTTGAGGAAACTGAAATAGATGCAAGTTAGAATTTGTATGTATTATATGTCTATGTATACATATGCATCAATTCTAATTTGCAAGGTTATCAAAAAAAAATATACCTTGACCTCTCTTCAGGTAAAGGATTGTTGTATTACTTAAATTACAGAATAAATAAATGCATATACACTAAATTTTACTCCTACTTCTTGGTTGCTAAGGCTTTAACAGTCAAAGTGATGCCAGTTCTTCTAACTAAATTGCCTCTTTTCTCTTCCAGGTAGCATGGTGACTAAAACAGGCCTGTGCACAAGGCTGGCTCTTAGCGGAAATACATTGAAGTTGATAAATTTTTAAAATTTCAGTGTAATAGATTTTCTTTCTAATTAAAGATGCTTGGATATAGCAAAGTATGTTCCTCTTCATTTTTTAATGTGGCAGCAGTAGCCTAGTGGTCAAGGTAAAAAACTCATGACTGCCGTGTCATAAGTTTGAGCTTAGTACCACTGAAGACCCGCTGTGTAGGGAAGCGATGCATGTTAAATCTGTCAAGAGCTCAAAATCCTCCAGTTGGTGTGAAAATTAGGATAGAGGGTGTCGTCCTCGTCACTTGACCATGGTTCAAAATTATGAGGTCTATCGCCAAAAGCCCTCGAGTAGCTGGAAAGTGCGATGTTAATATTCACTCACCCACTTTTTTTAATAAATTAAGCAGTTATATTTTTAAGAAAATTCTACTTAAAAATTTCAAATTTCAGTGTTAGATATCTTTCTGGTGCACAGTATTTTTTTTTTTTTTAAAATGTGTATTGGGTTTTATTTTCGTTTTAGGGCAATATTAGGGTTATTAGTGACAAGATTTTAATTGCTTTTGAGTGATAGCATACACACAAATATTTAATTGAAAGGATCTGTTTTAAAGTGAACATAAATTATGATTAGATTATTCATAAATGAGATGTGGTATGTTAATTTGACTATATTTTTTTAATTCAAAAAGTCTTAGTGCCTCTTATCTATGGCAGCAATAAAGCTCAAATAACTATTTTTGAAATTGATAAATTTTCATAAAAAAAGTGCTGAATGTATTCTTTGGAAATGGTTCTGAGTTTTTACTGTACACATTTTTTGCAAGTGTAAATTAGCTATAAATTTATTTAAGAACTATTTTTAACTGATGAAAATTTCCTTATCTGTGTTCCAAAAATTAAAATGTTGAAACAGTGACATATAATAATTTTTCTTTTTTATAGGTATGGTTCGTAGCAAAATGCCTCTTTTTGCCCATAAAGAATAAATAGAAAATCATATGGCTCAGTGGAAAAACTAAAACAATAGGAATAGTCAAGGATTCTGTACTAAAAAAACTAAATGGTTTTCTTTGTTGGAATGTTGTTTTGAAAGATAGACATCTCAGCAAAGTTTACTTTTTGGTTAAATTGAAAGAAATTTTTTATAATTGTAAGTTTCTTGAACCATTTTAATCTTTAGAATGATGAATAATTGCAGTCAAAATATTCTTACATTAATTATTTTTTATTTGAACGTATTAGATTTTATAAAAACATGTTCTCTAATAAAATGAGATTTATTTCATTTAATAACGGCTTAATTTACTTTTTATGAATGTAGTAGCTTATATCCGTGAAGTTATCCAAAACTAATGAGAACTATGAATAAATTTTTAAGTACCAACTTGCATTTCATATCAATTTATGCATATATTTTTTTAAGAAATTTGTTAAGACCCCATAAAATTTTAGATGCTTCTGAAAATTACAATTTTAATGGATTAAACTAAAAGATACAATCTAAAATAAAAATATTAACAGATCAGTGCCGATTTAAGCTCATTTCGGGCCCTGGGTGCAGAAGATCTACAGGCTTCCTTGGCACTGGCGGATCGAAATTTATATCCAGAGAATCTGGTTAAGTCCAGCTTATCCTGGGTGCCTTCCCATCGGATAAACCGGCAGTGTAACAGATGTAACTTATTTTTAAAATCGCATGCACTTATTAATGATGTTTGTAAAAAATCATTGGGTGATATATTTACATAACCTTGTTATTAAGTATAAGAGGAATCTAATTTTTTTAAAAAGGAAAAATGGTATGTAAAAATTTATTTTCATAACATTTTAAATTTTTAAAAATATTTGATAAATTTTATTATTGTTTTATATTAATTTCAAAATTTAAACACCTCTTGATGTTAAATGTAATAAAACAAATATATTTATAACATTAAAAGTTAAACTGAATTTTGTTCAAATAAATCATTTGTAATTTATTAGTTATTTTGATTATATTAAAGTGTTTTAAATCTTAAATTTGTATTTGGAAAACTTAACCCGTTGTCTATACATTTCTTAATCAAACTGAAGGCTGTTTGGTTTAATGAATATTACTGGCTATGGCAGTTTTGTGATTATTACAACAAAATCTTTAAAATTATTCTTTGAAAAACCATTCAAGTGAACACAGTATCTGTTTTTTAATGAAAATTCCTTTTATCTGTTATATTTAACTGTAGTGTATTATAGTTCGAGAGCAGTGATTCCCAAAATGGTTTATATCGACCCCTAGGGGTCTATGTCAATAGAAGAAAAAAAAATTGGTGGTCCATGAGGTGCAAATAGGGGTCTATACAATTGTGGCTCTCATTTAACCAGTTCATAATTTTAATTTTCAATAAATGGAATAAATATCCCACATACATAAATAAAGAGGCTACACTCATGTGTAACACTTGAATCTGTCTATCTTGAACTATGGAATATCCAGAGAAAGTTTTAAATTGCTTTTCCAAATGAAAAGGAATTTTATTGTGGTTGCCAATCTTCACAACAAAAAACAGGATATTTAGGATTAAACCTTATAAAATTTATGCCAGATGTTGAAAATATGTTAAACAGTGTCAGAGATTCATCCCTCCAATTAATCTGTTTATTGCTTAATTATTTTATGTAACATGTACTAAATTTTAATTTAATTAACAAGTGTTCCCCTTAACTACAGTTAAAAATTTTAATCTTTTGAAGTAAGAAGCTCTATACTAGCTATTAAAAACACACATAAGTTGAAGAATTTATAAAAATTCAATATTAGGTAAGCAGGGGTCTACCCCAAACTGGAAAATATGACAAAGGGTCTGTAAAACGTAAAAGTTTGGGAAACTCAGTTCTATAGTATTAAAATTTGAGAGTAAAACGTATCTATGTAAGGCTATTTTCTCGCAAACCACTTAATGCAAAAGAAACATGCCGAAAGTACTTCAGAATGCAAAAAACAATCCATTTTGACCATATAAATTCCCAAATTAATAGTTAAAAGGATTTTAATTCAAAACATTACAATGAATGTATTGTGGAGACTAGGAGAGATTTCTGCAATTTTAGTTGTTTTTAAAACTGCCATCCTTCCTTCCATACCAAAATTAGAAAAAAAAAAAAAAAAAAATTTCAGAATAGGATAGACCATTCAATTCACCAAATCATCATAAATATATTTTTTTTGTATTTTGCCAACAGAATGTTTGAACTGCCTTGGTAACTTTTTTTATTATTGTGATCAATTAAGCTTGCATTCTGAGGAAATGCATGCTTTGCTCTCTTTAACTGAATAATTTTAAAATATTTGATTTCCAAAATTTATATTTTTAAACAAGTTTTTCATATTTACTCATTTGATTTTTAACATTTAATAACTCACAATTTCTTGAATTAATCACTCAAAATTGTTATTCGTTAGTAAATTCTCTGTGTTTAAACTGAAAATTCCTCTAAAACTGTAGTTTAAAATTTGGAAGCTCTTTACAATTTCTCCCATACAAAGTATTTAGTTTAGATGCAATCATAAGACCCTCTTTGGCTAGGGATGTCAGAAGCCACAGCAACACTGGGACCAAAAATTGTCACAATTTTTGACATCTGGATTGAAAATATAACCCCAGAAAAATAAAGAAATACAAGGAACTTTCTTCTTATTTTTTAGGACAATGTTTTTCTCAGGTCACATGATATAGCTTCCCTCCAACAAGAAATGAACCATTATTTGAGAAGACCCGTGCAACGTAGCTAGTACATTCCAATTGCAATCGATAGTTTAATTTTTTTAAGATCTCAAGTAAGTAAATTACATATATACACACATACATTTTGATGATAAAAACTGAAAAAATTAAATGAAATGTTTGTTATTTAAATTTACCTTAAATCATGTAAATGTTAGCCTTCTTAAATATATTGAGTCGCCCATCTGGTATAGTGTTAGCGATGCTGATTGCTGTGCAGTAGGGCCTGAGTTCGAATCCAGGAGAAGGCATGGATGTTTGTAAATGTATATATTAGTGCCTTTGCAGCATGAGGGTACTCTAAATAGCTGTCGAGCCACAAGTCCTCTCGTGAGGTTAGTGGAAGGGGAAGAGAGGTGGTAGGTCCCTTAACAACACCTCAGGTGTTCTCCCTCAAAATTGGAGTGGAATCGAGCCAAAATGTGCTGTCACCTGCATGATGTTCAAAGCTGCGGCTAACAGGCACATATCTAGCCCTTTTCTGCGATGAATTTCGTGGGCCTCAATCTGACATCGTCAGACAGGTCGTATTAGTAACATATATTTTGTGGTACAAAATGTATTTTTATAAAACACTAAATTTTCAAAGACCTTGTTTGATTACTTCTGTATAATAATTATCTGTGGAGTCTATTTTCTTTAGTAAATTAGAAACATGAATTGGAAACTGCAAATGAAAATACAAAATAATCATTTTTAAAATAAAACTAGATTTTATGAATGCTCTATAGAAGAATACATCTACTGTTAGATTGCACAATTTTCAGACAGTTTTTCCTATCAATCACAAAATTTTTAAGAGAATATGTATTGCACATTTTTTTCTCACATCACACATACAATATATTAAAGGAGGCAATATTAAATGAACTGAATACTCCTTTTATGAATTGCATAAAAAAGTTAACTATTCTAGCCTCTGAATTGTTTTCATAAAAAAATTGGAAGTTCAAATAAAAAAAAGTATAGCTATAAATATGTGAATATTTTATTTCATTAGAAAGAGGGAGGGGGATAATTTTTTGTAAATGAATCATCCAAGTAAATTTGTCAGAAGTAAAATTACATACAAATGTAATTACTTCCAAACATACTTAATATGAATTAAAATGGGATATTTTTTAAAAAATGTCAATAATACATGAAAAGTTTTTTCTACGAGTTATAACTACGAAAAATTTAACTATAGATTTGTTTCACAGTATAAGTTATAAATTTATATTCTAAAGTGTTTTCATATTTTTTAAATTTCTTTGGTTTTTTAAAACAAGCTATATCCACACAATATCTATATTATAACATTTAACATATGAAAAGGAATATTCAATTGGTTTAAAAAGGCCTCTTACAACAATGCTTAAAAAAGAATATATCAAAACAAAATATTTACAAAATAGTTGTATCTTAAATAATAACACTAATAAATGCAAAAAAGGCACATTTACAAAAATAGTTTGAGATTCAAAAAGAAATCTGACATCTTAGATAATGTATTAAAAGAAACTTAAGTACATATAACAGTCCAAAATTTATACAAATTCATATATACAAACACATAATATCTACAAGAACTTTTATGCAATAATTATTAAAATATGTTTCATATCAGCAATACAGCTAAGATCTAAAATGTATAGTTTTGATAAAAATTGACAAGAGATTTGGTGTTTAATGAGCTGTACTATACATATATAAAACTACATTTCATCTCAAAATATATAGTAACTTTTATCAAATGAATCCAAACACATTTTTTTAAAAACATTAATTTAGATCAGAAATTTTCCAACAGCTGGAACAATAAAAAATGTTCTTTTTGTAATTCAAATAATTGTTTAAACAGTTTTCAAAATATTTAAAAATATAGCTTTGATTTCATAATGGGTACTACTGATAAAATGATTATAAACTGAAAATTCAAAAACTTTTTCATATTTAATAGATTCCGACAAAAGTAAAATGTATTGTACATTTAGTTAGGATTAATATCAAGTGTTAAAAATTATGAACTAATTTTGAACTGAATATACCACAATATTAATATAATTTCTTTTTACATAAAAACGTATATATATTCATTCACTTGTAAAATTTTTTTTCAAACTATTAATTATGAAAAATTATTGTTTTGTTCAAAGCAAAGTGTTTGTAAAATTTAAACCAAAAATGTTTAAAAGAATTATAAAGATTACGCGATCCCTTACAATAGTAGATTCCAAGTCTAGATATGTTAAAACTAAGTCTATATAACTACTGGGAAATAAAAAGACAAAATAATTCATTCAAAAGTAAAAAAGATACAAAAATCTTTTTTTTTTAATTGTAAAAAAATATTACATTAAAATTAGGATTAACTATTATCTTATTTGTAAATTGTCTATTTCTTAATCATTTCTTCATGAAATTAATAATACACTTTTAGAAACTTGCTGATTTAAATACAACACATAGAATGAATACTATGAATAAGGATATGAAGTATGACTGGTTGATAAACGCAATTGAGATTAAACTGCAGGTATTTCTAAGCAATGACGAATAATGGCATTCTCAATATAGCAAAATACACATGAGTATTGAATATTTCTATGTTTTGCTCAATATGATCTATTCCAAATTCAATAAAAAAAGTTCCAAATGGTAAAAAGGTATTCATGACAAATATACAACAAATATATATATATGTTTAATCTTAACACATTTGGCAAATTTCCAGGAATACTGCTTTTAAAGCACAATTTGAGGAGTTTTCATATATATGATAAATGTTTTTTTTATTCTTACAGGAAATTAAGATAAAAATGAAAATTACACACAGGACGACAGATGAATGTCAATGTTACCAGACAGTGCTAGATTTATGCATTAAATATTAAAATACCAATTTATTTCTTCTATATTCAGTTTGTTTAACACTAGGAACATCAGGATTTTAATTTTTTTCAACATTACTGATAAATTGTGCACATTGCAATAATGAGAAAAACTTATATTTTTTTACAGTTTAATTTAAGACTATATATTTGGACAAATTTAGGTTCTATAAAAAGAAGCATTGATACAACATTGAGTGATTCTTTTTTGGTCATGAGTTTTAATAAACAATCAAAGCTTCATTAGGAAGTACAGAATAACATTAACTTAAAATTTTGGCTTCTATTTTTGGAACTAAAATGGAGAAATAGTTCTTATAAATAATGTATATAAATATAAGCAGCATAATATTCACAAAAGGTTAATTCTGATTATAGAATATTGTTACACAATCAATTTAAGATATTGCAGCAACAAACTAAATGCACATCTGAGCATTTTTTTCATAATTATAAAATGATAGTAAAGATCTTTTTACTTGTCTAAGATTTATTAAGTATCTGTGATAATTGTTTTAAAATCTTTTAGTTTAATATGAACATATTTTTGAAGAATGAACAGGACAATTAATACTACGAACTTAACAATCTTTGGCACAGATATACATTTCTGTCAGTCCAATTCAACTTTCTTTTGAAACAGATTTCCTATAAAATGAAAGGAAGGAAAAAAGTAAGTCCATATTATTTTTCTACACTGAAAATATGTTAAGTAATACTGAAGAAAAAATATATGCTTACTTGGAAAAGGAAGGAATTTTACTGTCACTACTTAAATTATTTAGTGTAGTAGATCTTCTTATTACTTCTGTAATATAAAAAATAAATTAAATATTTTTTAAAATTTTATTTCATTTATAACATTTAAATAACACATTAGTAGAAAAAAAGCTTTCTTTACATACGATGTTCAAAAAAACTATCTTACAGTGGAGCTACAGCAATTTAAAAAGTTAATTTAAAACGATTTTTGAAAATAAACATACAAAACAGATGTTCAAGTGTCAGATTTAGAAATACCTTTAATGCTAAAACGCTTAAGACAAAATATCTGTTAACACAAACTAATATAACAGTCCTGACAAACTATTTATTTTATAGATTTTTTTTCTCTTAACACGAAACGAAAATCACTTAACATAAAAAAAATTTCCCTCTTGGAAATGAACAAAATATAAAAAACACTAGCCATTCAGGCAAGGTTTTAAGAGGGGTGGAAAATGAAATGAGGTGGCTCCACATATTTCATAGAAAGGAAGCTAACCTGTCTTTGAAATACCCTCAGCATAGCCAACTTGTGAATGAGCCAATTTTGTTTATCTAAGCTACTTTCACCCTCCACCCCTATAAATGCTACACAAAAACATCTCATCTGTGATCAGTTGGCTTTGGAATTCGGTGACGAGTACATCACAGTGTAAGTAAAAATCAGTTACTTCGATTTGCGTTTTTTCCCCCATTCTATTTTAGAAGAATTTTTTTACAAGCACCATGGCAAAGAGCTCAGGCGGAAAGCAAACTTTTATTTTACTTATAATGAAGATGGAGCTTCTTAAGGCTGTTGATCAAAAACAGAAGATGAAAATGTAAATCTGTAAAGATTTTGGTGTTGCTAAATTTTGCATTAAATTTCATTAAGTTATGAATGTTTTTGTTTCATTGATGTTTATTAAATGCATAAAATATACACATCAATGTATATAAAATGTACTCTAAAACAAGTTTGTTGGATGTATGGGGGTTTTATTTTGCAATATCTTTTAACAGAAAAAAATATTTCAGTCCCCTCAGTTTCGTGTTAAACAATTTTCCCTCCAATTCCAATTTTTTATCCCTTAAAAAAACCCACATGCAATAAAAAAAAAAAAGCCTTAGCATTTTAAATGAAGAAAAACCAGTTATTTTTTCTTTCAGAGATAAGTAAGTTTAAAGTTTTGATTTGCCATAGGGATGTGAATAAAAATTAACATAAAAGCAATTATAATTCTGTGTTTTTTAAGTTTAGAGTTTTCAAATTCTGTGAAGTTATAGAAAAGTATATAAAGAATAATTTAGGCTAAAAAAATTAGATTTGATTTTTTAACCGATTTTTGTCAATTGAATGGTACTGTGTCCCCTTAAGATTTAATATTTCCTATTTCATTCCATAAGAGAATAATGCAAGGATATACATTTCTGAAATTATTACAGCTATGTGAAATAGTTTGTTATTTTGATAAATCAATAACAAAGCATATTTACTTCATGATGTTATTGTGCTATTTCATCTTATTATTTTGTGGCAGTACAGTAACTGTATTTAGAGTGATATTAAAAAATGAGTACGTGAAGTTAAATCCACAATTTAATTTCTAAAAATTGTTCTTATTAAGGGTAAGTCAATTAAGTAATACACACTAAACATTTTTTAATTAATAGTAAAGACTAAAATTGAAAAATGTGATTTAAAAAATCAATGTAATTTTTAAGATTACCAGTCATTACCCACCTGCTTTGCTGGATATTTCATTTTATTGTCTTTATGTTAATGAGATATCTAAGTTCTAGCTTTAAGCTTTTGGTTGTATTAAAAAACATTTTCGTAGCCCTTGCTTCTTGATTTAAAAAAGACAGGACTAGAATTTCAAAAACAGAAGTATATTTACCCTTTAAGGCCCAGTAATTGACCCCTTGGAAATAATTTTCCACAAAACCTGTTCTTAGCAGATCTCTACTCAACAAAAGAAATATGTCTGCCAAATTTCAAGTCTGTAGATATAATAGTTCAAAAACAGGATTTGTTTTCTATAACAATCCACAATCCCTTTGGAGTAAATTTTCACAAAACCTGTTTTCAGTGAATCTCTACTTCACAAAAGGAACATACCTAGTCTGTACATTTTATTGCTCCAGAGATTTGGTGATGAGTGAGTGAGTTTTTTTCCTTATATATATATAGAGAGAGAGAGATTTAGAAATAAAATGTCTCAAAAAGAGAAAGGTAAAATTATTTAAAAAAAACTCTAAAATATAAATACGATTTTTTAGAAAAATACATGATTAAAAAAACATTATATTAAAATTAAAAAAAGCATTTCTAAAAAAGTACCTGGTGATGGTAAAATAGTCCCAATAGTTCTCCTTTTAGAATCAAAAGGAATACTTGATGAAATGTCTTTTGATCCAAACTTTTTTGTTACATTTTCTTTTGCAGTTTGTAATACTTTGTTACTAGGAGGCAAGATTTTCTTCTCAGAATTGAATGCTTTCTTCACAATTTCAGGGGATGAAATTTCTTTATTGATTCGAGAACTGAGTGTTTTCTTCACAATTTCAGGGGATGAAATTTCTTTATTGATTTGAGAACTGAGTGTTTTCTTTACAATTTCAGGGGACGAAATTTCTTTATTGATTTGTTCAGAGAAACGCCTCTGTTGTGGCATAGGAGAAGGACATCTGTTTACTGATTGTTTTGGAATGAGAGATGATGAACGCTTTTGACGAGGCCATGTGCGTACATTAGGACTCTGAGATCTGCTATAAATACAAATTGTTGTGAATTTGTTAATGTTATAATAATACAGTAAACCTTTATGCAAATATACATTTTTTTTGAAGAAATTTTATGAAAAACTGCATCAAGTAGCAGCATCTTTCTATTTAATGGGGGAACTACATAAGTTAGAAAACTTTTCCAATGACTCATATTTTTGTGTTTTGGCATACAATAAAATAGAAACAATTTATAAAATCACAGAGATTTTTTTAGAGAACTTATGTACTTTAAAATTAAGTAATTTTATCAATATTAATAGATTATTTTAAACTTGATTGATATAATTCATTGTGATAACACATGCAATCAATAAACTATTTTAACTATGAAAACTTATCTACCATTAATACTTTATTTTTATTTTAAGTTTAGATTTTTAGTTTTGTACATTCATCGATCTTCTTATTATAAAATATATGTTTTGACTAGAATTCGTATGCTATAAACAAAAAAATCCAAAATACAAACTTTACGAAAAGCTTGAAATTACTGAATAATTATTAAATTGCTATTAACACATTTAAATATCTACTATAAATAAAGGCAATGTATATGATTGAACATTAATTATAATTTTTCAACTCAACCAAAATTATAATAAGAATTATACAATGCTACAGTCTAATATTACAAAAAATTGAGTGTTATTTGAAAGTAATGGTGAAAATATATCATCCCAACAAACAATATAATATGAAAATATTTTGTTTTTAGAAATTTTTTTTTTACATTGATAATCTCAAAATTAAAATACTTCCAGCAAAAATTTCATTCCTTTTTATTAACATATTTTACTAACAGCTTTCTTCCTTTAAAGAAAGAGAGACAGAGAAAAAAAAACCTGACAGAAAGTAAAAAAATATTTTCAAAACATTAAAAAAATCTATAGTTTTCATTTTTTAAAAATTTCACTCTTATTAAATATATTTGCAACTCTCTTGTAATTCTATTCCAGTTTAAATAGAGGTTAAAAATATGTACAAACCTAGACTTTGGAATGTTGCATTTGGGAGAGGAGGTAATTTTCACTGTATCCGTAGTTGATGTTGAAACATCTCTGGTTGTTTGAAGGATTTGAGATGAATTTTTCTGAAATTCTACAATCACTGCAGGACTAGATATTCTACGCTCTTTCTTTAAAACTAAAATTAATATGTAAAATGATCATACAAATAAAGTAGGTGATGAAATTTAAAAAAATACTAGTAAAATATTTTTTTTCTTAAGTATTAAATAGAGACAGTTAGGAATAAGTTTCATTCATTTTTGAAAGATGAGATAGCTAGCCAAACATTTTAATTTACGTGTTAGAATATAACACATTGAAAATATAATTGTTCTTCGTTGCATATTTAGTTAATCCCTAAACTGCCAAAGAAAATTTTCAGGATTCGCTCCTCAGTGGCACTGTTTTTGACACAGGAATGCATAGTTATTGGAAGAAAGGAAAAGGCATAAATAAGTAAATTTTTCTCTGATATAAGTAAATCTTTAGCAAACACTGTCAAGATCATTGTACTACATTCCAAAACACCTCGTATACCAGGGGCAGGTTAAAGCACCAGGTGACTGAGGCATATATATATATGCCTGTGCTAGTTAAGAGGATAATAATTGAAATGAAATTTACACAAACTGTTAATTGAAAATGAATATTAACTTAATTTTATTTTGGAAAGTTCACACACAAGTTGAATCAACTAAAAATATTTTATTTTCCCAGTAACTAAGTTTGGGTGGAACTATTACTAAATATTTAATTTGATATGATTACTTAACCAAGTAATGCTTTCAATGTACTTTTTTTGTCCATGTCAAATACTTTTGACTGAAACAAACACTTTACCAAGTTAAAACTATTCACTGGCTTCCACTAACTTTCTTGAATTCTGTTTATAAGGAGTGTTGCTGTTTCAAATCCCCTTGGAGCAGGAAAGCCTACACCAAGTCCATTTGACCTTTCCGCAAAAGAATGTTACAAGCTAGATCTTGCTCAACAAACAACTGTCCCAGAGAAATGCCCCAGTAGTCAAGAAGATAAGCAGGAGAAGTAGGGGCAGGTATAGAAAGATTTTACCCCTTGCACAAAGGTCATACCATGCAGGTGACTGCTTCTAAAGTGCACCATGGCCATTTGAAGAGCCCTGGATCTCCTGCACTGTGGAGATAGACAAGAACTCTTAGCTGCATACTAGTAGTGAGCAGGAGGGTTTCACCATCAGATTCATTTTAACTCTGAGGAGGGAATGAATTTAAGAATGGCTCAAGACAGAGGAACTTGGGTTAGGGAGATCACATCCCCTACCAACCAGCTCATCAGTGGTCTCATTCCCAAGCTCACTCGCATGCAACAGTATCCGATGGAGACACTTGTTTTCTCTGACCAAGCCTAGCCAATTTGGAAATAATAACCAGACCAGTACTGTCCATAATCTTTGGCCAATTCTTCAAATATTAGATGGAGCTCCTGCTGTCTGTCAGGTTCCAGATATTGTCCTTTTCAGAGTTGAGGGCATGATCGAGAGCACCACTGACAGCAATGAGTTCCGATCTAAAGATGGAACAGTGGTCAGCATTCCTAATGCTGATTTTAACATCACTCCCAAAAGTGTTACAAAATATATCACTCCCTGCTTTGTCTGTATCTGAATGGCTATATAAATTATCAAGGTCAGATCAGGTACATCATTTATGACTTCAATTGCCAGCTGTCTGAGAAATTCCAGATGGCTACTATGCTTGGGAGTACTGGTCAATAATTCCTCCCTGTAGTCAACATGATTAAAAAAAAAACTAAAGGGGGCGATGCAGCTAAAAGGTGTGGCTATGTCAACATTAAAATCTTTTAAACCATGTTTTTCATATGTAATTAAGAGGGCTATCTCACTTTAAACTTTGGTTACTTGTTCATTTTAAAATAAAAGCAGAAGTTCCATTATATGAACCAGAGCTTTTAATTTTGTTAAAATATTTATATAAGTTAACTTCAAATCTCATAGTTAGAGGCTGGATGTCCACCTAGTAAAGAATTATGTCAGTAGGGCAACTATACCCAAGGCCTGTGCTGATCCTCGCAGCACTGTGAACTGCACTCTTTCCAGTTTATTCTAGTAGGAGATGCTATTTGAAAGATTTGACACCGATTCAAAGACTGGGTGGACCAAGGTTATATAAGTTATTCACAGTGTAGAGGCGTTTGAACCCCAATCTTCGCTAGAAAGATATTTTAAAATTCTGAGTATCTCTTTATAAGCAGTTAATAGCTAAAACATTTATCATAAGTTTTTTTTTTTACTCAAGTATTTTCTGTTTTTCACACATATTCTATCTTTTCTTTTTATGTAAACAATATAGCATATAAATAGAATTATTCTTTAATTTAATTTTATTGACGCAATAAATTTACTTACTTCTAAGAGACTTTGATTGACTAGATGAGACTTTCTCTACTTGCTCAGGTTGGGCACTTTTTACTTTTGATTGTTTAGGAAGTGTTCCACCTATAAATATAAATTTTATAAAGTAGAATAGATCAGTGTATTAGCTTCAATAATTAAAATTAATTTTCAATTCAATAGGCAATACTTTTTAAAGAACAACTGCATTAAGGAAGTTAGGGTGATGGATTGTAATAAAATATTTTATGTAGCATTTTTAAGATACTAAGCAATCAAAATATAATGTAAAAGAAAGGTACACAGATTTTAACATATTATATTTTATAAAGCTACCTGATATTTTTCATGATAAATATTTGAAAGAACTTCAAAATAAATTTTTTAAAAACTGCATCAAAGTATTACTATATTGAACATTAATAAGTGTAACATCAGTGTAAATTTTCCTGATAATATGTTTTGAGGAAAACTTATATTTATCATACGATATTAGATCCAATATGAAATAACGTAAAGTATGGCATATAACACGCATTTGAACCCAAAAAATATGATTGAAATTTACTGGTGCAAGTTATATGCCAGGAATTAAAATGATAGTTTCAAAAATAAATTAAAAAAAAACAACAACAACATGATTATAAAAAAATTAGGCTTCTACATAGACCAAAATACTGCTTATTTAAAATACATGGCATACCTAATGAGCTTAAATGGTTGTAGTAGTAGAAGTATACTAATTTTTGAAAAGCTGGGATGCCTTGAATAGATGACTTCAAAACAAAGGAATATTGCATATGTATACTTCAGATTTCTTCGTATAAAAGGAGGGGGGCGCCTTATATGGCGAATATACATAAAAATTTAAAATTTTAGCTTGAAAGCATAGGTGCGCATTATACACTGGATTTTACGGTACATCATTTACGAGACTTAGTAGTTAATGGAATTAATGTTATGATAAATTAAATTTTTTGTTATGTTCCTGATTTTTAAACAACAAAATGTTTTATAAAAATTACTTATACCTCATTTTGAACATTTATTAAGCATTGCACTTTTTATTACATTTATTTACAACTCTGACAGATATTTTTTTAAAATTACACTTTGTGTATTATTTAAAATTATTTATTTTTTTATAAAAAAATATTCCTGAATATATTTTAAAATTTCCTCATAAAATAATATATTTATATATATGAGAAAACTAACATACTTTTTCTAATTGGTATCTTTCCACTTTTAGCTACATTAGGCGATAATGAAAGAGCATGCAAATTCTTGCTTTCTTCCAGTAGTTTTGAATTGAATTCCTATTGAAAAAAATATTAATTCAGAAAATAACATATCTAGGCAAAAAATTTGGGGATTTCAAAATTATACACTCGGAAGAAATAACCAACTGAAAAATATATTTTTTATTTCAGTGAAAATTTTTAAAGATGACAAAAGTTACTTATAAGAGAACAAGTCATTTATCAACTTCATAACACATTAAAAGTAAATATATGCAAAACAAAAAATGTTGAAAAGAGAATATTAGGAGCAATTTTCATTTTTAATCTGAAATAGGCAGAACAGAAAAATGGAAGGAGGGGGTTATCTTCCAAAAAGATATAATTTTTGTTTGACTGAACATGGAATTGGGGGAAAAGTTAAAAGTTAGGAAGAAACCCTCTATATATTATTTTGTTATCTCTTGCTTATTACTTATTATTTCTTCCCTTATCTTAGAAAAAAGGTGCAAATTCTAGATGAGTTATTTGGAATTGTATTTTGGCCAAGAAAGGCAAATTTCAGTTTCATTGTACCTTAACATACATGCATGCATGTGTGTCAAATATATATAATGAAGATTTAACTCAATTTTTAAAAAGAAATAATTTTGAAAGCAGTTAGAACTTTAAAAACAGGTTGATTAAAAAAAAGAAATGGCTAAGGTAACTTGGTTGATAGAATTATTTTCTCAGTAATTGAAAAATTAGCAATTTCAATTTCATAAATGCTGCGATGATTATCCCACGAGTTAACAAAGAAGAAAACTTTAAGTATGTAACAACTTTCAGCTGAATATCAAATAATTATTTCATACATCAAGGTTTAACATTGGGAAATGAATTCTGCTCCAAACACATTTTTAAACTGGATAAAATATGAAATTAAAAACATTAACAAATTGGTATGAAATCAGAAGAGAAGAATTTGCAATGTTTCCCCCCATAGTACTTTGAGCCATTTATAAAACTTAAAAATACAAGAATGTTAACTGATATTTGAGAGAGAGATTGCAGCTTCATAGTTTCAATGAGATTGCACAAAATATATAAAACTTTTGGAACAAAAACTGCAGCTATGATAACTTTCTCTGTTTGAACATTATCTTTTCACACTAGCAGCATTTCTATTTTATTTAAAAGTATAAAACTACACAAAAGCAAAAAAATTAACTTTTTTTTTGGTTTTTGAAGATGAATTCATTACTGCTACAACAGCTGTTACTTTCCTGAAAAATGCTTCTACTTTTGTTGTTGTTGTTTCTAATGCCACCTGTCTGACGTAGTCAGATCAAGACCCATGAAATTCATCATGGCATGGGGCAAGAGGTACGCCTGTCATTGGCCTTGAGCACCATACAGGCGACAGTACGATTTAGCTCGGCGAAATTCCCTGAAGGGGCGATAGATGGAGACACCACCTATCTCCACCTCCACAATTTCTGCATGGAAACTGAAGGGGAGAGAAATATTCTCCAGTCCCTGCACTCGTGACTCAGCCCACAAGACTACAGACCCACTGATTTAATGAGCACGTACTCCGTGTGTACTCAGAGGGTATTTGGTGGCATCGAACCCAGGCCTTCCAGTCTGGAGTCCGATGCTCTAACCACTAGGCTACCCATGGCCACGCTTCTACTTTTAATCTCAAATAATGACACAGATGAGTGTTTTTTTAATACAAGAAAAGTCCTAGTTGCAGTGAAACAGTTGGTAAAAAATAGATTGCTTACTATTTCTAATTGCCGTCTTTCCTCTTCTTCTTTCAAACGATCTTTCATATCTAAAGCTATCTCAATACATGAGGAACGTCTAGAAATCTGGAATTTTCAAAAACGGAAAAGGTCAACATTTATGCAAAGAAAAATATTCTTGCAAACCTTATAACAGATACAAACTTACTTAAATAAAACTTTAAAAAAAAGTATACTCACAGTTTCTGTTGCAACCTCAATCTTATCAAGCTCTTCAATAGCCTATTGATGAAATGGATTAAAAAAAATTATTAGTTAAAGAAGATTATTAGTTAAATTATTAGAAAGTTAGCATTTAATAAAAATAATACTTAATTTTGATAAAAATATACAATTAATTCTTATTGATACATACAAATTGACATTTGAAAATTTATTTTTATGGAATAATTTAATGATTGATCTAATTATTTAGAGTGCAATACAATATGAAAAACAATAATTTGTTACACATACACTAAAATATCTATTTATCATTTGCTTAATAAAACAAGATTTTAGCACATAATTTCATAAATTAATTTCAAGGAGATAAAAGACTTTGTTGCTCAAGTATCATATGCAACCTTGATAATCAACATAATTTTATTTGAAATTGTACAGAAATATAAAATTTAATAGACAAACAAAAGATTCTACACTAGAACTAAAGGGCAAATCTTGAGTGGCCAGCGAATGTACCTCATAAAAATGGAAAAATTTGTAAAAATATTTAAGTTTTAATAATTAATCTTAATTCATACAGAATAATTTACTTTAATTTATAGAAAATAAAAAAAAGTTATGCATATATATGAAATATTGCATTATTAATGTTTAATAAGTACTATTAGTGAAATCTTGAGAATTATTAGATAGATTAATAGAAGTATAGACATTTGTGGTTTTCAGTTCAAAGAGATTTTTGCTGTCATTACTCCTATAACTCATTTAATTACTAACAAATTCATTATCTTTGACTTCTTATAAATCAAATTGAGTTATATACATAAATTTAATGCATATAAACAATCCCTCTTTTCAGCTAATTATAAAATATCATTATTATAATATCAATTACATTTTTAGTAGGAATTATTATTTTCCCCTTTGTGAAAATACTTTGATATATCAATATAATGGTCTACATATATCACCTTCAGTATTTATACAAGTAGTGTAATATTTGCACAGGTATTATCTAAATAAATGCATTGTTATTTCAGGTTTATCTAAGTATATTTCCAATATGAAGAATAAAAATTAGAAAAATATGACTTTCTATTCTATACCTTTTTTATGTCAATAAAAAAAATCCTTAGCAAGTTTAATTTAATAAGATTAATGACACTTTGAAGCCAGGCAATATGCTTCATAATTTGGTACCATAGATGGCAAATCATTAAAAAATTCATTTTATAAACAATGTTACGAGAACTTTCGTGACCTTATTTTGTTCAATATGCAGTAATCCTAATTATTTTAAATGAGAATCTTAAAAGAGTCAAATATTGGTTCTTTCCTTCAAATCCAAAATCAATCATTGCATTACCACAAACCTATTTTCAGTCTTTTATTATTTCATCAGCATATAATAATTAAAAAAATATAACTGAACTTATTGTGAAATCAATTGTACACTACAGAAAAACCAACTTTAAAAATAACTGGAGATCTAAGAAATTAATTTTAATGAAGACTTGCTTATGATGATTTATATCTATATATATAAAAATGAATGTTTGTATGTATGTCATCGATGAACTCAAAAAACTACTGTACCGATTCTTATGAAAATTGGTATATATATGAATTTTTACACGGAGAAGGTTTGTATAATATGCTCATTGATGCCACTCGCCACCAGGTGGCGCTGCAGAGTAGCAACTTCTGCCCCGTTCAACCGATTGTCATGAAAATCATTATGACCATATATTTTTACACAGAGGAAACGAATATGATATTCGTATTAATGGAAGTTACCACCAGATGGCGCTTCCATGTATCAAGTTCAATACTGATTTTAATAGATATCTATACGGCTTGCTCACGTGTCGGAAAACCTTCTGATTTATTCGTCTACGCACCAGATGGAAAAACAAGAAATATTGTGTATCCCACAGCACTTCAATAAACATCTAATTGAAACTGAACTTTGTAATCACACAATTTTTTCGAAACGGCTTTGAATGAATTGAATATTTGTGTACTGTGATTTTCCTTTAAAATAATTTTTCTTAAATTTATTTCAGTTGTTTGCGTAGCAACGCGCGCCGGGTACAGCTAGTATACAATATTTTTACAGATTTTTGTCTTAGAAAGTAATTTATTTCACAAATAACTATTTGATGAAAAAAATAATGTGTAACTTAAAAGAACAATTTATGATTCAATATACTTATTTAAACTAACTGAAATATTTTTTGTCATAAAGCATTTATTTATTGTAAATTTAACTTCATTCATATATTTAACAATGTAAATATCTTATAAAATAACACATTTCATTGAAATATATTTTTATTATACTTCAATACAAGTTATATTTAATATAAAAAGAAAAATCCTCTAAATATCTTACCCTACTAACAGCATACGATACATCTCTATCTTTTTCATCTGAAATTAAAGCTTTAATACATGATTCCAGTTGCTGAAGAAGATGGCTATCTTTGGGTAATTTAATAAGGCCTTTTAAACGTGGTAAAACTGCACATAACCTTAAACGTATATTGGGTACAGGATCAGCTGAAACATTTTTATTGAAAATTAATTTCCTTTTTAAGTTAAATATTCTCTTTAAAAGTAAATATTTCCATTAAGGTTTTGATGAAACTCTCAATTTTTCCCCCTAAATGCCCTACTTGCAATAATGCAACATATTGCTTAGCATTAAGTTATAGCAATAACAATTTCATATATGATTGAGAAAATATATATATTTACACAGGTATAGGACAAAATAATAGGAACACTTGCGAAAAAAATGAAAATTTTTTTATTAGTAAGGGGCTGGGCCATCTTTAGCCAGAATTACAACTTGCATTCAACGTGGGATTGACAATAAAGGTCTTGAACAAAGTTCATCAGAATTCACGCCCATTCTTCATGCAGGGCTGCCTCGAGTTCAGATAGTGTGCATGGAGAAAAAAACTGGGAAGGGGGGGAGGCATTGACTTTGTCCTCTAAAAAAACCCCACAAACACTCAATGATATTCAGGTCAGGATACTGGGAACACCACATTAGATGTTCCACTTCATCATCATACTCATGTAACATGTTTGAGCACAGCAAAATGTGTACACAGGGGACTTGTCATCATTTTTTGTTTTTTAAATTACGCCAGCCAACGTCCTCTTGGACATAAGGCACCTTGCAGACCAATGTAAAGCAGATGTTGCACTAGAAGGAGGGAGAACTCCACAGTTGTCTTGTGACAGAACATGAAGTAGAGTGGGGCAATCAGATAGCTGCTCCCCAGTCACTGGCACGGATTTACAGAGAGGGCAGAGCAGTGAATCAGCCAGGCTAATCTTAAACTGATGGGCTTGCAAGTAATCATGTCCAGTGATGACTCAAGCATTCTACACCCTCTACCCTAGGTAGGGCAGAAAGCTGAACATGTCTTTGGCCATCGAGCTGAAGAGACCAAGATTTGCCAACAGCCAGCTCTGTAACAGCAGATATTTTGTCGAAATTTGTCCCTGAGAAGTTGCTTGGTGTTTCGAAGAGGCATCGGAAGGCAAGGTGGATGCAGCTCGAACCCTCTTTGACCAACTTGTTGGCTTGTTCATTTTCATGAATGCCACAATGGAATGGGATCCATTGAAGAACGACCTCTCTTCTTGTGTTAAGAAATGAGTTAATAAGTTGTTTGCACTTGAACTCAAGTTTTGATGGGGATACATTGCAGCCAGATACAGTCTTAATAATTGCGGCTTGAGAATCTATGAATATCACAATATTTTGGCCAGGAGTAGCACTAATAGCTCTAAAAGCCATAAATTTTGCAAAAATCTCGCTAACAAAATTGTCTGACCAAGCACTAAGAGGTTCTTTAAGATTAAAAGAGCTGGAAAAATCACCAGTTCCAGCCCTACCAAAGGAAGCTGTGGCAGAGCCATCAGTAAATACATATACCCAGTCTTGATCTGGATATCTTTCATGGCTAATAGCCAGAGCTGAAGACCTTGACTCAGCCAGGAGGGAATTATGCTTACAAATAGGTAGGACCAAATCCAATTTAGCAGAAGCATACCTCAAATGACCCAGGAAGGTAGTTGGTTTAAAGATGGGAAGTCTATTATCGGAAACACCAAAAACGTTTGCAAGTCGCTAGAACTCAAACAAGAAAGTATATGGAGTTTTAAGTCTTGTTTGGGAAGGTTCCATTCAGGCCAGAAATACTCCTTTCTCAATAATTGCTCACCAAGAGCAAAAGCAGAGTATTGACGTCTTTCAGATGGACCAGAAATTTCAGTCTGCAGTTGCATAGCAGCAATAGGGGTCAAGGTGGCTGCACCAGTGATAAATCTAAGTGCTTTATTTTGAACTATGTCCAACTTTGATAATGCACTGTCAGAAGCAGTAACAAGAAGCTCAGAGCCGTAATCAATAACAGGTCTAATGAAAGATGTAAAAGTGGAAAGATAAAAAGATGTCACATTGCTATCCTCAGTCCATAAAAATGACATGGTAGATGTACAATACCATAACAAAGTGATAAAACCTACAATTGTCACTGACTACAATAAAAATATGGGAGTAGATATTGTAGACCAATATATTGGAGATAATAGCTCGAAAAAGAGGTAAGAAGTACTATAAGAAAATATTTTTTCATTTGTTAGATCAAACTATTTTGAACTTGTATCTTATTTACAAAAAACAAGGAGGAAAAAAATCACATTTGATGTTCCCTTCATCTTTAGTAGATGAACTTATTGAAAAGTATTCTATATCAGAAACCACTCCAAAAAAAAAGAGGCTGACCAAACTTGGAGAATAACCCCAACTGCTTAATTGAAAGACATTTTATTACAAAAATACCTCCAACTGATAAGAAGTGACAACCGTTAAGAGAATGCAAAGCCTGTTGCTCCAAAAGAGAAGAAAATAATAAGAGATACAAAAAGGAAACTTGGCACTACAGTCCAGATTGTGATGTTGACCTTTGCATCTCATGCTTTGAAATTTATCACACAAGAAAAAATTACTAATGTTTGTTTATATTATGCATAAATGTATTAAAATTCTCATTTAATGTTTAAAGCACATATTTTTTTTTAAAAAAATTTCCCTTTGTTGGAAAACCAACATTCAGTCATAACCCTAAATGTTGGCTTTTCTTAAAAAATTAAATTACATATTTCTAGCTAAAAATTAATCCAAAAATTAAAAATGAATACATATATTGAACATGTACTTAGTTTTACATAATTTTCTTGAATAAAAAAAGGCACTTTTATGACAGTTTTCTTCAAAATTATGCGATCGTTAAGGGGTTAATGATTTATTAGAAGTAACAGTATGTCTATATTCATAAAAATTAGTCTTATAATAAAGAATTTATACTTCATTCAATAAGGAAAGTAAGTTCAATACTTAAATCTTAAATTTAGTAATGTATAATGCCATTTTATAGTGTTAGGCACAAATCAATTATTGGCTTTGGAATACATTTGCAATAAAAAGTTAGAATGGAAAGAGGAGAAGGAGAATCTTATTTAATGATTTGCACAGAAATGAAAAATAGTTAAGCAAATGATATGAATTTTTTGTAAGTTTCTTTTATTTGCTCTTTGACATGAAGTTACAAACAAACAAAAACTGTATATTATAGCTCTTTGTAACAAAATGTTAACCTAAACTTTCACAATGTTACATAGAAATTTTTCAATATAAATGCACACAAACACATCACAAGAAAAAATATAACAAATTTTCTTATCAGTTTTTGCTTTATTCATGTAATTAATGTATGCAGATTCGTTATATACTTTCTGTCAAAAATTCAATCAATTACTTATCAATTATTTTATTAAAAAATGGCTCTTCACTTACCAGATAAAGTGAGCAATGGCTTGAAAAAGTGTAGTTTAAAAAATACTTTAGAGAATAATTCTATAACTAATTCACAGACCCGTATAAAAAGCATCCTTTTATGACAACTTCTACCATAGCAAAGTTCTGAAAAGGAGTAAGTTAAAATGAAATTAACACTGCTGAAACACAATTTTAAACTAAAAATAATCCTTAAAACAAGAGATTTAATTGTAAAAGGAAATTAAAAAATAAGAAAAAACAAACATCTCTCTCTCTCTTCACAAATAATATGATTAGAGAGAGATAATATACAAAATAATGGAAACACTTGAAATCTAAATTATTTTTATTAATATGGTGCTGGTTCACTGTGAGCATTACAAGCAGCAAAACTTTGATTTGGAATACATATATAGAGATTTCTAAAATGATATAACAATATTTTATACCATTCCTTCATAAAGGATTTTCCAATTCTATTAGTAAAAATGGCACAGATAATTACTCTCTCGTTAATCACTTAAGATATTCTATAAAGCAGTGGAGTTCAAATTGTGTTCCATAGAACCCTGGGGTTCTATGAGGCATTACCAGGGATTTTATGAGTCACAATAAAAAATCAGAAAAGTATATGCAAAATGGATTTACTTTCTGTATGAAGTTTATATAACCACAAATATCTAAAGCTTAACCCAGTTATTAAAACTGAAATGTTATTTATACATAATAACTTTATTTTGCAATACTTTTTAAACTTTTATTATTATATAATAAAATAATACTTAAACATTTTTTCTTTATATGTACTACCTGCAAAAGATTATGAATATTCTATTGTTAACTATATCAGGCTCTATAAAATAATTTTATACTCCTTGGTACAATTCTTTGCAAAAGTAAACAGTTTTCTAATGGAAAATGAATTTTTCATTAGTGGGAAAAAAACACCTATAACGGATAAGAGGAAACAACTTATCAACGTATCAATAGAGTGGATGTTAAAATCTAAATTTAGGCAAAAACAGCTTTTAGATTGCAAATTCATGCAAAATACACCAGATTCCTCACACAGCTATAAACATTTTAATGCCATTTAGAACAATGTATTTTAAGTGAAAAATATTTCTCAACGTGAGTGGCTATAAAAGCAAATTAAATGCAGAGTATGAAATGTGACTGCAGATAATTTAAATAGACCTAGAATTCAACTGTATAAGAAAATGCAAACATATAATGCCATTACAAAAAAAAAAAAGAAAAAGGTAGGTGACATTTGGAGCACAAATAATATTACTATATATATAAAAATAAATTATAACAAAATTACATTAAATTTTTTTAATAACAAAAACAATATATTTTTTAATTGTCTTTACAACAAAGTCTTTATAACATGCTGATCTATTTTAAATATTATTTTAAGACATGCTTTTCTAAGTGAGTGTGGAATGGGGTTCCCCCAAAACATCTTCTAGTTTTAAGGGCTCGAAGAGTCGAAAAAGTTTGAAGGCCTCTGTTATACAGGTCAATGAGGTCACCAAGGTAACTGTTTCAGTTCGTTAAATTGACTTGTAATTTACTTTGTTACATGGACAGGAGCTCTATCAGCTAGAGACAAGAGACAGTCACTAGGGAAGATTGCCTATAAGGGTAACATAATTGTGGTGCACAATGAATTAGAATTAGGATACTACTTGATCCTTCAGAATGACTATTGGTCTCAAAGGATGCCAAGCAATAGCACCTTGTATCAAAGATTCATCTTGTTGCTTTACAGTTAAAATCAAGCAGTCAGGATGGGACGCTTTAGTGGAACATCACCAAACGTACTTTTCCTGCATTGGGAAATAAAATGAAAGATTTCTCATCTTTAAGATTATTAAAGAGCTTTAACATAAAAGATAGATTTTGAAACCCACTAATTTTTCCTTCAAATAATAATTTAAAAGCATGTTTGTGAACTAAAGATTTGTTTAAAAAATAAAATTGTTAAATTACTACAGATAAAAGATTCGATTAATTGGAAAATTTTTTCCTGTATTAGCATAATGAAACAAAAAATTAACTAAAAAAAGCATATTAGAAAAGTATTTTTATTGAATATAAAAAATTAAACATCAATCAAATAGTAGTAAGTAATTTTGACAAAAATTGAAAAACTCCTAATACTATTGAAAAATGAAAGAAAGGATTTTCACAATATATATATAAGTTTAATTTACAAATTTACAAACAAGCAAGTAATGCACTGACCTCTAATTAATTCGTTTATTATCCCCTTCCTTCTTTCTAGGCTCGGTGTGTTTCGTAAAAATATTAACAAACTGTAAGCAGCAGCAGTTCTGCATGGAATTGGTCGCTAAAAAGGCATGAGATATGAGTATTTTTTAATAACTCAAGGAATGATACTTAAATAATTTTCTTGCATTCCTTTAATAATCTGTAACTTATGTAAGTTTTAAAAAATATTAATTTACTTAGTTTTGATATTTTATTTTCTCAGCTACACAAACTCATTTACTTTTTTAAATATTCGCATATGACCTATCATAAATATGTACTCAGTACAATTACCAAGATAAATATATATTTTTCTTTTATGTTCTTTAATTTTCAAAGCATATTAATATGGATTATGAAGAATTTATAAAGGAGCAGTTTTTTTTCATTGTTGACAACTACATCAATAATTTTTGGTAAAACTGAAACAAATACTGTCAGATCTCCCTTTTACAAACCCCTACTTCGTGAATTTTTTCCTGGAATAAATACCATTTTACAATTGAAAGATGAATCTATTTAAACTCATTTTCCACGAAACGAACTTTTTCGAGATTTAGCGATTTTGTTAAGTAGAGGTTCAACTTTATTACACATTAAAAGATAACAAGAAAGACTAAAATATTCATTTACAAACAGAATAAAATTATATTTATGTTAATTTAAACAAAGACTTTTCTATAATTTCAAAAACTTTAGAATGCAAAAACATTCATAAAAGTGTGTTAATTTGACAAATTTCACTAGCCCCAAACAATTCCATGGGAACCAAAATCTTGAAGAAATTACTGACAAGAAGAGTTATAGTAATTAAATCATCCTTGCCAAGCCCCATATAATTTAAAATATAGCCAGGAGAGGATATAAAAACTTAATGAAGTACAGTTATAATGCTTATTGATAAGACCTCAAACTGTATTAAATATTGGAAACTTAAGGGAAAACTAAAGTGGGGAAGAAGTTTAGATATACTTACTGCTGTATGAAGTTTTACAAAGAGTAAAGGCACAAATGTAGTAAAAATAATTTCAGATGAAATACAAGAAGGCAGACAAGAAAGGCAGGATAAGAAATCAGCATGCAAGCGCCAACTGCTAGTCACAGAAGTAGCTTCTTCACAAGCGATTAAAGCTTTGACTAAACTACTTTTATCACTATCCTAAAATAATAAAACCAGATTTACAACATATTCATATAATACATGTAACAAATGTTCAAAGAATCAATATATTCCAAGCTTATTCTTAAAAGTTAGTATTAAGAAAATATTGTTTAGATATAAATTAATTAAAAAAATTTCCTTCAATAACTTATTTAAATATTTGGATATACAATGTTTGATTGTTCAGTATAATGCTCATAAGATAACAATTGTAAGACAAACTAATTTATAAATTACAGGAATTTGAATTCATGAACTAATAACATAACATTTATACATTTAAAACTTATCATTCTCACTAACCTGTGTGCAGCAACATATGATTTTTAAGCATTCTGGAAGATAAGGAATAATGCCTTTTAATACCTGAAAAAAATGAACGACATATCAGAAGTATTTCATTTCCAGAATAAAGGTTTAACTCTAAAGGTTTTTGAGTAATGTTTAAAGAAGTACAATTTTTCTAAAAAAATTAGAACAATTTAAAACACATAAATATTTATTTTAAGAAATCTGTTGAGTATAACGCGAAGACAAAAATAATTATACAGCTCCCAGGACCTTTATTTGTGTAATCAAGATCATAAAATAAAACAAAAAAATGTTTGCTTCATTTTCTGTTATTGATTGTGTACGAGAATTCTAATATTTTTCATTTTGAAAGTGAATTGTAAATACACATGGAATTTTCATGCTAAATTTTTTGTTTAATTTTAATTAAATAAAAGAATATGCGATTAATTTTGTTAAATATTACCTCAAGGCAATCATCTTGTAATAAGGTTACAAGCTCTTGTTGAAGCAAAGAAGCTTTTGAATCTAAAAGTCTTACAATCTAAAAAAAGATTTAATATTATATGTAACTGCATAAAACAGATTTGCACATTAAGTATTTTTTTATTTAATTTCTAAAATAACTTTAAAAAAATTACCTCATAAAATCCACAAGCAACAGTTTGTCTCACACTTAAAAAAGGATCACTACACAAATCTTTAAAAGTTGCATATAGTTCTTTCTCAAAATTTTCAGATCCAATGAAAAGAACCATAGCCTATCCAAACCAAGGAGAAAAAAAAAAGATTGAATAACAAACCAAATTTAAAAAGTCTAGTAATTATACATATATATTTGTGAATAAAAATTGATGCATACTGGAAAGTTATAAGCACATGCATGCCGACATTCCCGAAATCGATCTTTGTGGTCCACTTCAGGCAATAAGTCAGGGAGCTGGGAAAAACAAATAAGTAAAAGATTAAACTATAATTATTCCCAATGCTAAATGCATATTATTTAATTACACACAGCAAAACAGCATAAGAAAATCCATTTAAAAATATATTAAATTTCTTTATAAAAAAGCTAACCAATTTTTAATATAAAATTGTTAATTTCATACAGAATTCCATTATTTTTTAGTGAAGTATTTTGAAAATGTAACTTAACTGCACTATATACCTTGAATTGATAAAATTGGGAATACTCACAGGACTGCAAAATGGTGAACGATTCTTTGTTGTATTAGGTAAACCTAACTTGGACAGTTCTTGAAAAAATTTAAGAAACCATTGTTTCTGTTCCACAGAAAAAATATCTGCAAAAGAAAAAAAAGTACAATTTTGTAAAGACATGTAATGTTTTTTACAATAATAGAATAAAGTTTTTTTAAAGAAAATACTGATTTTTAGAAAATGGTAAATGATTGAATGCAAAATCGTTAACAGTGCTAATCAATCTTAATGGGTTTCCTTAGTTTTAAAAAAATATTTTTTGAGTTTAATAGTCAATAATAAATTAATAAGAATTTGAATTATATGATACAACACACACATACTCAAATTAAATATACACTTTGGGACAGTAATCTTGAAAGATTTTTTTTGTAGAACTATATTTTTTGTAACAATAATCAAAACAGTTAAATTAAAAAGAAAGAAAGAAAAAAAGACAGCTAAGAATAATTTAAAGGTGCATCTTTAAGGAATTGTTATTGCGACCAAAATAATAGTATGATTATCTTTAAGAACATATACACTTTGGAATTCATTCTGTTGTTGTTACTAATGCCACCTGTATGATGTTGTTAGATCGAGGCCCATGAAACGCATCACAACAAAGGGTTAGATGTACGCCTGTCATTATCCATAGCTTTGAGGACCATACAGGAGATAGTACGATTTGGCTCAGTTCCACGCTAATTTCGCGGTAGAACACTCTGGAGGTTGTTATGGGCTCTCTTTCTGTTCTGCCAATTCACGAGAGGACTAACAGCTTAACGACTATTTAGAGTACCCTCATGTCGCAAAGGCTCTATACATTTACAAACATCCGTACCTTCTCCAAATACATGCCCTATGGCACAGCAGTCAGCATCACTAACCTCTATACTGGATGGACGGTCAAAGGAATTCATTTTGGATTACTTTAATGAAAACAGACCAGGAGAAAAAAAATTAAGATTATACTTATTAGTCAAATTTTAAAAGGGTTGCTACAGCTTGCAATAAATATTTATCAAATATTAAATATTCTAAACAAATAATAAATAAAAGCAAAAGTCTAAGAATATATCTAGATAGTTTTTATATGTAGGTACTCAAATATAAATTTTTATTGAAATTTAATCCTTTCATACTTCTGTATATAAATTCATATTGTGAACAACTAAAATTCTTGCAAACAATATCAGTATACACTCAAATGAAAAACTAATTGCAAAATTCTTTAAATATAATGTTTATGTACTCTCCGCTTTTATCATAAAACATTTATGAAAAACCTATAAATTTAAAGTAATGCTATAAGATACAGCATATTATTATATGAAAATATATATACACTAGCTGGTATACCCATTCTTTGCTTGGGTGAATTAAAAAATTAAACAGTACAGATTGAAGGATAAAGAAGATTTTAATGGGTTAATTTCACGTGAATTGCAAATAAAACAAAACAAAAAAGCTTTTGCACATCTCAGTTGAAATAACAGACCATATTTGTTAAATTTTAAATCTGTAGATTTAATAGCTGATAAAAAGAATTTTTTTTTATTTATAACGCCCTAGAACTCTTTTGTGGGTCGATTCTGAAAACACCTTCCTAAGCTGATCTCAGCAAAAGTAACCCACTGTTACCCATTTTGTGTAATGAATGCTTAAAATAGTGTAAATAATTTATATCTGGATGTGTAATACATTAAAATTACTTTCTATTGAATTTATTTTATGTTAAATTTGTAATATTTGCAAGCAACACCATTTCTTACATTATGATGGCGATTCAATAGAAACATAGTGAAATGTTGGCAATAGAGCCAAGTTGACATCATTTTTGGTGACCCTGTTGGCAACTTGGCAATTTATTGAATGGTGCAGAAGTTGATATACTCTAGTGCCACCTGGTGGGAAGCTGCAACAAAGATAGCACAAAAATCTTCTCCACAAAAATATACAAATATATGTCAGTTTTCATAGTGATCGGTTGAACGGTGTTGGAGTGATGCAATTTCATACAACAAACGTCCATTTTTATGTATATAGATAATAACAAAAACTTTGGTTGCCAATAGAAAATGATAGAAATTCTCCACTTAACTTAAGTTATGCAAATATTCTATATAAATTTCATTTATTTTTTAAACCTTTAGTATACGTTATACATACTTGCAAGTCCACAACATAATTGTCCTAACTGTTTAGATACAACAGGAAGTGTAGAATCTTTTGAACTAAAAGAATTTTCACAAAGTTTCTTAACCAATGGGATGATAGCTTGTGTACAGGTATCTAATATAAATCAAATAACAAATACATTTATTAAATAATTTCAAAAACAATATCTCTACCATAAAATCCAGTGTATAACATGCACCCCCCTTTTTTTAGGAAGAAACCTGAAATGTAATTCTGTTATGTTTTGAAGACATTTATTCAAGGCATTATCCCAGGCTTTTGAAAAAATAGCATACCTCTAGAACTACAACACTTTAAGTTCATATGAGGTATTCCTTTCTTTTAAATAAACAGTATTTCAATATATATCAGTCTTAATTTTTATGCTCTCATTTTTTTTAAATTTGATTTTTAAAGATATCATTTTTATACCCAAAGTATAACGCACACCCATAAATTTCGATCTTATTTTTGGTGCTAAAAGTGTGCATTATATGCTGGATTTTATGGCACATAAAACAGATGTGTTTTCAGTTGATAAGTTAATAACTAAAAAAAGATAATTAATAAATATATTAAAACTGTTGCAAATAATAAACATGGCACATAAAATAAAGTTTGCATAATTATACTTACTTAAAATGAGGCATCCAAAAAAGAAGCATAAAATGCAAAAGAAAGAAACAAATAGAAAAAGCGGTTGCAAATAAAATAATATAATTGAATGTATATAACAAATAACATAGAATTAAAAGGAAAAAGCTAATTAAGTCTTCCAACAAAATTGATAAATATTCAGAATTTTTTGTTTCATACTTATTCTAACTACATGAAAAAGCATCAGTATTGCATCATTACAAAAGTTGAATATTCATACATGAGAAATTCTGTAAATGAATGCATTATAACATAATAAAAGTTTCAATAAAAAAAAAAAGCCAAATATCATGCAATTTAGTAAAGTGAAACATGGTATATAGGCAGCAGATTCATTAAACATTACAATCCAGTGGAAATTTTTTTTCAATGGTATTTATTAATTTTTCCAAAAACATAAAATAAACATGCTTAGTTAATACAATTCCTTAACATAAATTATCAAACAAATAAAGATATAAAAAGTTGCTTAAAAAATAACTAATATTAATTTTTCCCCTCTCATAGTATAAGAAATAATCCTAATAAAATTGCAGATGTGATTTATTTTTAAACTAAATTGTAAATTAGTCTTTAAAAAAATACTGAATAAATACACAATTTTATTTGCATTCATGAAAAAGCCAAGAAATGAGGATTTAGAAAATCAAATTGTTAATACCAGAAAAAAAAATTAAATTCAATAATAATAACTTGGCAAGCACAAGGAAAAAACAAATATTTTGTAAAAAGAGTTGTGTAATAAAAAATGTTCCCAAGAAATGATACTCATACTTCTGAAAAGCTAAGCACTAATTCAAAGCTTAAGAAAATACAATGCTCAAAGGTTGTTACTAAATTTTTTAATGCCAAATGTCTCATTACGAAGGAATGAAAGCATACTATACAAGAATAAATGTTTTGGCAAGAGAGTTGTTCTTTAAAAATTATGATGTGAGTTACCTATAGAGATTAAACATCTATCAGAGAAAAATTAAATTATTTCTTTCTAATTTAACAAAAAACCTTTTATGATTAAATTTTTTTAAAATTTTTTTATCAAATTATACATTTACGATGTAGAATAGATTAATTTTTACTTTCCTTGTGATTCAACATTAGTTCTATCTATACAGAACTCTAAAAGAAATATTATAATAAGATCAAGATTGCTAAATTACAAAAATTTTCAGAGTAACTACCTACAAGCAAGTGTTGTTGAAAAAAAAAAGAAGGAATTATAATACAAAAAACTATAAATAATTGACTTATATTTTTCAGATAAAGGAGAGTAGGAAAAGGAAAGGAAAATATTTTATTTTAAATTGGATAAAATAGGAAATATTGAATTCAGAAAAACACATTACACACAAATAAGTAAATATCAACAAAATTTAAATCTCAAACAAATAATGATTAAAAACACCACAAAAAATTCAATACGAGAGAATGATAAATTAAAAAATCATTACTGAAAATTAATTTAATTACCATCATCTAATAAAGGTAACATTTGCACTACAGTCTCTATGGCAGCCAAACGAACAAAAGTTTCTTCATCATTCGCTAATTCAACAAGCTCGGGTAAAATTGCACTTTTGGTAGCTTCAAGTCTAAAATGAAAATCAAATATAAAATTTCTATGAATAACAAAACAAGATGATTTTTCTACTTGATTTTAAAAAATTATGGGGGAGAAAAAAATACAGAAACATTTTATTTAAAGTTAAATACCCTATTCCTTTGGCAACTATGTCCAATTGTCTACACATATAACCTCGTACTTCAAAATCAACATCTTGACACAAAGAAAGCACAACTGGCAAGACTTCTTTTTTAATTCTAAGGGGAGAAAAAGATATATTGAGTAAATTTAATTCATGAAATACAAAAATACTTACAAAATTGCATGCTAAATAAAGGCAATATGGGGGATTACAAGCCATTATACTTTAAAAATTAAAATCAAACTATAAAATTTTATAATTATTCTACTGAATAAATAAACATTAAAAACAAAAATTATCACAACTAAATTATACTATTAAGCTTTATTTTGTTGTCTAAAACATTTATCATTTTCAGGGGATTTCTCAACTCTTTTTCTTTTTTTGTTAAAGTTTTAGAACAGTTAATTTTTATTTTTTCCTTTCAGAATTTGTTATTTTGAAAAATAATTTTTTATGATAACATCAGTAATGGATGCCATAGAATGAAGAAATTAATAAAAAAACCCTTTAATAATAAAATAAATAATAAATTGGTTAATACTTATAAATAAGTGGAAAGAAAATTGTAATTCTTACACATATGCATCAAACTTTAAGCATATCTTCCCCAACATTTTGCAGCATAATAAACGAGATGAAACTGGCTGTGACATTTGGCCTTTATTCACAGCAAGAGTCAAAATCTGAAGGAAAAAATATCTTGCATTAAGATATTTAATTTTATTATATAAGCTAAATTAACTAATTTCAAATCTAACCCAATAATTTTATTCCAGAAAATCACATATATATATATAGTTGCTTATTCCTTTAAATAATTATTTAAGTATAAAAAAATGTGTTATAACAATTTCTCATAACACAATGAAAAAAGGTTAAAAATTATTAAAACTTTTACTGCATTATAAATTATTAAGTGTTATATGACTATTGAAATTAAACTAATTAATTGAAATTAAATATATCAAGTAAATTTCTGTCATTTCTACTTTCAAATTTAATTTGAAACTAATCTCAATATTCTGAAATATTTTTAACAATTGAATAAAAATCTATTCATTCTCAAATAATATTTGCTCATTTTATCTCTAACATCTTGATTTATAATTTTAAACAGCGAATCAAAATTTTAAGGTTTTAATATTTCATAATTTTATAATTACACTTAACTTATTAAAAAATATTACCTAAAATACATATGTATTACTGTCATAAAAATTTATATTAATGCTTTATGGTATTTTTGATTTATATTAAAAATGGTCCTTTCCCATTAGCATGTCACCATTTATCATTAAAAACAAAAATATGAAATAAGATCAGTTTAAAAGGTAAAATATGAAAAAATGAGTTCAAATTTATTTAGTAAATTAATGTTGTAGTTCATTTACTTTTCTAATTCATTAAATTCGACTGAAATCAATTTTTGATATCCCAGATAAATAAATCTAACAGTATTGATGAATTAAATATGGGAAGTTTCAAACCATGTTTTTATTCTCATCATGTGAACATATACTACAATGCTATATCAAGTGCTTTGTTTGAGCCCAAACATAATTTTGTTGGGGGATTTTGGGATCAAAATACAACTTTGTGAATGATTCCCTTATCTTGAAATAATTTAATAGCAGCTTCTTAATTATTTAACTATCTCCAATCACATTAATCAGTTAATTTAAAAAAAATGCTACAAAACAAATGAAAATCATAATCACAAATTTTGATATTTGGCGTGGTTGGCAGCTTTCTTTCACATACTTGCATATATTTTTTTTATTGGCACAGTGCTAACAGAGAGAGAGTTTTATTTTACATTGCACTATAAAGCTGCACAAGAGCTATTGGCAATGGATCTCGTAATTTTAAACCATGGTTAGTGATGAGGACGGTACCTGAGCCGACAACCTCTTCTCCTAATTTCCACAATGCACCAATGGGATGATGTTTGAGCCTCGGCATATTTAGCGTGCAACCCCCAGCATGGCAGATCTTCAGCAGTACTAGGCTCGAATCCATGATACGCCTGCCACGAGTCCATTACCTTGACCACTAGGCTACCGCAGTCACAGTGCTAGCAGAAGAGAAACTTCTGAACCTTTAAATATTGCATCAATTTTAATAAAAATAATGTTTGCTGAATTTATAATAGAATACATAAAATATTTTAATTACAATAAATTTACTCCAAAATTTAGTAAAGTGAAATTTTTATGAATCAGAGAAACTTACTTCACCCTTGACAATTTCTTTTGGAAGTAAATCTATCACATCGAGTAAAGTTTCCATCCAAGCATTAGCAACAACTAAAAATATAAATAATTATTTCCCAATATTTCAAGCCACAACAATAATTTCCATACATTTTTCATTTTTTATCAGTGTAGACTTAACAATTTTACTTATAAAAACACAAAGAATTCTAAAAATAACACATTTATAGAGGCCACTGATTAATATATATATATATGAAATTATATTACTATATAAATGAATTGCTGAAAAGTCATAATATTGTTTAAAAGCTCTCAAAGTTAAACAATTCCTGTTGAAAAATTTCTATATAGTTTAACTCAAAGTTTTTTAATCAAGGGTTTAATAGACAGAAAAATTACAGTAAATAAACCATTTCAACAACAACAACAACAAAAAAAGGTAAGACAAAAATATTTAGAATGTTAAAATTTTGAAAATTAAATTTGAAAATGCCTTTTACTCAACCTCTTTTTTTAATCATATTTTTACATCAATAAAAAAAGTCTTGTTTTTTTCCTTTTTGAAAATGAGTATGTTAAATATTTTCAGAAAGTTTTTCACAAAGAAACATTCTTCAAAATTAAAACATATGTGAAATTCTTTCATTTCCTTTAGAGGCTAGCCACTCCCCTTCCAGAAAAGAAAAATTATTTTTCCCAGTCCAAGAAGATAAACCTAAATACTAATCAATTTTGGTACTTGCATATTACCACAACCTATTGGCGACATTATATGAAACAAAGCAAACGATTGCCAATTCAGCAAATGCGAAATCGGGGTTGCCAATTTGGTGAGTATCTTGAACGCTGGTGATTGTTGCGATAATACTTAAATACTTTCATTTCATATAATTACTTCAGTGGTGTACACAAGGGGGTTCAACCCCTCTATGGACAAACAATTTTATTTACCATAAAGAATATCCCTTGGTGCTTTTGTCTACATGTTTTTTAGAATTCAACTCCCCTCCTCTATAAGAAAAATCTGTGTATGACACTGGTTTAATTTACAGACAAATAGTTGAAGTATTCTTTCAGCTCATGTCAGTAAAATACTGCAATAATTGTTTCAATTTTTTTTTAAAAGAAAACCTTTGATTACTTTATTTGAACTGAACAAACTGACTAAATGACTGAGAAAACAAACTAAATGTTCAAACTAAAGAAGTTGTACCAGTGTAATAATAAAACCAAAATCCACATTGAAAATTTAAAAAATTGTTTCTTTTTGAAAATATTTGTTAATGTAAAATAGTTTATAAGCAAATATTATCTTATTATTTACTTTGTATTTTTATAAGAAAACCATAATTACATATTTTAATCAACTTTAAAATTAAATTAAATAATATTTGTATATTACATTAAATGAAAATAAACCTGGATCAGTGCTGTCAACACTTGACAGAATACTCTGCAAAAATGTTTGGGTAAATGTGCTTGTAGGTAGCAAATCTTGATTGAGCAATGATAAAAAATTTCTGCATGGAAGTTTTCCTTCACCAACATAATGGAAGACATCATTCTAAAATATGATAAAAAAAAGAAATACAATGAAAAATTATTTTAACTATAAATGAGTTAGAATTCAATTAATATGAATTTTCCTTCTTTTTAGAATGGACATTTTGTTACCTGTATATTAATATTTGGAGATCCATCATGATTTTCTGAAAGTGGTCTTGCAAATTGAAAAGATCGTAGCTTTTCGCTTTGTTCAGGACTACAAAAGTAAAGCTGAATTTTAATATAATTAAAAAGTAATTTTGTTCTTACCTAGAATTAAATAATGATCAAGAGATAAAAAAAATGCATGATATTTTACATTTAATCAGATAGTAAACTATAATTTTTTGAAGCAAAGTAGAAAAAAAAAACAGAATTGTTTTTAACCCTCACACTGTGTGTGTGTGTGTGCATAGTTATTTTACCAAAGTAGGTTTGAAAATTGTGTGTTGTTTTATTATGCATTTCAAATCTGCATATGAAATCTACATTTAAGAGTTAAAATATACAAACAATTTTTGTAAAAGTGTTTATTTTAAAATATAGAATTAGATCATGAAATAATGAACATAAAAACAAAAATGAAAACATAAACAGGAACAGCATGGGTTGCACAGCTAAATAGTCGGAAAAAATGCATATATGCGGAAATTGTGGGTTACACAAATTTTGCTACATCTATGTTGCCTGTGGAAATCGCAGGATGCACAGCGAGAGGGTTAAATTTCCTACTGCATGCTACAATAGGCAATGCACAAAAAAAAGGTACTTGGATGTTATCACAACAATATTGGCAACATATGAAACGAAGCACATGGTTGCCAATTCAGCATATGCAGCACATGCGAAATTGGGGTTGCCAACTTGGAGAGTTATCTTGAACGTTGGAATTGTTGCGATATTACGCATGTACCAAAAAAAAATATTTTGGCATGTCTCTATTATGTTTGCATTCAGGTGAGAAAAACTTTACCTGAACCTAAAAGTTAAAAACAAAGATAGCAATGTAATTCTTACAATGAAGTATAAAGAAAACACAAAAAAGTAAAAAAGTTAATCAGCACATTTTTATTTTCCAATCAAACTTCCTTAAAAACTTCAGAAACAAATCTATTTTCAAATTATAAGTACATAATTTTAGCTTTAAGAGATGGATATATCATTCTAATATTATAATTCAATACCACAAGCAGCAGAGAATTAAAAAAATTTTTTTGAGGACTTAATTTCACATCAGTTTAAAGTAACTGAATATTTAAAAAACTTGTATCAATTGGTTTGAGATTTAGTTTAAATGTATAAGATGCATACATACGGATCTAAAATAAATTCACCCCCTTCAAAAGGAGGTGTATTTGAGATTTAGTTTAAATGTAAAAGATGCATACATACGGATCTAAAATAAATTCACAAAGTGATTCACCCCCTTCAAAAGGAGGTGAATTTGATCTGAATCTCATCTTTTCATTTCCTTGCTCTTTAATGCAGTCATCTTCGAAATTAGTTTCTTCATCTGATAACCACATTTTTAGAAGTCAATGCCTACGATAAAATAAAGGACATTTATAGCCATGCAAGAAAAAAATTATAATTAATTTTTACTTTTAACACAGTCTTTGTGTATATTATTTTGTTCACGCTGTTTTACATTTTCTAATATAAAAAGTTTATCCCTTTTGCCGATACAAATACTATCAAATAAATAAATAAAAACATATCAATAAAAAAATAGAACTTAAAAAAAGAAAATTATACAAAACATGTATGTACCACGAAAAGTATTACTTGCAACTTCATCAGTTGAACAAGAAATCCATCAAATACAAGAAATTGAAATCATATCACAGCATGTTTTACATAAAATACAGCGATAAAAGCAGACTAACTTCAAGATTGTACAAGTTTCCTTGCAAAGAAATGACACACATCACACTCATTCCTGAGAACAAAACATGCGGAACTTGACAATCGTCTATCCATCATTTACAACTACAGATAGTAAACATAACACCACGAAGCTGTGCAATCATGCCTTGAATGAAATTGCAAAACGAATAACAAAAGCCGAAATAAATCCCCCAAATGAGGATAAAATATCCCTACCATGCCCTTTTCCCTTTTCCTTGGTGTATGTACGTTATTTGGTGAGCTGGCTGGATGTTTTAAAAATCATGAATGTACGAAAAATAATTGCTTAAAAATACTGATAAAAGAATAAAATAATTACAAAGAATAATTTTGAAAATAATTTAGATTCTTTTTATAAATGATTATGGGGAAATGGATGTCTCTCTATACTCTGTATTTGCATAAATAGATTTGTCATTTTGGTTGAGTTAGTAGTTCGGTTTTAGTTGTTTTTGAAGAGTTGCTTATATTACAGTCGAATCCTGATTTAACGATTCATAGCGACCGAATATTTTGTTCGTTAATTCGAGGTTCTTCGCGAAATTGGGGTCTACATAAAATGCAATTGTTTTGCTCTTATGTCATGGAAATTCTACAAGCAACACGACACAAAAAATATCCATAGTTAGAAATTACACATTTTTATTCAACAATCAAAAATACTATTTATTATGCATATTGCATAATAAATAGTATTGTGTGAATAAATGCATGTGAATTATTATTCACCAGTTTATTGGAAATTTTAAAATACTGACTAATAGATGTCTGAAAATCTCTTCGATTCGTGCCTCGAAAGAGTTCTTTTTTTCGGTTTCATGCTTTGAAGAAAATACCCCATCATTTACAACCTACTGTATAACAGAAAAGTATGTTTTGATAGTTTCAAAACAATGTAAAATATCCGAAAATGTAACGGTTTTGATAGGAGTTCCATTATCAATTTCTTCATTAGAATCGCTATTCTTTGACTCCGACAAATCAACAATTTATTTAACCTCAGTTGCCCAAGTCCGTCACCAAATGTATCATAATCATTAAAATCTTAGAATATCCACTACGTTGGGGATTGTTATGAGATAAGAAAGGAATTTTCTGTCCTACTTAAGACTCACACAATAGGTTACACTCATGACTCATCTGCGCCTGTAAAGTCTAATGACGGTCTTCACCCTTTCCCTTTGAAACTTGGTGCAAACAAGAAAAGTCTTTTTCTGTCCCGGAGAAAATGGATTTGTCATTTATAAAAAAAATCCAATTTCTTTTAATATAAGCTAACACGATTTATTTTTTTAGCTACAAAAATAATTCGTTAATTCGGGGTTTATTATTCGTTAAATAGGGCTTCCCCCCTACATTTTAATCAGGAAAAGAAAAACACTCGCTTAATCACAAAATTCGTTAAATAGAGGTTCATTAAGTCAGGGTTCGACTGCATCTATTTTATTATCATTCAAATTATGCTGTTTTTTTTTAAATAGTTCAGATTTTTTTGTGTCTCTTCACCAGTATCAGGATTGTTCCTCTTAGATTAATCTTGAAATATTAGTGTAATTTATAAAAGTGTAGAACATCGCGTGGACTTTAGTTTCACTGTTAATTCTCCAATTTAAAATAGTTTTTCAATTTTATTCTAATAAACCTTCCGTAAAATTTCGACATATACAAACGCACCGACGTATAAAGTGCACCTATACTTTCAAGCTACAATAATTAATTTTTAGATACAAATAGGGGCGGATAAAGCGGCTGGCGGACATGGCGGCCGCCAGGGCCCCCAGTGCCAGTAGGGGCCCCAAGCTTGATAGGTCCCGGTTATAAATTCAATGTACAACAAAAATAATTTCAATCGATATTGCAACCACTATGATTTCAGCTGATTAAAGTAGTGCAGCAGCCCTAGCAATCTTTCTCTTCAGTACATCTGATTTTTGCTATTTGCACAAAATTTTCCAATGCATTTTGTTGTACAAATTTTAATTCAAACAAAAGAATACTATTCAACTCCATCAGGTTCGCTTTGAGTTCATAGCTGTGCTTAGTTGCTCTCGGATACATCTTACACTGATGGAGAAATAAATTAAAAGTAAAAAATCTTTTTTAAAAACATGCCTTTATTTAAATGCTCTAAAAAGAATAAAATAAACTTTTCTTTTAAAACATTTTTTGCCATCAACTTATAACGTCATTACACAATTTATGATATAAAAGCTTGTCGCGAGATTTAAGTACCCGTATTTACTTAGTTTGAAAATTTTAAAAATTAAAATCAATCAGATCAATATATCTACACAGGTAAATCTCCCGACAAGCTTTTATATCATAAATTGTGTAATGCCGTTATAAGTTAATAGCAAAAAAAAAAAAAAAAAAAAGTTTTAAAAGAAAAGTTTATTTTATTCTTTTTAGAGCATTTAAATAAAAGTTTGTTTAAAAAAAAGTTTTTGTTACTTTTAATTTATTTTTTACTTTTTAGTTATCACTGGACAGGTTTCTCAGTCTGTTCATCTCATTCAACACATCATTGTTGCAAGGTCGTTTGCCGGTTAATTTCGAACAGGCTAGCTCAGGGGTACTCAATTTTTTTCCCGCCAGGCCACGTACATATGCTAGATATTTCACTCGGACCGCAACAAGAGGATAATGGGGCGGGGGATAAACACTGTAAGAAAAAAAAACATTGGACAAATCAAAATTTATCAAAATATTAAAACTCATTTTTTTTACTGTAATACTTTATTAAAAACGAAAAGCACATTTTTTTTAAAAAAAATTCGTAATTTTAAACCAATTTTTTCTAATCTTTGTGCAGAATTTGGGTAATACTATTCTACAAACGAAAAAAAAGAGTTTCGTACGATTATCTTTTAAACTGACGGAGTTTTTAAATGTTTTATTAAAAAGTTGAGTATTTTTTGAAAAATCGTAAAAAAAAAGTTTCCGGCATTTTATTTTTTTAAATAACTGATTCTAAAAGAGAAAAGCCTGAACTTTCTTAGTGCAGAATATCGATTCATTAACACGAAAAAAAATTCATACCGAACGATTTAGAAATCATTTTCATGAAACCGCATCAATTTTGACTCATTTAAAAAAAAATCGTAAAAAATAGAAAATATCATTATTTTTTTTAAAAAAAATTATACCGTATCGGGGCAAAATAAATGATCTTCCTGATTATGGAATTATTTTTTGTCTCAGTGTGATACAAATAATAAGATGTTTGTTTTAAAAAAGGTAGAACAATCGGAACTTCTTTAAGCTCTCTCTCTCAATCCAATAATCTGCTCTGCAGAATAAAAAGCTAACAGGGGTAAGAGGTTTTTAAGTAATGTATTTTTAACTAATTGTGATATCGGAATATAAATGCTTAAAACACATGTATTTTATCATCCAAACTAAACGTGTATACACAATTTCAGCTCAATCGGTTGAAGACATCAGCTTCAAAATTAAGTTGCAAGTTTTCACCCGAACAAATTGCCTTGCAAGTTAAATAAAAGCTTGTAAAAATACCATCACCAGTAAAAAATTACTGTAAAAAAATGACACTTCGGCAATACAATTGTCAAGAAAACATATTTAATTGTTTAAAGTTTCAAGATCACTGGTTAATGTAGGCGCGAGAAGAGCTATTTCAAATGTGATTAAAATTCCCTGTAACCACCAGAATTTTAAATGCAAACATGCAAACGTGCGCAAAATGGGGCATACAAGTACAGGATATCAGTTTGTGGGATGAAATTACACGCCTATTGCTCTTGGTCGGTCAATACAAGGTTGTTTAATTCTGGTTGTAATTGACTCTTTCGTTGACGTCCATTGATGTCCTATTTATGTTCGATTAGAAAACGATCTGATGATCTAGCAGACCAAGGTAACTCGTTGATATTCTACAGAGCATGTTGGGTTATAACAGGGTGTGCGAGCGCACGTTATCCTGCTGGAAAACACTTTTTGATGTTTATAAGTGACAGTGCAACAGTTCGAATCCCCATATTGATTTACAAGTTTACTGTCAGGGCGTGTGAATTAAACTCGAGTCTACTACTGCAATAAAAAAAAAATTGTTCACGCCAGACCATAAATGTAGGTGCAGGCTCAGGGTGTCTAAAGCGCAGAAAGTTTGTTTGCAGAGGCTCTCTGACCTGACCTTCCTCTAATCAATATACTACAGCAGTGCTTCTTAAACTTTCAATATTCGCGACCCAATATTCAATCCTATTTTTCATCGTGCCCACCTCCATACAATAACAATGTATTGCATTCGATAGTATTATAATTTGACACTAAAGCTACAACACGACTTTGACCTCTTAAGTGCCACCGTCATAAATAAACGTCTCGCTCATCCAAAGCATTAATTTTCTGGACGTATATATACGTCTTTCTGAAGTACGATCTTTTCTATACACTACTATCCATAAAATTATTCCGAAGGCTTTGGAATGCAATAAAAGGAATTTGACAGTGTTTGCAAAGGATTTACTTATTTCAGAGGATTTGCTTATTTATCCCTTTTCTTCCCCCCCCTAAAAACATCACATATGAGCATTTATGTGGAAAACGGTGGCATTGGGGAGCGAATCGCTTGACTTTTATTCGGGAATTAATTATAAACTGTACACATTATCAAGATTAAGTTTTAATACAAACCCACAAGGTCGCTGGTAATTATCAAACTTGTTCATAACTTAGGCGTGTTGAATTAATTATAAAATACACTGTATAGACTGATATATTATTAGTTTATTGTATCAGTGTAAATGTGTATTTTATTTTTTGTTATGTCAGAATGCATTTTGTTTGTGTTGCTTACAGTAAGTTAAGATTTTTTTAAAATAATCTTTTGTTTTCTTTTTTTTAATATGCTCGCGCCCCCTCGTAGAGTTACTACACCCCAAGAGGGACGCGCCCCACAGTTTGAGAAACTCTGATATGCAGACGTCACTGCAGTGATGTAACGCTCCTCCCCCTCAACTCCTACATCGCTGGGGGAGAATTCTAGGGGGACCATAGAGAGCTGATGCCAATTACGGCTTGGGAACCAAAACATGACTTTTCAAGGGGAGCCTTAATATTCTCCGTTACACCACTGTATCACTGGCACCAAGACAAAAACAGCTTTGATCGGAAAACACATCGCTGCTCCGCTCTTCAATGATCTCTGTGACGGGCTCACGCGTCTTTTCATTAACATGTCCTTTGGGTCCAGAATTAATGGCAACTCTTTTCCAACCAAACCCAAGAAGTGAAGAGTGAAGGAAAGATGCAAATTAGGAAGTTTTTAACTATCCGAAGTTAGAGTAAGCGGTGTGGCAATTTGAGGAATGTTATGATAATCCATGATTCAAGTGTGAAGAGGTTTTGAAAGGCTGAGTGACAGCCAACAGAAGTTATCCGTGACAGAGAGCCCTTAGGTCAAGGTGCCTACCATTGCACTCCTGTGAACCGCAACTTCATCTAGGATTATATTGATCGCTACTTCATTAGACACTAAGGTAGGAATGACTATTTAATATTCGGATCTGTGATAGTCTAGGAATTGAGCTTAGGCGAGTTTGTATTGATAGTGGTCCGGGTTATACGCTATTTCGGTATTCTAGATATTGTGCGTTTAGTCACCGTAGATTCTCTCGCACATCATTTTATTATCTAATCTGTTAGACGTTTAAGATCTTAATAAAGTCCTATTAAGATTATGACAGCTTCTAGTTTTTCATTTATTCCAACACCTCTAGCTCACGCTGATAATCAAGGAGAAGGGCACCCTTACATCTCTAGTGTGACATCACTGAAGTCGCAAGTGTCAGTTATATGGAGCTAATGCTACAGAGCGTCTGGCTGGAAGCTATTTCTCAAACGATTGATTTGTTACAGTTCACAGATGCCGAAAACTTAAACACTCTGGTGCCGAAAAAAAAATTGTAATTTCTGCCGTAGATGCACAGTTTTTTTAAGGTAGAGATCCTGGGACTACTGCTGCCAACAATCATGCACAATGGATTCATTTCTACCAAGTCTTTCTGCAATATCGTGGAAAGAAAATCAACTTTTATTTTTATCTATATTATACTGCCTCGTGCAAACTCAGCGAACGGTTGATAGGGGATTTTTCGTCTTTTTAAAGTTATTCTGGATTAACAATAATTCCCTACGTGAAATATCCAATGACAAATAACACTCACGAGCTTTGCAGCACGCATTTAAAGTACACTTGATTCGCATATTCTAAGTGACGTACTAACACCACATTTTTCTCCCTGCAGCGAAATTTGAATGAAACTCATCTTTCAGATGCATAAACACACCTACCAAATTTCGTTAAAATAGCAGAGTTCCATCTTATATAGAATTTTTATTTCCATCAGTGTATTTTACTAATGAAGCTAAATTAAACAAAATGAAGTTATATGATAAAAGATAAATCTAATTCAAAGCAAATGATTTCAAGCTAGTTGAATTTAGGCCTTAATTGCTAGATAAAGATTCATAAAAGCGGCCCTGGCTATAAAATACGTGATACGAATGAGGGGAAAAAAGATGACGATACTGGAAGTAACTTTTTTTTGGAAACGAATCGACAAATATCAAAATAATGACTACGATTGGAAATGCCATACTATACAAGCAAATTATTGTAAAAAGTTGAATATGAATTGTTAAAAGGATTTATCTACTAAAACCTCCTGAAAATTATATCCAAAATTTCAGAAATGAATTTGGAAAAATGTAACAAAGAATAATTGATTTACCAGGTCTCTCATTTGGAGAAGTTGGAGAAGCTCGTGGATAGCAAAAGAGAACAATTATTTTCTGCGAAAGTAAAAACGTCGATTAAGAATTTTTTAAAGAAGGGAAAATTTTACTGTGTGAATTCATTTTATACCATATGCGATAGGGCAAAGAGCAGAACTATTGTGAAGAGCTGAGATTTATGAAGCTATTATAGATTACTTTACTGAATTTTTTGACGAGAGAGAGACCTGGAATTAAGAAGAAAGCTACACAACATTTAAAGGAAACTTAGAAGGACGATACTGAATCTTTTAATTTTGACGATATGAATTCGATCAGTTTTTATAATTTAAAAATAAAAAGATACAATGAAGACTCCACTATAAATTTATCGAGTTGCAAGAGAAATCCTAATGTAGAGACATTTTTGAAAATATATTTAACAGCACTGGCATCGAATGCATCAGGGGAGAGATCTTTTTTTCAGTTTTAAAGCGCGTTAAAAATAATTTAAGAAGTACTATGGGAGAGAAGCCAAATTTAACAACATGGCCATATTACGTAGAGAATAAGATGTTTTGGACAAAATAGATACGGTAAAAATAATAAATGAATTTGCCAAAGAGAAAAATCAAGAAGTAAAACTATATTGCAAAATTATACGCTCTTAAGTAAGGCTTTTACTTTTTTAAAAACAGTTAAGATTTTTTTGAAGCCGTTAAGTTTTAATAATAGCAATATATTTTATTTTGAGGGTTTAAGGTCAGTGAATCATATATTCGCCGTATAATGCACCCCCTTTATACGAAGAAACCTGAACTATAAGTGCGCTATGCTCTTGTGTTTTGAAGTAATTTATTCAAGATATTACTCCAAACTTTAGAAAAAAATAATCTACTTCCAGAACTCTACAGTTCTTTAAGTTCCTAAGGAAAGTGTATTTCTTTTAAATAAAACGGTGTTTCGAGATATATGTAGAAGTATAATTTTTTTATGATCATCTCCTTTTTTTCTTTTTCATTTTTACAGCTATCAGTTTTATACCTAGTGTGAAATGCGCATCCGTACATTTCGATCTTATTTTTTGTGTTAAAAGTACGCGTTATACGCCGGATCTTACGGTAACTGAAATTTTTTTTACACCACTCATTTTTTTCAGTGTTCAATGTCTATTTCATTTTTTTCGCATTCAATTTTTTTTTTTTAAATTCATATAACTTTTCACTTTTTTTTTCTCCCTTTTCTCCTCCGTTTTCGAAATTTCTGGAATCTAAAAAAAAAAAAAAAAAAAAAGAAAAGCAAATTATAAAATTGAATCATGAATCAACCAATGGTGAAATTATTTGACACAAATGTATAAAAAATGTTTCCTTAAAGAATTCCTTATTCATGATGTTAAAAATCAGTCAAGCAAATCGTTTGAGCTTGAAAGAATTCTACTACAGTGTTTCTTCGAAGATTAATCACATTCTAAGCGAAATTTTTAAAAATACTATCTTTTAAATTTACTATCTATTTAATTATGATTCTAGAAGGAAATTAAATAATTTCCACCCTAGAATCATAATTATATTGTTTCGCTCTCTTTAATGATTTTTACAAAAAATTATTCTTATTGAAAAAAATAGAACTTTTTTTTTTTTAAAAAAAAGGCGTGCGCGTGCGAGAGAGAGAGAGAGCTGTTATGAAATTTGGACGGATAAACTTATCGTCTGATCCAATTCGAAATATTTTATTCGATACCAAACAGTTATTGTAATTAATGCAATTTTATTTAACAGTAAGACAATTATTGTTTTTACTATGGTTAAATAACAAAATGCTACAAATTACAAAAAATTCAGAATTAATATACACTCAGGAATATTAAAAATAGCGACCCAAGAAGAAAGCTTCGGATTGAAATGAAATTTAATACACATAATAACACAGATGAGAGATTCACTTGATCTCAAAAACAAGACAATTAAACGAATACAGGGTGTGCAGCGACACAAATACTGGACAACTTCAATAGCGCGTTGGACCACCTCCAGCTGCAATACATGCCATCACACGGTCTGGCATTGAGTTGATTAGACACCTTATGTTGTCCTGAGGCAGATGGGCCCACAAATCTTGAGCAGCCAACTCAAAATCATGTACAGAGTGACACGATGGCATCTGCCATTTTAGCTGATCCCACACGTGTTCTACAGGGAACAAATCGGGGGAGCGGGCCGACCATGGAAGGGTCTGAAAATGACGTAGGAAGTCTTGAGCAACTCTTGCTGTATGAAGACGAGCATTATCTTGCTGGAAAATTGCCCCTGGGAGACCATTTAGGGAAGGTCCTACATGGGGTCGAAGAATATCATCAACGTAACGTTTGCCAGTTAAGGTTCCCTGCATCACAATTAAAGTGGACAGGCTATCATAGGCTATGCCCCCCCGGACCATTACACCAGCTGTGCGGGCAGTGTGACGTAGAACAGTGTGGGGGGGGTGTTCCGCTCACCAGGGCGCCTCCACACCCGTACACGGTTATCATCTGTCGCCAAAACAAACTGGGTTTCATCACTAAACACAACCTTTTACCAATCTGTGACATTCCACATTGATCTGGCTTGGCACCACTGTAGACGCAGTTGCCGATGTTCCGGTGTTAAAGGGAGTGCACGGAAAGGGCGCTTGGATTTAAGATTTGCTTCTGCAAGGTGTCTGGAAATTGTTTGTGGAACAATTGCTACGCCTACGTCTGCTCGTATCGTTGAACGAGTCACTGTGGGGTCCACAAGTGCTTGCCGCACGATCCTTCGATCCTTTCTCCTCGTGGTCTTCCTGGTCACTCCAGACCCGGTTTTCCGCGCGTGGGTACCTTCTCGTGCCCACTGCTCCCAACAATTTCTAACGGCACACTCCGAATGATCCCACTGGCCAGCAACACGGCGTGTCGACCAGCCTGCAGTTTTCATCCCGATGATCAGGCCTCTCTCAAACTCGCTTAACTGTGAGAAATGTCTTCTAGCACGTTTACCTGGCATGTTTCGTTTACCAAAGTCTTCCTACAATCGGCGGGTAATCGTCACGTTTATGAATCTTCGAATTTGCGCTGGCTTATATAGCACCCTCTTCCTGATTGTAGCGCCACCTCGGCGTGTATGAGCATGCGTATTGGTCCAAAACTTGGATCATTTGCATATCACATTACGCTGTACTTAGTTGCAAAGTTTCGCGATTGTACTTAGCTTCCTTCTTGGGTCGCTATTTTCAATGTTCCTGAGTGTATTACAACGAACCTATATATTGTAACACATGCATATTATAATTAATAACATTATAACGAGCTTAATGTGAAACTTAAATTATCAATAAAACAATTATCAATAAAACAAATTTAGGATTTATGGAAAAAAATTTCAAAGTATTAGTTATAGCAATAGAGAGTTTTTTTTATTTGAAAAGGAATTTGAATATTAGAAGAAGGTTTTTCTTGTACATTTCTATGTTCTATATTTTCTCCGATCTACTCGTAAATATTACACTATAATTCATAGAAGGATATAACCGTATCTTAGATTTATTATCTGAATTATATTCATTTCCCTTCCTTTGAAATTATTCAGCTATGCTTTTCCTGAGTATATATTTATAATAGTTTTAATATATGAATAGATTATATATATATATATATATATATATATATATATATATATATATATATATATATATATATATATACATCTGTAAAGGAGAAAAGCGACTCATTTACTCCTACCTCACGATATCTCCGGAACTATTAGACCGACAGAGACTTGAAATTTGATAGGCATGTTCCTCTTATGAAGTAGAGAACCACTTAGAACGAATTTTGGGATAATCGAGCCTCAAGGGGCGTAGCGGTGGCTTAAGGGGTGTTATAGATAAATATCCCCGTTTTTGAGCTATTAGAGCTACAGAGTTTAAAATTTGGTTGGCACGTTCCTATTATGGAGTAAAGGCACGCTTCAATGGGGATTTTTAGAAAATTGACCCCTAAGGGGTGTTGCGAGGGCAAAAGGGTCGTTATAGATAAATATTCCCGTTTTTGAACTATTATACCAACAGACTTGAAATTTGGTAGGCAAGTTTCTCTTTCATGGAGTAGAACAGCGTTTCTCAAACTGTGGGGTGCGCCCCTAGGGGGTGGGGTAACTCTACGTGGTGGGCGCGAGCATATCGAAAGTCGAAAGTAAAATACTGTTATTTAAAATTTTTTATTCATTTTATGAAAAGATGCAAAACGAAATAAATTATGATATGATAAAAAATATAATTTGTTTAGGTTCGGAAATTAACAATAGAAACAATTGTACTACTGAAATCCAAAAGAGGCTCCCATCCGTATAGTGGTTAGCGACGCTGACTGCTGTGCCGTTGGGTCTGGGTTTGAATCCCGGAGAAGATATGGATGTTTGTAAATATATAGTGCCTTCACGGCATGAGGGTACTTTAAATAGCCGTCGAGCCGCAAGTCCTCTTTTGAGGTTGGTGGAAGGGGAAGAGAGATGAAAGGCCCCTGGCCACCCCCAGAGTGTTCTCCCTCAGAATTGGGGTGAGACCGAGCTAAATAGTTTTGTCACATGTATGGTGCTCAAAGCTACTGTAAACGACAGGCGTCACTTAGCCCTTTGCCATGATGAATTTCGTGGGCCTTGATGTGGCCTTTGACGATCAGGTGGCATTAGTAACTACAACAAATTCCAAAGAGAATTACTATGGCTAATAGACGTCTTAATGGAATACGAAAATTATGAAATCAAATTTAATTAAAAGAAAAACAAAGGAGGTTCTATTGTATAAAAGTCTTTTAACATCAGTATTAACTTACGCATGTGAAACTTGGTCCATGTCTCGAACAGATGAGATCATGATAAGTATCTACGAAAGGAAGATTTTAAGATTTATTTTTGGAAGAATTCTGAGAAATGGAATGTGGAAAAGAAGATCAAATTTAGAGCTCTATCAATCATATAAAGAATCTCTGACATTGTTATCTTCATCGAAATACAATGAACACTAAATGGACAGGTCACGTTATCAGAATGAACGAAGACCCCACCACTAAAAAAGTCTTCATTGCTCAACCAATTGGCATACGAAGAAAGGATAGGCCAAATCTTAGATAGGTTGATGGCCTAGAAAAAGATTTCCTAGTTTTGAGAACTAGGAACTGGAGAACACTAGCAGGAAGAAGGCTGGCTTGGAAAAGGGGGTCATGCCACTGAGGAAGGAATGAAAAAATAAAATGCACACATTTACACTGATACAATATACTTATAATTGTATCAGTCCTGCACAATGTATTTGATAATTAATTTATCAATATTAAGTTAATAACAAGTTTAATAATTACTAGGATCCCCTTGGGCTTGTTATATTCTAAAATTATATGCTAAATTTAATACTTATCTCGATAATTTTTACAGTTTATGATTGAAGTCGTATTGTATCTTTAGCGTCAAAGTACATTATTATTGTACTCAATACATTGTTATTATATGGAGAGGGGGAGGACGCGATGAAAATTGATTGAAAATTGGGTCGCAAACATTGAAAGTTTGAGAAGCACTGGAGTAGAGATCTCCTACAAATGGGGCTTTGCAAAAATCGACCCCCAAGGAGCATTGTAAGGGCGTTATAGAAAAATAATGTGCATTCATTAAATCATTACATTTTTCTATGCATTGTTTTGTACCGGTTTTTACTCCCACAATAATTCAGCTATTATATGAAGAAAAGTATTTTTTATTTTTAGAAAATTAGCCTTTGCGAAAAAGGGGTACTTCAGCTAGTAATATATATTACCATTTCAAATTGTTTATTAAATTATGTATTTTTAATTAAATTTATATACCTTAAAATCCGGCGTATAACGTACACCTTTAACACAAAAAATAAGTTTGAAATTTACGGGTACGAATTATATGCCGGTTATATAAATGGTAGCTTCTAAAAATAAAGAAAAGATAAAAACATGCAAAAATTAGATTTCTACATATGCATTTGGTCTCCTTTTGTAAATGTTTTTTCACCTTCTAACATTCACATATTCTCTCTCTATATATATACTATAGTTTTAAATTTGCTTTGAATGATTTATTTGTACACATCTTTAATGACTGGTTTCCTCAACATGGGATAACTACCATATCTATGTTGCACTTTGTTTGCATTTTCTCGTATTACCCTTTAGATGGGTTTTGAACGTGTCCCAAACTAAAAAATTTCTGGATGCTTTCCCCGAATATTTCTCTCTCACAATTCTACACCATTTTCGGCGTTTTCTTATGTTTACCAACAGAAACTCCTATCGGAAAACTAGATTTCAGCATCGGTTTTCTTTAAAAAAAATAACCATGGATTTTAATGTTGTACTCAGGGACGTCTTAAGATTTCTTGAGGTCCTGGACCTTTACTCAAAAGTAGTTCTTGGGCCCCTACACAAATGTCGTCTCAACCTATGACACTTAAAAGTGGACTGTACATAACACATACGTTGTCAAATACTCGTACGAACAATAACCTATAACAAATAAATGTGCGTGACTTACAATCGCACAAACCGGGACGACCGACTATAGAAGTTTGACCACATCAGTAATACTGGTGTACGGTGATAGGCCTAGGCCTGTACGTGGACGACGGTCATCACATGTAGCTATTTTACATATCATCCAAAATTCCCAGCATTTTGGTGAATACAACCGGAAATAATATTTAACCGTTGAAATTATTCGAGTTATAATTTTATTAAGATTGAGTAGGGAACGAGACGAGGCCCTTATTGCAGCCGAGGCCCTGGGCCGGGTTGTCCCATGCCGTAAGATGTCCCTGGTTGTACTGTGTACTAATAAGCAGAAGAGCACTAAAGTGAAGTGAGACATTTCGCGTGACCTTTTCTTTTTATGGGAACTGTTTTTTTTTTTTCAAAAGATAAGACTTTTGTACATGTTTCTTCGTAAATAAAGGGTGCGCATTATATGATGAATACACTTCAAAATTAAAAGATTGCTGTTTAAAAGTACAGGTGCGCGTTATACGCCGGAATATTCGATAGTTAGAAAGCAAGGGAACATATATTTCTGTCCCAAATTTTATAGTTTCATTTATTCTATTTTTTTAACATAGAAGTTAAATAATTGAGTAGAATGTTTTTCAAGAAGAAACTGTTTACTCAACATCGAAGTATATTTTCGAAACATTGGTATGTGACAACAGCTCAAAACACTGAAACGGCTTTCTTCTTATTTTCGCATATTTTCTGACTTGGCTGCAGAACGTAGGGATAATTTCTGACCATCTCGGGAAAATTTTTTTCCCTATTTCACTTTCACGTGAAAAAACATGACTACATTTTAATCTGAAGTTAATGAGGACGGGGTGTGCTTATTATCGCCGCATTTTCCGGCATCCCCTCTCCTCCTCTTCGGTGGAGGGTTGTTGTGTGTACTGTGATTGCATGCTCGAGTGGGACCGGACGTCAGGGATTTGGATGAAGTAGCGGAACGTGACTCAAAGGGAATCCCGTCTCATTAAAAAAGAGTGACGGAATGGGGGAGTGAGCAGTTTTGGAATCCAAATAAATTAGTTTAGTTTTTGTTCAAAGGAACCACAAAAGAGTGGAAGTTCAAATCCGAAAACTTTTTAAAACTTGATATATATAATTAGAAAAATGTTAAAATGTTCTTTAACGCAAAGGTTTTTCTTCTTCTTTTGTTCAATTGACTGGGTATATATTTTGGATCCGCATTCATGTGAGAATTAACTCATGCAATACATTTCTTCATCGCTTTAAGTCATTATAAATAAATCTAAGTTTTTTTAAAAAAAAACTTTTAATAAAAATTCATTAGTAATTGCCTTTACAAATGTATAATATTTATAATAATTATTCTTCACATCAACAAAAGTCGCTGAAAGTTTTAAAGGGATTTTGACATCAATGATACCGTGTAGGACTGATACGAGTGAGTGACTATTAAAGTTGCACTGTTAAGCTACACGCGTCCTTTTAGTGACGGACCTCATAATTTTGAACCATGATCAATTGACGAGGACGACATCTGAGTTGGTACCACTCTCCTAATTACCACACCACACCAACGGGAGGACGTTTGAGCTCTCGACAGATTTAACGCGCATTGGTCCCCTACACGGTGGGTCTTTAGTGGTATTGGGCTCGAACTCATGACACGTTAGCCATGAGTTTCTGACTGTAACCACTAGTGTACTGCAGCTACAGAAGGGCGTGATGCACGTTAAACCTGTAAATTCCACCCATTGGAGAGGTGTGAAATTTTAGAGAGGAAGGGGCCTACTCAGGAGTCATCCTCGTCACTTGACCGTGGTTTAAATTTATGTGGTCCGTCGCCAACAGCTTTCACTTTGTAAAATAAATTAAAATAAAAACAAATTACCATCAATGCTCGAAGGTTAAAATAACTTTTTTTAAATCATTTTCTCCCTTGGATGTATTATTTTAAAAGCAGTATTCATTTTTTTTCGTAAATAATTTCTGGAAAAATAATGAAAACCAATTATTGCATTCTTTTAAATTAAATTCTTCATTTTTAGTTGATTTTTAAAGTTCTTTCCAATCTATCCTGATTGAAGATTAAATTTGAAATTTTTACTTAAATATTAACTTTGCAAAAAAGGAAAAAAAAAAGCAAACAATTATTTTGCAAGGTCGTTGAAAAATGTTAACATATATTAAATTTTTATATATGCCGTAGTCTCTCTCTCTTTTTTATTCTAGAAGATTATTGAAGAAAAACAAAAAGCAAACGATTTATGCAAGAGCAAATGATTACAATGATATAAGATTTTTCTCTACTTTATAATCTATAACAGAAATTTACTATTAAAAGACAAAATATGCAATAAATACATTCCTGACTTTTTATTTTTGAGCTTACATCTCTGTTTGATAAGTTCTGAAACTTGTTATTTATTATATTTTCAATTCTCTTCTAAAATTTTAAAGAAAAATCCATTAAAAATAAGATGTTCTAATTGTGCAGAAATCAAATTTAAAGAATCATTAATTTCAGTTGTTGTATTCTTGCCAATTTTTTTAAGCCATTTCCAAAACAAATGCTCAAAGATCAAGTATTTTTATTTTTATTAAAGGATATATGAAAATGAAGTAAGAACATCTAACTGTAATCGCATCTGAAAAAGGAATAAATGTAATAAAATGTTATATATTATAAAAAGAAAATTTATAAATTGGATTGATTGATTGATTTAATATTAACGTCGCACTGTTCAGCTACACGAGGGCTTTTGGCGACGGACCACGTAATTTTGAACCATGGTCAAGTGACGTGGACGACACCTGAGCTGGCACCCCCCTCTCCTAACTACCACACCACACCAACGGGAGGACGTTTCAGCTCTCGACAGATTTAACGTGCATCGCTGCCCTACACGGCGGGTCTTTAGTGGTACTGGGATCGAACTCGTGACCAGGCAAGCCACGATCCGATACCTATACCACTCGGCTACCGCAGCCACTTTATAAATTGGAAATGGGTGGATTGTCGGTGCAACAATACTTATTTTCAATTTAGTAATTTTAGGACAAACAGCGTAAAGCGTACTATGTTTGGACAATAAAAATTAATTCTGCTTAAAAATTACTTCCGTTACAACAATACTTGTAAAGGGTGTTTTTTTGAGAGGTTTAGAACTTTAAATTGCGATAAAACAACGATGCATTATTCGATTGACATGAATTTTTTTATTCGAAAGATAATCTTGTGGCATTACATTTTAAATATGATTTCTGGCATATGACTGCCACGGCTGGCTCGGATGTAGTCCAATCTGGACGTCCAATTTTCTATGACTTTTTACAACATTTGTGGCCGTATATCGAAAATAACACGGCGAATGTTGTCTTCCAAATGGTCAAGCGTTTGTGGCTTATCCGCATAGACCAATGACTTTACATAGCCCCACAAAAATAGTTTAGTGGTGTTAAATCACAAGATCTGGGAGGCCAATTCAAAGGTTCAAAACGTGAAATTAGGCGGTCACCAAACGTGTCTTTCAATAAATCGATTGTGGTACGAGCTGTGTGACATGTTGAGCCGTCTTGTTGGAACCACAGCTCCTGGACATCATGATTGTTCAATTCAGGAATGAAAAAGTTAGTAATCATGGCTCTATACCGATCACCATTGACTGTAACGTTGTGGCCTTCATCGTTTTTGAAGAAGAATTCCACCAGCCCATAAAGCGCACCAAACAGTCAGTTTTTCTGGATGTAACGGTGTTTCGACATACACTTGTGGATTAGCTTCATTCCAAATGCGGCAGTTTTGTTTGTTGACGTAGCCATTCAACCAGAAGTGCGCTTCATCGCTAAACAAAATCCGCTTATGAAAATCGGGAACAACGGCAATCTCGTTTTGGGCCCATTCGACGAATCTACACCTTGCTTGATGATCGTTTTGATGAATTGCCAAACCAAACTGAGAATAAATCACTTGACAGCTGTTAAATCGGTTGCCATCTTGGAAAGTAATGCCAACTTAAACTTCTATACCTGGAAAAAAAACACTCTTTATGTTTTCATTTTGGTATAAGTTTGTCTTTTAATTATTAAGTCGATGCTCAGTTTTTTTTATTCATATGAATTGATCTTAAGTTGATGTGGAAATAAATAATGAAAAAATATCAGCGAGAATTCTAGCTAAGTGAATAAGAAAGTTTAACTTTTATGTTTTACGGAAGTGAGAGATTCTTTCCCATTTTCATTATGCAATAAAATCGTAGTTCAAGGTTAATTACAAAATATGGAAGACATCCAAAATTATTAATCCTAAAACGTCGTTATTTAAATTGTAAACTTTTTTTTAAAAAAGAAATTCTTGCTGAATAGGAGATGTTTATGGCTTGAGTTGTATTAACCCTTTATCTATTGCATTATGATTTACGGCAAATTTTTTCATGAAATATTTTTTTCTAGAATCACTACATTGAAAATTAAGGGATATACACATAAATAAAATACTGAACTTTGGAAAATTTAATTAGTTAGAGGTAATTAATTAAATTGGTATTTTAAAGTACCTGTCTCTAAAGGTCTAAAATATTCTCATATAATACGTGTGATATTCCCCTCTTGGGAGAATATCTTTCGGAGTATCAGCGTGAGCTAGAGGCGTAGGATTAACGAAAGAACTAGAAGGAAATATAACCTTAATGTATCTTTATTAAGATTTTCAACTTAAACTTCTAACCAATTACATTATAATAATTAATGTGAGCGAATCTACGATGGCAAAATAAGCAACACACAATATATATAGATAATAACGACTGAACCTAACTCGAACCACTATCAACAACTGAATCGCCTAAACTCAATTCTAATACAATCACGGATTCTAATATTAAATTGTCAATCCTACCTTGTTGCAGTCTATAGAATCAATCACTAATATTCTTAATGCAATCTTGTATTTACTTGTGTGCACTGGTATGCACCTTGGTTCTCTATATCTTTATTAATTATAACTTCTATTCACCACCACGTATCTTTATTCAAACTTGAACCACGAACTATATTAACATTTCTCTACTTGCCATCAACTGCCACAAACTGCCATCAATTGCATATATTGCCTCATGTTTACTCTAAGTTCCGATATTTAAAAGCTTGTTCATTTGCATCTTTCATTCACACTTCACTTCTTGGATTTGGTTGGAAAAGAGTTGCCATTAATTCTGGCCCAAAGAATCCAAACGACATGTTAAAGAAAAGACGCAAACCCGTCACATACGAAAAGACGGAATGACTTTTTTAAAGCAGTTTTAACTCTTAAAAATGCTAAATAACCAGAGATCACTAGTATTTTACAGCCCCCAAAATACTTATTTTTAAAGATTATTAAATTTTTAAATTTATTTATTTTTACACATAAAAACAGCTTTTACACATAAACTTAATTTGATGATATTCAAAGGAAAAACAGTTTTTTCATTAATACACAAATATTCATTACACTTTGTGCATTTTGAGTGAGGTTTCGATTGAATGTTTTTTTAAAGTAATGCATTCTGAGGTAAGAAATGCTGTATTTTCTTAACATGAACTACTGCACTTTGAGTCTTGTTTAGTCTCTTGATCGTTATCTTAAGAATATAACGAGAATTTTTATAGATTATTTGCTGTGATTTCTTCATCTGAAAAATCATCTGTTAGTACATCACTGATTTCTAGTGGTAGGTTCTGTAATAAATCCAAAGCCTCCTGAAGACTAAGCTTCTTTTTCCAAGAAAAGGAAATAATAATAATAATGATAGCACTTTGAAAATCTCCAATTACTGTTAAATCTCAGTAACGCATAAGGAAATTAAAATGTTGTTAATTTTTGATATTCCATCTAATTGTGTGGCAAAACAAGCTCAGATTCAAAGTTCAAAAATTTTTGGAAGCGTCAAAATAAAATAATTAAAAAAAGCAAAATAAATAAGTTAAGCAAAAAGGAATGCTAAAAAGGGCATAACTTTATTGCACTATAATATGATGCTTCAAAACAATAATAAAAAAAAGCAACAATAAGCTACAGGGACGGAAAAAAAACTAAGTTCTTGCTCCAAAACCCAGTGTGCGGTCGGTACTTATAAGTACCACAAAGTTATTCAAATGTAAAATTAATTATATGCACTATTCACTTCAAATAAATAGTCAAATCGTTTTCAAAGGTCTTCATTAACATATAAAAAAATAAAGCAATTACCTTTTGACATTAACTACTTTTTCTGAACTAAAATGATAATCTTAGCAATCCGATCGAACTGTGTCAGCTGAAAACGCAACTTCTGTTATAAAACTATTCGCCTTCTCCCCTAAAATACTCATCATAGAACATATGCTGCCCTATATCTTGGATGAGAAGATTTCAAAGAATGTTCCTACAAAGTATATTGTCAGAGTATTTGTAAAAATGGTTATTCAATGTAATTTTAAAGTGAGTGGTACTTATAAGTACCGTCGGTAGATAAAGGGTTAAATTGAAAAAAAAAAGCCATCTATTATGCAAAAGAAATTTTATTTTACGAAACTTAGCAATAATTACTCGTAATTTTCTTTCTTTTTTTATTTAATAGGCTTTTGTGTAGAATTTTAGATAGCAAAATGTTTGCAATTTTGACTATTATTTACTATGAATATATGTTGTTCCTTCATTTTTATTTGATCTGTAGTTCACGAACACAAAAATTAATTGATGAGAGCTTCTAAATTTAAATATGTATGTAATTAACAAAATGTAAAGGGAAAGTGGTTTGTGCAGTATATAATTATTCAATATTAAAGTTTTCTGAGAAGCAATGCATAAAATAAGATAAACATATTCATTTGAATAAAAAATACATTCTTTAAAAATATAAAAAGTCATAAACTGGAAGAGAAAGATGTTATGTCTCATAAAAAAGAGCATTAAATTAAAGAGAATAAACTCAGAATTTGTTCTATCAAGTATTACCTTCTTTTGCACTGAAAAGGTGGCTTTAGAACAGCAAAATGAAAGCAAAACGAAACAGAGAAGCGGAAGAGAAATTGGAATAAATGATGGAACGGGAAGTAAATTGGGGGAACAGGGGAGTTCAAACCCCAATCCTAACCACTTGATAAGTAATTGCATGTTTAAATTAAAAACTGAAGTGTTTGGAAAAAAATTGTTTGACACGTAAAATATGAATTTCTTTCAATCAACGCATTTTTTTTTCTTTTCCAAAATATACTTTATTGTACTTTTCAAACGACTTTTTATTAGAAGTGTTAGCTTATTAATGAATTTATTAAATTAAAATATATTTTTAACAAAAGGAAAATGATATTTGATATAGAGAAAGAAATATATGTTTTTGCGAAAGAGACTTAAAAAATGACAGTTTATAATACAGAGGAATAAAATAAAATTTTAAAAAGAAAAAAAAACATATTTTATTAAATTAATTAAAATGAATGTAAAAAAATGTATTAATAAAAAATATACAGTGGACCTCAAAAGTGTTCGTACACTTGTAGTTTCCAATAAAATTTATTGTTCCCGACTAATACAAATTAATATAATGGATTTGTAATTTTTTTTATGATATCTGCAACTTGTTCTTAATGGAATGACATAATCAATTTTTGAAAAATAGTGTAACTATTATTTTTAAAAATTAATATTCAAAAAGGTACTAAAAAATTACGCCACAAAAGTCTTCGTACACATACAAATCTCAAAACATAACTTTAAATACTGTATTTCTTTTTTTAATTTAGTACTTAGTAGGACATCTTTTAGTGTCCACAACAACTTCTAAGCGTCTTAGTATGGATTTCATCAATTTTTTGTAATTTCTACATCGATTTTCCTCCATGCTTCTGTGATCATTGTTTTCACTTCACATTAAGTATTTACATGTCATGTTTTCTTTTTTTTTAAAATCAAACTCTCATTGAATATGTTCTACTGGGCTAAATAAGGTGATTGAGGCAGTATTTTCAGAATTTGAGGACAGTTATAGAGACACCAGTGGCGTACATTGAGAGCAGTGCGCTTGGCTTCATTATCCAAGGAAGTCGTCTCCTATATCCAAATTTTGGGCAGATAATTTAAAATTTCTGTTTAAAATATTTAAATAGAGCTCATGATTCCCAATATATATAATATATATACCATCAAAAAATAATAAATTATCTCATTTTGAAGCCTATTTACACCCTCGCGCAGCAACACTTCCACACACCTCCATACTTCAGTATGGAGGTGAAGGATTTCTTGTTCCACATAAATTCATGGGATTAAATTCCTCACTTTTTCATTTACAAGCTATTATATGCCCATCGGATCCAAAATATTTTAAAATTTTTCTGTCTTTCCAATCAATTTGCTGTCAATGTTGAATTTTCTGAAACTTTTTAATCCGAAGAATCTAGTAGGATTAATGAACTATGGAGGTGGAAGTGTTCTTGCGTGGAGATGCAAATCGGCCTCAGAATTAGATAATTTGGTATTTTTTGATGGTATTGTGAATCATGAGATGTTTTTAAATATTTTAAACAGAAATTTTAAATTATCTGCCTGAAATTTGGATATTGGAGACGACTTAATTTTTTACAGGGTAATGATGCCAAGCGCACTACTCTCAGTGTACGACACTGATGTCTCTATAACTGTCCCCAAATTATGAAAACACCTCCCCAATTACTTTATTTAGCCCAGAAGAACTTATTTGGTGAGATTTTGATGTAAAAAAGAAAACATAGTAAATAAACACAAAATGTGAAGTAAAAACAATAATCCCACAAGAATGGTGGAAAATCGATGCAAAAATTACAAAAAACTGATTAAATCTATACCAAAACTCTTAAAAGTTGTTGTGGACACTAAAATATATCCTACTAAGTACTAAATTAAGAATGAAATACAATATTTAAAGCTAAGTTGAGATTTTTGTTAAGTGATCAAAGACTTGTGGCGTAATTTTTTAGTAGCTTTTTGATTATTAATTAAAAAAATAGTTATATTATTTTTAAAAAATTAATTATGTCATTTCATTAAGAAAAGTTGCAGATATCATAAAAAATTACCATTACAATGTATTTATTTTTATTAGTCGAAAACATTAAATTTTATTGGAAACACACTGAAAGTGTACGAGGACTTTTGTGGCACACTGTATATATCTTTCAGCTACAAAGCTTCTAAAAGTTCAAGAGATTTTCAAATGTAACCAAAGAAAAGAAAAGAAAAAATAATCCTAGAAGTTTAAGAAACAAAGTAGCAATATTATAAGGAATAAAATTAGGTAAGTTTGATTTCATTGCATAGATTTGTTGGCTTAAAATAAAATTAAAAAGCACTTTGAAGAAATTCTTACATTAAAAAATATTTTTTTGATATTTATGTTAAATGTCAGAAAAATGGGAAAAAAATTCTATAAAGAGGAAGAATTATTTTTAAAAAAAGAATTATATCCGCGTAGAATGATAATTGAATACGGGAATTAAAATCGCAATTGTTTTTTAACAATGCATCTTATAAAAAATAAGTCTAAAATATTTTTAAACAAAAGTATTTAATTATTACAAACATTAATAGTTCATTAATTAAATACTTTGAATAGGTTGTTAAAATTCTTAACTTATCATTATAATAGTGTTCGTATTTATTAAAATTTTAATTTATACCATCCTTTTGTTAAGAACTTTAGAGAACTGATTTCGCAGTACTCATTTTTAGTTACTCATTATTTTCTTAAAATACAATTTTAATTCAGTTAAGAAGGAAAGAAAGACCTTTATGCTAAAATTCATTTTTATAAGAAAAAAAAGGTCAATATTCAGTTTAGATTTCATACAAGTGTCTAAAAATGTCCGATGAAATACTATTTAGTATTATTCATTTTGCATGCAATATCAATTTAAGATAGGTTAAAAATAAACAAAAATAATTATTAATAATTAATTTAATTTGTAACATAAGACATTAATAACAATTCACATAAAGATACCAACTAAAAGGAGGAACTACAACTAATGTTCGAAATATTGTAAAACTTCCTTTATAGTTCTTCATTATCTTATGTTTTTGTGACAACATTATAGAATTTTAAAATGAAATTTACCTGAAGTTCTATAAATAGACACCAAAAAGGTCTTTATCATCCAAACGATAGTGAAGGTAAAAAGTTTAACATCGATATAGGAAGGTTTGATAGGATTTCCTATTCCGAAAAATGGCACAATACATTTTCTATTTTCACTTCTTACGATTTGAAGATATAATAACAATAATTATGGGTTTACAATTGTAAGAGACGGTTGTAAAAAAGCTTTCTTCAACATCTGTTGGCTAAACAACCGGTTCCGAGAAATAAGTGTAGGTGGGAACTCTTCCAGGTGGAACAAAGGTTTTTTAAATGCAATTAAATCTCTATTGTGAATAGTCGATGATGCTGTTTACAAAGATCCTCGAGGGCACGCCCTATGTTTTCGTTGAAATATAAATAATGAGAAATGGAGAAAATAATTGCGAGCTAATACTTCACATCTATTTTGTTGTTCCGGAGATTGTCTTTATTGTTTTAAACTTGTTTTAGAACAGCACAATGGAGCAGTTATATAATTATTCTATAAGTTATAAATGTTTCAGATTGATCAACAATGATCATTAAAATCTTTATTTTTATTATCTCAGAAAATGTCTTTATGGGTTATAATTTTTTAATGCCAAACAGTTCTTCGTCGAATCTTTATGTTCATTTAGTCAGTAGAACTTTATTTAGTTTTTTTTTTCAATTTTATGTATTGTCTTGATAATTATACACGATTATTTTCTTTGTTCATGTTTACAATGAAATACTTTTGCATAATTTGTTGTATCTTTTGAAATCTTGTATTTTTTAAAAAATCTGTTCTATAATTTTGAAATGAAATGTAAGATAACTTTGGTTTTATCATACTGAACATTATGTACTCTATGATTGTGATTGATAGTAGCCAAAGTTTATTCCACTGACTTCTCTTATTCTTATAATCACTCAAATAATCAAAAAGATCTCCAGATGAATGATAATATCTCTCGAAAATATAAAAAAAAATAATTACATATTAAGAGAGTTTAAACCTCATTGATTATGTATTGCTATTCTTTCCTCCAACTAAAAAAACATAGCATTTGGAATAATTACGAACGATACCAATTTAAGCAACACAACTTTAACAGCAAACGATTCTATATTAGCAAATAAATTATCAGATAAATTAGTTGAGTTAAAGCAGACTATAATAACATGGAAGAAAATTTTCAACCAAAGCAATATCTACAACTACTGCATAATTTAAATAATCAATTAAGAATTTGCTTAAAATGAAAAGGAATTTAAATAGAACTAAATATTTTTTACAATACAAAGCAATATTGATTCAGTGTTTTACAAAGAGAACAAATTCTTGAATTTCAATTAAGGAATAACACACAAATTGGTTTATGGTTTGATTTATCTACCTGAAAATATTTTGCTTATTTTTACTATTGAAAAAAAGGAAAAGAAAAACTTTTACTAACACTTAGATGATTGAAAGAAATGGAAACAAAGAACAGATCCTTTATGTTATGTAAAACCGTTTATTTTGTTTGTTTAGCTTAATGTAAGTTAACTGTAATAACGGTGTGCTCTTGATTGGCATAGTTCTTTTAGTAAAAATTATTTATTCTCTCTCTCTTTTATGGTGGAATCGTCTTTCTATTACCCTTTAAATCAAAGATTAACTCATCTGATATTGACAATAAACTTATGCAACATGTATATCCTTTATATGCAAATTACTAGTTTTTTTTTCAAATACCATGAAATTTTTTTTAAAAAAATAGGCCAATACTTTAGCTTCTCAATTTTTATGTAGTTGATGCGGAAGTTTAAATGAGGATAAATTTGGTCAGAAGTGGTTTGTTGTCATCTAATTGTGATTCAAAGTTAAGAGAATCATTGACAATAGCAAATTTGTCTTCTTTTAATGAGATATTAGTAGAATTACATTATTCCATAGAAATAAATTTAAGAAGTGTGATTGCATTGAAAAATTGTATTTAAATTGATTATTATGCAGTAAAATGGATTGTGATCATTTTAATGGGCACTTTTGCACTAGTGGTAATATAAAAAAACCAGTTCTATCACAAAATCTTTCTTTATATTCTTTGTGAGTTTGCGAGCTAGTTACCATTCTTGTAGATCTAATGTATGTATAAATGACTAAGAGAACAAAAGGAGCTCAATTTATACATAGATGTATTTTATACTTGTAAACATTTCTCGTGAAAATTAAAAAGATATATCTATTATATAAGTGTAAAGATAATTAAATTAGATTAAAAATTAAATTCCCCATCTAGCACTTAACTCATACTTTTCATTTCATCTTCAAGTATCAAACTAATCACCCATTTATTTCTTCCGAACATATGGCCTAGCCAATAAACATGTCTAATTCCAGATCGTTAGATATAATAGCCCTATATGTCAGCATTAACTTTCAAGTACAATCATAAAAGCCGCGATACTTACCTCATCGGTGTTTTATGTGATAACCCACTTAGTTTTCACGTTGGCGTTTTTTTCTCTCTCCTCTCAGCGTCAGAATTTGTATAGATTTCATCAAATAAAGATCCTTTTTAAAACTAAGTCTGATTCTGGCTCAAAAAACAAGTCATATATATATACAAGTGTTGAGAATAAGTTGAATTAGTTATACTCATATTAAAAAATTGTTTTTAAATGATAAAGAAAATAACTTAAGATTATATATAAAAGCTGATCACACACACACGCACGCACGCACACACACGTGTGTTATGTCTAACTCCAGATACTTATGAAACGTCAACAAAGTTACAGTTATAGATTTTACCTATGAGCTAAATAAGTAGATTTTTTTAAGTACAAGATTTTTTTCTTTCTTGGAAGGCTATATTAAATGCTTTTTGTTTCAAAACTTTTGTGAAATTTAATTAAAAAATAAAAACTGCAACTTTTTAATTGTGTTTGAACACTGTGAAGAACAACAACGAGAGTAAGCTATGAATTTTTTTTAATCGTTTAAATATAACTTTCTACTGCAGTTGTTACACTTGTCTTCTCTCTGTTCATTAAAAAGTCAAAAATATTTTTTCATTCGAATACTACGATGGACTGAAAAAACAGCAGCAACAAGCAGATGATTTTTTAAAACTTATCGTGCCCCGACGCCAAACGACAAAAATAAAAGAAGTGAGCGTGGTCTGTCGGCAATCATCACAAGAAAGTGATGGATTGTGCCAGTGAACAAAAAAAAAAAAAAAAAAAAAAGAAAAGAAAAGAAACTGCTCTGGATTAGATCTAGTTCATGGATACAATAAAATACAAGTGTTCTTTTTCTAAATAATGACTGCAAATATTTCGTTCTTTTTTGCGTCTCTTGTTTTAAAACAAACTTAAAAAGAACAAGTTCCCCCTGTTTTTCACTGAATTAGGTCATTTTTTTATGCAAAGTATTTTTTGTGCTTTTATGAATATAGTTGAGTTATCATCCACTCTATTCCTTTCAAGAAATTAATTGACTGAAATATAGCTCTTTATTCGATAGAATTAATGCAAAAAAACAGCTTACTGAAATGTTTACTGAATACTTACTGAATGTTACTGAAAATGTTTCTAGACAAAAGATTGGAAAACGGTAAAATGCAGTCTTTATTTTAGATAACATATGTTTGATGAGAACAAACTGAAACGCCATAATATACTAAATTCCTTCTCTTTCTGATTTTTACATAGTCAGAACAGGAGTAAGCTACATATATAGAAATATTAAATGGTATCACATTCAGAAATTAACCTTTTTGATAGAACAATTTGGAAAAAAGAATAAAAAAAAATTGAATATATACATATAATAAAACACTAAAAAGAGAGAGGAGAAATTTTTCATTGGTAAAATATGCTTTTGAATTTTTCTCATTATTGGTGAAAGCAGGCATAAAAACAAAATTGTAAAATATATTTTTATAATTCTAATTGGCTGCGGAAAATTGAGAAATAGTAGTTAATTATGAATTATTGAATTAAATAAACTGACGTCAGTGTCAAATAAATTTATAACGCTTACATTAAAACAAGTTTTTATATATAACTAGTTTTATTCAAAAAATATGATTTTATAAAATTTCAGTTGAGATTTTGTCATAAAAACTATATAACAGTGGGCCACAAAAGTATTCATACACTTGCAATTTCTTATAAAATTTAATGTTTTCGACTAATAAAAATTAATATATTTTAATAGTAATTTTTTTATATCTGCAACCAGTAGCGCACACAGGAATTTTTCAAGGAGGGGGGGGGGGGTCCAGGGACGAAAGTTCACCATTCTTGCATCATGCTCCTTTTGATTTTGTCGATTTTCGGAAACAAAACACAGTAAAAAACTAATTATTGAATAAATAATTAGCATTAATTGATAAAATTAATCATTAATAACAAATACTTAATTAAATTTTACATTCTATATAATTAAAGTTATAATGAATCGAAAAAAAATCAAGGGCTTTGGGGGGGTCAACCCCCCCTTTTGTGCGCCACTGTCTGCAACTTGTTCTTAATGGAATGACATAATTAATTTTTCAAAAATAGTGTAACAATTTTTTTTAAATTAACTATCAAAAAGCTACTAAAAATTACGCCACAAAAGTCTTCGTACACTTAACAAAAATCTTAACTTAGTTTTAAATATTGTATTTCTTTCTTAATTTACTACTTATTAGAATATTTTTTAGTGTCCACAACAACTTTTAAGCGTCTTGGTATAGATATAATCAGTTTTTTGTAATTTCTGCATCGATTTTCTACTATTCATTTGTGATTCTTGTTTTTATTTCACATTATGCGTTTATATGTCATGTTTTCTTTTTTTTACATCAAAATCTTACCAAATATGTTCTACTGGGCTAAATAAAGTGATTGAGGAGGTGTTTTCATAATTTGGGGACAGTTATAAAGATACCAGAGGTGTACATTGAGAGCAGTGCGCTTGGCGTCATTATCCTGTTAACAAAGGAAGTCGTTTCCAATATCCAAATTTTGGGTGGATAATTTAAAATTTCTCTTTAAAATATTTAAATAGAGCTTATGATTCACAATATCAACAAAAAATACCAAATTAACGAATTTTGTGGCCGATTTACACCCCCATGCAAGAATACTTCTACCTCCATGTTTTATTGATCCAACTAGATTCTTGGAATTAAGTTTCAGAAAATTCAAAATTGACAGCAAATTGATTGGGACGGCAGACAATTCAGCATTTTTGGTTCCGATGGGCCTATAATAGCTTGTAAATGAAAAAATAAGGAGTTAAATCCCATGAATTTATGTGGAACAACTCCTTTACACCATGCATGAAGGTGTTCTGGCTTGGGGGAGTAAGGTGGTCTCAGAATTAGGTAATTTGGTATTTTTTTTATGGTATTATGAATCATGAACTCTATTTAATTATTTTAAAGAAAAATTTTATATTATCCGCCCGAAATTTGGATATTGGAGACTACTTAATTCTTTAACAGGGTAATGACGCCAAGTACACTGCTCTCATTGTACGCCACTGGTGTCTCTATAACTGTCCCCAAATTATGAAAACACCTCCTCAATCACTTTATTTAGCCCAGTAGAACATATCTGGTGAGATTCTGATGTAAAAAAAAGAAAACCTGACAAATAAACACAAAATGTGAAGTAAAAACAATAATCCCAGAAGAATGGTGGAAAATCGATGCAAAAATTACAAAAAACTGATTAAATCTATACCAAGACGTTTAAAAGTTGTTGTGGACACTAAAAGATATCCTACTAAGTACTAAATTAAGAAAGAAATACAATATTTAAAGCTAAGTTGAGATTTTTGTTAAGTGTACGAAGACTTTTGTGGCGTAATTTTTTAGTAGCTTTTTGATAATTAATTTTTTAAAAAAATAGTCATACTATTTAAAAAAATTAATTATGTTATTCCATTAAGAATAAGGTGTAGATATTATAAAAAAAAATTACAATTACAATATAATAATTTTTATTAGTCGAAAACATTAAATTTTATAAGAAATTGCAAGTGCACGAACATTTTTGTTGCCCACTGTATAAAATATATTTATTGAATTCTTAAAAAATGACAAAAATTTAGTTTTTATTTCAATATAGTTTGGAAAAGTATAATTTTTCATAGCTTGATTTCTTTGTTTTACTTGAGCAAGTAAGCCAAGAAAATTCATAATATAGTTTCTTTTAATAATCACATACTTATTTTTTCCTGCAGGGAAGGAATTCATTGGTTTTTATAGGATGTGGATTTTCAGCTTTGGACTGCAGCGTAATATTTCGAAACACATTATTATTTATTTCGAAGGATATTTAATGTAAATAAAAGTTAGCAAGTTTATAACTGTAACTTTTTAAACTGATAATGTCCTGCAAAAATAAAACTAATAATAAAATGATGCAATTAAAAATAGACACACACACGCACGCACACACACACGCACACACACACACACACACACACACACACACACACACACACACACACACACACACACACACACACACACACACACACACACACACACACACACACACACACACACACACACACACACACACACACACACACACACACACACACACACACACACACACACACACACACACACACACACACACACACACACACACACACACACACACACACACACACACACACACACACACACACACACACACACACACACACACACACACACACACACACACACACACACACACACACACACACACACAGGGTGTTGCAGAATTCGTCCGACAGATTCAGAGGGTGACAGTAAGCAGAATGGGGATGACAAATCACCACAGAGCAAACCCCGTTTAATCAGTGAAAATCGCTCTAATAGTAGCCGTCGAGAGATAATGAGCCAGGGGGCAAATGAATGTGAGGATTTGGAACACCCTGGTAAAGTTGAAAAAATCTGCATGCATGCAAATGCGTTTTCCCCTCCATGCTACATATCCCGGGAGATGGATTAGACGTGACAGACCTGTTGCTTAGCTTCCAGGCTACTTGGACCTCACACAATCCCTTGGATTTCATCTTTTAAAGCCACCTGAAATCTCTTGACGCCTGTGGCTACAATAAAGGATCTTATGACATGGATCATCGTCGCTGCAGCTGACATCTCCAGCAAACCGGATTTACTTGAACGCTACCGACAATCCTTGGTTCGTCGGTGTCGGCTGTGCTATGACCTACGCGGCCGTAACTTCGAATAATTCCTGTGACTATCACTTACCGTTGTATTTCTAACGTCGATCTGTGAAGCATTGTTCGTATTGTAAACAGGCTTTACGTCTATTAAATGTATTTCTTACTGCTTATTGCCCTTTTTAATTCCACTCGACACCCGATTCTTTATAAATGTTTTTGAGAATTACTTCGACTAAACTTTGTTTGCAACCCTATGTTATACAGTGATTTGTCATCTTCATGCGGCCTACTATCACCCTTCTGAATTTGTCAATCGAATTCGGCAACACCTTGTATATTTATACATATTTTTGTACACATGTATACATATACATACACATTTTCTTTTATTTATACGTCTTTTTCACGAAAACTCTCCAAAGTTTATGGAGAATTTTAAATCACTGATTAGAACTTATCTTTCTAGGAAATAATTAGAACACTAAATTTTCCTAATTATTGTTTATACGTTAACCTGAGGCATAATTTCTTGTCGAACCTGAAAACGACTAATTTATTTAGAATTTTTTTCTTTCAAAATAAAAATTAATTCAACATACACAGTTATCTAATAGAACTTAAAACAATTACATTTACCTTTTTGGCAATCCAAATTTTCATGTGTATTTCAAGCCTTTTCCAGCATACTTAACAATTAATATATATATACGAAAATACTCGGTAAAAACTAATAGGTCCCTTAAGCTTTAGTATAGCCAGGTTTATACGTAGTTAATAGGCTTTCGTGACAAAAACAGCTTCCCTCCAAAATTGTTTTTGAAAGTTATTTGCATTTTGAGAGCGTCAGGTCAGTGAACATGCTAACCATCTGGACCATCTAAATTTTTTGTCATTGAACTATTTAGCCACGACTAATGGTTCTGATTCAAAAATCCATTTTTTCCCTAATAATATTTCATTCATATCACAATGAATTTTCTGACTGAATGACTTTTTTATTCATATTTTTTGTTGCGTGTGACCAAATTTGGCGTCATCTGTGTTTAATGTTTGGAAACAATCTAGATCAGTCCGCAGTTGACAACTGCGAATGTTGAAATTAACAATAAAACCGAGTTTTAATATTCTATTTGTTTATATTTATTCATATGTGTGACTCAGATCTAGAGTTATTTGTATTTAGAGTTTGGCAACAATCTAAATCAAAATTCTTCTGCTGTTGACTACCGTAAGTGTAGAAATAAGCAATGGAAATGGAATTAAAATCAAAGCTATTAACAAACCTACAATGGTTTTTTTGGTAATTACTAATATGCTTTTAAAGTTTGTTTATTAAACGAATTTTATTTTAATTAATTTACAATAAGCATAACATTTGCTTTTAGAAGTAGAAATAAACATCGAACCCAATAACAAACTAAGAGCGTATCCTTGATAATAATTGCCGAGCATGATCAATTAAATTTATTTTTTATACTGGTGTAATTTGAAAGTTCAAAGAAGATTTAGTATTGAATGAAGAAACTAAACTGTGTGCAATAAGTTTTTATTCGAAATGGCACATTTTTATTTTGTTATTTTTTAAAATATGAAGCTAATTTGATATCGGTACTCTACTCGTTTTTGGAGTGAAATCGTGCTGAATAGATCTTTGGTGGCGAGGCTAATATTATCGTAGTGTAAAATTATTACCCAACTTAGCGAAATTTTAGAACTATTTGGAGAGAAAATCCGTTGTGTTCCAATATCAAATTAGATTCTAAAATACTAAATTTATCTGGAACATATATTAATAAGATAAATTAATTTTGAATCATAGCTTTAAACTGTATAAAACCAAGAACAAGTAAAACAATTTTTTTGTTCCTAATTGTATTATATTTTTAAATTTATTCATAAATGAGTACTTAACGTATTGTACCGTCGATCCTTTTCGTCAGTTCAAAAGACATCGCTAAATGCCGCGATATACAGCCAATAGTAGAAACTGTTCTCGCAATCGTTCGAACATAGTAATAATAACGAATACAGTATTTGGCAACACCTTTTCATTTGGCGAAATTGGTCGACGGTATAATACCCAAGTACCTTTGAGAGACTTTATTTATTCAACATATATATATAGATACTGAAATTCATAAACACGAGTTGAATTTATGTGTTTGAATACCTTAAGTTTGAATTAAATTAATACATTATCCTAGAAAATCTCTAAAGTGTTCTGGCAAACAAGAGAAGAAAATTAGGATTGTTTTGCAGGTATTGCAAAGCCGATCCAAAGGATTAGCGAACGTATGTGAGCAGGGATTGGAATCTTCTAATGCTCAATAATTTAGAATCATCTAATAAAACCTGAGCATTCGAATTTACATGATAATAATATAAATGATATTTCTTGGCAACTTTTCCCATGTTACATTTTTCTTACTTTGGGAAAATGTTTTGATAATCAATCAAAAAAAAAAATTATATCTTTTTCAGTAACCTCATAACTGCATTCAACTTAAAATTATTCAGCCATATTGATAAAATATTCTGTGGCCATTCTGAAAATATAAAAGAATTTTAAAGATAACTTCGAGGTAATATTTAAAAATCAGTTAAATTTTATGTAAAACACCTCGATTGATTGATTGATTGAATATTAACGTCGCACTGTTCAGCTACACGAGGGCTTTTGGCGACGGACCACGTAATTTTGAACCATGGTCAAGTGACGTGGACGACACCTGAGCTGGCACCCCCCTCTCCTAACTACCACACCACACCAACGGGAGGACGTTTCAGCTCTCGACAGATTTAACGTGCATCGCTGCCCTACACGGCGGGTCTTTGGTGGTACTGGGCTCGAACCCATGACAAAGCAAGCCACGTTCCGATACCAATACCACTCGGCTACCGCGGCCACGTAAAACACCTCGAATGTACAGGTATAAGACTGAAGAATAGGAACACATGTGAAAAGATGAAATTATTTTATTAGTAAGAGGTTGGGTCGCCTTTGGTCTAAATGACTGTTTGTATTCGACGTGAGATTGATAAATAAAGGTCTTGAACGAAGTTCATCGAAATTCGAACCCATTTCTCGTGCAGGGCTGTCTCAAGTTCAGATAGTGTGAGTAGAAGAGGAAACCAAGCACAGACTGTTCTCTAAAAAGCTCCCCAAACACTCAAAGATGTTCAAATCAGGTGACTGTGAACACCACGTTAGGTATCCCACTACATCATCATGCTCATGTAATTGTGTTTGAACACAGTGAGAGGAGTGAGCAGGGGCGTTCATCTTGGAACACATAATGTTCTCCCGGAAAGAGAGTGTGAAGTTTAGGGTGAAGATGATTTGCTCGAATGCTTAGATATTGGTCGTCTGTGAATATCCCCCTTAAGACAACGAGAGGCTCCAATCCATGAGAAGATATTGCCCCCCTCACCATCACAGAGCCCCCTCCATGTTCGTGGTTGGAATATCAGGCAGTCAACGTGAAATGCTTCTTCCGGTTTTTGCCAGACGAGCACACGTCGGGTGGTTCGGCATAATGTAAATGTGGATTCATCAGACTATATGACTTGTCCCCATTGCAGTTGTGTCCAGTTTAGGTGGTTTCGGCTTTACTGTAATCTCTTCATAGCATCCCTCCCCCCCGAAACTAACATTTTTGGAATAGCTACTCTGCCACGAATGCTCACAGCATGCAACTCCCGTTGAATAGTTTTCATGGATACGGGGTTCTGAAGGTAGAAATTCATCCTGGACTTTATCTACGGAAGTGCAGTTTTGCATTTTCGAGCGTAAATCCTCTTCAACACCCGTATACTACGGTTCTTCAACTTCGACATTCGCTCGCTGTTGTGCTTCGCAGAAAACATCGTACCTAGGTTTGTGTAGGCTGTTATAACCCTTGAGACAGTGGTCCTTGTAACACCCATAGGGTTGGCTGTTCTGAACACGCATGCTTTAGCTAAGCGAGCTCAAATTATCATGCCTCTTTTCAAGTTGAAGAGGTCGTACATAATCACGCTTTGTTAGGAATAGAATTTTCTCATGCAACTCTCAAAGTGGCGGTGCTTGACTGATATCTTTCTTTTCGCCGTCACTAGGCGGTACACTGTTACGACAAGTTGCAGCCATTTATTGGACGGATGAAAAACGACGCTTTTTAAATGGGTATTTCTATTATTTTCTCCTATATCCGTAATGCAGTGTTTCTCAAAGTGTGGGGCGCGCCCCCCTGGTGGGGCGCGATGACCCTACAAGGGGGGCGCGAGCGTATCGAAAATTTAAAGATTTTTTTAAAAAAAAAACCGGAAAGAGAAGTAAAACAAAATGCTTTCTTCCATAATAAAAAAAAATACACAACAACAACACACTGGCATAATTTATATTTATTATCTAGCTTTTTTCCGTCATCAAATAGCTATCTTTGATCCCAAAACCAAATTAAAGAAAAAAAACATTTTGTTTTATTTGCAGTTTTTCCTCAATGAGAGATTTTTTTATTACGTTTTAACATAAAATATTACTCGTTAAAAGAAAAAACGAAACCCAGACCCTGAGAAAATTCTAAGAAGATAAACAATTCACCGCTGCAATTATTATTGAAATACTGTACATTAGTTGTAGAAAAAGAAAAGGAAGTCATGATTCACTTTTCAGCCAGGCTGCAAAGTACGTTCAGTTCAGTTCAGGTTTTGTGGGATATGGAGCAACAAAGGCTATGATCCCCTAAAAGACAGATGTTTCTTAAAAATTAGTAGATGTCAAAATATTTCAGTTTCTGGATAAAAATCTGAATGTTAATTTGACCTTCAATCTTATGGTATGGTTATTATCAATATTAGTTCCCTCCCATCTTTCATGTGTTTGCTTTTCGCTTAAGGAAATTGTAAATAATTGAGTTTTGCGATATTTGGAAAAGAATTGATTGGTTTAACATTTCTGTAGGATAATTGAAAAGTGTCTGATTTGCGTCCTTTATTATGGTCTTATACTTTTGAATCATTTTAGTTCAGTTTTATTGGATTTTTTTCTCAAATCATCAAAGAATTGAATAGTCCTTGAAAGAAGGTAAGTATACTTTCTATAAATTAAAATATTCACTAGAATTCCGATTTGTATCGTGTACAGTAAAAATAATTCTAAACAAATGATTGGGGTGACTGAGTCCCCCGCACTACCATTAATGTTAGTATCGAGTACGCGCCTGCTCCCGGGTTAAACTTTTTGAAGTCTTCTCGCTTTAAATGTTAAAAAGTAACACAATTATTCTTCATCAGAATTTTATATTCTTTTTCATAATTTAACATTAATTCTAAATGCTAATTGTGTGAGGTTTAAAATTACAGTTCTTTTAAACAGTTATTTACAATTATAGCATTTATCTAAAAAAAAAAAATCATTTTACATTTTTGTATACAATGTCGTGCACACAGTTTTACTCTCCTTACAGTTCAGCTATTATATCAAGAATATAATGTTTTATTTTTAAAAAATAAACTCCTGCGAAGAGTCGGTGTTTCAGCCAGTATACGTTTGATGTATCAGTACTGAAGAAGGTATTTTATAAATAATTTCTTATTACTGAATTTGGCCGCGGTAGCCGAGTGGTATAGGTATCGGATCGTGGCTTGCCTTGTCACGAGTTCGAGCCCAGTACCACTAAAGACTCGCCGTGTAGGACAGCGTTGCACGTTAAATCTGTCGAGAGCTGAAACGTCCTCCCGTTGGTGTGGTGTGGTAGTTAGGAGAGGGGGTGCCAGCTCAGGTGTCATCCACGTCACTTGACCATGGTTCAAAATTACGTGGTCCGTCGTCAAAGCCCTCGTGCAGCTGAACAGTGCGACGTTAATATTCAATCAATCAATCTTATTACTAAATTAAGAACAAGTTTAATAATTATTAGGGACTTTCACGGGCTTTTCTTGTAGAGGAAAGTTTTTCAAAGGAAGGTTTTAATATCAGAAATTGACACTTAAAGAGTTATTTTTCTATATTTAGCTGAGATCTATATTTTGTCTTCAAGGCATCCACTGCAGAAAATCCGGTTTGCAAAAGGTAGGATGTTGAAAATGGTAATAGTATACGAAGTGCTTTTGTTTTCATTACAGATAATTCCTCATCCACCTCTACCCCAAATTCAAAGAGCGATTTATTACAAAATTGTCTTTTAATTTTTCACTGCATGTGAAATCTATGAAGATCTCTTCTTCGGAAGTTGAGAGCCCTTCTGGAGTATCTTGAAATAGATCCCTAATCCACTCGTAACTTGCTACCAAGCTGTCCTCATCCAGAAAATACTTTTTAAAATTCTTTGCCAACATAGCTAAATGATTTTACATGTTTTAAAAACAACTTTCACATGTTGTTCTACAGATTTGTAAGTTTTAACACATATCGAGCTGGGACTTTTTTTCCATCATTTACTTCAGTAGTGGTAAATCCAAAATTTAAGTATTTTTGAGAAGATCGCCTTGATTTAATTTTCGGAACCATGCTCGTCCGTCTGTGTACTTGTTGATTCTTTATTATGGTCGAATGTTTGCTTACGACTTAAAAATGTATGTATGATATTGTTTTAATTTACTGCCGTAAATACTTAATTACCGTGAATTACAATTAACGTGGAAATTAAAAAAAATGTACATTCAAGCTAGATTCGGTAGCTATAGGAGTATCGAGTCGACCAAAACTGACTGGAATTGTACGAGGAAAAGCATTTTTACATGTTTTGCGCAGACATCCGATAGGTTGCCCAGACTCACGCAAACGTACCCTATAATGCCAGATGTGATGGATATGATAGAGAGCGACATTGACTAAACTATTTTTGTAATGACATTTGTGCTTTGAGAAATGAATGCTGAAGGAAATAAATCTTTAATTAAATACATCATTTTGCGATCTGTTCCAATTTAAAAAATAGAGAAAGAAAAAAATAACATAATTCTCTAAGTAATATATATATTTTTAAGTAATTTTCTTAAAATATATATAAATATATATATATATATATATATATATATATATTATTTAAAATATACACAAAATTTAATATACTTATCGTATTAATTTGTACGGTTTATAATTAAGATCGTATTGTAACTTTAGCGTCTCTCTCTCAAAGTACATTTTTATTGCAGTAAATACATTATTGTTGTACAGGGGGTGAGACAAAAATTATGATTGAAAATTGGGTCGCCAGTATTGAAAGTTTGAGAAACACTGCTTTTAATGTATGAGTGGCGCACAGAGTATTTTAGGACTAATTAATTAATACTAAATTAAGAACAAGTTTAATAATTATTAGCTACTTCCATGGGCTTGTCTTACAGAGCAAAGTTTTTGAAAGGAGTTTTAAGATAAGAAATTGAGCCTCTGAGTTCATTTTCTATATTTAGCTGATATCTATATTTTGTCTTCTAAGCAACCACCGCATTTTGTAATATGTTCCACAATTTAAAAATCAGAGAAAGGAAAAATAACTTAGTAATTATACTATTACTTAACTTTTTTTGCTTAAAAGTAACATATACAAAATTTAATACTTATGTCATGAATTTGTACGGTTTATAATAAATATTGTTGCTTTATCGTAAAAGTGCATTATTATTGCATTCAGTAAATTATTATGTATAAGGGGGGCGCGATAAAAATTGTGATTGAAAAGGGGGGCGCCAGTATTGAAAGTTTGAGAAGCACTGCCGTAATGTAATGAACAGAAATTCACGAATAAATTTTTTGTAAATATTTTGAATAATAATATCACTAATATATAATAAACTGCTCAAAACAATTAAAGGATATTGTAAGTTTTATATAAAATAAAGATATAAGCGAAATTTTTTTTGCCGAAAAAATGGAAGAAGAGAATCACAAACGCAAATTTTTCTGATTTTCAAATTGTGGAGAATGCTTATTTTGAACTCGACGTCAAAAACGTCGCTTCAGCGGCAGCGAATGAAATTTGACTTTCAACTGAAATGAAGACAAGGATGATCGGCATTCAGTGACTGCTTTGTTTCGATGAGTACGATGTCTCAGAGAAGTCATTTAACCGATTCAGAAGCTTGGAGAGTTGTAGGCAGGTTAGAAGGGGGCCAAGCTCAAGCCATTGGAGTGTCACAAAGTGTGATTTCCAGGATTTGGAACCGTTTTTTAGAGACTGGAAGTGCAGGCCGAAGACCAGGACAAGGTCGTAGACGGGCAACAACGCCCAATGAAGATCGTTATTTAGTGTTAAAGGCTCGGAGACACCGAAATATGAATGCTACTCTTCTCCAAGAACAGCTTCGCTCGGCTACTGGCACCACGGTTTCAACTCAGACTGTCTGAAACCGGCTCCATGGTGTAGGTCTGTATGCTCTCCGACCGCTGGTATGTGTTAGACTAATATCAAGGCATCGTCGCGACCGCAGGGAGTGAGCAACAGAGCATGTGAACTGGAGGAGAAATGAATGGAGCAATGTTCTTTTTTCTGACGAGTCCCATTTTTCTGTTCATCCGGATAATAGGCGTATTTTCATCTGGAGAGACCGTGGCAGTAGGAATAATCCTGCGTTCGTGCACGAAAGTGTCAGATTTGGTGGTGGGGGAGTGTTGGTGTATAATGGCATCTTCATTGACGGGCACACAGACCTCTACATCATTCGAGATGGACCTCTGACTGCTCGCCGATATAGGGATGAGATCCTCAGACCTATTGTAGTCCCTTACGCTGCAGCAATCGGAGATGACTTCCTTTTAATGGACGTAACAGCAGGCCATATCCTGCTAACCTCGTGGAGGATTCCCTTTTCGAGGAAGGAATCGTACGAATGGAATGGCCAGCGTGTTCTCCAGACATGAATCCAATAGAGCACGTTTGGGACGCTCTAGGAAGACGACTTGCTGGCTGCCACCCCCTCACAAACTCTCCAAGAACTGGAAAGAGCTCTACTGGAAGAGTGGGACAGAATACCCCAACTCGTGATTAATAGTCTCATTGACTCCATGCCTCGAAGGTGCTCAACGTTGCTGGCCGTCCGTGGAAACCATACCCCCTACTGAAAATGATTTCCTTTGAGGAAAACACATTTTCTTATTCTTTTTTTCTCATATGCACAAATTGTGTTTTTTTTTCCATTTTTGTACACAAATGCGCAATAAAATGCATTTTTTTTCTGCCAAACATGTGTAATTTATTCTCATATAACCTACCACGTCTGTCGACCATGTATCAATCAGCTAAAAAGTTTTCCAGCCACAAGATCCACCTAAAACCGCAATATCCTTTAATTATTTTGAGCACAGTATATTATACTATCCATAATGGCAGTTTTACGATTTTTTTAAAAGGGTTACCTGGTTTTTTTTAAGTAAAACTACTATTTCTAACCAGATTATTAAGGAAAAAATTAATATATCTAATGGATTTGAATATAATTTTTTGAAATTGAATATTTTAAGTTATTTAACACTAATTAGATGTTTTATAAATGAAATCCATGTATTTCTATATTACCAAATGATCTGAGTTAATTCACAAATAAATTGCCATTTCTTTCAATTCAAATTGTAATTATAAAAATATCTTTTTAATGATGTAATCCTTTCTTTACACTTCATTCGTCAACTCAGAAGAAAATAGCCATTGTATACTTTAAAGTTAAAATTCAGCTTTCACACAAAGAATGAAATATTCTCACTTATAAAAATTGATAAAAGTATTTCAAAAATCTGATACTCCGAGGATAATATACTTTCCATTCAAATGGATACTTCAGAACGTTCGAAAAGAAAACGCGTTAGATATCGGTCACACATCGAACAACAAACGGTCCAAGATAAAGTATTTACAGTGCTGAAATCTTCAAAAACGGATGCAATAGATCATCCCCAAGCCCTGCAGTGGAGATAGCTTTTTTGCGAAGAAAGCATTCGAATGAGGAAAATGTTAGTCGAGCTATTACCATGTCCACGCACACATATTGCACTATCGTTAGCGGTGAAGTATTTATCGTTTGGAGAAAAGAATTTCTTTGAGAAGGCTATTTTGTCCATTTTGGATTTCAAGAATCGATTTTAAAGTGCATAAACGATGACTAGTGTTGCGGAAAAATGGAATGAGGCTATGTGAAAAGAAAATACGATTGAAGGCTTGGGAAATAGAGATGTTTTAATTTTGTTGTGATTGGATTGGAATGATTAAGTAGTTGCGATTGATCGGTTATGACGTCAGTGAAAAAGACGCTAGAGATATTTAATGAGAATTAGTAATAAAACAAAAAAGACGTACAGAATTTAGTAATTTATCATGAAAATTGTAAAACTGACTTAAATTTAAATAGAGCTTAGTTAAATTACTACTCGTACTCAATCAACACGTCAAAATGTACACCAACAATTACTCATGGCGAGTAAGAGTTTGTAATAAAGAAGGAAAATTTCACGCGATTTCAATAATGTTATTCGATACAATCGATTATGTTTATTTAGGATACATTCGCAAATTGTGAATGTCCTACCTTACAAAGTTTTCCTAATGTACTGACTTCAAACACAGCTCTGGGCTAAACTTTTTATTACAATAAGAAAATCATTGAATAAATAATCCCGTACAATCTAACTGCAAGAAGGGTCCACAGATGTAGAGTCTCTTTCGCGATAACGTCTTTATACCGCTAGCAGAAACATATTAGTCAAAGTGATACTTTCGGGAATTCGATATGCCAAAGGATCCGCAGTTCACTAGAGAAAGTCTTCGTTTTTCTGTAACTCCACTCTATCACCAACGTGCTCTTGCTGACTCGAAAAACTCCTCGGTTCTAAATCCTCCTTCGTTTTCGTTGATTCGTGGACTCCCTGGTATCACTGACTGAGAGGCTTCTTCCAGATTCTTTCAAATAAAAGTCTTTTCTTCTAACTCTCTCGTTCTCCCTTTAAAACCTCTAGTTTCCCATGGTCACTCACCGTCTATCCCTTTGATCTCTTGTCTATCGAACGCTTAGAGCACGGGGTCTGTCTGGGCGTATAGTGAGAGTCCTATACTCCAGACGCGCTGTCGTCACAGATCCGTGAGAAACCGAAAGCACATTGTACCGGTGTCTCTTTTCATCTCTCGGACTGCAATGGGAAAATGGTCAGAATTTTTGACCACCCATTTACGAAACTTTTTTCCCAGCAATTAGGGAAACGTACAGATCTTTCCCACGTTTGTCGGCGTACCTTCTTAGCAATTAGGGAAAAGAGACTGGGTACATCACACTAGCTTCCCATCTTTGTCGTTGCAAAAATGAAATTTTTCGAACTTTTCTCAAACTAAATTGTGCTTTAATTTTTATATTGTTTATGTCTTGTCCATCCAGTGCTGAGAAATCAAATGGTGCCGAAGGCGTCTGAAACAGCCCTTGATATGTTGACGACCTTTGGCGAATAAAGCAGTTAATAGTTTGTGGGGTTTAGGTTTATACTGTGGAGTTAAGCCAAAATATATAGGACAATTAAAAATATAATTGGGAGGAAGTTAATTGTCAGGATAGTGAAGACAAGTATAACTTCTTTGGCCATTAGGGAATATTTTCATTCTTTAAGGTATCCGACTACGTTCGGAACCGCGATTTTGCAAAAGCGTGTAAATGGATAATATTTATGTTATTTAGTGTCACTTAGATTAGAAAATATAAAATTGTTCTAAGAATAGTATTACAATAAAAAAATTATTTAAGTGCAATATTTTGACAAAAATGAACATAGAATGACCCATTTTCGAAATATTCTCCTTTTGTGAAAATTGTTTCTATTATAATGAAATTTTGCTGGTGTAAAGTTCAGACCTCTGTACAGAGGCTCAACTAGAATTTTTGAAATTCATAACTCAGAAGTGGGTTTATTTATGTTTTATGACAACAGAGGGGAGAAATTATGAGAAAAAAACGTCCATAATTATTTCAATGGGTTGTAACTCTGAAAATAATGTGAATTTTTCAAAACTCGTAGTTGAGCCTTTGTACAGAGGTCTGAGCTATATACTTGCAAAATATTATTATAATAGAAGCATTTTTCACAAAAGGAGAACATTTTGAAAAAGGTTATTCTAAGTTAATTTCTTGCCGAAATATCGTATTTAGATAATTTTTTTTGTCAAAATGTCCTTAAAACAATTTTATATATGTGATCTAATCTAAGTGACACTAAATATCATGAAAGTTATCCATTTATGCGCTTTTATAAAATCACGGTTCCGAACATAGTCGGATACCTTAAAGTGTCGGATACGTAGTCTGGCTATGGTGGTCGAAATTACGCGGTTACGATTAAGATCTGAAATGAAATGAAGTGCTTCTTAACTGGATGGGAGGTGAGCTTACGTCTGGCTATTACATCAGCATTCGTAAGGGCAAGGCTATTGGAAAACTGAGGGGAATTCCGGGTCTCTTTGGCAAGGTTATCAGCCTGCTCACATTATCGAACCGGTATCCATTGCAAAGTACAAGTTCTTTGGGCTGAAACTACTCTGTTAATAAGGACAAATATATTCTGGATCAGTTGAGAATTAAATTTTTTATAACGAGCAAAAATAACACTAATATAAGTAAAAAATGTGTATGTTTATTAAAAAATAAATATCGATATGGAATGCGCATTGAGTTGAGTATATGATAGAGTGAAAACACTTGTGACGTACTCAAGGGTAGGGTTTTAGGATTCAAACCCCTGCCATAGGTCAACAGATTTTTAATTTTTAGCGGAAAGGTTACATCTCCGTGCTTCCGAACGTAAGTTTTTATGGATATCTATAAATTTTTGTGACTATCGAAATTCCCGGACTAAGAAACCTAAATACACACTGATTTACTTCCTTCTTTACTCACAAAATATTTTCTACCTCTCTTGACAATAAGGAAGTTTTAGAATAGGTGCTGTAGGATTGATCCCAGTCTTGTTACAAGAAAGCATCCTTGCAATTCCCCCTCAATAAAACAAACTGTCCTTTAGTTCAGCACGGCATTGGGACAATACTTTAAAATGTCAGCACATGGTTGTAACACCAAACATTTGGTATTTACACCACTCGATAGCTAAGTAACTTCGGGTCAACAGCTGTCAGTCTGATCGGCTGACATCCCATGGCTGATCATACCTAAAGGAACCCTAATATAAATTGATTTTTGTCTTTGCCCCTTTTAGACTAACATCTAAAACACCTTATCATCCATCTCACATACAGTAATTCGTTTTGTGAATTTATACGCCGTTTCAGCCGGTGCATACGGAGGCCCATGAGTTCATCTTAAAATTATCATACTTTTTATTTATTTTTTTTACTCTGTCCTGGACTCAAAATATTCCAAACATCTTAAAATTTGAGAATATGTTTTGTTTTTCTCAAAAATTACAATTTAAATAGCCAATGGTCATTATTTTTTACACACATGACGAGTATACTCGTCAATACACAAATTCCTGCAACTTCTCCATGACGAGTATACTCGTCAGTCACAGTTAACTGGTTAAAATAGAAAGAAATCGAATTTAGTAAAACATCTAGGTCAAAATAAGGATTTAGTTCAATTCTTTAAGAATCGTAAACATAATTTGAGCCGCATTTCCTGTACTGATGATTAGATCTGATAACGTACGTGTGAAATTATACATTATCAATTGTGTTGCCAGATACTTTGACTTCAACTGCTTATGCACGGATTACAAACGATTAAAGTAAATAAAGTTAATACGTGGGGTACATCACGAACCAACATAAATAAAGACAAACGTATCGGACATCCCTGTTCTAAATAACCTAACAATCGTTTCTGTTGTCCCACTTTACAAATACATAAAGAAATACAGATAAAATTTCTGAAACACACGAGCGAAATATGCTATCAGAGCTTAAAATAAAATTTAAAGCAACAACGTAAGTAATTTAAAAATAACTCGCAATAAAAAGGGACAGATTAAAAAAATTTAATAGAACATCAATTATGAATGCAATACAAATGTACACTCTTTTAATTCTAAATAAAGTATCAATAAAGGTGGTTTCTAATTTCAAACTAAAATTTTCCGTATGTGTTGCGGAGATTTAAAAACTCTCCCTTTCTTCTTTTTGAGAATAAAAAAATGTATTGGTAAATTGAAACGCATTATGTAATACAGTCATAACTCTGTTGAACGAAGTCGTTATGTGGAAAAATCGTTAAATAAAGATTCATCCTTTAATATACTTAAGAAACCACGTAAAACAAATTTAGATTCATAAACACTACATATTATTTAAAAAAAGTAATCATTCACACTTTTTTTTGTAAATTAATCTTTATTTTATATATATTATCCATCAAAATGAAATCTGAAAGGGAAACAAGATGGAAGAACATACATTGCCGAGGAGAATACACTTTATTTTCAACTTTCAAAAATAATTTTATATTAAATTAATTTTATAATGACATTTTCTAATTCTAAGCCTACAAGTAATTTTAAACATACATTATTACATAACTAATAATTTTAAGCATTCACTTACCTATGATTCCTTAAATTTAATTTTGGATAAAATCTGTTAATTTCATTTGAGTTTGTTGTTTGAAAAATTACGGCAATTTTATCGCTCTAGGTGTTAGACAACTCGTACTAGTTCTTCATTGATCACCATAAAATGTGTCAAAACAGAGAATAATTTGAAATTTCCAGAAATATTTTAAAAATATGGGGAAAAAATCGATTCACAAGAAAAAAAGTTCCTTAATTAGGAAATACACTTCACTATGGGGAGGTTATTTCATGAAGAGAGTAGTAAAAGGGTTCCATGCAAAAGTTCGTATAATAGAGAAATTCACAAAACAGAGGTTCGTAAAATGGAGGCCCAACTGTATTTCTGTTCTTTTTTGCGGTTATGTGATATGAAAAGTGACAAAAAATAGTATATGATAAAAGTAATTTGAAATAAACTATATTGTATCCACATTGGTATATTTACGTAAAACATTTTACTTCACTGGAGAAATTCAATTCAATGCAATTGCAAATATTCAGATCTTACTCTAACATTTCTATGTAGAAACTGAAGAAGGTATAATAAACTTCGGACCAACAGGAATGATTATGTTTGGGCACTTATAAATGTTTAGTTTAAATATTTACACTGTGCAAACATATCTGGATACATAGTTATTAATTTCTTACATCCAATTGCATTTATTATTGCTTTTTACTTAATGTCTGATATCTATTTCAGTTAGTATTTTCTGGATAATTAATAATTTTCAATTTCGAATTGTATTTATGTATTATTTAAGTAGCATCTCCGTTATACTGTGTTACGGCATTTTATGCAACAAAAGAATTAATGCCATTTTTGAAAAGATTAAAAATTATATTGAAACTTTTATTGTTTTAAAAATAGGAATAAAGGGATATTTTTCGTAAAAAACTTTGAAATAAATAGCCCCAACAAATACTTTTTTTGCAAGGAAATGTTGAAGTAGTAACCTGTATTATATGATGATATATGTTAATAATAAAGATTTAAAATTAAAAATATATTTCCTTTAGACTTGCTTTACGTACTTTTAGTGTTGTTTGAAAAGTTACACAAGCTTTATATTTAATTTTTGTGATACTAATTTTATGGAAATTTTCTATAAAATGGTGCACAATTGCATTAATTTCGTTTAAGATTGCAGTATTTTTAAGCTCAAACCTTACTTTTTGACTTCAATATTAAAAATTAAATTGTGTTATTAAGTTCAAAGTGTATTTCTTACGTAAAACAAATGCAATGAATACATGAGATTCACACTTTGTGATTTATTACTTTTAACATATGTATTGATTTTTAACACAGTATTATTTTTCATGGATTAATATTTTGAAATTACAATTAAAAAACAAAATACTTTTCATAGAAAGTAAAAATGAAAAATGGCATGGAATTGCAATAAAATTAATTTTGTATTAATATCACTAAATCTTTTTTGAGGAGTGGAGGTTTATTTATTAAGAACGATTACACAACAAAATTATTTAAATATAAGTATAAATTGTGAAAAAAATTACCAATTCTGATGAAGTTTAAGACATTTTAGGCATCGATATTATTCTTCTCAATCAATTTTCGAATATTTAAAGAAATTACTTAAAAATGCTCTTTCAAAATAAAATTATTGGAAAATAAAATGTTAAAAAGTTTATTTTTAATATTGAGTTTTCACAAGCTACTTTAGATTATTTTTAGATGATTTTTTTTATTCCCATAGAAATTTTAAGAGAATTAAATTTAAAAAGAAATTAATTGATTCGGAAAAAGGTAAGAGAAAAATCGTTTTTAATTTAAATATAATGTAAGAAAGACATTGTGTGGGTTGTCATAGCAACAAACCTTAGATATACGTATTATCATTTCTTCGTCGGCGAAATGATTTCTGATTGAAATTTGGCGGTCAGACTTAATTGAAACACTTCCTTTGACTAGTCACCAGGACAAAATGTTATTTCTATGTAAAGTTAGTGTTAAATCAAAATTAAATAAGGTTTTGTAGTGCATAAGAACTTAGATGTGATAGTTATATTCCTAGTTTATATCTCGTAGTTTTACAAAAAAATTATGGTTTTTATTTAACAAAGGTGGTAGACATAAAAAGAAATGTTCAAAAGCTTCTAAATAGAAGAATATCACGAACTCTTTTAGAATTAAAAAAGTGCAATTTGAATGGAAATTTTGAAAAACTTATTTGGATTTGGAAAAAGCTTGATTTTATGATAATTGTTAAAAGTATATATCTTGTTCAGAAATAGTTTCTTGAAATAAAAAAATCTTGAATTATTGAGAGATTGCTTTTAACTGTACGAAGACTTTTGTGGCGTAATATTTTAGTACTTTTTTGTGTGTGATTATAATTTTTTAAAATAATAGTTATAATAAGTTTTAAAAATTGATCATGTTATTTAAATAAAAATAAGAGGCAGATATTATACTATAAAAATTACAATTCTGATAAATTAAATTTTATTAATTAAAAACATTAAATTTTATGGAAAATTACAAGTGAAAAAACTCTTTTGAGGACCCCTTATACATAATTGATAAACATATAAAAATTAAAAAAATGTAAAATATTTTATGCAATTAAAATTTTTATTCTTATTAGTTTGACTCTAAATAAATATTTTTTCTTAATCTCGATCCACAGAATTTTTCCAATGCATTTTAGTAAAAATTCTTAAATTGAAATATTTGTTTAGAAATATTTAAATAGAAAATGTAGGTGTTTTAAAGAAATGAATACCTGCATTTTTTCCCTATTGAATAGGATGATTGATGTCTTCTTCTAATGATGTGAATTTGGTTATCTAGGAAGTGGATTCGAGATTTTCATCGAGGTAGATCCATGTCACAATGAATTCTTATCGCTTCATATTGTAAAATAAAGGGGTTTTTTTTTAGAGGTATAGAACTTTAAATTGCAATAAAACAACGATGTATTATTCGATTGACATGAATTTTTTTTATTCGAAAGATAATCTTGTGGCATTACATTTTAAATATGATTTCTGGCATAGGACTGCCACGGCTGGCTCCGGATGTAGTACCATCTGGACGTCCAATTTTCGATGACTTTTCCAACATTTGTGGCCGTATATCGGCAATAACACGGCAAATGTTGTCTTCCAAATGGTCAAGCGTTTGTGGCTTATCCGCATAGACCAATGACTTTACATAGCCCCACAGAAAATAGTCTAGCGGTGTTAAATCACAAGATCTTGAGGCCAATTCACAGGTCCAAAACGGAAATTGGGCGGTCACCAAACGTGTCTTTCAATAAATAGATTGTGGAACGAGCTGTGTGACATCTTGCGCCGTCTTGTTGGAACCACAGCTCCTGGACATTATGATTGTTCAATTCAGGAATGAAAAGTTAGTAATCATGGCTCTATACCGATCACCATTGATTGTAACGTTGTGGCCTTCATCGTTTTTGAAGAAGGATTCCACCAGCCCATAAAGCGCACCAAACAGTCAGTTTTTCGGATGTAACGGTGTTTCGACATACACTTGTGGATTAACTTCACTCCAAATGCGGCAGTTTGTTTGTTGACGTAGCCATTCAACCAGAAGTGCGCTTCATCGCTAAACAAAATTCGCTTATGAAAATCGGGAACAACGGCAATCTCGTTTTGGGCCCATTCGACGAATCTACGCCTTGCTTGATGGTCGTTTTGATGAATTGCCAAACCAAACTGAGAATAAATCACTTGACAGCTGTTAAATAGGTCGCCATGTTGGAAAGTAATGCCAACTTAAACTTCTATACCTGAAAAAAAAACACTCTGTATTTAGTTCGATTTAAATTTCTTTTCTTTGTTTCGAACTAATTTTTGATTGACTCTTTAACCCGGGAGCTGTCGCGCACTCAATACTAACTTTAATGGTCTCGTGGGGGTGGTTCAGTCACCCCAATCCTTTTTTAAAAATTATTTTTACTGTACACGAGAAAATCGTAATTCCAGTGAATAATTTAACTAAGAGATTGTATACTTATCCCTCTTTAAGGACTTTTTAAAATATTTTTCTTTCATAATTTGAAAAAAAATCCAACCAAACTGAACTAAAATGTTTCAAATCTGCGTGACTTTAAAATTAAGGACACAAATTATAGACACTATTCACTAACATTACAGGAATGATATTTGAAGGCAAAACTGTCATACACTCATGTGCAAAAAAAAAAAAATATCACAACATGAAGGAGTCGTCAAAATGAAACGAAATTTCACATACGTAATGGCTACTTTGGTATAAGTAAATGATTAGAAAATCAAAGAAAAAGGGTCATTTATTTCAGAGAAAAAGGCAAAAGAACGGAGGATTTAATACCTTGTTGAACCCCCTCTAACGCGAATGCACGATGCGATATGATCGGGCATTGAGACATACAAGTTCTATATGATGTCTTGAGACATTTCGTTCCATATTTGCTAGCTCATTCAAACTCGTGGGATGCCCAACACGCTGTCCCAAATGATCCCAGATATGCTGGATTGGAGACAAATCTGGGGATCGGGCAGGCCAAGAATGAGTAGTAACAGTGCGGAGAGTCTTGTGACACCCATTCCATAGCATCTCTTGGATCCACTGGTCCCCAAACCTCCTCACAACACAATCAGAGTGGCCTAATTGACGAGCTACTCGACCTAGCTGACCACCCAGCTTCCACCATGTCGTTGATTATCCCCCTCTCAAACTGCGACAGCTGCTCATATTGTATTCGAAAACGGCGTAATGGCATGTCTACCTCAGCTCTTTCTTTGTAAATGACTCAAAAAAGCTTTGGTTACCTGTTTTATATTCCACGGAGAACGACGTTAAACAAACCTCTACCGGCTATACGTAATGCGCAATCCCGCTGCATTTCTAATCATTTGCATATGTCCCCGACATGTACCTTCATGCCGCTTCGTTACGATCCCGCAATCATTTATTGGTGCGCTGATGTTTTTGTCCGTGAGTGTATTTTGTGCAATTTATTGTAGTTTCATCGACTTTTTGATGATCGACAAATAGAATGTTGAACTTTTTCACACTACAAAGTTCCTTTTGACAGACACAGTGGGTAAACTATGGTGGCACACTCTGTGGCTTCATAACTTTTTGATGGAGCGCTTTAAGTAACCTTTGAAAATATAACTTTCAATTCAACGAATCACATGTTCCTGCTCTTTCTTCAATGATTTCGATAGCCAGCATGATTACATTATTCTTCATTTCATCAGGTTTTTTTATTTCGATCGATCAGTTTCAATCTTCACCCGGCTAATAATATGTTGTGACTGTAGATATATCCAGTTTATGTATATATATATATATAATAAATAATATATTAATATGAATATATATAAGTATATATATATATATAATATATATATATAAAATGGCTCTCTCCTCTCTCTATATATATATACATATAGTTATTTTATATCTCCGTTGAATACTTTATGCTTATCATATACAAACCATAACAACGAGTCGTATACCACAGAAATCGCAGCAAAT